>JAEIGL010000004.1:9372500-9972500 GCA_018903715.1 Zaprionus davidi
GTTGCCACGTGGGAAAACACGTCGTGGTAATTTATGAGTCATACTTTTTTTCCCGAGTTCTGCACTTTTATTTGGCCTCCGTGAATTTTATTTTCATTATTCGAGCCAAACAAACCGCAAAAGTTTCGCTTTGCTGCTAAAAATAACTGCGTTTCAGCTGTGAATATATATGAAGAGATTGGAGAAGGTGTAGACTGCTGGGGGAGGAAGGAATAAGGAGTAGTGTCAAAATTAAAGTCCAAAGTTTGGCGCTGATGTTTTTAACAAATGTCATTGTCAAATTGCCTTTTTCATTGCGCCACAATTGCTGCAACTTTAGGATACTCCCCGAGCGGGCATTTGTTGCGCTTATGTCAGCAAAAGTTGATGAATTGTGGGAATGAGCGGATATATAAATGATAAAATGACAAAGTGAGCAAAGAATGAAGCGAGGAAACAATGGAAATGAAGGCGAGAGTGTACAGTAAAGTATAGTAAACTATATATCAAAGTGTAGTATATTATAGTATACTATAGTAAGGTATACTCGTACATAGTTTAGAACAGTGTGAAATAGTATAGTATAGTGTAGTATAGTAGTTAAAAGCAACTATAGTATAGGCAGCTATAGTAGTGAGTTTTGATATAATGAACAATGAGATAGATTATAGAGATACTGTTCAACACAATCAGATAACACTAGATAAAATGAAAATAAAATAAAATAAAATCTGAGAAGGAATGTATTCATTATGTTTGTATGATAATCAAGAGTCTAATGTAAATAATATATCATATAATTTCAAATAATATAATTTCATAATTTTAATATATTAAATATCAAGCTCAATAATTAAGTGAGAAATTCTATATTATAGTGAAAACTTCGACCATTGTCTTTGCAAACTGATAAAATATTATAAAAAACAAATCATTGCAATTCCTACTCAGACAATAGAATACAAATAGGAGTACTTTTTATCCCCACTGTGATGTATTGAATTCAGTACTTGCCCACCTCAGTACATCGTATTCATACTCATATTCATATTCATTCGCACTTTGTGCCAAAATATGCAATGAATTTTCGCACACATAGTTAGTAATATGTTTATGGGTTGTGTTGCTCCCTCGGCCTCTTGTCGCTGCCATTAACATGTTTATGCGACGCTTATTAGATGACATAAACTGCGCAACATGGGCGCAAGTAATGTCAAAGCAGAACTTAAGTGCTGCACAAATTTGCCGTAGGGCAGCGTGCACAGAAGTCACAGAAGGTCATGAAGAGTAAGTCGGGGCACAGTGTACGAGGCACAGTGTACACTGTACTGTGTAGTATAGTGTAGTGTACGGCGCAATAAGAAGTCGTGTGCGTAAGTGTGCCCCAAATGGATTCCCTACACTTAGACCCGGGCAATATATATTTGCGAGGCCATTAAACACGTTATTGGATTAGAGTGAGCAGGGTAGCAGGGTAGGAGGATGTAGCAGACCGGGATAAAGACGTAGACAGTTGATAAATACAGCCATAATAAATAATAAAACACACGGACATACACACACAGTCGCACACACAGAATGCCTTGTGGGAACATGAATGAACATGAATTTTTCGTTTATTATTTGCAAAGCATTTCGATTTGGAGTTGCGAACTTACCTTCATCCTCGACATCGTCGTTGAATTCTGTGTGATCCGCCTTATCGCACGAACGCTCAATGCCATTTGTTGCTGCCGCACTTGCTGCGCTGCCACCCCCCGTCGCTGCTGACGCTGCAGACTTGGCAGCGTCGCCGTTGGAGATAATTGAATTTGATTTGGCGTGATTTGTATGATTGTTAGAGGACTTTGCCGAATCTCCCAGCTCCAGTTGGGGCGCACTCGGCTCTGGTTCGCCATTGCTGACCGCATCGAGAGCGGCGCCATCCTTTGTCTTCAGCTCCTGACTGGTGTTGCAGCCCATTGTTGCTGTTGCTGTTGCTGTTGCTGTTGTTCGTGTGTGCTTCCTCTGGCTTAGACTCTGTTGCTCTGCTGCGAGTTGGCCTAGGTAACCAGAGCAGGCGATTGGTGCTGTTGTTTAATCAATTGCAGTGGCAACAACAATGTCAAATACACTCACTCACAGTCACTCACACAGACACAGTTGCACACGTACAGGGAACTATTTCACGCACACCCACACACACAACAAAACTTTACAACTCTAACTTTCTAACTGAACTTTGTTCGCTTTTTGCACTTTTATTTGTTATTCCTTTTCTGTGGTTCTTTCTCTTTACTGAAACCTTTTTGCATTAAAATCTCTTAGAAAAATATTTGCAATATATTTGGTAATTACTTGATTACTTTCTCGTTTCGAAAAGAGCTACAAAAAGGTTCACAACCACAAAATTACCCGCCAGTTCTAATGTTCTTTGCGTAGTCTTTGCCTTCTTTGCTTGGGTGCTGAAGATGCCGCTAACTGATTCTAAGACTGACTCTGCTGACAATGACACTGACGCTGACACTGACTGACTGACACTGGCACAAGCTCGAGCACAACTGACAAACGCAAGCGACGCGTCTATACTAGGACTCAATGCTGACTGTTATCCTGCTGGAGTGTGGCTCAACAGGAGCAGCGGCGGCAGCGATGGCAGCGACGCTGGCGTCACCTTCTGCCGGCAGTCAACAACCAGCAGCTAGGAGCCCCAGAAATTGAGCGGGTGAGCGAGGCAGAGGCATAGAGAGAGAGAGAGAAAGAGAGAGAGCGCAAGCAAGAGAGCGCGCACCCAAACACCCAACCGGGCATGGAGAGAGCACTGTTTGGCTCATTTCGTTAGCTGCACAGTGGAACGAAGTAAAGAAAATATAAATCGGAGTGTAAACAATAATCGTAATCTTGATTTATTTCTAACTACTTAGATTAAATGTAAGCTAAATGCATTAATGTAATATTTTAATAATTGACTTAGGTAAAGAGAATTAACAACCCAGAAAACTTAAAATATACTTATATTTAAATAATTATAATATACAATACAAATAATATATAATATAAATAAGATTTGCTATAAAACAATATTTAATAAAAAAATTTGATAAAAAAGAGGAAGAAAGTTTACCTTCGGCATACCGTAAGTTTTTTAGCTGCATTTCGACTAAATTGTTCCTATTGCAGCTATATACGATATACGAGTAATGGTCCGAATTTGATGAAATTATATATACATGTTGTATGTATAGAAAAGAACTCCGATGTAGTAAATTTGCTTTCAATATCTTGACAAATAACAAAAATCGGCCGATAGTTTGTATGGCAGCTATACGATAGCTATCCGATCCGGCTAGTTTCGACTTACCATATGTATAGCGCAGTATTATTTTAATATATTAATGAATATATTAATTAGTATTTTAATGCTTTAATAAAATAAAAATAATAATAATCGTTTGTATACTTAGAAGTTCTAGGCCAAATTAGCCATTAAACGAATTGATTTGTAAATTTTATTAACAAGTATTTAACTGTTTTCAGCATTTAAGTTTTAATGCTACGACAACCACTGTGCTTAGCCCAGTAATAAAGAGTGAGAGAGAGAGAGTGTGAGCAGACCACAGAGGCGAGAGCGCACTTCCGAGTTTCCGGAGAGCATCAGCTGCTGCCGCCATTGTTGTTCTTGTTCGTGTAGTTGTTGTAGCCACGCGGCGTTTTGGCTGCACAGTTGTTCGCAAATAAACAAAGCGGCAGCCAAAGCCGACAGTGAACACACACGCGCACACACACATTCGCATTCACTGGGCGCGAAACAGAGCCACAACGTCATAGTAGCAGAGGCAGCAGCAGAGGCAGAGGCAGCAGAGACAGAGGCAGAGCAACAACAGCAGAAGCCGCAGCAGCCTTTGCTGTGAAGTTGCTAAGGCAATGGCATCATCATCCTTCAGGATGTCTGCACGCAACTTTAACAGACACAGACACACACACACACACACAGAGAGAGCATCACACACAGACACACACTTGCTATACCTTTTGCGTGTAGCGAGCCGTAAACAGCAACACAGAAGAAACAGCTAAACCAAAAGCCAAATAAAAAACTTGCCCATAAAAATATCAATGAAAATTTCTACAGCTATCTCAGCCCTTTTGTGTGCGCCGAACCATTTTATAGATACCCTTAAAATTGAATAGAAAATGGTTAAGGTGGCATTGTATGCGTCGGAAGTGGATAAAGTTCGATTTCAGTTTAAGCTCGCAGGATTGAAAAGTAAACTGGCAGTGCTGTTTACAGGGTATCTCCATTGTCAGTTCTACTCTGCTATACTTTTTGCCACAATGTTGATGCTCATTCGTTGGTATTTTTTTTTTTTTTGGCCAACCTTTTATTTCTGTTATGCTTTTTCGAGTAGTTTTTTTTCTCCGCTGTATTTTTGGCTTCCTTTTGGAAGTTTGCTTTGTCTGCTCTCTGAATCTGTCTCTCTCTCTCTCTCTCTGTCTCCATTTACATGTACACACACACACACACACAGATGTGCGTGTTTGTGTGAGTCACTCAGAAATGAATTGGTCTGCTCTTATTGTATTTCTCCCCCTCCTTGCTCACTCTCCCGCCTTCCTTGCTATCCCCAGCCAGCATCAGGGTCGCATGGGGGAGTCGGAGCACAGGGTGTCGTTATCGTAAAGTCAAATGCCCGTCTAGATCTAGAAAGGTAGCCCGGGAAGGCGGCACATAATCGTAAAGATGCGACTGCATATGTAAATACAAAGTGAATTTGTTCTCTAAGTGACATTCGACCTGAAGGACGAACGTGTCACCCCCAATACTGTCCCGCCTGCCTTATGCCCCCCCACCGTATTTCCCCTACTCCTACACTCGTGGCACACTGCGGCGTCAGCTGGCGAAAGTCTAATCAAGAGTCACAGCGGAACTTTCCCTTGTTGAACTATGCAAATGAGTTTGAAGTAGTACATAAAATTCACATTTGTGTTAATCAAAAGGCACGAAACCGCCCTCGCAACCAGTCACCCTGTTTGCCTGAACAATTACGCAAAAATATAATGGAAAAAGTGCAGCATTGGTGAAAAATGTGAACTAAGCCCCGCAGTCAATTAAAAATTGCAATGGAATTTAATGGGAATTCATTGCGCAAATAACTGTGTATTAGTGTGTGTATTAGTGTGTATATAAGTGTGTATATTGGTGTATATAATAGTGTGTATATATAGCTATATAGCAATCCATTTCTATTAGTTGGTCTAGCTAAAGTTTCCGCGTTGCGCAAGTTGGGAAAACTTAATTTAAGTCTGTGGCGACAATTGCAGCTCTTATCTGCAACTCGAGTTGCATTTTTGGCACTCGCAGCTATTGTAAAGTGTATGCTAGATGAAGAAATACCCTGCATGTTTAACAGAGTGGGAACATCAAGAAAAGGTGAGTAGAAGTGAAGTTGTTTAGTTGTAATCAGTCTAATTTTCACCTGTTGACATGTATTTATTGCTGTACCAATGCATTTATTATTTATGAATACTCTAACAGCCTCAGTTGTGCATACCCTGCTGTCAACACACTGCGTGGCACAATGACAATAACAACATTTAAGCCAACCAAACAGCATCGCAATGCACTCGGTCAGGAAGTGGAAAAGGACAAGCGACAGACTTGTGGCGCGAGCATTGAACGTAATGCGTGAATTTGTACATTCCAAACAGCTTCCACACTCCTTTCACACCCCCTCCGCACCATCTCCTTACACACCCGCGCACAACCAAAATGAACTACAAAACATTGCGACGCTGCGATGTCAAGGCACATTTAAGGAACTGAAGATAGCGTCAGGCATTTCCGTACCGGAGAGCGGGGGAAGGAGAATGCAGAGCAAGAAGAAATTTCTCGCCTTAGACAATCTTGGAATTCCTGCAGACTGCTTTTTGTCACTCTTCTCCCACTACTTCTCCATGTTCTCTGCGTCTTGTTTGTTTCGTTCGTTTTTGGGGACGCAGGCATGACAAATGCACTAGCGACGCATAAACCCTTTTTGAGGTTGATAAAGTGACAGACAACGAGTTGTGCAGAGAGTTATAGTCAGTGCTGTAATTGGCGCAGCACTGGGGGAATGGTGGAAGGGGGAGCGCTTAGGGGTAGCCCGTCTGCTCTTCAAGTTTGCGCACCATTTGCCCTGTGAAATGCAAAGTCATTATTTCTGCCAAAAGTTACAACGAAAAAAAATGATGCTCAAGAGTGATCAAAGCGTGTTGCGATTGGAATTGGAAGAAGGCAACCAAAAGCCAAAGCCCAGCCAGATTACGTATACGCCGCGTTGCTGGCCTATGACACACACAACAACCAAGTGTGTCTGTCTCTGTGTGTATGTGTGGGTGTGTCTGCCGGCACAGCTGCCAAGTGGAAAGTTTCGGCTTCCCCCCGCTCAACGGTGCGCAACAACTTTTAGGACGCATGGACAAATTGACAGCAGCCCGAGCGAGCATTGCAAGTGCGCTATATAAGAATTTATGTTTTAAAGCAGCCGATTTAGCGCCAGAGTTTTAGGCTGGCGGCAAAACGGCTCCTTCGGTTTATTCTAAAGCCAAACAAAGTCAATGCCCGCACAGCCAGTTTGTTTACCAAACCCTCCTCCCACTTTCCGCAGGAAACTTTGTTAGGAAAACTTTCGTAAAGTCCACAGAAAATGCTCTCTCGACTTTCACTAGTCACGTAACTTTGCGGTCGCCCAGCTCAGCTTAATTTTCTATTTAAATTTGATTCATTAGCAATAGAATTGTATTTCTTAAGAGAAATTATTATTATTCTACCCTGGCTGACTAATTTTCCTTTTGTTGCCTGTTTTCATTTTAGGTAGACACCTCGCAATTTATTTTCGCCATACGAGGACACCAAAAGTCGCTCAGTATAATTGAATTAGTGTCGAAATGATATATGATTCATTTGTGAATAGTTTGTGGACACTTAAGTTGAGTGTATGTTTCATATATTAATCATGCGCCCCGTGGACAAGCCTAAACGAGGCGTTCAATGAAAATAGCAAAATAAAATACTTTGGTATTAAGCATAAATTTGCAATACAAGAAAAAACATGAATGATTTCACTAGTAAAGTGAAGTGTATTAATTACGAATAAATTCATATTCTTTTCTTTTATTTATCTTGATATCATTCATCAGTAATATGAATATTTTAATGCATCATCTCAGCTTACACAACATTAACATATTCCAATTCAATCTTTACTCACTTTTACAACATTTATGTATCTAATTTAATCACTAAAACAAAAGTTATGACTACTTTAATATCCCATAACAATCTCAAAAGCTGCGCTATAAAAGCAGCCAAATTTTTTACGGTTTGGTTGAGTTAAAAGAGGATTCCCATTTGCTTTGGGCTGGGGATGTGCCTGCAAACAGGTTTGCGTTTTGCTTTATATGACTGCTAAACAAACAGCATAACCACCTGTCTCCCCTCCCCCACGCTGTGTGTTTTCTGTGTAATTTTCTAGCTATTACCGTAATTTGGGCCACACTCGCACACTTACATATGCGTACAACCCACACACGTGTGAGTGTGTATGTTTATGTGTGTCCGGGCCTTGCCGCAACGCTGTAATTGTTAATTAAAAACGCGCTCGGGTCACGAATTGTTTGCCACGTTGCGCCCTCGAAACGATTTGACGGCCATGAAGAAGGCTTCCTAGGTTGGTCAGTTAAAGGTGCCGAATACTCGTCTGCCCTACATAAAGTCAGACCGATTTGTAAGCTGCTCAGCTTTGGGTTGAATCAAGTGCTATCGTTGTTTGTCCAACTGAATGGAACTCGCCTCGTGTTTTATTGGTATCGTAAAATTGTTTAGAAACGATGTTTATGGACACACACATTATCCAGACAAATATTATGTTGTACGAATACATTTTTAATGCCCTCATTTCCGCTGAAGAGAGACTAGATTCTTACAAGGGGATTGAGTCTCGGAATATCGATTGGTCTATGGAGTACATCTGTTATACAACGACATTTCAGGGTACACTCAAAATTCTATTGGGTTGACCGAAAAGAAACCGGTGGATTTTGCATATAATTTTTTGACAATTTTTTTGAACGGCTTATGAACTCTGTTATTGCATTCTCTCTCTTGATAAAGACTTAAAAGAAACACAGTGTTCGTTCTGTCCCTCAAATTCCGTTTGAGAGATTTTTCACTCAAATACAGGTTGCCTATTATTATCGTACTACAATTGCAATTTATTAATGAAAAATTACACCCCACTCAGAGTTCGATCTATTCGATTTTACCGAGCGATCATCGAAGTGTTGCGCCTCTGAAAGGAGGCACAACACAAATCCTCACGCTGTCGAATAAACCGATACAACTCATCAACGTTGGTGTATGTCGCTACCTTTTTGTGTGATAGTAAGTGAAGACTGACTACAGAAATGATCCTGTGAAGTATAGTCTTAAATTTTCACCACCAAACAACGCCCTCTAGACACGCCACGCACGAGAACCAGTTGGGAATTATAAGAACGCAAGTGAACGAAATGAATGCTCTGTGACATCATGATTAGGTATGCTGACTAAACATTTGTAAACTGGAATTGTTATGCGAAATTTAATGTGCGGGTTTGGTTCGTCAAAAGATGTATAAATATAAATTTCATTCATTTTGAAAATGCTTACGTATTTATATATAAAAATACATTTTATTTACAGATATATTTGAAATATAAAATTTAACATTTAATCAGCTGGTTGATAACAGCCAAGGCATTGGAAATTTTAGCAGAGTATTAAGTTTAATCTAACATAAAAGTATAGAGCACATGTTAAAATACAAATTTAAGTATTTATATAAGTGTAGATTACTGTGTTATACTACGCACATATTTGTTGTATTATGCGACACAAGAATGTCATGAAATGTTTTTAGCAGAGGTTACCTCTCAGTTTAGCAATTTTATTATATTTCATATATTAAGTTTGAATTCATAATCAACTTTCGTGTATAAGTAAGAATATGTAATTGGTGTTGATACACACACTATTTCCTTATGCAAACATAATTATTGTGCTGCCTACAGTTAGTCGTCACGTCATAATGTCTAGTTTTTGCCCTAGCGTATAAGAAAAGTACTGACCCGTCTGTGGTGTGAAAACGTATAGTGTACCTATTTTAATACCATAAAAAAGTTTTTAAAAAATTTATGGGAGAAATTAAAATAATAATAAAGATATACATGTACAACGAACTTGCATGAGATTAGACAAGAAACAGACGGAATATCATTACGTTGCTGATCTTTCCCATTTTTTATAAACTAATGAAATTTGGATTTATTTTTATAAAATTTACACCCCACTCAGAGTTCGATCTATTCGATTTTACCGAGCGATCATCGAAGTGTTGCGCCTCTGAAAGAAGGTACAGCACAAATCCTCACGCTGTCGAATAAACCGATACAACTCATCAACGTTGGTGTATGTCGCTATCTTTTTGTGTGATAGTAAGTGAAGACTGACTACAGAAATGATCCTGTGAAGTATAGTCTTAAATTTTCACCACCAAACAACGCCCTCTAGACACGCCACGCACAAGAACCGGTTGAGAATTATAAGAACGCAAATGAACGAAACGAATATACCGCTGCTGCTTTATGACATCATGATTACGTATGGCGACTAAACATTTATAAACTATTCGTTTAATCTATGGTATAAATGTAGATAACACTTTAAAATGGTGGCGTGAAAGTAAAATATGGTGATTACTTTCATAGTGTAATACCCTAAAAAGTGTTTAAAGAAATGTATGGAATATAAAAATAATAAATATGTTTAACCGAATACATTCGGACGCGGAAACTGCGTAACAGGCAGAAGCAGTCATATCCGGCCCTGTAAACTATCTATATATGTACATATATTCTAAATCAGCATCAATAGCCAAGTCGATTGAGCCATGTCTGTCTGTTTGTATGATCCCCTAGATCTCAGAAAGTGTAAAAGCTAGAGCCATCAAATTTTGTGAACACGATCGTGCATATTGCATTGTCTCAAAGATTTTTTAAAATTTGGACACGCCTCGTCCCGCCTTTGTAATAAATAAAGTAATAACTATTTAGAATCTACAATATAATCTCAACAACCGAAGTTGTATGTCACACATGACAAATACCTTAGTACGTGCATTTTGTGAAAATTTCATTACGATCGGACTATAAAAAGTAAGTTATGATACGAATTAATTGATTTGAACGTGTATATACTTAAACAGACCCAATTTACGCAAGCATACAATAAGTTCCAATTTAGTGTCAGACACACAGCATTGTACGTTTTATTTGCATTTTAAGGTAATAGGAATGGTTCACAGTGCAACTTTGCCAAGTAACCAGCTTGTGTATCAATGGCTGAGTGTTAATAGGGACAGACTTCTAAGAATGAAGTCTTGGGTTCAACTCCTAATGCGTGTCACGGTTTGTGAAATACATTTTATTTTTTTAACACATGTCTGATTGAGAAATGTTTTTTTTTTTTTTAAATCTATATAACATACAAAATAATAATTATTTACTAATATTATAGGCAAAATCCACAGCCTTATACTCGTATTGGCACACACTATAAGGCTGACGGCAGAGTGGGCGCGAGGAGCGAAGCGAAGCGAGAAGCTATGAGCAACGCGAAAAGATGGCAGAGTTATATCTATTTGCAGGAAACGTGCTTCAGGGCAGAACACAACAAAGCGATCCGTACGATTGTTTTGTTGTATTCTGTGCTGTAGCACGTTTCCCGCAAAGTTCTCACTCTCTGCCATCTTTCTAGCGATTATTCCACTTAAAAATACATGCAGCGGTTTATCGCTCGTTCTCGCGCGCACTCTGCCGTCAGCCTAAAGAGCACCGAGCCAGATCCAACGCGTGCGAGAAATTTTGATGAGGACACCAAACATCTCTGCTATTCCTATAAACTAATTTAGATTTATTTGTATAAAAATTACACCCCACTCAGAGTTCGATCTATTCGATTTTACCGAGCGATCATCGAAGTGTTGCGCCTCTGAAAGAAGGCACAACACAAATCCTCACGCTGTCGAATAGACCGATACAACTCATCAACGTTGGTGTATGTCGCTATCTTTTTGTGTGATAGTAAGTGAAGACTGACTACAGAAATGATCCTGTGAAGTATAGTCTTAAATTTTCCATCCAAAACAACGCCCTCTACACAAGCCACGAACTAGAACCAGTTGAGAATTATAAGCACTCAAATGTGAAAAATATATGCAGCACAAGAGAATTGCCTTGTTTTAGTATGTAAAATATATTCAGTTTGGTCACACTTTTGTTTTGCGCCCGGGTAGAACGACATGCGCTCGAGTATTTGATTGAGTGCGTGTGAGCACAAAGATCATTGATATGCTTTAACGTTGAGTGTGTTTGTGCGTTGTGCGTTTAACCTTTTTTCTGACAGCGAAGGCGATGACAAATCGAATATAGCCGAGTAACTGAATACACGATGTTGGCTTCTCTTTTTCGGGTTAATTTAGATGACATTTGTGCGAGCGAACTCAACAAAACTGGCACAAATCTTTGTCAACCTTGACAATCGTTGAGCAGGCAGTGGCAGCAGCCATCAATCATTTGGTCACTTGGCTGAGCACTCACACAAACACACACAGGCAGACAGACTGACAGACACACACACATTCATAAACAGGCATAACTAAGAAGCAGAATTCATCAATCAAGTTGCAAGGAAGGTTAAGGCAACTACTCAACTGAAGGGCGCCCAAAATGGCGTCTGTCTGCACAGACTGAACAGTCAGATATGTATGTATGTATGTATAGCGATGTGTTACATGCTTACATTTATAGATACTTATGTATATATATACATTCATATCTCGTGTGCGCTTAAGTGGCAGCGACATGTCAGGCAAATTGAAAAATCCCATTTAGATGCAAGACGATGCCTGAGCCGATTGAAAAGGAGTTGAAATTGGGATACCGATTGGATTGGGAGATGTTGGTGTTGCTGGAGTGCTGCGTGACGAGGAGAGTTGCCAGTTGCATTCGCTGGCAGAGTGTGTGGAGAGGGGGAGAGGCAGTTGCCAGTTCGTGCACCTAAATGTGGCCCATTGTCGACAGTGAAACCATCACATTCACTTAGTGCAAGCCACCAAAAACGAGCCGTATGACAGCCAAATGACTGGCACACACACTAACTCACACACACCCTCACATACATACATACATAGAGCATGCAAATAGTCCTGGCATTCATGTAACCCCGTTGGGGGCGTGGCCAGTGTCTGCTTTCAGTCGCCGCAACGAGACGAGTAATTGAACTGCCTACCTTACTCTGTGTGTGTGTGCAGTGGGTGTGCGTGTGTGTGTGTGACTGTTGAATGTGATTTTAAAGTCAACATTGAACACTTTTGACACACGAACTGCCAGTTTTGGTTTGCCGCTTGTCTGCCAACTTGTTTGACTTCCATTCTGACTCCGTGTTCGTGTCCGTGTCCGGGTCTACTCTCTCTCTCCCTGTTGCCTATCGCCTATCGTGATAATGGTCATGTTGTGTACAATATGATATGATAGCAGTGTCCCTCACCCCCTCCCACATACACACTCCAACACCATTTCCTCCACTGCCCTTCGCACTGTTATGATTTGCTCCGCTTTGCTGGTTAATATTGTTGGTTTGGCATGTGGCCAGTGGGAGCAGGAGGAGGGAAAGTAAGAGAATTGGGAGAGCGTGTCACAGAGCAGGATATGGATATGGTATAGGCAATGTCAGTGAGTGCATATTGAATGCAGTCAGACAACGCGTTCCTCACTGGAAGTTAACTTTAAATGGCGATGAATCCCATGTGGGAAGTTAAACAGATTAAAGATCGAAGGGATAAACACAGGGGAGTGGATAGCTTACTGAATATTCATACTTGTCTCGAATCGAATTCTACTTTAATAACTTGATACAATTGTTTCATACTTATATAACAATTTAAGTTATTTATATACATAGTAATCTTCTGCTCACTTAACTTTATACAGATATTGCCAGTACTTTTGCGTTTATTCCAATCAAGTTCTTTCAACCTATTTGCCAAGTGCTCTTCTTCTTGGCAGTCTACACCAAACCCCAATAAATACTTAAGTTGGCTTCCATCCAATATTCCTGTCTGACTTTGCCAACTGAAGCCCAGGGTGAGAGGTCAAGTCTCTTTGCACTAATCGTGGGACTGTTTACTATATTAGTCAACAGTTTAGGATGGTATAATCTTATGTACAAGTTTGTAATCTAATAATCTACCAATTAATCCTAGATTGGCAATATTGTACAGTATAAACAATTTCTTGTGTATTGTTAAAAACTTTTCATTTTTTTTACATTAAATGATGTGCCAGAAAATCATTTCTTAATAAAGTTGTAATAATAGTATATTATTAACAAATAAATAATAATTAAAACAATGGTTAACATTATAAAACCCTGCATATAAGGCAACAGACTGTGTCCTTGTCCTTACCGCCGTGTTGAGTCCGTTTTAATTGTGCTGTTTTCTGCACCTGAACGTGTGAAAACGCAATTAAAGAATGCGAAAACAAAAGCTATAACGAACAAGGCGATAACGAACCCAAGAGGCCAACAACTTTTGAGTATATACGACTATGAGATACCTAAACTGTCAGAGAGAGAGAATTTTACAAAATCAACAATTAAAGGTGACGCATTCATCGTGGCCAACGTCTGCCTTGGAGTATTGACAGGCGCAATGGGATATATGGAAATGGTTATGGCTCGGGGGGGTAAACTGACCGTTCGTTTGCTGAAATAGCACAACGATAATTTGCGTTATTTCTACTCACTGTTTGCTCGAGAACTGGCGCCAAAGTGTGGCTAAACATGCAAATTTTCATTTAGTGGAAAAGCTTTTTGACGGCACGCGACGAGCAGAAGGAGAGAGAGAGGGGGAAAAGGGGGGAAGGGTGCTCTTCTACTGAAATTCTTTGCTCATATGGGCAATTAATTATTTAATCTATTATACTATCTATGGCTTAGTTAGTAAGCGTATTCCAGTTAAGGTTTCCACTCGATTCACTTTAAAAGCCTCTCCTGGTAGCTCCAGGCGACGGCCCAGCGTGTGGTGTGTCCCTGGTGGAACTCCGTGGTACTTATATTGCTAATCTCCCGCTGCTTTAGGTATTCCATGATCTTGGGCACGTTGGCCTTGACGCCCAGCATACTGGTGAAGATGCTGCATGGGAGAAAAGAGAAACAACTTTAGTGGGCTCTGCTGATGATAGACAGCAGTACTTACAGCACGCGCTCCTTGTACGCTTCGCTCTCCTCGATGATGCGCTGCACAAACTGCACTTCGCCGCCGGCGCAGGTGAGCTCCTCTGCGCTGCCAGTGCGCACATTGTTAGGCGCCGGACGACGCTCGGGATTGCGCGTGTTGCCTCCAAAGGGATTCTCTGAGTTCGAATCGAAGAACGGCGGATTACAGAGACAAAAGTGAAACTGTTGAGACTCTTCTCCATCTGGCCTGGAAGACTCAAAGTAACTCTTGAATATGCTCTGTTTGTCAGGCTGTGCGTAGACTTCTATGAGCGACTGTAGCTCGTTGCGTTGGACATTCTCGCGTGCATATTCAACATTGGTTTGTTTCGATTCCAGTGCCAACATTTGCCAGCGATTCTTCTTGGCTGCCAGCAGTGAATAAATGCACGAGGAGCCGCAGCCTGCAACGATTTAATTAGTTTGGGATTTGGGCAACATATTGCTTGCTACTTACCAATGTCAATGCCACGCACTGTATCCACTTTGAGTGGTTCCAGCAGATCCTCCAGCCACAGAATGTAATTCAGGCGCAGCGCCAATGTGGGCACCAAACTGCCAGGCGCGAAGTCCACACGCAATTCAAAGTATTCCAGCAGCAGCATCTTGGTCAGTTCTCGCAGTGTGCGTTCATTGCGATAGTTGAGTGACACCTTTCCATTCAACTCCTGTAAATAAACAATAGTAGGATTAGAAATCGCTTGAGGAATTTTCCCCATTTGCAGCTCACCAATTGACACACTTGCCGAAAGTCCTTGTGCTTGATGGCCAACTTGGTGAAGTCGGGCGCAGTGCGCAGTACATTGCGCGGATGCATGGCAAACTTTTTGTTACTGTTTCGTACCATTTTGAGTGAATAATACAATAAAAACCAAAATAAAACGTTTAAATTGAATGCATTGGACTAGTGTGACCGTTTCAGTTGAAAATTAGGCAAATTCCAATATACATAATACTGAAAATACTGTATATGCGTATTTGTTAGCAATACTGCCTGGTGGCCACACTGCCAAGTATTACTTCCATATTTTGTTGCTGTTTCGTACCATATTGGGTGACTTAACCAATAAAAACTTTAATCAGACTTTTGATTTGACTGCATTGCATTTAAAATGTGGCAAATTCCAAATACCTAATACTGAAAATACCAGGAATTCATATTTATTGTCCACACTACCGATGGCCACACTGCCTGCTACCACTGTTAACGATAACAGCGCGCTGTTAAATTACTTTAGTCGCATTGCTTTGGCAACAATTTTGTAAACAAGCCGATTTTACAAGTTTTTATTAGTTATTTATTATTAAAATGTCGGAAACCAGCTCAAAGGAGAATGTGAAAACCGCAATGACATATATTTGTGGCGGTGAGTAAGAAATATGCCATATTTGCAATCAAAACAAGTAACAAGGCTGAATTGGTAGACGCGCACATGGTGGCGGCAACAACAAAACACACAGGAATATGTCTCATATCTATTTATTCTTTTACAAAATTTAAACAGAATGCCACCACGAGAATGAGATGCGTCCTCGTGATCCCATACGTTGCCGTGAATGTGGCTACCGTATCATGTACAAGAAGCGTACCAAGCGTCGTAAGTAGACAGTTCCCCCTGGCACGGGCAGAGCAGTCTGCAGCGCTGCTCAAACTGTATGTTGTTTCTAACATTTATATTCGTTTTACAGTGGTCGTCTTCGATGCGCGCTAAACGGACCACAGTTGACCGGAATGGAGCATATTTTAGAGTTTAGCTTGTAATTGAAGTACATATTCTTAAATATAAGAGACTTGTAAACGTTAAAAATGTTATTTTCATTACCAAACTAAGGCTAAGAATAGCTCTGCACTTGTCGCGTTTTGCTATAAATTTGGCTGTCAAACTGTATGACATAAGACGTTCCTATGCTTTTTTATGATACTCGAACTAAACATTATCATCTGATCATATTCATAAGGAATACTGCAAATATTAATGTTCTTTTCTAACTGCAGTTTCCTCTAAACTGTAAGTGTCCCAATATTTGCACCTGCACTGCTTGCAGTTCTTCGCAAACTGTTCCGGACTATGGCATATTTGCAGCTTATACTGGGCAAAAATATATTATGTGGTATTCAAAATAGTAGATATATGCATATTCTCCATAAAGGTTTACATATTCGTAAAATAAAACTCGTTGTTTTCTTCTATATTTTAAACTAATTTACTTTTATTTGAATGTTTTTTGGAAATATAATTTTTAAACTAAAAACACTTATACTTGTTGTTTTAATGTTACTCATTTATTTTATTTGTTGCAACTTGTGCTTAAATAATAATAATAATAATATATGTAAAGTAATTTGTTCATTTTTGTTTTTGCGTTTCTTTTTGTTTTCTTTACTCATAAATGTCTTTTTTCGTCTCAAAAATTTTGTCTAAATGGCTTTTGTCATCCAAAAATTTACTTTACTTAAGATTTGCTCTTTTTTTTCTTTTTGTATGTGTTTTTTTGTATTTATATTTTTTTATTTGCTTTAGTTTAGCGTTTGGTGTAATAAATTTACGTTTAAGTTTACCACATTTAGCAAAAACACACGTTTACACTAAAAATTGTTTATACCATTTATCGTATGTTATTTATTTGTTTCTTCCTCTTCCTTCTCTAAGTATTCTCTTCATACTTTTCCCCCGACACTTTTCAGTCAAATATTTTCGTGTTGTTCAGTGTATACGGTGAAAGTTATTACACATCAATGTGTGTGTGTGTGTCGTATTGTGTGTTCTTTGAGTATTTCGTATTTGTTCCTTCATCGATAAAATCATAAATACTACTACACGTACAGTTACAGTTATATAGTAATTCCCTGTCTGTTTATAGACTTGCTTTGCTTTTGCTTTTGCTTTTGTGTGAGGGCGTGGCTGTTGCTCGAAACTCAAGCTAGAATTAAAAACTATAACTATAACTTAAGCTAAACACGCACGAACATGCTCACGTTTAAAGCTTAATTTAAGAAAATAAGGCAAAAAGGTATTGAGGTTTGCATTCATTTCGTATAAATAATATGATTGTGTATATGTTTGTGTGTGTGTAAATGTATAACTTAGGCAACTAGAGAACTACATTAAAAGTATATGTATGTATATGTATATATTGTATAATGTGTATATGGTATACGTGTAAGATGGCAAAGTACTCGCATTAAGTAACTAAATAATATAATGAAGTTTTACAATGGCAAATTAAAGCTATTTTACTTCACAAACGATATCGCAATGGAACTGAAAATATATACTCGACATATCTTGCATACATACACAAGTGTTAAGTGATCATTATAGGATAATTAAGTGTTTAAGATTAGAGTGAGTGTTTGTGTGTGTATGTCTGTGCTTCATCTACATAACCTCAATGATAATAATTATAATATAAGGTGAAATTCATCGAAATGCGTTGTAGAGCTTCTTCTACAACATCTTTCTTTAAGTGTGTTTTTTTTCGTATTTTGTTTTTTCTTTCATTGTTTTTTCATAAGTTTTAAAGAGAAATCATATTTCAGGTACATCACAACTTAAAATTTAACAAATAAATGCAATTTTTTAAGAGTTTTTTTCTTTCAATATTAACGCCTAATGCATAAGAAATGTATATGGCAAGCAATCATTTGCTAATTAAAATGAGAAAAATATCTTCTCTGTACAAAGAGAAGAAGATAGAGAGAGAGACAGAGAGCACGTGTACGTGTGTGTGAGTGTGGGTGTGTACGGGACGCCCATAGTCCTGGGGCCTTACAGTTTAGCATGCTTCAGTCGGCGATGTAGTAGCAGACTGTAACGCCTCTCAAACTGTGCGCCGCACTGTCGGCAATCGCGCGACGCCGCTCTCAGCGCTTGATGCTTCCAGAAACGATGCAGCGCCAGAGAGCCGAGTGTGTGATAGTTGAAGCTGACGCCGGCGCCGTTGCGTCGCTGACTAGCTGCGCAGCTGGCGCAGCATAGCTTCTGCTGGCCGAGACGATTGAGATGCTTGTCGCGCAGCATGGCAACCACAGCCTCCGGGGCGAGACGGATCTTCTTCGGCTGCGCCTGCTTGCGCGAGCTGCGGCACGACTCTGCCTCGGACTTCCTGCTGAAGTCGAGCGGCGCAGTCAAGTACTCTTGCTTGCTGGCTGCGTCGGCCAGCAGCGGGAGTAGAGTTGCCAGATGGTTGAGTGACTTGCGCGAAGTATTTGCTGCGCAGCTGTTGACAGCAGAGGCTTGCTGTGCTGTCGACTGCACTGCTGACTGCGCTGTGACCTGCACTGCTGGCTGCACTGCTGATTGCACTGCCAACTGCGCTGTTGACTGCACTGCTGACTGCACTGCCAACTGCGCTGTTGACTGCACTGCTGGTTTTTTGGGACTCTTACGCGGCGCTGCCAGATCCAGCTGACGTTTGAGCAGCGACTGCGCCTGCAACGGTGGCGACGACGTCGACTTAACCGTAACGGGCGCAATGCTGCTAGTGCTGCTGCTACCGCTGGAAACCTTTGGGGTTATGGTGAGTGTAATGTCCTCCTTGTTGCGCAGATACTCAATGTACTCTTCCGTCTCGCTCATCAGACGCCTACGCTTGCCTACGGGCTCACCGCTCTCTCGCTGCTGCTCTCTCTCTGCTCGCTGCTGCTGACCCGTTGTCGTTGCTGTGGGCAGCGCTGCTGCGGCAGCGGCCAGCATAAGCGGCGTCTCAGCTGCATAATATTTATTAATAATATCCTTAACATAATTCTGAAATTGTGTTCCAATGCGATTGAGATTCTGGTATTCCATTTGTGTGAGAAAAGGTGTGTTGTTGCTGCTGCTGTTGCTGTTGTTGCTATTTGGTGCTGCTGCTGATACAGCTGCTGCTGCCGCTGCCACTGCTGCTGCTGCTGCTGCTGCCGCTGCTGTGGTTGCGTCAGCTGCGCTGCTTGTATTGTTCTCTTTATCATCTTGGCAATGATGTGCGACATTTCTGTGAGATTTCTCTTTGTAGTAGCTGTTGTTGTTGCTGCTGTTGTTATTATTTGTATTTGTGTTATTATTATTGTTGTTGTTGTTTAGTTTATACGCGGGAGACGATTTAATAAGCTGCACTCGCTGCTGCTGCAGCTGATTCTCTTGATCTTCGTCAAATTCAATTTTGATCTTTCGCTTGCTGGCGAGCAGCTCAATGGCCGTTTGCTCATAGGCCGCAGCTTCCAGAAATGCCGCTGCCATCATCGCTTTGTTGCTGCTGTTGCTGTTGTTGTCCTGCAACTGTTGCTGCTCCTTGTGCTCGCTGCTGCTGCTGTTGTTGTTGCCATGACGCGACAATTTCATGGGTGACGTCGTTGCCGACATGACGTTGTACTCATCCCCTGAGTACGAAGACGACGACGCCGACGACGGTGTATTCTCATCATCCTCTCCCGTCGAATGTTGTCGTGCTCGTATGACGCCAAACTTCTGTCGCTGTTGCGCTGCAATGCTGCCGCTGTTGCTGCTGCTGTTGTTGCCATTGCCACTGTTGTTATTGTTGCCGCCCATGGTGCTCAAACTGTGCAGAAGCGCTGCGGCCTCTCGTGTCGTCCATTGCGAAGGCAGTTTATTATTGAACAGGAGTTGATGGTTTGCTGGTATTTTCAACTCGTGCACGCCTCCCGCTTTATGAAAATCCTGAGCGACCGAAGCTGTATTGCGACTTATGGCGTCCATTTTGAGCAGACTGTGGAGAGAGAAAAGGAAATTCAAGATTAGAGTGGGGTACAAATCAATTGAGAGTTAAATTAAAGTAAAATATGTTCAATAAAATAAATTCAATAATTAAATTAAATTATTTTAAATAAATAGTACAAAATAATACAAGGTAAATATAATGAATAATTAGCAATAAATAACGACAAAAATAATTGTGAAGTTTGGCAACAGCGCAGGGCAACAGAAAGCTTTAGGAAAAAGCAATTCAAACTAAATATATAATTTCCACAATTTGAAATTAATTTCAAAATATTTCATTCGCAGTATGCAATAACATTTATAGTAATGAAGTTTGGAAACAACAGGGCAACAGAAATAACCAATAATGATTATAAAAATCGTAAAGGAATGAACATTATAATAGCAATAAATAATGACAAACATATTAGTGTAGTTTGGAAACACCGCAAGGAACCACAACAAAGAACAATTTAAACAGAATTAATCGTTGTAAAATTTGACAATGTTTTGAAAACATTAAAATATTATTAAATCATCAAAAATATAATTGAGAAGTTTGGCAACAGCACAGGGAAGCAGGTTGCTTCAAAAATAATTAATTAAAATCGTATAAATGTTTAAAAAAATTATGCAATTTGTTTAAAAACATAAATGGCGACAAAAAACGCAGTGAAATTTGGCAACAGCGCTAGAAAACAGACAGAAACTCAATTTGAATAGAAGAAATCAATGTAAAATTATGAGAATTATTTAGAAGCATAAAAATATAATTAAATAATGACAAATATAGTAGTGAAGTTTGACAACAGCGCACGGAAACAAAGTACTTTGGTAAAAATCAATTGCAATAATTAAAATCAAATAAATTGAAAAGACAAATGGGAAAAAAAACATGAAACTTGGCAACAGAAAAGTGGACAAGAGAAAACGAAAGTGAAACTCAAAATTCAAACACAAAGAAAAGCGCATAAACACGTGAGAAGAACAAAAAACTCATAGGAAACTCAGAGGGAACTCAGCAAATACCGCGCATAGTCTTCCGGATCGCTACCCTCGGCCTCTAGGTATTGAAATAAACGCTCAGAACCGCGTTTCTGTGTAGCGGCATTCGGCAGATTGCCAGTGAGTAGATCATGTGGTGGTATCAGTGATCCATTGGCACTGAGACGCCAACCCACCATCGAGGTGGGATTCACAATGATCTCCTGCAGTGGACCACCCGAGATGCCGTTGCCATTGCCTCCGCCTCCGCCGCTGCCGCCTCCAGTCACGCCTTCATTTGTTGTTGTCGTGTAGATGGTGACGGCGCCGCTTCCGCTAACGTTGCCAACTGTTTGGCCTCCGCCGCTTGATGAGCTGCAGTTGTCAGCGTTGTTGTTGTTATCATTTCAATTGTTGTCAAGTTTGGTTGGGGGCAGAGCAGAGCACAGAGTTGTGTGGGTGGTTCCACAGTTCACAGTGGGGGGCGAGGGCGAGAACGAGTTGAGAAAACAAGAACGAGGGTAGTAACTACAGTTAGAGAAGCATTGTGCGCGCTTGGGTGTAAGGGGGCAGGGGATGGTGGGAGGCGTTGAGATGAGAACGTTACCCAAAAGCGTTGCCGGCATTGTGGAACGTGTTCAGTTGATTATTGGCCACGAGCGTGTTGCCAATGGTGCGCAAGACGTTCAGGTTTTGCCCATTGTTGTTGCTATTGTTGTTGTTGTTGCCACCATTGCCGTTGTTGTTGTTGTTGCCGCCAACGCCGCTGTTGTTGGTGCTGTTGCTGCGAGCTGGACGATTATCGTGTGGACTGAGGCAAGTTCAAAAGAGACACAGAGAAACAGGGGAAAAGAAAGGGATAGAGGGGGAGAAAGAGACAAAGAAGAGGGAGAGAGAGAGACATCAAGATGTGTTCAGCAGAATTGTTAGAACACAGCAGTGGGTACACTCCCTGCTATGCTATAAAGTGTGCTATAAAAAGTGCTATAAACGATTTGCTAGTAGCTACTTCTTGCCACAAATACTATTGTATATCAAAGTAACTTATGTAGGTATTATATTAACTTATATTAGTTAATAAAAGTTTACTGCTATAATCGTGGTATAAATTTGCAGAACTATTTCTCATCATATTTAAAAATAACAACCTAAGTAACATTCGAATGTTTGATAACAATATGAAGTTTCTGCAAGTATTTTACCCATAAAAAACCTTTATAGTAACTTGCAATCTATACAAGATCGTCAGTAACCGCATAGAAAATATCCTACACTATTTCGTTACTTGACTCACACCTAGATAAATTCACCTTAAGTTTTATAGCTACTTTGCTATAAACTTATATACTCTGTGATATAAACTATAGAAAATGTGTACCTACACTTCTCTTATGTATATTCATACATAAACTTGATGCCTACGTGGCTATAAACGTATATACCCTATGCTATAAACTATATAAACAACAAGCTTAAGTTCTACTTACTGCACATCACTCATGTGAATCTGGAACTCCTCCTGCGTGTCAGCCAGATAGGAGCACTTGCTGCACGCCCGCTTATTGTGCACCTTCAACACGTGCGTGGCCAGACGCTCCGAGCGCGCCGCCTTGTAATCGCAGAGCAGGCAAACGAACGGCTTTGTGTGGGTGTTCAGATGACGCTTGAGGCCCCATTTGTCGGCACCCGACCAGGGACAGTAGCAGCAGGTGAAGCGTTTCTCGCGCTTGGGCTTCAACAGACCTCCTCCTCCACCACCCGAACCTCCGGTGGTTGCACTGCTGCCCGAACTGGAACTAGCCACAGGCTGCTGTGCGTTGTTGTTGTTCATGATAGCACCCACATGCAGTGGCAACACGGAGCCATCGTCCAGTTTCTCCTGTTTGAGCTGGGCAAGGGGCATATCAGCCGCTGATGCGACCGCCTCAATGGTCTCCACAATGCTCATCGAGGTCGAGGTGGGATGTCGCTGTGCCTCCAGGAAGGCATTGTCGATATTGACGCCCGTCGCATTGATCGTCACATTGCCACGTCCGCCCGCATGATGTGCACCACCACCAGCACCACCACCGCCGGCGCCAGCGCTTGATGAGCCACCACTGCCCGCAGGCACATGGCGCCTCGTCTTGTTGATGTCGTACTGCAGCTCGCGATGCATGCGCAGAAAGTGTTTCTTGACATGATCGGCACGATTGAACTGCTTCAGGCAGGCGTAGCACTGAAAGGGCTTCTCATCCTTGTGTATGTTCTCGTGCCGTGTGTACAGATCCCTGCGATCCGTCGAATAGGGACAGTGGGTGCACGCATAGCGCTTCACTATGTGCACCCCATTGGCAGCAGCTGCTGCAGCCGCGGCCTGTGCCTGGGAGGATTTCTTGCGACTGCCGCCGCCGCCCCCCGAGGAGCTGCTGCCGCCACTGCTGCTGCTGCTGTTGGTGGGCGCTGAGGTGGGCGTGGATTGGGCTAAGTTCTGTGCTGCATTCGCTGATGTTGAGGGGCTGGCGTAGATCAGTTCCGCCGCATGCTCCTGGCGATGTTTTCTGTGGAGCAAAAGAAGATTATTGCATAAATGAAGAACCGGGAATGAAGGTAGTTGAACTCACTTGGACTTGGGCGTGCTCTGGTGCTGCTGCTGCTGCTGTTGCTGCTGCTGCTGTTGTTGTTGCTGCTGTTGCTGGCTGACCTGCGCGTAGCTCTGCAACTTGCCACCTGTGGTCCATTGCACCAGCTGTGGTTGTTGCTGCTGCTGCTGTTGTTGCTGATCTGCTGCGCCGCCACTGGCATCCTGTGCCCAACGCTGCTGCTGCTGCTGCTGATCCTGCCCCGCCTTGAGCAGACCCGCCTGACCGGCGGCAAATCCATTCTGCATGAGGGCAGCCAGACCAAATGCGGTGCTCAAATGATCCTCAGACTTGAAGCTGCCAACGGCGGCGACGCTGGGCGCCGGCACCACAGTGGCGCCACTAGCGCTGACCACAACAGAGTTGCCCGACTCTGTCTGCTGTTGGATTACATTGGCCTGATTGCTGGCAGCGGCGTTGTTGCCACCTGTGGCAGCTCCGCTTGCTTCGTATTCAATGCTCGGCGCTGCAGTGCGATCGATTTGTTGCTGAGTATGTTGAAAGAAGAGCGCAAGTTAGTTATCTCTCTTCATCTCCCACTCTCTCTCTCTCTCTCTTCTTTACTTACCAAATTCGTAAAAGAGCGCTGCTCTCCTTCGGGCACCGCTGTCGGTCCACTGGTGGCCACCTGAGCCACCGGTGTGCCGAGCGTGTGCAAACCGTTGCCGGTTTCCTCGCCGTATAATTTACGTGTGATTTCCTTAAACATATCTTCATATGTGGCCTCCACATTGGAGGACTGTGCTCCGCTGCTGCTGCTCGCTGTGTTGGCTGCTGCTGCTGCTGCTGAGGCTGGGATTAGTGTTGCCATTGCTGCGACTGTTTGGCCTTGGGGGCTTGCGGGCGCGATGCGTCTCTAATGATGGGACTGCGACTGCTGCTGCTGCGCTGCTTCACGCTGCTGTTGCCTCCACAGATGCGCTGAGAAAACTGTAAGACAGAAAGATAGAGAGAGAGAGTTAGTGAGATAGCACATGGCAAGAGAGATAGAGAGAGGGAGGGAGGGTGTCATTGGGTCTAGTCTAAGCGGTGCTCACATCCGGTATACAAAATATCCCAAGCAATTCGGGGAATCGCCTGTTGACGCATTGCAAGCAGCCTTCAGCAGGGAGGGACGAGGGGAGAGGGGGGGCAGCGGACAGAGGGCAGTGGGTTGATTTGCGGGGAGTTTTTTTGTCGTTTACTGTGGCGACTCTGCTTGGCTTTAGCATCAGCTCTCTGAGTCAGCTGAGTCAGCGACGCTTTTTGCTAACGACTCTTGGGAGAGTGACAGGCGACAAAAGTGTCGCGAGACATTTTATATTTATAATGAGAGAGAGAGAGAGAGCTTTTCTTTATATTTTGCAGATTAAATATTTGATGTATAATACATATATATGTATATGTATTTAATAATTGGCGTTTCAACTTATTATTATTAGGTTTTAATCAATTCACTAAGTCATTTATTAAATTCCATTTGATTATTTATTAAATAAATTGAGCTTTAAGCTGCTTAGCAAATTAAGTCTGCAATTTTTGTCGCCTGACAACGAATCACTTTGCATGTGTGTGTGTCTGTGTTGGCGTCTCAGCTTGGCTGCGCAGCTTCTTTTTTCGCCACATACATTAATAAATTCACCACAACAACAACAACAATGACTTGGCGTGCCCAACAGTTTCCCATTCAGAACGATGCCGAGCAAAGCACGCCTCAATTTTCGTTTCATTTTTTTTTTTGGCGGTCGTCATAACGAGAGGATTCTCAACTTCGCATCTTCTCATCGCCTTATCTGCTTCGCATCGCATAAAGAAACTTGACAAATTGTGCGCGTTGTAATTTTTGGCGGCATTTCTTTGCGGTGGGTGGACGAAAATTGTGTGTGATTGTTGTTGCTGTTGTTGATGCATGTGTTGTTCTTGTTACTGTTGTTGCAGTGTTTGTAGTTGTTGCTGTGTCTGCAGTTGTTGCTGTTGCAGCTGTTGCTTGGCCCACATGTTGCTCTGAGGTTGAGGTGCTCTGACTGCGCCTTGGCTTTTCAAGAGGGCAACAACAATAACAACAGCAACTTGTGCGACAATAGTAGTTGTTGTTATTATTGTTGTCATGGGCCTGGGCACGTTTCGTATGGCCCAGAGCCAACAGCGCCACCCACACTCGAACCGGGCACACCCCGTCCGTCGCCACCGCCCCCACACACCCAGCGCAGTCGAGAGTGCTCTGCGTGTGTTTTTGTCTCTGTCTGTGTGTGTGTGTAGGGAACGGGAGAATTGTTTGTTTGCTTGTCTCTGTGTGTGTGTGTGAACGAAGCAAAGCGTGTTTTCTTTGGTTTCTTTTGAGTTCATATTTCGTATTTGAGTTGTTTCTCCTTCCTTCTTCTCCTTTTCTTTTCTTTTGCTCTTCTGTTGTTGTTTTTTGCATACATATTTGATTTTATGCTTCGTGTGCTTTTTACAGTTTTTTTTTTGCCCACACTTTGCACCATTGGGGGCGTTGTGCCTCCTCCTTTTTGCCGCTGCTCCCTTTCCTGCTATGCCTTCGCTCTTTTTGCTGTTGTTGTTTTGTCTGACGGATCTGAAGCCCTTTGTCGCTCCCCTCTCTATCCCCCTTTGCTTTGATTGACTCTCTGCGTGTGGTTTCCAAGCCAAGGGCATTTTTAGCTGTTGTTGTTGCTGTTGTCTTTGCAGCTTTCAAGATCAAAAAGTTTACTACTAAAGTTTACTATATGCAGAGATGTATCTACATATGTATGTATTTGTGTGTTTCTTAGGGAATCAATAGAGATATATAGATATCAGCTTAATATACAAATATATAAATATATAGTATAATATAGTAGATATATTATATATCATATTTAACTATACAGTTTACATCATCTTCTTAGCCCATTCACCTCATTCACCTGCTCTGAATCATCATCAAAAGCAGCTTTAACTTCTTTATAAACTCATTGATTAGTTCCTAGAAATAAACTCTTTTCCATTGTGGGATCCACCCGTTAATATTTCTTTATTTTACGTAACTGCCTCTTCTCTTCTCCCCCTTCTTACTTTCCTTTGCCTCTCTTTAAATTGCATCATATTAAATACTTCCAACTGCGCGTTGCCTGCTTTGATAAGCCAAAGGGAGACGTAGATGGGGTCAACTTTGGTGGGCGAGCAACAGACGCACACACACAGGCACACATACAATGACAAAAGAGTGTCATGCGTTGCCAACAGCAGCAGCAGATCGGCGCGTGTGGGTGACCACCAGCAACAGCAACAACAACAACATCCGCTTTGCTAATAGCAGACAGCAAAAAAGAAAGAGAAAAAAACCCAGAGACGACGACGACGGCGGCGTCAAACGGGCGCGTCAGCGAGTGGGCTGGAAATGGGCGCAACAGCAACAGCACAACACAGTCCCAGGCAGTAGCAGCAGCAGCAACAACAACAGCAATCAAATCAATTTACAACAACTCTAACACGCGCACCATCAAGAACAAACACAACGATCAGACGCCGTTGTCGTCGTCGTCTGTGGTGGGTGTGCAAAAACCAAACCAACATCAGCAGCAGCAGCCGAGGGAGCAGCAGCGACGCCGCCGTCACAATGACAACGCAATTTGGGGGAGTCAATGAGAGTGCGAGAGAGGAGCCAAAACCGGTTGACAGCTGAAAACAAAAAAATGCCGGTTGGAAGCTCTTCTAAGTACAATACAAATTGAGAGGGAGAGGCAGTGAGTGAGAGAGAGCGTCACTGAGAGAGAGAGAGTGTGAGTCGAGACGAGCAAAACAGCATGACAAGGCGCACGTTTGCCGATCACTCTCGCAGAGCTTCGTGCAGCTGTCGGCTCCCGTCTCTTGTTCGGCTGCTGTCGTCTGTCGCTGTTACTGCGCTGTCGCTGCGCAGATGCTGGACAATCGACTGTTAACGGTAAACGCATTATTGGGTGGCTTTGCCATAGCAATTATTGTTGTTGTTGTTCCTTGCTGTTTGTTGTTGTTGCTTATATTTGTCACTGATAATATTTGTCAGAATTACATTGCGTGTGCTTCGTTCTCCATTCGCCGTGCCCCGTTGGGGGCGGGCGTCAAAGCGCTAAATTGCCATTCACACACACACACACCCAGAGGGGCGAAGCAGTTAAGCACACACACACATGGACACATGCGCACATTGATATTTTAACACCCGTGGGCCGAGCCGGCCCCGTTGGCAGCTCAGGGTGAGCCACAACATTACTTGCAGTCGCAGTCGACGTCGTCGTTGTTGTTGTTGTTGTTGTTGCGGTGAACGGTGAAAGGCCAAGAGAAGAGACGAGAGGAGAATGGAGGAGAGGAGGGCGAAAAGACAAGGGGGAGACGGACAAGAGCAGAAGAGATTGAGAGAGAGGTCAGGCGAGACAAGAGGGAAGAGGAGTCGCCATCGCAGTCGCAGAGAACCGAGAGGCAGTTGGACAACAGCAACAACAAGCAGACACAAGCAGCAGCAGCAGCTAATGACATGTTAACGCCAAACAACAGCAACTACAACAACAACAGTCCCGTCCAAAGCCACACGCAGTTATTAAAAAGCGCTTTTGCCTGACGATGTGGCGTGCACAGTGGGGCAATTTAATTGGCATGGGGAGGCGTCTGGCCAAATGGCAGCCAAACAATCAGGCAAATTGCAAAGTGGATGGCAGGAAGGAAGGAAAAAGGAAGGCAACAAACTTGCAACATATGCAATTCTTGCAGGTTATAATAAACATAACCTAAAATTCACAACTAATTTACATGCAGAATTAAGAAGAATATGAAGAATTGATTATACAATATGTATATTTATATATGTAAAGAAGGAACTCAAAGAACAATCACACAGAGTAGATATTTGATGTGTTATAACACTTCTATTATTTTGATAACAAGTGTATATACATATGATAAAATACTTTTCTTAGAGTTTGTAAAGTAAGTAGGGGTAGTTCCTTACTAAGTACATATACTATATTATATAGTATACATTGAATAGGTATATTATACATATGTATATATTTAAATACAAATACAAATTAAGTATATATGCCATATCATTTGCCATGCAGTCTCATCACACTTTATCTAACTTTAGTTTGTCCCACTGTCTCCGCCCTCCGTTGGCTGTAGCTGGCGTGATGTCAGTCTGCATGTCTGTGTTGATGACTGTCTGTGTGCAAGTCAGTGTTTGTGTAAAACAACAACAACTCGTTAAAGTGGGTGGGTGTCTCTAACAGCTGTTGTGGTGTTGTGCTGCTGTCCAGTGACGATCGTTTCCAAACCGACAACAAAATAAAATCTTCAATTTTATATGCCAAACCAATAACAGCAACAACAACAACAGCAGCGAGGGATCGTAACACTTTACGATATTTCTTGCTGCTGCTGCTGCTGCTTCACACGCCTACGCCCCAGCCCACAGCGCCTGCGTGTGGGCCGCATGTGGTGTCTGTGTGTGTGTGAGTGTGGATTGCATTGCTGCTGCTGCGTGGGTCAACTCTAAATGGGGGGCGGAGGTGGGGGTTTCTGCAGCCACAAACAGCATACAAAACTTAGTCACACTTGCAGTGTGCCTGTGTGTGTTAATATGTAATCGCTGCGCTGCGCTTTGCATTTTTTGGCAGCTGCGCCGACATCCGCCAGCTTCGCTGCGGGCCCTGTAATTGTATGTGTGCCTCTGCTGTGTATGTGTGTGTCTGCCCTGTCTGTGTGCAAAAAGGCTCAGAGGGCAGCTTTATATGGGCGGCAGGTGGTAATTTTTGTGGCCAGTCAAAGACAACGAGACACAAAAACGATGCGACGGCAGCTGCTGCTGCTGCTGCTCACTGCTTGCTGCCTTCTTTTTTTGGCGTCTTCTTTGCAATGCTCAGCTTTGTCCAGTCAGACGGACAAACGAAAACAACAACGGCGAAAATAAGTGTTGCGCCTTAAAGCTGGTTTCTTTGTTCACATATGTGAGTGTGTGTGTGTGCAGCTTAGTTTTGGGTGGTGCTGGCGGCATTGCCTGGTGGGCGTATTGAAGCTAAAGCTGAAGTAGTCGTGGCAGCAACAGCAACAACATTCACAACAGCAACAGTTGCCGCAGCAGCATCTTCAAGGGCATCTTCACCTCAACTCAGTCCAGCTCACCACACCACACCACACCTCACCCCACTTCATCTTAGTTTACCCCGAACTGAGGTTCGATTCGGGCCACGTCGAGTCATATTCAGCGTCTCTGACTTCAGCTTTTGGCTATGCTTATTATTATTGCTGTTGCTGTTGTTGCTTTTGTTGTTGCTGCTGCTGCTGTCGTTTCGCTGGCAGCTGTTGGCAGGTGCGCGCCCTCATAAAACGTCGCCTTCGTCGCTGTCGAACGACCCAAAATGCAGGCGCTACTTCAGAGACATGAAAAAATGGCGACGACTGCTGCAGGTTAGTCTACCTCTCTCTTTCTTCCTTTCCACCTCTCTCTCTATCTCTCATTCTCTTAAGTGTCAGTTGCACACACGCACCCTACTCCTCCTGCTCCTCCTCCTTCTTTCCTCAACCTCATCGTCCTCCTCCTCCTTTTAACGTTGTCCTCCTTATTTTCTCAACATCCTCCTCCTTCTCCTCATCCTTTTGCGTCTCTTTCAACTTTGCTGTCCTGCTTCCTTGAACCTCCTGCGCTGCTGCTGCTGCGTTTCTTCTGAAATCGCTGCCCAAGCAACATGTGCAACGTCGTTTGCAGCTCACGATCTCTGCCCCGTCTTGGGGTAAGCACTAAGCAGCAATTTATGCAGTTGCTTCGTTCTTCTTATTTTTAGGGGTGGTTTTTTTCATCAGGGGTTGCCACGCAGGTTGCAGCTGCCGTCAGGGGCCAGACCCGACTCCTCTCAGCCTGTTGCTGCTGTGGAATTTGCTGCACTTGCCGCCAGGGGTTGAGAGCGCATTACCAGCTGACAAGTGGATAAGCCACAGTCGAGTGGTGGAGGGGATGACCAGCAAGGGAATGTTCTGGGATAGATACATCTGTATAGGGTCGGGGCTCTGCGATTTGACACGCTCGAAGAACTCCCCTTTCCAATCAACGTATCTTTTAAGCGATCTTTCACTTCATTATTGGGACTTTAATGTGTTTTAGGTTAACTCAACAGATATAGTGCACTATAGGTAACAGATTTGTCGGAATACTTAGTGAACTTTAAGGTTTAACTCATTTCTGAAACTGCATAAGTCAATAAGATTCAATTCTATAAAATTACAATTTGTTTGTTGATAAATTCGAACAAGTAAATAAAATAATTGATCAGGTTCGCTCCAATAATCATATGTATATTTTAAACGATCTCTCACTGAGTTAGTTAGACTTTACAGTGATTGAAATGAGAGCAAAAGATATAATATAATATAATATAAGATAACTTTTAAAAAGATTAATCCAAATGCAAACTGAGGTGTCAAAAATACCTTCAAATTTAACTTGATTAAAGAAAAGAACATTGATTTTCCTGATTAAAAATGTTTTTGGAAGTAATCTAAGTTTGTATCTCATCTTAAACCACTAAGTAAATCTTTTTCTATAGAAAAATCACTATTTGTTTATTCATAAATACATACAAGTGAATAAGATGATTGATTAGCTTGGCTACTCGAAACTGAACAACTACTAATTGAACTAATCAAGTGCTTTTAATGCAAGTGATGAGTGCAGAATGATATAAGCTCTTTTTTTCACCCATTTCAAATCGATCCATCAGAAGAGACTTCCCATCGTTGAGTTAATTTCGAAAGTTTTTCGTTTTTGTCGACGGTCAAGGAGGAAGATGGCACCACGCGACGGGATAGACCCAATACACGTTTAACTGAGGATTGTGTATCCGTTCGTATATAACTTTGCTGTATATATAAACAAGTATGTACTCTAAACCCAACCCAAAAACCCATCGTTGAAATGTTGACGCTGGCTGGACGCCTCTTAAAATAACAACAACAACAAAAGTAGCAGCAGGCAACCACACACACACTCACACACCCCGAGAGACCCCGACGAAAGAGACCCAATAATGAAATTTCACAACAACCTTCAAACAGACGTCGTCGTCTCGTGTCTGTATGTGTGTGTGGGTCTGTATATATCTCTCGGTTTTTTGGGCCGTCGTCTCAACGTTGAATATTGAAAAACGGTTGAGGTTTTAGGCAAATTGTAGTAGGAGGAGGCGATGGCGATGCCGCCGATGCGCCGGCAGCGACTCTGGCCCCATAGAATGAGGCAGCGAAACGCAGATAATGATGATCACAAAGCACAAAGCGACGAGGGCAACGGAGGGTACTGAAGACGAGTTTCTTGTTTTCGGGCCACGCCAAACGCAACGAAAGAGACCCGATAAAACGAACTAACCCAACCCAAGCAAACCAAACTGAACCACAACCAAAATATAATCGAGCCAAAAGAGGTTACCCCTGCCCCTGCCCCTTCCACCGCCCCCGCTCCCGATGAGGGCCCAACCCAAGTTTGAAAGCAGCAAATGAAATGGAATCCTACGCAATGGGGTGGCTGGAACGGCTGCTGTTGCTGCTACCACTGCTGTCTCAGCTGCAAAGGGGACGATGCCACAGGTAAGAAGTAGAAACCTTGAAAGCCGCAAAACAAACAGCTGCTGTCGGCTACGAAAGACTGAGAAACAGGTAAACTCTCTTAGGCAGGTAACTCAGGCAGGCTCAGGACCAGGACGGGTCGGGGCGGGCCGGGGCGGGTTGGTACGGTTCGCATCAGGTCGGTACGGGTCGGGGGAGTTGACGTGCTGTAACAGGAAATTCCTATGTGATTTCTGGTGAGATTGCTGGGGTCGGGATCGGTGCAGCAGCAGCAACCCTCATGAGCAACGGACCTCGAGTACCGAGCAGGTACCCGTTGTCCCGTTGTCTTTCTGCACAAGGCACCACCCTCCCCTAAAAATATTGCCAGCCACGTCCACGTTCAGTTTTTTTGGGCCCCGACTCGACGGGAAGTGCGTAATTTAGTTTGAAGTTTGCGCTTGTTTGGGGTCGCAACTCTCTTCATGGGAACTTGAACTTCAGCGAACCGCATAGCGGGGAGGGGCGAGGTGGAGGTGGAGGGGAGGGGTAGATAGCTCTTTTGTGTGGGTTGGTCTTTTTTTGTAGGCGGGGAGTGTTGCCGCTCAATAGGATCGGCAGTTGCTATAATTGTCAATCTGTATAGGGTGGAACGCGATCGTATGATAGATCTGCAGTGGAAAAGAACTCGGGGTATGGTTAAAAGTGGTGTGCTTTGCCCCCTATTCAATTTTATTTGCATATCAATGAGAATGAAGAACTAGCATGGTTATTATAGTAATTATTATTTATTAATAAATATAATAATAATAAATATAATAATAATTATAATTATTCATATTATTTATGTATAGTTATAATATTTAATTCCAGTGTAAAAACAGAATAATCATTAAGTCAGTAATCAGTCTCCGTACATCCCCCAACCCAAGACAATTCTGACTTTACCTGAGCTTTTGTCTCGTTCACACACACATAGAGAGAGACAAGTGCATGTGTATGCGATCGCCGCATTGACAACTCCTTGCATGGAATGATGAAAGCGCAGCACAAACAGAAACAGCTAAAGCAAACGAAGAGGAGCAGCAACAACAATAAAATAAAACAGGGCCGAATTGTGTGTGGGGGCGGCAGCGCAGACGACGGCGACGACGCGAGCGCAGGCAGAGCAGCAAAATACACAGAACCAAAGGCAAATGCGAATGACGACAAGAGGCAGAGCAGGCGAGAGAAGAAGGAAGAGGAGGTGGAGAGAGAACGTAATGCAAAAGTTGTCGTTGGGTGGGTGTAAGAAATTCGTCAGAAGTCGCAGTCAGCAAATGCCGAAGCAGAGGGCGAGTGCAAAAGCAGCGGGCAGAGGGTAAGGCGCAGGCGGCGGCGCAACTGCAGGCAAAACGACAGTGGGCAGAAGAATTTGTGCGATAAACTAACAGAAGGGTGTGAAGGCACAAAAAAACGTCGTAGGAGAAGAAGAAAACAGAGGAAGAGAAAACGAGAGCCGAGGGTCGTCGCTGTGTTTAGGCAGCGGACGCCAAAATAAAAACCTAAAAAAATCAACATACGAAAGCAGCAGGCGGGCAAAAACGAAGAAACGAACGAGAGGAAGGAGGCGACGGTCAGTCGCGTCGAGAGAAAGAGAGAGATAGTGAGAGAGAGAGTGTGTGAGGGAGTAGGTAGGGAGAGCAAGCCGAGTCGAGGAAGTTGAGCCATGTGAGGCGAGGTGGCAATTAAAGAGCGGCCATGTGACAAAAGCAAAAGAATAAATAGGGCTGAGGTAGGCGTCGTGTCGCAGCAGCGCAGGGCAGCACAGCGCGTCGTTCTCTGCGTTGCCTCGTTCTGCTCCGGGGGAGAACGCGACGCGACGGTCAGGCAAGATTTCAAAACATCACCCACTCACTCATTATGTGTGTGTGTGCGGGTGTATGCGTGCGTGTGTATGTGAGTCGAATGCGTTGCGCATTTGTTAAGGCGAAAGAGGAGAGCAGGCAACGTATGAAAAGAAAGTAGGATAATAATATAGGCAGCGCAGGGTTGCCAGGCTGTCGGGATGGCAGGCAGGCAGGCGAAGCTACAAGTGTGCATGTGCGTGTGCGTGCGAGAGAGGGCGGCAGACAGTGTCGGTGTGGGAGCGAGAGCACGCAAGGATGTGGTTGCCTCTGCCATACATAGGTCGTGCTGGTGCTGGTGGTGGTGGTGGGTTTCACATCATTCATTATCGTTGCCCCTTGCAGCGCACCGCCGTCGCGACTGCGCCAAGCGAGGGAGGGCCAAACTGCGATGGCGACTGCGACTGCGACTCGTTTTTCATGGTGTGTTCCGTGTCAGTGTGTGTGTGTGTGTGTTGGCATCTCTTTTGTGATTGCCACAGGCGGGCCCCGACCCAAGGCACGAAAGGGGTGCCCACTCTTGGCATTCTTTTTTTTGGGAGTGTTGCCTGAGTGTTGGTGCGTTTTTTTTTTTTTGGGCGTTGGAGTGGCTGTTTTTTTATGTGTCTGTGTATAATTGGAAATTGGGTAACCGGTTTCGTGAGCCGCTAGCTACCTGTGGGTTGTCGGCTGGCTGTGGCCTTCGGACTGATTTTCGTCGATGGGTCTATGTAAAGTGTGTCCGAGTGTGTGTGCGTGTGTGTCTGTGCTGCATGGGTTCTGAGTGGTAACATGTGTGCTGCAAGGTTTCAAGGGAGGAGGAGGGAAGGAGGGAGGTAGAGAAATGACAAGCGAAGTGGTCTGGCAGCTTGACATTCCAGGGCAGGCAGACGCAACACATCCTGTCCAGACTGTCCCAGTAAATTGCATTTAATCGCCTTCTTTCTTTACTTGCATTTTCTAATTTCTATTTTGCATATTCTACAAATCTTTATCGCCCTTCACACGCACTTTCCATTTTGTGCACTGCTTTGGGCATTGAGCAGATCTGGCAACGTCCTTAAAATTTGGTCACATTCAATTTACTCGCACACACACAGCCCTTGCCGGCATAAATTCTTTTTATTTACAAACCTATTTTGTAAAATTCTCTTATAATTTTATGTTGATAGCTACCTTCTGTTGTTGTTGTAATTCACTTGGGAACTTTAGCGGCCCTTAGGCCATTTCAATTGTTGTAACAGAATGTCCTTTTGTTGTTGTCGTTTGTTTTTTTTCGGCACTCGTTCTACACTTGTTTCTGAGGAAATGCAATAACAAAATTGCATTTACGCACAATTAATTGTGCACTTTAATTAATCAAACACGAACCGATTAAAAATCTTATAAAAAACACGCGCCGGCCTATGCCAAATAATTGTTTGTTGTTTCGCTTCTGCTGCTGATGCGCGCGAATGCGACAAAAACGAACCGAACGCCACGAAAAATTCCAACAGACTGCGAGAGTCGAAGGCAGAATGTGGGAGAGAAGCATGGAACGACGAACGATGACGCAGCCAGCTGCTGCTGCTCAAATGGACGCGTTCGACAGTGTCAGCAGAGCCGCCGCACAGTGGGCGAAGTTGTGAATGTGAGTAGTGAATAGTTACTTACATGTAGGTAGTACATAATACGCGGAAAATATTTAATTGGCGTTTGAGTTGATAACGTTTGTGTTATAAACCTTTTAATATTTTTACGATGTTTTAATAGGATTAACTTCAAGATTACGAATGAACAAACCAATTAATATTTTCTTTTAAACTAATTTAATTAATTTATTGAATTTTCTTTAAATTGTGCTGTCCTTGATATTAATTTAAATTTAATTAAAACAAATACATAGTTGCGTCGATTGATCTTGAACAATAACTAAATAAATAAATCAGAACAACATCAATAATAATAATAGTAAAATTATCTATTCACAGCATCGCTACGAAAAGTCAAAATATTTGTCAGCCTGTCATGTATTGCGGGCCACTGTGCCCAGCCGCCAGGGGGCCCAAGCAGCCACCTTATACAGCGAATGATCGAATAAAAGAGAAATTGCAACAAACAAGCAGCGGCAGTTGCCGGCGTCTCTGTCTCTGTCGGCGTTGGCATCGGCAGCGCAGGCAAGGCAAGCCACCCGCTCATTCACGTTTTTTCTGTGTTGTTGTGTGGGCCGCGCGCAGTTAGTAGTGAGAGCGCCAGAGAGCGAGAGTGGAAGAGCGCGGTAGTGTGACCGTTTCATGTTGTTGTTGCTGTCGCTTGTTGCGTAGGGTGGGTTGGCTCGTAGAATTTCTGGACAGTCTTGTTGTTGTTGTTATTGTTGCCGCTGTGTTGCTGCTGCGCAGTCGCGCTGAAACAGGTCAGTTTGTGTGGCGTCCGCTGCGCAACTTGATTTTTGTTGTTGTGCGTCTTATGCGCAGCCGTCAACGTTGACGTCGCTGTCGCTGACTTCAGCGTCCGCGTCGCGTCGGCGGGTTGAATGTTGGTAATGATCTTCGTGCATGTGGGTTGCTGTTGCTGCTGTTGCTTGTGGTGGTTTGTTGTTGTTGCTGTTGGCGGCGTCGACTACGGGGGACGCGATTGACTGTTGCGTTCATTAGCGCGGCCGTGGCTTTTTGGGCCCGTTTTCGAGGAGGTGCTGCTACATGGTCCCAGGTAGACACACCACACACACTCACACACATGCGAATAGAAATGTGTGTGTGTGTGCATAAGGTTGGGCAGGTACAAGAGTTGTTGGCAGCTGGGTGGCGCTGGTGGACGCAGCGCGTGGGCAGCACTCGCATTGAGGTTAGGTTGAACTACATACATATGTACATAACAAAGAATAAAAACATCGACATTACGATTCTGTCATTGCCTATGCAAATCACAATTTGCAAATCGCATGACTCACATGGGAAACACCGCCATAGTGCAGAGCAGAAGGAGAAAAAAGAGTGCGACAAGTCAATGAAATCGAAAGTTGTACGCAATCTGCGACTAAAAAGGAGAAGAAGTTGATGATGGCAGAGACGCTAACTGCGACTGCGCTAGTGCATCATAAATTTCTGCAGCAGACAAGTTGTTGTTGCTGTTGTTGGGAATTAGAGTGGCTGTTGTTGTTTCTTTAATCAGAAGCGAAGCAAGCAAAGCGAAGTTGATCGCGAAAAATGCAGAAGACATAAAGTGAAGGCGAATTATTTGAGTGGGTAACGGTACAACACGCTATTCTACTTTGTTCCTTGTTTGTTTACTTGCTAAAATATCTGACAATTATAGGGTATAACTTTTATATGCATTTAAAATGTTTTTAACTTTAAATATAGTATATATGTTATTAGCATATTTATTTTAGGTAAACAGCTGTCGTGATATTTTTATATTATTATTAAATTGTATTATTATTATTATTATTATTCAATATTATTAAAATTCAAAATACTTTTCAATATATTTGTCAAAAATGCGATATAACATACATACAGTAATTAATATTTATCAATTACAAATTATACAATAGCTTAATATATTCATTATAACTATTGAATAAATTTGTGACATTTCGCACCTTTTGGGATAAAATCTATCATGAACAAATGTGGATGTCTTTACTTTATTATGTTGTCTATTTTGAATCATTTTGTCCAAGAAATTGTCTGTGTTATAATATTAACTATGTCAGTACATTATAAAATAAAAAATAATAATCGAGTATGTAAGAATCTTCGAATTTTTATGAATTTTTGAATCTATAAGTAATTAAAGCCTGATTTACGTGTATACCATACATTCCATTCAAAAACTATTTGATGTTATTTGTATATCAATTGCTTGCTTCATAAATAATCTAAAAGTTAAGATTGTATATCTTTCCACGTAGCTGACGATCATTGGCAATAAAAACTGTTAATTTATAGTAATGTCCTTCTCGAATGAATTTCCTGCACATCCGATTGCCTGATCTCCATCTACATTGCCGCTCTGGCGCAGCATCTGAACCCGCACAAATCGGAAATGCTTTCAATGCACCGCACAGCGCATCATCAGTGGAAAAACAGGTTACTCAGCGAAATGGAGCACCCTACTTTTGGACACTACTTCATTGCCACTCGAGTGGATGCGACGCGATGATGAGCGAAGGAGAAGAAGCCAATGAACCGGTTTGCAGCAGCAGCAGCCGCCCGAGTGCCACTTCGACATGTGGCCCACTGTGGCCCAAGGAAAGCAGCTGCTGCTGCTGCCGCTGCGGACATCGTCGTATCTGGTCGTCACCTCATCCTTGGTTGTGGCCCGCATGCGAAATTGTGATATAACGAAAGCTGCGTAATGAGCTTAGTCAATTACAAAACACTCCCAATCCCGATCCCGGCTTGGCTTCGACCTCCGTTGAAACCTGTTGCCCACAGCACCGAAGCCCTTCTGCAGAGAAAGTGTCGCCGTCGCCTCTGCGTAGGGCTTCTTCTGCCAGGCGCCAGTGCCGGCCCAGACGGTACTCAATTCTCAGCGTTGATCGTCACGATTTGCTTGCACTTTGTCACGTCTCATTTAACGGCAAGCGAAAGAAAGAAGAGAGCAAGAAGAACACTGCGAAAGGGAGTCACAAAGAGGGGGCCGAGTCTGACCCTCTTTGTGCAGCAACGTCTATAGCCGAGGGGTGGATTGCGATCGTGCGCGCTCACACATTCAACATGGCGTCGTCGTAGCGTGGGACGAGCATGGGAGAAGTAGAGTGGATTGGAAGGGGGGTGCGGTAACGGTAACGCATGCGCAATTTGCTGTCTACAGCGAGTTGAAGGCGTGGGCGTGGGTGAGGGCGTGGGCGTGGGTGGGCCTTTCATCTATTATAACTAACTGGGTGTAAGTGTGTGTGTGTATCTACAGACCCCATCGGGCTTTTGCGGTCGAGTTGAGTCACGGGATTTTGCGCTTTGGGTGTTTAACGTTGCTCTTAGTGGGCTCAGGTCAGACTGGAATTTCATCAACAGGAAGTGGTCAGCACAGAAAGATTTCAACTTGAAACTCTACCCAATTTAAACTGTTTACAGTATCTCTTTTAAAGAGTAAATAGAAATTTAATAATACGAACTTTTCTTTATAATATACTTATTGATAATACCAATAACGATAAAGACACAATTATCATATCCAAAACAATATCTTATCTGTCTTAGACTTACATATATAACCGTTCAATGCATTATTTACGTTTAGTGGCGTAAGAAATACATCTGTTTCGCATTTTAACAGAATTATCAGTTACGCTTTAAAGTCATACGATATTATATAATGTGGCCTATATAATGTTTTGAATAGAACATGTTTTTATTAGTTGTCTAACTGTTTATAGCTGAATAGGTTGTTTTACCTGCACCTAATAATGAAGTCATTGGTCTTTATTTATTTATTTAAAGTCAAGTATAAACAGTCGACTGATTACAATTCAAAAAGTTATGTCCAGTTCATTTAAAGTTATGTCCAGTTCATTTTATACACTTCATTCCTTCTTTGTGGTAAATTGTTATAATGGAGGAGTTTATTTAGTCAAGTGCGTCTGTATCTCTGTCTGTCCTTTCTTTCTGTTAGGGACACCAAAGTTGCCATTAATATTTCTGTATATGCTTTGCATTTAGATACCTTACACAAATCGATATAAAGTACTCCGATTACTAAGCATATTATTTAAAAACTTAACTTGATTTAACATATACATATGTATATAAACATATACAATTAATATATGAACCTATCCTCCTATCCATAGTCTGCTCAGTCAATAATCACAGAAGTTATACAAGTTAACGTTATTAATAGTTCGCAGAATTTGCTGTTGGAATTATAATTATAATTATATTGCGTGCATAACCTTAGCTCCTATTATAAATATTATATTATTGTTGCTGAGCTCTCTTTCTTTCTGGCCATTGCTATTGTATAAAAGGCGATTGAGCATATTGAAAATACTCTAAAGGTTCGAAATAAACAAAGTCTTCCTACTTTTCTGCGCATTACTTTTCTACTTATATTCTAAATTAACTTCAAGAAACAGCAATGAAGAGTAATTAATTTGTTTTAAATAATATACAAGAAGTAAATGTTATTATTGAAATTAAATAAATTCCAATTAAATAAATCATAAATCATTTTCATGTTTTCATATTCTGCACTGGCAAAACTTTAATTAAATATATCCACAAAGCCAAATTGATGGCAATTGAAGTGCACAATGCAAATTGCAGTCTGTCTCTTATGTATGTATGTATATATACATATTATATATAATCCTCATGCTGTGCTGCCCCTTGCCACACTAAAAACTTGTGTAAATAGAGGATTTTATTTATATGTATATACTGCCGACTGTCTATGCATAATCCCATGTACATGAAGCTTTGCATTCTATATGTGTAGGTTATAAATCATGCACATATGTAATACATCAATAAATCCAGGAAATACAGAAACATTCCCCCCTCCCGTTTCCCCTTTCCTTAGGGCTTTGATTTGCCTAGCAACCACAGAAAGAAATTTGTAGTATTTCGAAAATAACAAAATGCGAATTATATAATAAAAACACGAACACACGAATGCCACAAATTGCACCAATACGGATGCAACATATGCCGCATATGTTGCATAAAAAGCACCAAAACCATATGAAATAGGCGCCCAACGACGCCCACCATAGCCACAGAGAGAAGAGAGAGAGAGAGAGAGATAGTAAGGGAGAGAGAGAGAGAGATAGACAGAGCAATGCAGCTGCAGCTGGAACGCAACTGTGCCGTTATGCGAGCACTGAGAGAGAGACAGCGGGCAATCGAAAGTGCAAAGCTCAACGCACGCAGCTCTCTCTCTCTATCTCTCTCTCCCTCTCTTTCATGGTTTCTCCCTCTCCCTCTCCCTCTCTCTCTCTCACACACTCTCTTCAAACTGCTCTCATCCTGCGACTCTCTGCGCGTTGTTTGTGTTGTCAAAACTGCAACAATTCCTTTGCACCTTTTTCAATGCGACTGGGCGGCAGTGGGGGTGGGCGTGCCTGGGGTGGAGGGTGTGGGGTGGCATAACAAAAATTGTTATAGACACGAAATTTATGATATGCCACGACTGGTGGTAGCAAAAACAACCACCCAACCCAGTGAGAAAAGTCGCTCGCTTGTAGTTTTCAAATGCCAAAGCTTTAATTTTATGTCTGTGTGTGTGGGTGTGAGTGTGTGCATTGTTTTGGGGGTTGGTATTTTTGCTGCATAGCGCGCCTGCTCCAGTGGCAACAACATGCCAGCAGTGGCAGCAACAGCAAGAACAACAACATATTTCCATGTGGAGAAAGTATTGATGAGGGAAAAATAGAAGTTGGCGCTTTTTAGTTGTGAGTGGGGGTTGTTTGGAGACCGACAATAGTTGCTCTTCTCTGTTGTTGTTGTTGTTCTTGTTGCTGTTGCTGCTGTTGGTGGTGGTGGGGTGTCTCTCTGGAAAAAGTGCATACCGAAAAATATACGCACACAGTCAGACAATACGCTCACACACACAGACAGACAGTCAAACGCAGTGCGGAAAAATCAATAAATCATTTGTTGGAAAATTTTTAATTGCCTGCGCGCATTGATTTCCCATTAAATGACGTTAGTAAGGGGGTACTACTCCCCTAAATAATCAATAAAGTTGGCAACGCACGTAACGGCATTTTAGATTGAGATTTATAAACTATTGCATAGTCTTATGCGCCTGGACTTACCAACATGTTAGCAATGATTTTCGCGGCCAGCTCAAAAGTATGCAATACAATTTGTTCGCCGCGAGCCTAGCCACTCGCAATGTGGAATGAATCCTCCTTTTACTGCTGCTGCTGCTGTTGTTGTTATTGCTCCTTAAGTAAAGCTGCTGCTACACTGCACTACTTTGCACATCTTTTATTGCCGTTCTATATATTTCACTTGGCTCTATCGCTATTGCTCTATCTATGGCCACACCGATTCACCGATTCACAATGGGGCTGCGTTTACAACTAACCTCATCAACACTCACACACTGAATGAGTTTTTGTAACTGAATGAAATGGGAGAAGCAGCGCAGCTCCTAAAATGCAAAGCACCGACTGACGCCGACGACGACGACGAGGAGCAACGATTGCTGTCAGCCCTGACGTCGGCAGCGGGGCTCCTCCCGCCCCCTTACATACACATACACACACACACACGCAGACAGTTGTTCAATTTAACCGTTATTTGCTTTATAATCGTAGTTTGTCGTCTGTTTTTGTTATTGCCACTCGGCGTTTTGTGCTGTTTGTTGTCCGTGTTGCCGCGCCGATTGCCAGTCGTGCAATAATAGCGCTCTGCCCAAGTTGTGCAATTGTGGCAAAAGCTTCCTGTTTATCGTGCTGCCTCTGCCTTCTTTTTGGGGGCAGCAACAAAAAGCGCGCGCATTCCTTAGCTCTCCCACACACGTCAAACGAAGCGAGCGATTTATTTGGTCTCTCTGCCTCTTGTACGAATGCTGTCTCTCTCTCTTGCTTTTTCTCTCTCTCTTTCCTTATCTCCCTTCTCTCTCTCTCTGGCCTGACTCATCCCATGGCGGCCATGTTTATTTACAAAAAGTTTACCGTTATTTATGTGCTCAGCTATAAAGAGTCCTTTGGACTTGGAGAGTAGCCTGGAGACACGCGAGTTTGAAAGTATTTTAAAAGACCATTCAAATTTATCGGAGTGTGAATTTTGAAGAGTTTCTACTTAATTTCTCTGGAGTATTAAAATAATTGTATTTTCAGGTAAATATACATAACTTTGTGTATTCAAAGACTAATGTTATCATAGAAAATTAATTATAATAAAAAAGGTACCTGTTAAACATTTATTGAGTACTTAGTTAATTACAAAAATATTTTACCTAGCGTTGATATATTATTAATTTAAAAAATGAGAAAAATTCCCTGAAAACTTCGTGTTTACGTTTACATTTTCAATATATAAGTATTTAGTTATGTTTTAATATTTATAATAATCTTTTTACTTGTTAATAAATATATAAAATCTCTTTAATTGTACTAATTAATTAAATTTAAACTCAATCGCGGCGGTCCTTTACACGGTGTGGCAGCTCTCGCTGTCATTTTGCAGCGTTGCCATTTAAATAAGCAGTGACAGCAACCATCTGCAGCTATCTACTCTAAGCTGTTTGCTATGACACCTGTTGTTACAAACGGTTTTTCCGAAATTTCGAATTCATTAACAGAGTTTGTTTCCCAAGACACAATCCCACTTGTGTATCGGATGACAGCACTTGGTAAGCAGAGAACTGCTTGGTCCTGCTTGCTTGCTCTGGGCGCGCAAATGCAATTTTTTAAATTTTGTTTTTCATTCGTTATTTCTTATGTTACTAGCTATTTTGAAAAAGTTAAAACTACGTCAATTCTCCTTGAAAAATAGCTATAAACTCCCACTAGCCGCTTTGGCAATTGCAACATGATACATCCAGCGGGAAAATGGCTAAATTGCCGCGCTTGTTACCTCTTTAGTCCATTTACTGCACTGCAAACTTTTAATCAAATCGCACATGTGACCACAGCCATGGACACCAGCCTGCAGCCTCCCACCCTACCCTTCCCCGCATTGCACCTGATATCAGCCAGCAAGTGCCGCCCCACAACTAACCTAATTTGCCTGTTGTGTTGCCTGACACGGCTGCTTTTTTGTGTGTGCCGCGTTCGTTGCTCGACTATTTTCTGCAACGTCAACTGTCTCCAAAAGTTTTTAATCATCGTTTCGGGGCGACAAACTTCGGTTTGTTTTTTCTCTTGTCTCTTTTCCGTTTTCCGTTTTTCGGTACTTAAGATTTCCATAGACAATCAAGCGTTGCCTCGTTTCGTTTGGGCTTTTCTTTTTTGGTTTCTGTTTTTCTTCCATTTTCCATAGTTGCTGTTGTCCCCGATATTTTTGATGCCTGCGAATTATTTTTTGCAATGCAATTAAAAACAATTCATAATACGATGCAGTTGCTCTTGTTGTTGTTGGCCGCTTTTCCATATGCAGCACATTTTCCCCGAGTAATTTGTCGTACACTTTGATGCGAAGCCGCCCTACCACGCCCCCTGGAAAGTGTAACACTTTTGCTTGTTTGTTTAACAGAAATGATTTTTAATATGAAACATTTTGCATTTTCCTTTCTTCCCCTTTCTCTCTCTTTCTCTCTCTCTTTCTCTTTCTCGTAGGCGGATTTCGGTTTGTGCATTTCATTAAGCGATGAGAGCCCCAAAGCCAAAGCCCGATTGGGAGCCAAATGAAAATACAATGCGATAAAAACAAAATAAATAAATGAATGGACGAAGAGAAAGACGGTAGGAGGGAGAGGGAGATACGGGTGACGAGTGGCAGCAGAAGACGGACAGATGAAGGGAGAAAGACGAACGAGTTGCTTAAAATATGCAAACAAGAAACGGAAAAACTTATTTAGAAGCCACAGCGACACTATACAAAAAGCGCAACACCAGCGACAACAGCAACAACAAGAAGAAGAAGAGAAAGAAGAAGAGTAGGAAGAAGTAGAAGAAGAGCATGAAGAAGCAGAGAGCAAAGCAGCAACAATAACAACAATAACAACAGCAAAATGCTGCTGCCGCTGCTTATGAAAATGGCGTCACAAACGGAAAAAGTCAAGCAACACACACTATCACACACAGAGAAACACACAGTCACACATTGTCACACACACACACATTCACTCACACACGCAAACACGCTTGCCACGAGTGCAATGGGCTCCCACGCGCGCTTAGTTCAGCCCCAAAACTCTGTTGCACAGTGGGCAAAAAAAGAGCAAAAAATAAACTGAAAAATACTATAAAACTAAAGGAAAACATAAATAAAAACAACATGGCATGGAAACATGAAATAAACATTTAACGCATGCAAATATTTCCCTTATAAATTTGAATATTTGATTTGAGTAAAAATAAGAAGTGAATATTAAATATTATTCATAAGGTTATTTTTATGAATTAAGGAAGTTTGATTTAAGTTAAAATAATATTGTAAATACATCACATGTTAAAGGGGGAAGTGCGAGAGAGCAGCTACAGCAAGAGAAACGTTTAAGAGAGAGAGAGAGAGAGAGAGAGAGAGAAGTTACAGCAAGAAACGAGAGCAACAGTCGAGCGCCACGCGACAATGGGATACAGCTGAGATCTGGGCGTTCATCCAGCCAGACAGACGGACAGACAGACAGACGGACATTAATTCAGTCGACTCGGCTAGTGATCCAGAGTCAGAATATAAAATATACATAAATTTAGACAAAGTTGGTATACCATTTTATATCCATTTCCAATAGTCGAAGGGTATAAAAAGAGCGAGAGAGAGAGTGATAGAAGAGCAACAAGAACGGCAACTTGGAAGCCAAAAGCTGAAGGCTGTGCGATGTTAAAAAGCTTTAAATTTGTTGATAAAAATCTTTCATTAACCGTTAAGATCGCTTGTGGTACAACTTCAAGAACCTTAAATAAATTAGGAAAGTTGGAAGTGAGAAAGAAAAAAGAATTCTGTGCAAAACTGTTGATATTTTCAGATGGACAACAAATGAAGTTTAAATAGTGTAATATGCAAGCTCTTCGATAAGCTTAAGATAAGCTTAAAAGATGCCATTAAAGAGAATAAAATACAAGCTAAATTTGAGTAAGATTTGAACAAGCCACATCCACTGTAAGTCGCGACAGTTGCGCGACCTGCTGCCACTGCCTTTGCTGCTACTTCTAGTGTTGCATGTGGCAAAAGACTTTGGCCGCAACAGCCCCCGAAAAACCCCATTCGATTGTTGTTGTTGCTGTTGTTGTTGTGTTGCCCCGTTGCCAATGGGGAGCATTCAAAAAGTTTCTCACCATTGTTGGTCGGGCGTGGGAAGCGTGTTTCAATGTTTTGTTTGTTTGAACATTTTCGCTGCGCCGTAGCGCATAAATTTGCCCATCTCCAGATCGCAGATCGACTAACTTCAAGACAGGTGTACGGGGTCAGAGTGAGCCTCCCTCCCTGTCTCTCTCTCTCTTTCTCCCTCTCCCCTCTCTCTCTACTCAATTGCAGCAACAGGCAAATTATTAATACATAATTTATGTTTAATTGCCTGTTGCTTTTTTAATTATTCCCCGCTAAAGTTGGCAATGGCCGGGGGTGGAGCGGGGGCAGCGACACACGCAAATGGCTGACAAAGTTTGTGATGGAAACTTTCCCTGATTGAGTTGCATTTAGTTTCGTAGAGGGGGGAGGCGCCACGCGATCGAATGCGCCTTGACAGACATTTCAATTAGCCCAAATTGCGGCAGGTTGTCGGATTCGGATGCGAGTGAACTCCGCCTGGATTCGATTGGGCTCCACTTGTGCTCACTTCTGTCGTGTCGAGTTTAGTACTGACTGTGGTAGAGTGGGGTTAGGGGAGGTGGTGGGGTACTTGTGGAGACGGCAGTTGCAAACATTTTGTGCCCTGCGGCATCAATGAAAATTAGATGAACAGTTGACGAATCAAACTTTGTGCGTTAAAATGCACAAGGAGGCAAGTGACAACAAGACTTGAGCGGGGGCAGGGGCAGTGGTATAGGAAAGGGGTAAGATATGTGCTGAGTAAGGGGAAGAAGTGTGCTAGGTAAAGGGGAAGAAAGGAAAATACTAACAGTGGAGGTATATTGAAGGAATAGGTGCCCTATAGGGCACATGAGATGCAGACATCAGCGAGGGCAGATCGTGCAGTTTAAGGTTGTATTATATTATTATTAATACTATTATTATTATGATATAGCTTAAAATACAAGGAATACTCATATTCTCTTATATATATTCCGATTGTTGATCAGTTTTAAGCAATAAATCAAGCAACATTAACAACAAAGACTTTATGAAATCATAGATCTGTCAAAAAAAACTCATATATCATCCCTCACAACAATGAGAGTAGGCAGAGAGAGTGAGAGAGAGACGGGGAGAGAGTGAGAGAGCATGCTCGAATTGCTCTACATACAAAACTGGATCGGTGTCAATGTCGCACCTGCCGCGCTACTTCCCCAAGCATGTTCATGCACCACTCGAACCATGACTACCACGTGTTTTTTTTATGGCATTTGGTAATCGCATCAATTGTAATGGGGACATTTATTGTTGTACTTAAAGTACATGCGCTATATAGCATATTTATTAAGGCTACTATTCTGATGTCTCCTATATGTATTACATTTTAATTTAATAATAAAATGTTATAAGTTTAATAATACAATTCTTTGGTATTTTGTATTTGGTATACTTTGCATATATCTTAAATTATTGTATGTGCTTGCACAATGAAAGTGAATTATATAGCACAATATAAGATGTACTATGTTCAGTTTTTAATGCTTTATTACAATCTCGATAATATATGTAAATATTTGATATTTAAATGTGAAATTCAAGGTACTTTCGAGCGGAAATACTATCGATAGTTGCCAGGCACATGTAGAGTGTCGCCCTAACAATTCCTGCAGTCTTTCTTTCACACGCCATTCTCTCTCTTTCTCTCTCTCTGTCTATCTCTCTCTTGCTTGGCTTTCTGGCACACACACAATATTTGAATAACTTTCGACACGCAACTGTTGAGCTTCCCCTCGCACGGCAGGGCAAATTTCATTGACTCCCTTCGCGGCTGCGGGTTAACAAAAAAAAAGAAAAATAAGTTGCGGGTGGTCACGGCGCCTCGTTCGGCATCGGAAGCAAATGCAACAGCTGCCCTCTCTCTCTCTCCCTCATACTCATTCTCTTTCTCGTTCTGGTTCCCATTTCCTATTTCTCGCAGTAGTTTTATTTTTACGGGTTGATTTAAAAACTGCGGATGGGGACGACGACGGAGCGCACTCTGCGGGCAGGTTGAAGTTGAACCGTTTCAAGTGCAACAATAAATGCACTAACAACAACAACTACAACCATCGACGTCCAGTAAATTTTACTGCATGCCAAGAGGAGTTATTACCCCTCGGTCCCGACCCCGACCCCGACCCGCGTCTACGTCGTCTCTGTGAGCAGCCCTGTTTATTTGCCATTGGCATTATTCCGTTTCAGATTCTGATTCCGTTTCTGATTCTGATACTGAGTTTGATGCCGTGTGTGGATATGCGAGTATTTCGTGGTTGAAGCTCGGAATTTATTCTACCAGTTTCGGGATACTTTCTGTAAATACACTCACGTGCATGTGTGTGTATTCTTGTGTATGTGTGTGGACGCTGCGGGTGATTAATTTGCTGGAAAAAATGTGAGCTATACAAAATTATGCTTGGGTTTTTCATGTGTGTGTGTAGACGAAGGTAATAAGTTTATGATTGGGTAGAGAGTTGAGCACAGTGTGAGAGAGAGAAAGAGAGGGAGGGAGAGGAAGGGTGAGCATAATGTGCTGATTGGACTGGGCAAATAAACATAAAAATCGAAGCGGAAGAAAATTCATTTGATTGCAACAATTTTAAAATAGAAGAGAAAGAGAGGAAGAGAGGGAGAAAAAGAGAAATAGCGAACCGCAGGGGTCCAAACATAATAAAAATGATAAAAATGAAAGATTACTTTGTACTTTACTGTACTCACAGTTTATAGATACTTTGCTTGCTTTTACAAAGCCCTGAGCTATGCTATCATACTGAATATGATCTGACTGTTAGGAACTTTATATGGTAAGCTCACGCATTACAAGGAAAGAAACTAGTTGGAAGTGTTCAACAATAAAAACTGCTAAGTACATTTTCTAGGGGAATACAAAACAGCAACAATATGTTGGCAATTATATTGTATAATATGCAGTGCTGCAGATTCCTAGATATTATACTATATTCTTATATTATATTCAATCTTTTCTACAGTGAAGAGACTTATTTCATTTGTTATAGTTTTATTGATAAATATATGAAAATAATAAAAACATGAAATAATATTTCATATATTTATTCAGATTTGTAGGTTTATATTCTTAATAATTAATATTATTTATATTTAAATAATAAATTTAATTTTAATTATTAATAATTTAATTTTAAATAAAACATCTTATTTTAAATATATTTAACTGTTTTAATATTATTTGAAATTAACTTTATGTTTTCAACATAATTGGTCTATTTTATATTTATTTCAACTAATTTCAATCTTTATTTATATTTTATATTTACTGTCATTGTATTTACCCCATAAATTAAAGCGATTTGCCTGTAAGCCGACACAACCTGTTGTGTTGTGTTTATTTGTTTGTGTGGAGCATGTGTAGAGTCTGCAGTCGAACTCAGACAGCGAGCTCGTTCAAGCGGATCTTAGTAGAATATAATATAAGTGTAGTGAGTTAATTGCATGCATTGCGCGTATAAGTTGCCGTTGCAGTTCGAAGTTGCGTGTGATGTTTTGTTTACATTTAGCTGGTTAGCGAGGAATTGTTGAGGTAAGGATTCAACACAGATGTAAACAAACCCACTGGCAACTTCTACTTACAACTGTTATATGCTATCAAACTTATATTATATTTCACTCTGCTAAACTTTTTATACGGCACGTATATAGCTCTTTATTGAATAAAATTGAAGAACTTTAGTGTAGTTTATATACTAAATCAACTCAAACTGTATGTTTGTCTTACTTTCGACTGTCCATTTTCTCTCTATCAGCTAGTATAAGGCAAGTGTAGCATATAAGAGGTGGTATGTGTGTATAAGATTCCGTATGCGTATATGAAACGGCGTATGCGTTTGAAAGACCTGCGTGCAACACCGAATATTCTCATATTGGCATTGTATAAGTTCACTTAGTCAAGACAAGAACCTGCCATGCAGTTGCAAACAAGTTGAGCCCTCAGAGCGAGCATCAAACCCACAACCTGAGGCTTCAACACAAATGTAAACAAAACCATGGGCAACTTATACATGTAACGGGCATATGCTATTAAACATGTATAATAATGCAGTCTGCTTAGCTTCTTATACGCCACTTATAATGACATTTAATGCACATGATTTAATAAGTTTAATTAAATTTACATTTAAATTCCATTTAATCAAAATGTTTATAAACTCTTCGAAGTTCTATTTCATTTCCATTAACTTGTATAAGTGAAGCATATAAGACAGCGTATGCGTGTATAAGACAGCCTATGCACTTCTAAGATCTCTGTGAAACTTCAAATGTTTCGAAGTCAACATCGAATGTTCGGCTCTTCACAGCTTATAAGTTCACTTAGCCAAGACAAAAACCAGCTATGCAACCGCAAACAAGTTGCCCTCGCAGAGCGAGCATCAAACACGCAACCTGTTGGAGATCGATCGAGCGGTGCGGGGCAACAACAAACTGGTGAAACGAGAAATCAAACGGGAAATAGATATATTTGACTGTAATTAATAGTACCCGAGTGTGGGGAAGGGGGAGGAGGGGAAGGGGAAGAAGAAGAAGAAGCAGCTTGGCTATCGAAATCGAAAATGCCGAAAGTAAATGAGCCTCGGGACTCGTTTCGGGGGCTGTGTGGAGGGTTGCACATGCAACTTGAGCTGCGCAGTGCAGCTTGATGTTGCCACAGCACACACACACACATCCTCCCTCCCCTGTCCACCTCTCTCCCTGCACAACTGTAGAACTGACATGCCTTTGCGCGACTTTTGACTTTAGTCCGGCGATGTTTTTAGCTGTTTTAATATTTATGAAAAAAGGCAAAGGGCGCAGCAAGATGAGGCAAGGCGGAAGGAGGCGAGTGGCAGCGTCGCGTGTTGGGCGCAGAGCGTCGCGCGCGTTGCAAGCCGCATAAATATCTACTAAGTCCCATGCACACATGTCTGTGTGTGGCACTCACTCTGTCTGCATGTGTGTGTGTGTGGTGCTATGTGCCACCCTTAAGTGAAAACTGAAGAAGAGCTCACAACAGCAACAACAACAGCAACAACAACAGCAACGGCAGCAGCTTCTGAATATGCTTCCCCCCTTTGAGCAGCTCTCTGGGCTGTCAAGCGTAAATTCAATAAATATGAATATAAGATCACACACACACACACACAGGCACACGAACACACACACATACTGACAAAGCACTTGTTACATTTTTCACTCACTTGGACTAACTTGGCTAACACCCTTCTGGCCCCGACACCGTGCAATGACGCTGACGTTGCGCAGCACAAACGGCTCAAGAGTTTCCACTGTTGTTGCTGCTGCTGTTGTTGTTGCTGCTGCTGTTGTTGCTGTTGCTGCTGCTGCTGCTGCTGTTGTTGTCATCTTATTTACTTGATATCGAAATCTTTGTTTGTGCTTATTATTTGTAGCTTCTCTCGTCCTTTTGTTGTGTGCCTTGTGTCTTGTTGTGCTACTGTGGCATTTTACGATTGACAATGACAAAGAGCGATTGACTGGCACAGCGCTGAAGGATGTACGTGAAGTGTGCAAGAGTGAGACAGGCAGATAGAGAGAGAGGGAAGGTCTATGAGTGAGAGCGCGTGCAGTGAAATGTCACGAGGTGCGCTTCATAAAGTGTCATTTCTCGGAATGAAAATCAAGAAAGTTCTCTAAAGAGAATTCGTCAAATTTACACGATATTCTTGTGCGAATGTAAGTGAGAACTTCTTGTGCCATGGATCCCATTGAACTGTGAACTGGATTGAATTTTGATTACACAAGAGCTGAGATTGCAGGTTGAAAGAGCTTAAGGATATCTGTAAATATGTTAATTGAAATTTGACTAGTTTGGCATTTGCAGACTGCCTTAGGATCCTATGCTATTGTAAGCTAAAGAATTTAGATCTTTGATAACAGGTATAATTTGGCAGATATTTGAAACTTATCTTAAGATAATTAAGGTTAATCGAAGAATGTTGCCAGAAGAGAGAAGCGAAAGAGAAGTTGTAAAAATCAAAGCGCTATTAATTTGTAAATGTTGCCCAATATTAAGTTGTAAAGAACACTGAAGTTGTAACGCCATTATGTTGTAACTATTGTAATTATAATTATAAACTCTTTTCAATAATAACTTTACAAACACAATAAATATTTAAGCATTCATTAATTACAAATCAATTGCAAACTTATCTAACTTTTCATTATTGATATTTGTAGTAAATTAAATACTTTAAAAATTTATAATTTCAAAGTAAATATGAGAAAAGAAAGTTAACCCACTTGAAGATTAAAGACAGCGAATACATACGAGCTTCTGCAAGACAAATTCCGAATTTGGCCAAGAACAAATGCTGCTGCTCCTTCATGCTTAGCTCTGATTGATTCCCTTGCCCCTCTGGCAACCCTCGTAGTTGATGTGGCATTAGTAGTTGTAGTTGTTGTTGTTGTAGTTGCTGCCTCTGGCCGGGACAAAATATGAAAATAATTCATTGCGCTTGTGCTACCAACGTCAGCTTGAACGCCAACGCAGACTCCATCGTCATCGCATCGCATCGTCATCGTCATCGTCGTCTGCTCCACAAAACTGAAAGTGTGCAGCAGGCAGTCTGGCAATAAAGTCAATGGAGCTATCAAAAATCGTCAACGCAATGAAGCTAAAACTTGCCAAAGTGCCGCGACGCATATGTGAAGAGAAGGAGACGGGGAGAGGGAGGGGTGTCGTGTAACAGGAAGAACGGCTGACAGCAGCATAAGCAGCTACGTTCCGGCGCAATGTCTGAGCTTGAGCCGGGTAGGATATTTATGCTGCTGCTGCTGCTGCTGCCTTCCCTGCCCTCCCCCTTTGGAACGTTTTGAGTTAATGCAATGGCCAATGGCTTGTAGTCGCTTGGCTAGTAGTAAAAGTGGCTACAAGTGCTCCCCCTGCTCTTGCTTAACTGATATGAATTATGTAAGTCGTGAGTAACGAATATGTCGGGCAGCAGGGCAAATGATTAAGGGGGAGAGGGAGATAGTGAGTGGTAAAGAGAGTGGGAGAAAGAGTAGAAAAGAGTTAGATAGAGAGGGGACGAGATGGGAAGAGAGGGGGAGACTGATGTGAGAGCCATCGGGCCGATAAGCAGAGGCGACTTAATATACCTAATGGCAGTGGAAACTTTCGAGTCATAAGCAAGTGAGCCAAGGGGCACTGCCTGCCACATATAGGGGCAGCTGTCTGTGTGTGTGTGTGTGACTGTCCTGTTGTACAGTGTAATTTAAGGAAAACTTTTAGAGCGAGAAACTTAAAGACAAAAGCCATAAAGGCATATTGAATGCAAGTTGCGAAAGGGAAATGTAAAGTGGAAGAAGGCAAAAAGAAATGGAATGAAGGCAATCCCCGGGAAAGGGTTCGTCTGCGTGTCGTAAGTGCAAATAGGGCGAGAGGGCAAATGGCAAATGGAGCCAAGGCAAGTGTGGCTAAAAAAGGAGAGAGGGGTGTAGAGAGAGATAGGGATAGTGACAGCAGTAGAAGGACTGCAAATAGTTGCGAGGGTTAGCCCACATTGCATTGGCTTAGTTTGATGGCCAAATTAAGCGCGCCAGTTAGGCCCAATGGTGCTGCGAGTGTTCAAGGCAGACACAGCAGCAACAACAACAACAACAACTAGTACAGCAACAACAACTGCAATTGTTAAAGCGTTAAAGTAATGCAAGTTTCAGACAGAAAAGCCAAGAAAAAGGTTTTAGTGTCGGGTTAAACATGCTCCAAAGGATTCACAAAACTTGCCAAGAAAATGCAGAAACTTCCCAGGAGAGGCTGCAGCTAAGCAGGAGGAGTGGAGTAGAGTGCAGCAGCAGTGGGAGGAACAGTAGATGGAAGGAGTTCAGCGAGTAGCGGAGGAAAAACTTTGCCATAAAAGCTAGAAAAGAGTTGAGCTAAATCAATTGGCCAAACTTGAGGTTGGCACTTTAAAGATTTGCATTTCGATTTGAAATTGTTTGTATGAAAGAGTAGAGATAGAGAGAGAGAGAGGAGAGGAGAGAGGAAGGGAGATGAGGGAGTTGGCTAATTGAGTGTGGAGTGCAGAGCACAATTAGTGCAGAGAACAAAGAAGACCGAGACAATAGAGACAATCCCAGGAAGAAAGTTTGCTATAGAGCAGGAAGAGTAATATTGAGAATCAGGTTATACCATAATATATACATATAATATTATATATACATACATACATATATGCATATAATTTAAAAAGTAAGAACTGTATATGGTAAATGAAAAATCTCCGCACTTTGTAGATATCATATGGGCAAATACATATATAACATTTATTATAGATACAATAACTTTAAAGATATATCAGTTAGTCTGCTTTATAGATCAGTATTAAAATTAATATAATAGGTATATTATATATTCTATTCTCTAGTATTCTTTATATTGGGAAACTGTATTGAAAGTTAAGCCACAATTGGAATATATAATATATAATAATTATTATATGATAATTAGTAAACTTTATATTCAATTCTCTTTCTCAATTCTCAGCTACAATCGAAATATATTATCTTCTTCATACACAAACATATTGATTATTAACTAATATATACAATGTATGTATATTTAACTTTGGTAAATGCACATGTTTTTCTTCTTCTTTTCAATATCTTACAGCAAAATCTCGTAAAGAAGTGCAGAAATATATCTGACTCTTCACTTTATTATACAACTCAGCAGCATGTTCAGTTATTTGCTGTGTAAATAAAATAAATGAAGCAAAATCCATATCAATAATGGAAGCTGCTGCTGGTACCAGTAGGGCAACCCTTTTGCAACACTGGCTCTCTCTCTACGGAGTCTTCTTCATGCTACACTTGCTGCACACTCAACGGAGTCTTCATTATTCAGAACTGTCGACAACATGCAAGGAACACACTCACACACACACACTGGCATGTATGTAACTACATTTTTTGGATACTGCCCCCTTTTCTGGGGGTGTGCTGTCATCATTTTGGCTTTAACAATACGAAAATATCCGGCGAGGCATTAACATTGGCAACAGCCAATTATAGCAACACTCGCAATGTGGAAGGGTCAGAGGGAGGGGCAGGGATAGGACGAACCCTTCAGGTGGACCTGCCTGTGTACGACAACTACGCATTAGGAACACCCTCCTTCCCCTTGGAGCTACCCTTTGCCCCGGCTTACCTTTTGGCTACTAAACCCACAACTAAGCCCAGTTGACGAGCAAATTTTCAGGGTTACTCGCATTTTTATTTCAGGAAGGGGTCCCTGGAATGTTGGGGATGTTGCTGCTGCTGACATGCACTTGAGGGGAGCGAGGGGCAGGCGAGGGCAAGAAGGGCGTAGACAGGAACAGCAGCCAAGCAGACGCATGTCAAACCCAACTCGCAGACGGCAGCAGGAAATGCGAGCTAGCAACTCTTGTCTCTCTCCTCCCCCTCTCTCTGTCTCTCAAATAGACGCCATAAATAGCAGGACAATTTTTTGTGTTGCCAAATAGGAATCTGGTAAATCTGGTAAACAAAGTAAACAATTGCACAAAGCTCAGCGAAGGGTTGCAAGTGGGAAACAAGTAAGTTGGCTGGAAATAAGCTGAGATGCACGAAGGGGCACGGAACTTGTCAGTTGTTGCTGCTTGTCTGTTTTTCTTCTTCTTCTAGCCTTGGCTTTTACGACACACAACAAGCGGCAGATGAATGGACAGTGGGACAAACGCACGGACAGAAAGAGAGACAGAGTCAGAGAGAGAGAGAGAGAGAGGGGGACAATAGGACGGAACTTAAAAATTGAATTTAATGTGCGAGTTGGCGCTTTTGGCATATTTCTAGCTCGATTCGAGGTTTTTTTTCTAATTTATGGCACGCTGCCGTCTCAGTTAGAGAGGGAGGGAAGGCGCTGCGAGGCGGCGCTTCTGCTATAAAAGAAAAGTAAATATTTTATTACACACATTTATGACGCACTTTGGCGCAGCGCTGGCGAAAAACTTTTGGGACGCAAAACTGCCAAGTGGAACTATTAAAGCTGTAAAAAAGTTTTCCAACTCTAACACACACACACTCGCACACACTCGCACGCACTCGCTCGCACACATGTCAACTAGAAAAGCCCCAGAGGCGCAGAGGGTAGCAGCGCGCGAGTAAGCAAAATAGGGTTAAGAGGGAGCGACAGACGGGGGGGGGAGAGAGTTAGCGAGGGAGCTAGTGAGGCTGCAATAGAGTGAGTGTTAGAGAGAGAGAGAGAGGGAGGCTGCTAGGCACAGCGGGAACGGGGGGCACACAAACATGCGGCTGGCGTTGTCAGCAGTCGCGTCGCCGTCGTCGTCATTTTGACCGGAAATGCGCAGTTTTTAGTGAAGTGCATGCCATTTTGAATTGCCAACACAGAGATCCATATGAGCGCACACACACACACATACACACACACATATATAGACAGGGAGCGCGAGTGAGCACACTGCCATACACTATACAGGCTAACCATACGCGTTTGTCAACACAGTTCGCGCGCACTTTGGCTAAAAACAAAGCGAGTGGGCAGATCCCACTCTATCTCCCTCTCCCTCTCGCTCTCCCTCCTACCCATCGAGCAATTCAACATTTCAGCTATCCAGCCCGAGCCATCGGCAAACGCTCTTTCATTGCATGCTGCACTCAGTTGGTCAATATGGCGGTTCCTGTTTTATTTTCTTTTTGCACTCGCAACTGGTTGCTAGAGATGTGCGCGTGAGTAGTGCGAATTTGATTAGTTTTAATTGAAAATCACAAAATGACAAAATAAACAAGGAAGAAAGGCCACCTTCGACATTCCCTTGCAGGCTCTTATCTTCTCCGATCGTTCCTATATTATTTATTTATAATGCTGTATAATTGAATGGCCGATTGTGCATATGGCTGCTATATGTTACAGTGGTCCGATTATAATGAAATTTTATATGCATATTATAGACATAGAAAAAGTTAGATAAAGTAAATTTGGTTGTAATATATTGACATATAATAAAAAATCAGCCGATACTTTATATGACAGCTATACGATATATCGGTCCAATACAGCTCGTTCCGACTTATATACAGCATGCACCAATACGATGCATGTGTGCCAAGTTTCATGAACAAAACTTCAAAACTAAGAGACCAGTTTGTGTTGCATTAGACAGACACACGGATACACGGAGAATCTAAGTATATACTTTATAGGGACGGAGATGTCTCCTGAGGTGCATTGCAAACTCTTGCCCAAAATTAATATACCCTCTGCAAGGGTATTAATGAACAGATTACAAGAGTACTTTATTCAACTACGAAATAGTTATTAAATATTAATATGACCATTTAACAAAGTTAATATTGTATTTAGTTCAAAAGTATTAAAAATATACGAATAAAAATCATTTAAATAAATGTTTCCCTGTAAAACAGAAATCACTTCCAAGTTTTATTCACACAGTAAATATCATTCCAGTTCACATTTCGTGTCATTTCACGAGCACGCAAGTGCCATCGCTAGCTGAGTGGTCAGTGAACCTTTTGGCCATATGCGAAACTGTAAACTGTGCGAGTGGAAAACTATACGAACGTTCCACTGTCCTAGTGTCCAGCAGTTCTACTATCCCTCAGTCCCAGTGTTCGTCTGCGTCGCTGCTAACTGTCGCTGTCGTCTCGTGTTGGCCGCTGTTGGACGCGGCAGTCGCAATGCTTATATCGACATTTCCGTTTAGGATTCATTTTGCTGCCCGGCCCTGTTAGTTGTTGCATTTTCACAGTCTCTGTGTGTGTGCGTGTGTGTGTTTATTGCATTTTGACCCAGGGATAATTTTCAACAGTGTGGCCCGTTTCACTTTGCGCTTTTTCTTTGCTCCCTTTTGTTTTGGTTTTGTTTTCTTTTTGAGCTTTTTTTTGGGTTTTGCGATTTGCACATAGCAAATCTTCTGCATGTGTGGTAACACTTTTTGTTGTCACTGTAGTCTGCAGCATGTCCTGCGGAAAGCCAGCAAGCAAAACACAAACCCAGTTAACAGCTGTTCTGCTCTTGTTGTTGTTGTTGTACTTGTTTCTACCGGTGGGCATATATGAAAGCGTATTAATTACACTGAACAAAAGAGAAAGAGAGCCAAGTGCAAAATGAAATTAATTGAGAGTGAATTTCGGAATGGCCCAGAGGGAGCTACGCGAACAATCAATTTCGCGTTAATGGAAACAAAAAACTTGTTTTGTTTCTTTTGTAAATAATTTATTAAAAAGTTTCCAGCCAAATTATTGTATTAATAAATATTGAAAGGGGACAGACGTTGGCTTGTAATTTAAACAATTTGAGTTTTGTTGTTAAATATTTGATGCAATGAAAATTATTTACTTACAGCACAAAGAGACGAAGGCACACAAAAAAGATGGTTAATTATGAATTCTTGTTTGCCGTTTTAAATTTGCAGAAATTTGCATGAATATTCATGGACAAATAATTGACGTCCAATTCAAAATACATATCGTAAAATCTTGAATTTCTTAACGAAATCAAAACAAATAACAAATAAATTTTGTTTAAAAATAAATTTGACTCGGACAAGTTAAATATAGGACTTCAGTTCTTTCTCTTGAATTCTTGAGGGTTATTAATTTAATAATTTTCTCTCAGGCAAATTTTGATGTGTAAATTCGGAATACAAATTGTTGTTTAAATAAACCTATTTTAAATCTATTGTTAACCTCTTTGAACAATTAATTGACATGCATTTCTTTGTGATTTACTCAAGCTGATTAAATGTCTGCCGAACCTTTGTTCATTTGCAGGATACAAAACTCACTCAACAAGAAATTAATTGACTTAAAAATACCTATTAATATTAGTTCGCTGATAAGCTTAGTATATTTCTAATACTTTTTGGAATTACAGGGTATTTAATACACTAAATAAATACCTTAAGAACTACCTAGATAATATCTAAAAAAATATATTTGAGAAAACCTATACAAAATACATTAAATAGATGTTGTAAAACATTTTGTACTACGTTTAACAACACTTGAGTCGCATACTTTACTTTGCAGTTACCTGTACACGCTACAGGGTATACAGATAGCTTAGTCAAAGAACAACAAAGCAGATTAAGTACAGCTTAATTGAAAATTTAAATAGTAAACTGGGAGAACAATACAAAATCCGCTTATTGCATTTCAGCGCATCAATTAGATATTTTGCCAATAAGGTGGAAAAGCAGAGCAGATGAAAAGCAAGCTGGAAAAATCAACAGCGTCGCTCAGCAAGTACATAAGTAAAGAGGGGGGAGAGGGATGAATGGGAGGGGAAGATAAGGCAGGGTAAACTCGCAGTGGCAAGCGGAAAAATCAACAGAAGCCAACGATGGCCAAAGCAAAGTCAACGCAGAACGCCGAACTGGAAAAGCGAACTCGAATGGATTTTGTGGAGTGGGCAGCAATGAAGGGGTAGGGGGGGGGCAATAGAAGGGGAGAGGAGTGGCAGTTAGCTGCAAGCTGATCCCGGCGCTGGAGCGCAGTTTGGCAGCTTATTAAAAACTACTTGTTAAGTTTGTTGTTTTCCCTGTATTTTTATTTTTTGTATGAGTTTCGTTTGGTTTTGTTTGTTTGCTTCCTCTCGAATTGGCGGTGGAAAATAGGAAACGCATAAAGTGAAATGATGTGGGCAGAAGAGAGCAGTAGGAGTAGGAGGTGAGGGCAAGGGGAAAGGATGTTGGGCTCAAAATTGCAGCATAATTGTTGCAAAAGCGGTTTCCATTTATTTTTCACGTTCTTTTTGTTTTCTTATTTTGTATTGTTTATTGTTATTCGACTTGTAAGAAGAACTCGAGACTTAAAGGAGACGGGGAAAGGGCAGAGGGGCGTGTGGTCTTGCAGGCACTGTGGTCATTGATATGTGCAAGTTTTGATTAACTTTTAATTGAAAATAAATGAAGCCCGAGCAGAAATGTTTTGGTTTAATGATTACGCAATGAGGCAAGCTTCACAATTATGTTGCAGTTGAATGGAGCAGGCAAAGCAGAGGGAACAGAGGGAGAAGGAGGGGAAGATGCAGGGTAAGAAGTTGAAATTGTGCTACTCTATGAATAACTTCTTTATGTGCCTGGGTACAACTCGCTGCCTCTTCTCTATTTACGCACTGTGCCACGCATAATATTTGCCTAATCATCCATTTCATTTTTCTCCGTTTGTCACACAACTTTCGTTTGGTTTTTCGGCTTTTCCCAGGTGTATTAGCAGAGTCCTCCCCCCCACTTGGTTGTACGAGTGCAACACAATAATTCAGGTAATTAACATGCAAACGAAATTATGAAAGAGAGCAAAAGGTAAACAGCAAGACGCGCAAGACTCAATGAAAAGTCATTGTGAAAAGATAGAGAGAGGGAGAGGGAGAGGCAGAGTGTGGCCGCAAAGAGGCTGAGACGATGTTTAAATAAACAGAACACGGCAACGTGGCACTAAATAGGGTTGCCCTCCTTCGCTGCCTGAGAACCTAAAATGCCGAGACGTGATGCGACAGATGCGATGCGATGCGATGTGGTCTCCATTGGCATTGTCATCTCTTGTCATCTCACTCTCTACCTCCCTCCCTCCTTCTCTGCTTGGCGGGGCAATGATTGGCAAAGAGTCAAAGAGTCAAAGTCCCGACTAGGCAACGTGGCGACCTTTGTGCGTGCCTGTATAGGTGTGTGTGTGTGTGTGTGAACGCGTTAATTAAGCAAAGTGAGCGAGACACACGTAGAGGCAGAGCAGGAAGGGAGCAGGGAGGGAGGACGGTAGCACTGCATTCAAATGAAATGCACAGACACAAACGCACAGCACAAGGTTAAGTTAAGAAGCAGTCCGCACAAAGGACAACGACGAAGGCAAAGACGCTGAGGCTGTCGCTGACGCTGAGGTTGACGCAGACGTCGACCTGGTCGCTGTCGGGGGTTGTCTACCTGCTGCAGCAGTGAAGGAGGAAAAATGACAATAAAAAAAGGAGCGCAGCCGAGAGATGCATTGAAGCGTAAGGCAGTGATAATCATGGCAAGGCGTCGCCTCAACACGTAACGTCAAATGCCACGACACGAGCAGGCAGCAGGGAGGAAAAGGAGCAGCAGCAAGAGAAGCAGGAGCTGCGGGGGCAGGAAACATCAAGCTATTGTCATTGCCAGCCAGTGAAATTGCACGATAATCACAGCAACTTGAGCCCTCAAGTGTAGGCAGCAACATGAGGAGGCAGAGAGAGGTGGGCATGGGAACGGGGGATGGGGCTGTCTGTTTATGCGTGGTAAGCCAATTTGGATATGGAAGCGCTAACCAAAAATTCAGCGCATAGCCAGAGGGGGCGTTGCCATTGTCAAAGTGCAAGGCAGAGTAACAGGAGAGAGAGAGCGAGGAGGGAGGCACGGGTAGACGGGCAAATGATGTCGCCGACAGAGTAATGACATTCCCTTGTCGCCTGCCTGCCAGCCTGCCTGTCTCTTTTCCTCTCCGTGTCTCTGCCTCATCAGAGTGTCGTGTTGAAAGCGAAAATGTTTGCTTTTTAATTGTTTTGTTTTGTCTTGTTTCGCTTGGTTGCGACTTTTCGAAGAACTCGTCGGAGCAGAGACGCCGCCAGACAAGAGGCAATCTTCTCAAATGCATCCAAAGATACAACTGCCTTAAAGATGTGCTGCAAAATTGAAGACTGAAATTTGTCAAGTCGACGATAAAAGGATATTTTCGTTTGCCAAATACTTTGTGTGTTTTGATACACAGAATGTAAGAGAAATTTTATATTTCTATTTTACTTTTTTGGGCGAGAGCTGATGCTGCAATTAATTTGCTGGCTTGGCACAATTTTCCTCAGAGTTTTCCATTTTGGGGAAATTTCTGAGTGGCAGCATTTGTGGAAAAAAAGGAAATGAAATTGTAATCCTGAAATGCACATTTCAAATATTTTGCAAAGAAAGGGAGGGACGGGATGGGAGGAAGGTACAAGGTCTAACATGGTATTTGCAGATGATTCATTTTTCATTATTCACTGGAATTGAAAATGTCTCTATGATTTGAGGTGTTTGTTGCAATTTGTAACAAGTCGATTATTTCAGAGAACGAAAGCCTCTGAGGATCCTGCTCCATTAGTGCAGAATAAAAATTTATAAACGGTGAAGGTGAAACATGAAGATGAACAAGGGGAAACAAGTAAACAGTATAAAATAATCAAACCAAAAGTTTTATGATGCAACATTGAAAAGGTGCAGAAATAAATGTAAATTGGCACATACTTTAGTACTAAACTGGTGAGAATATATGGAAACAATTCAACAAAGTTTTTAATGTGAAAAATACAAGTTTCATTTTTGCTAAAAGAATCAAAATAGTAACGATGTTGCAACAAATATAATTGAAGTGTAAAGTATAAGTAAATACAATATAAAATAGAGAAATAAATGAAAGGAAACTTAAGTAAGAAATAAACTCTATTATATTATCTATGATATATGCCAAAAACTCATCAATTTAGTTAATTTTAATTCTTTCTATTATTAATAGTTGTAGAAGTATCAAAGTAGAGCAAAGAAATGAAATGAAAATTCAATTTGGCATGAAAAGAGTTTGGGGCAGCTGTAAACTCCACATCATATATAGAGACCTAATTGGGGCTTGCCTTCGGGATGGAAGGAAATCAACCATCATGCCACAAAATCATGTCCAAGCTGATTTGACCCACATCATCCGCTTAGCGTGCTTAGGACCTACCTCAAAGCGTAGCTCGAGCGAATCGGGAGATGGCCAAGAAGAGACAGACTAAACACCCACATACACACCCACTCAGACAGAGACACACACACAAGCACACTTAAGGGCGCGTATCTATGACAAGTTCAATATTATAATTTGTTTACGAACTTTCGTCTGCATTAAAAATAAACGATAACAAGAAACGAGCAACGCGTCGCACGGCGTGAGATAAAGCGACAGGACAATAAGGCGTAGATATACGGGAGAGAGAGAGAGAAATAGAGTGAGAGAGAGAGGGATACAATACAAGAGGGGGAGAGACAATGCGTACAAGCCCGCAAAACGAAACTCAATTTTCGTGAAATAAAATCAAATTTAAATAATACAATGGGGGAAACCCTAAACGCCCAGCAAAACCAGCAAAGAAACAGCAACAACAACAGCAACAACAACAACAACAAGAACAACAAATACATTGCGAAGGCAGCCGTGAGCGCGACAAGAGCAACAAGGACATCATCAAGTATATCGCTGCTTATTTATCTTTATCGCAATTCGTTTCGACCCTGCCCCTGCCCCTGCCCCCAGCCTGGCCCTCCACTCAGCCCTTGCCCTGCGCCCAGAGCCTTTTTTCTCGTTTCTTCTCTCGTCTATCGTTTTCATGCTGCGGGCTTCTTTTGATATGCCAGCTGAGTTGAATTGAGTGGGAGAGCAGTACAAGAAGGTAAGGAGAACCTGGGGGGGGGAGCTGAGTCAAAGACGACATCAATATTATTGCCATAAGTTTCATATTTGCAGGCTTTAGATGCCGTTTAAAATTTCGCTGGCAACGTCTTTGCTCAGCTCGCATCCTCCGCTGCTTTCTTACCATCCCCCATCTTCCTCCTCTCCTCCATCGTTGTCTGCTGTATCCTAGAATCCAACAGGACAAAAGTGGCGGGCAGTTTGTTTTTCATTTCGCTGCGGCTTCGCATTCGTTTGCTTTTGCCTCGTTCTCTATATAGCATAATTTTTTATTGATTTATTTGGCTTACAGCATTACTCCGGTACATCTCCCCTCCCTTCTCACTGTACTCGAAATTGTAATGGAAAAAATGTTTGCTGAATTATGTGTGTCTGCTTGTGTGTATGTGTGTGTGTGTGTGTGTATGCAGGCAAAATCAAACGTAGACAAGTGAAAATTTGAAACGATTTACGCGCAATTTACGGAAATTGCAGTGGGGCATATCAAATTGACAAGGAGAGGGTGGCCGGGTGGGAGGGTAGGGGGATAGAGCTTACCTACAAATGTGAGAAGCGGGAGACACACAAGAAATCGTTTACCCACTGAAAAATGTTGAAGCAAAACTAATAGCGAACGCGAGGGGTGAGTGAGTGAATGAGTGATTGAGGGATCGAATGAATGTACCCAAATGACAGTCGAAATTGGAGTGGGATTCCACAAAAAAAAGCAAAGGCTCACAATATTGCCATATTGACAATACTATGGACATTTTGTATTTAATTACGTTGCATATTTCACAGCGTATTTATACATTTGATAATTTCATAAATCACATATCACCTAAAAACACATATACACAGTGAAAACAGAGCAATTACATATGTATGTATGTATATATTCCATAAGGTAAAACGGTATTATAAGCTTAACAGGCAAAAGCAGTCAACTTCTTTCTCACAAAGTGTATATATTTTTGATAAGGAGATAATATATGAATATCTGTCTGTATGAACACCTATATATCAAATACCATAAGAGCTAGAGCTACCAATTTTGGTAACTATATGTATCATTATTGGACACAACTCTAGCTTTATTTAGAATTTGGATACGCCTCATTCCGGCCCCGAATTCCAAGCGTAATTTGAATGCAGGACAGTTTAGTTTTGGGCCCAAATGATTTCTTAAGGTTTTATTGCGAATCAGATGATCATTAACATTTAAAAAAATATATTTATACTCAAATAATATTTAATATTTAGTACACTCGATTGTGCTTATTTTAATAACAATTTTAAGTTTTCAGGGTATATCCCATTCGAGCATACTTGAGTGTAGCTTACTTACTCATTTATATTATTGGTGCATATATGTATGTTGCATGTATTGACACGCATATTTGAAAATTTACATTCAATAATTGGCACAGAAAACACGACACGCAATGCGGCACCAAATCAGTGTCAGGTGTCGCAAAGGTGAAACAGTGCGAGAATAGGAAGGAGTTACTGTAACGTTATATATCTATCTGCATGAATTGATTTATCTGTGAAATATACACGCTATGATACTTTAAAATGGCCAAGTTAGATCGTTGTGAAATATGGAAAATTAGTTCATGTTGTCAGCTAGTTTAGAACTATTTGAATAAATATTCTGACATAATGATAATTAGTGTTATAAACTCGAGTTAGAAAGTTCATCTAACTTTTTGACAGCTGCTTCGCTAGTTTTCGTTTTCGTTTTCAATTGCAATCTGCACTTGTAGTTTGGGACAGTTTCTACTTGAGGCTGGAACTGAAATCCGCCAAGTTAGCTAATTAATCGCAGTTACATGGTGTATAATGGGCAAGGATAAGGGTTAAGGCGACGGTGCTGACCTTTCGCTTTCCGTTAGAATCTTTGGGATCAACAAGTCGCGTTCTAATTAACTTTGACAACCCAAAAATTGTTTACCTTTTTTTTCGTAGCGAATCATTTGAAATTTTTTTGCATCTGTTCGAGTTGTGAGACGAAAGAATAAGATGTTGGTGTGTAGCTGGACTTTGGAATACCCTATATATAGTGCGAAAATTATTTACATTTGTCTTATCTTTGATTACAAAATTGTTAGAGATAATGGGTGCATCTTAATGATATTAAAAAAGGTAAATATACGTATACTATATTTATATTTGTTATTTTCAATAATATTTCATTATTTTCAATTGAAAAGTAATAAAAATGTATATTATATATATTATATTTTCTACAATCTTAATAGATCAATTGATTTCATATTATTTTTGGTAGTATTAATTTAATATTTTCGACCTTTTGGTCCAGTAAGACAACATGTGATTTGATAGTGTGTTACATAGAATATGCTATATCATAAAAGTGTTGTACATATCATAATATGCATATTAATTATTTAAAGCCATAAGTCGTTTTAATGCCTAAGTTTAGACTGCTTTGCAGTGCATGGTAATAGATTAATTTCTTTATTCTATGTCTCATTATACCCCTCTGTCAACGACCGTGCAGGGCATTAAAAAACTCAATTAAAAGTCTGCTTAGTGGCAGCTTAGGCAATCTGCCGCTGCTGCTATACGTAATTGTATTTATTTTGAACAATTTCGTAATCAAAGTCAGCCGAGCAAACAATCAACATTACTTTGACCAAAATGTACCTAGCTGGAAGTAATATAAAGCAAGAAGGAAGCAGCAAAGGCAACAACAATAATAACAACAACAACAGCAACAACATTATTAACAACAACGAGAAATAAATAAATAAGTTCGCACGATGGGAAAAAAACGAAAATACTGCGCCAAATTAATGAAAAGCGCAAATGACAGTGCGAAAAAAATAAATCGGAGTGAATTTAAAACGGCGTAAAAAATGTGCGACAGGAAAAAAGTGAGGGAAAAAGAAGAGAGAAAAAAACTCTTTGAAATGAAATTTCGAAATGCGAAAGACAAGCAGGCAAACAAAATGCGAAGCAAACGAAAAAGAAAGTACGCCCTGCACTCAGATAAGAGAGAGAAAGAGAGGTAGTGGTGTGAAGGGGGGCAGGGGCTGAGGTACCTCGTACAAATTCCGGAAAACGCAAATTTATTTCAGCATTTTTATGCTGTGCACCGAAAGAGCGGCAAGAAAAAATGCGCATTAAATAAGTAATAAAGAAATCAGAGAGAAAGACAGTGAGACAGAGAGAAAGAGAGATAGGAAGAGGAGGTTAAGTTAAAATATATAAAAATCAGTTGGTGTCCGCCGGACGGCGCTAACAAAGTTGCCACTTGTCAGACGTCAGTTGTCAGTTGTCAGTAAATGTTTATGAGTTAATCAACTTGTAATGACCAAAGGAGGCCCCGACAAACCAATGGGAGGGAGGGGCAGAGGAACAGACAAGCCGAAGCAAGGCGAAATACTCTCTGTGTATGTGTGTGTGTGTGCAGCAGGCAAAGAGTGAATACACACTCACAGAGGGCATTCAGAAACACAAACTGTTGAAAAATAAAACTTAATTAGCTTTCATTTAAAGCCGGACAAAAAGCAGAGCAGTTTCAGTCTCAAGCCCCGCTGCTAGCCCCCAGTCCGAGTCCGATTGTGAGTCTCCAGCTGCAAATGATGAAAAAACATCAACATCAACTGAAATGAGCGACAAATAAACAAAAGTAAAAGTTTTATCCAGCAGCAGCAGCAGTAGAGGCAGCGACGTTAGCAGCAACAGCGGAAATACGCAACGCGCGTTGTTAACACAAAATGCGGCAAAGGCAACTGCAAAGTATCCACAAGTAGCTTGGCAAGTGTGCAGTTAGCTAGCCTAGGCTAGGCCAGGGGGTCAGTGCGGATGGGAGGAGAAGAGCGGAGGGAAGGAGGGAGAACTGCACAAATGTCAGCACGAAAGTTTTCGGCCTTAGCCATTTATGGAATTTTTGAAACGCCACTCGGCAATTTGCACTTTTGCCGTTGCAATTGTTTGTGTACAGCCGAGATAATACACATGCCCCTAACTACTTGGGCTGCTGCTTTGGGTATCCGCTATAATTTACACAAGCTTAAGTGTTGTGTACTATTTAAACAAATAAATATACTAAATATATACATGTGCTATAATGTAACAAGACCAAAAGATGGTGTGGTAAACGACCAAAGTGATGCTGCGTTATTTCTTATGCTTGGGCGATAAAATTTTGGATATATCTTAATGAAGAATACATTGTAAAAGTAAGGTTTGCTGATATTGTGATATTTATTAGAAGAATTCTGTTGATGCTGATAAAGACTATACTTGTAAAAACCTATAAACATACATACATATTTATTACCTATTCTATGCCTTCAGTATCGACTATTCTGTTGATACTGATATAGAATATACTTGTAAATAATTATGATTATACATACATATTTCTTGCCCATTCTATGCCTTTCCATCTAGTTGCCGCATCCTCTTGTGGTGCTGTTGAATCCCTGTAATTGCAGCCAGCAACAACCACAATCGTCTAACATATCTATTTGAATCACTTAACTGCCGATAATATTGTAAGCACACACACAAAGCAATTAGTTGGGATGGCCAGACAGGTCTCGATAGCAACTTGCTTGGTCATTAAGTGGCATTAAAAAAGCAAATGATATCGCCAGCATATGAAGCAATTTGCTGTGGCAAATAACGTCCACAAGTTTCATGCCCAGTCAGAGCTGACTAATCCCCCCCTTCTCCACCCTCTTAACTACACCTTACTCCCTTTTGGAATTGTCAACATAAAGTCGCCTCTATGCGCCCAATAAAACGTTGAGAAATTTGCACAAGCGTCGACAATTTGCTCAGGTAACAACATTAAACAGTTAGCATAGTTCGCTTGGCAGTTTTACCAGTCTGCTTGTCCCCCTCCCCCTTCCACACAGCCCCGAGGGCGTCTGTCTTGCCCCATTTAAAATGCTCCAAAAGGTTTTTGACAAAAACACAACAATTACTTTTACGATGCTGCGTGGGTAGCAGCAGGAGGAAGCAGATGGGAGAGGGAGATGGGGTTGGCAACCACACAGCGGGGCTCCAAAGTGGAGCCTGGGCGCGTGCAACACTAATTTCTACAAAAGATAATCAAGAGTGATAATTATTTTTGCTGGAGTCGGACGATGCGAACCGCAGCTAACTGCGAGCACCTGCTGTGTGAATTACTTGAGCGGCGACAATAAGTTGGCATCCCCTGGCAGCCCGTTAAAGGACCCCAGCAACCCCTACCCTACACCAAGCATAGTTGGGGTTCAGTTGAGGTTTGGCAACGTTGCTGCTGCTACTGCTGCTGTTGATGATAACATTTTTGCCATAACGTTGACAACGAGCAGCGTTTATATTCAGAGCTGAGCGCCAAAAACTTTCGTAATTACATAAAATTTTTGGGGGTAAATAACTTTGAACTACGGACAAGCGTCCCGCTGCTGCTGCGGCTACTGGGCACCTGCCAGTCCTCTCCTACACCCCTCTCTCTCTCTCCTTCACTCTCTCTGTCTTGCTCAGCGACTCCATATCGGAACCCAGCTGACCCCGCAAAATGTTCTCTAAGTGCGCCCGCACATTTCAAGTAATTAAAATTTTGTGTTTATGTTTCGTAGGCAATGGACACGCAGTAGCAACAACAACAGCAGCAGCACCAACAACAAGACTGGCAACAGCAGCAACGACCATGAAAAATTGTTCTCAAAAACAATTCTTGGAAAACTTAAATTATTGAAACGAGCATAAAATCTTTATAGACACATTTTTCACGCTGTCGCAAGTTCTTTGGAAATGCGTGCATAATATACGTATAGTATCTTGGGGTCGATTCGAGTTCCAGTTGATAAAGGGAGTAAGTAAATATATATGTAGTATTTTAAATTTTGAATGAGTTCAATTTAATTGAGAGAAAATTTCTGTTTGAAGTTGTAGAGGCCCTTGGGCATGAACTTATCAGACTTTATATATTTATTTATTTAATGTCAACTACAATAAGAACAGAAATTTAAACGGTTAATTAACTTTATTATAATGAACAATATTTAAAAGGTTTAAGATATAAAATGAAATATAATCAATTTATTTAGAATTTAGACTGACAAAATACAAATAAACTGTTCCAACAATTGTTGTAGAGTATTGCGAAAAACTCAATCAGATAAGGAATGTAAACAGCATAAAATCGGGAGTAGAATTTTAAGGTAGATATAGAGTTAGTAATCATTATTCTTAAGCATTCAATTTGTTCATACAATGTGAGTGCAAATGGAACTAGTTCCTTTATATAGAGGTAACATACATTGCTTAGAACTACCATACTTCCTATAGAGTATAGCATATTCGTCGGCTGACTGGCCAAGACTTGCCATCGTATATTCGTATATTAAGTACACTCATTCATTGTAGACGCAGTTTATAGCTGCCCTCCTACCCCGCCTCTCACCCGTGCACTCTCGGCTGACTCAGACGAACTTCTTGTTGTCTGTGCGATGAGCACGCGAGGCGCGACAATTAAATTAAAAATAATTAAAAATTATGAAAATGGACAAGTCGATGGTTGGTGATGGTGCAGCAAGTGCGGCATGGCCATTGACCCCCCGAAGCGGGCGTGGCTGATGCCGCAGTTGTCCTGCCGCAGCAACGACAACGCTGCGCTTAATGAAAATTTATTCTATGCAATTTGCGACGAAGTCGACTGACAAGTGTGGGGTTGAGCGGAAGTTAAGAAAGAGAGGGGGGAGGGGGCAGGGCAAATAGGAGCGGCTGCTGGTCAGCGGCTGCTCCGATTACACACAGCCCATCGCTTGTCTCGTGTCAATCCGAATGTCTTTCGCCTTAATTAGAATTGCTGAGCAACTGCCGAGCGGAAATAATTTTATGCATTCACAGTGTGGGCAAAAGGGGCGTGTAGGGCGAGGGTGAGGGTGTGGCGAAGGTCGCAGGGGGCAGAGTGGGGGCAGTGCGGCAGTGCCCTTTGATGCCAAATGTCGACGGCAATTGTCGCCCGTCGCCGCTGGACAATTCGCATGTGGCATTATGTTTTATGCAATTAACTGGTCTTTTAGTTTTGCGGTTGCCCCTACTCTTTTCCCCCTCTCTCTCTCTCTCTCTCTCCATCATTTTGCGCTTTCTCTTATTGCCTGCCTGTCTGTCTGTCTGGTTGCCTGTTGATCTTTATCTAATTGTTGCCGCCGACAATGTCTGCAACTTCTGCAACAGGCTGCCTTCACATTGACGGAACCACGCGGAGGTCTCGCCGGGCGTTTTGATGTGGTGCCAATGCCGCGTAGACTACCCCAGCCACCCACTGCCTTCAGTCCCCTCTCTGCCCGCTTTTGTGGCGAGAGGCCCGTGGCGTTTATAGTTACAAACTGGGTTAGCTGTGTGTGTGTGTGTGTATGTGTGTGGGGTGGCTGCGTCAAGGTGCGGTTTTGACGAACTCGCCCAAGCAGCGGCCACTCGCGGGGCATCATGTCATCGGCAGTTACCCAACTCGTAAATGTCTCACTTGCGGCGTGTGGCAAGTTGCCTGCTCTGCCTTACCTTCCCTGGCCTTGCCTTGCCGCAGAAGTAGACACAAGTAGAAGAAGAAGAAGCTGACAAACTAGTATTTTGTTCCACTATGCCCGCTGGGTCCTTCAGCCCGAAGGGGAAACGGTAAAATGAGTTTGTAATGTTAACTGAAGCGAGTTATTTAAATTGAAAAGAATTTCACAGCAACAACAATAGGCAGGAAGCCAACTCGATTAATAAAACAAACAAAAAAATCGATTTCGATTAATAATTTGATTTATTTATTTGCTGCACTCTTTTTACACAATTGCAATTAACTTAAATCTGCAGAACTGATTGATTATAATTTGCGTATTGTTTAATTGCAATAGATGAGTGATTCTTGTTGAAAGCTCTTAAATAAAATATTTTGAAGCTGACAAAGTGCTTTTAGGTTAGGTAGAGTACTTTTTAGGTTAAGTAAGCTTTTAATTGATTTCTGTTTTAGTTAGTAATGAAATTGAAATTGTAATTGGAATTGTAAATGGTTTTGGGTTTAGTTATTTCACTTTTTATATATTGAAAATTTGTTTGGATTTTTAATAAATTGAATCTTAACTTTAATAATTATAAACATATTTAAAATTCCAAAGAATAAAAGAAGACTTGTGATAGTTATTCAGATTTGTGGATTAAGTTTTGCAAAATATTATTATTATTTGATTGGAAGAATTGTACTGCGTCCTTGTAGATCTATTGTACCTCCTCTAAAGATATCCAAAATGTTGAGATAACTGGGCGACGTTATTTCATTTATAGAGAGAATATATTTGGATATTATTTGAAGTGTAATTGATATTCATATTTCTTTAAATAACTTCAAAATAATTTCGAATATTATATTTGGTATGTTTGAACTGCATTATATTAAATTCTGTATAAAATGACATTATACTATAGTATAATGTATGCATATATAAAGTAGCTACCTATATATTCAAATAGGAATTCTCTGCTCACTTGATTAATTTTCAGTTCCCGTTTTTTCCTCACTTCAACTCAACTCTCTCTTTCCCTCCCTTTCTCTGATGCACTTTCAATTGCCCCAATTATCGGCATGGGTATTCACAATATACTTGTGATTAGAGTCCCGAGTCGAAGTCATTAGCTTAATAGGCTGCTAACTGACCGAGACCACAACGCAGGACAGGCTACACTCATTGGGGGAATGCCAAGTGGCACTGCCTGGATGCTTTGTCACAAATCTGAGACTAACCTCAACTTTGAAGCAATTTGCCATTTGAAATGCGCCTTGCTTGCTCTGCTTAATGTGGCTCCAGTTGCTGTTGCTGGTGCTGCTGTTGCTGTTGCTATTGCTGCTGCTGCTTAGGTTGCGTACAATTACATTAATTAAGTTTTAATGCATCGCTTATGTCGGGCAATTACATTTTACAATAACTACAGAGCCAGCAGCAGCACGATGGGGCAAGTTGCAGAGCCGAAAGTGCTGCCACATGCACATTTCAAATTAAACAAATGCATCGACATTTGAGTTATGGCCACAGACATTTGAACATTTTTAATTTGTGCTGCAACAGCAACAGCAGCAACAACTACAACAACAACATCAATTACAACAACAATGGCTACACACATAAATCAAACAGCTGACTGCTGTCGACATTGCATGCGGAACTGGGCGACAGTTCAGAGGGTAGGGGGCGTGGCTGCAGCCCGGCACGGGGTCACCTGGCAAGACTACGTCGAGCGGCGTTCGGTCAGCGCCCTCAGAAGCTTTGCATCTGCTGTTGCTGCCGTTGCTGTTGCTGATGTTGCTGCTGCAGCTCGGCAATTTTGTGACAACCTGTGGCAAGCGTGCAAGCGTGCAAGCGCCGGAAGCATTTGGTCAAGGGCTCTGCATGCTGAGCAGTCGCCGTGTGGCAGGTGCGTGTGTGTGCGTCGACTGGGCGTGGCCATTTTCGAGCTTGTCCCAAACTAGTTCGGAGGGGCTTCGTCTCCGGCGTTGCCTTGTTATGGTGTGTTATAAATTTGTTAACCGCAACAGCAGCAGTGTAATTATTTTGCTGCCCTTCATTGTGCTGCGCTGCTGTTGCTGCCTCCTTCTGGTCTGAAGTTGTCGTGTCATTTCAACTCGACTGTGGTTCTTGTTTTATTGCATGTTAAGGCAGCCTCACAGCACTGTTACCACATATCATTATTACTATTAATATTATTACAGTTATCACTGTTATTGCTTCCACTGCTGCCACTGCCGCCTCTGCTGCTGCTGCGGCTGTTGTTGCAATTGTTTAACGCGTTGTTATTTATGCTGAGCGCATTAATGCGGATTCCTGTTTCCCCCCTCCAACTACTCCACCCGCATCCTTTTTGCCGACAGTCGTTTAATTAACCAACCAACGACATCAACAGCAACGGCAACGGCAGCAGCCAAAACAAAAAACGAAAGCAATACTTTTTATTTAATTATTTTAACTGCTTTATAGTCGCCAAATGAAGCTCCATTATGGTCGGGCAGTTGGTAATTGAAACGAGTCGAAACTGCAGCCGATCTATGGCAGAACCCAAAAGCAGAACCAGCAGTAAACAGCAACCAAACTGAACCAAACCAAACCAAACCCGAAACCAAAGCCGGGAAAACTGCAGTCGGCACTCAGGCGCAACGCTCTGGCGACCACAATGAACGGTATAAACGGCGCTCGAATATGAGATTCGAAGTGAAAATTAAACGAACTCATAAACGTTGACGGTGTTTTATGGGAATTTATGGAATCGCGGGAATAGATTTTGTGGCGGGGCACCCGAAAAGTTAATTAAAATGTGCCGCCAGCCAATGAAATTTGCGCGACAACAACTTAAATGTTTCACCACGTAACAGACGAGAGCAGCTAGAAGATACTACGTACATTTATAAGTGAGTACATAAAACAAAATATAAAATAACTAACTAAATAAAATTACTTACTCAATAATATTGTACGATTACGTTTGTAGAAATGTCTAATTAAATATTCAATTTTTAGTGTTTTTTAGTTTTTTAATTTTTATCGATTTACAGGGTACAAGTGAGTAACTGCAATAATTTAAATTATCTATTACCTTTACACTGTGTCTATACATCTTTCAGTCATATTTGCTGTCTTTTGTTCTCATAATAGTTGAGTTGATATTCGCGTTCATACAGACATAATTTAATAAATGCACTGTAAATACTTTTTACAATCCTTCTCTTACATTTGCACTAGCTTAACATACATCTTCTCTAATGTCTGCAGGGTATAAAATACTGAAAATGCAAATGGCTACGGAAACTGGTAAATTTAGTTGATGTAGTGTAATTGAAAAAGGGAATTCGGGAACACACACTCTCACTGCACTCTTTGAAACGGAATCATATCCGTTAAATAATTGATTATGATATTGTTATACACATCTTTGGCTTCTGTTCAATTTGTTCGAGCGTGAAGAAATCAAATTCGATTAGAGACCCGAACTTACTGGGCTGGCTAAAAATAAAGCCAATAGCGAAAGCCCACAGAGCGAAGAACTCGACTGTTTTTAGCAGCTGTTACGGTATAGAGGGAGGGAGGGTTGGGTAACTGTTTTTGCCCTATTGCCGGTAATTGTTTGTTTACTTTGTATTCATATTTTTGATGTTATTTTTTGCTGCGCTGTTTGTATTTTTTAAATATTGCCAAGGCTACCAAAGTAGAGGCCACTTGTTGAGAGCGGCAAACCCAAAACGAGCAAATTGAATGGAAGTAATCGAAAAGTTGCTCAAAAGGCGCAGCACAAAGAGAGCAGACGAACTGTGAGTAGACGCACAGGAGGAAGAGGAGAAGGAGAAGTCAGAGAGGCCTCTCCACATCCCACGAAGACGGCATCAAAGACGCATAAACAGCGAGTTGCCACAAGGAGAGAAATAAAATAAAATAAAATAAGAAAAAAAAAACAATTTTCCACTCGCCACGAATAGGCAAACCAATCGCAGGCGGACTTATGCCTGCCGCCTTAGCGCATAGCTCAGCAGCTCAAGCAGCGAGGTCGGTCGAGGTTGAGACCCAGCAGAGAGAAGGAGAGAGAGAGAGAGCAGATGGAATCCGATAAGATAGCATCCAGGGCTTAGGCAGAGCGGATGCTGATAGCTAAGTGATTTCACATGGCAGCTGCGAGCTCAAAAGTTTAGTTTGATATGCGCTGCAAGGGAAGATGAGGCAGAGTAGAAGAAGAAACTGAATTTCTGCAATAAGTGCTATAAATAAGCACAAAGGATTGATGTACTTTTATTTATCAAGCATCTATAGACACAAGAAAATGGACATTTAAATAATTTCAAAACCTTATTGAAAGTTTTATTGCATTTCCATGTCAACAACAATTTCTTTAAATAATTTTAAGGATTATTGTAACTTAAATTATTACTATTTTCATGTGCTTAGCAGAAGGTAAATCTATTGAAATTTAAAAGTAAAACTTTATGAAAATGTTTCAGCTGTTCTCTTGGGGTCCATGCAATCGAATATAAACAGAGCTGAACTGATTCAATCTCTTTAGAGCAGCTAAGCTCGTAAAGTCGTTTGCCACAGTTGCGCCTTGTTGCAGTGTTTACATGATTGTGTGTGTGTGTCTGTGTGTGTAACATGAGACGAGCAGACGCGAGAGAACAACAAAAGCAACTAACTGGCAACTGGAGGCGAGTTATGCGCTTCAGGCGGCAATCACCAGGCGACTCATCAGCCTGAATAGCGACTCGTCTGGCAGGGAAGGCCCAAAATTGACAGCAACAGCAGCAACAGGAGCTGACTAAGTTGTTGTTGCTGCTGTTGCTGTTGCTGTTGCTGCTGGGCTCTTTCAAGTGCCCAACTGTCTGGCTGCCCCATGCCCCAGACAGACACACACACTCTTTTTGTTTGTACGTGCCACATCGCTAAAAATCATGGCCCGCATTTCTTTTTAAATCAACAGCGGCTGCGGCACCAACACCAATTCGCATATTTATTTGTTTATTGCATGCAGAGTCGTCCTGCTGCTGATGCTACACGTGCGATATGCGACCCAATGGCCTTTGCCCCCTTCCCCCTCCAGCCTGCCTGGCTGTCTGCCTGCAGCTCTTTGCCTTACCCCTTGTTGATGGTGTTTCTGTTGTCGCTGATTACGGCCAGCATCAGTGTGAGTGCGTGTATATATGTGTAGATGCGACTGTGAGTGTGCTTTTATTCCATGCTGATTTATTTCAACAGCTATTTAATGTCAAATGTGAAAACACATGGCAGGCAAACCAGGAAGAAAAAGAAAGCATTGAAAACTGTTGCCTACATCTGTGCGATGGCCACCGCTCGCGTTGCCAACCATTCGAAATGTGGATGCGCTTTGGTTTTGTGGTACCTTTGAAACAACAACTGTGGCCACATGAATCATTCCAGCAAGTGATTGAAAACCAACCTTCCAACCGGTTAACAATAGTTTAACTGCATCTCTGCGGTTTGGCGGCTTAGTTTGTTTGATAAGCCTGCATATTGTGCACATAAGCTGCGATTTATTTGATCTTCTATTTAATTTGGTACATTTATGCATTCGCTTTATTATAAATATTTATAAGGAATTATAAACTAACAAGCAAAGAACATATGCAAAAAAGAGACCAATTTCAAAACAAATAATTTGAGGTGGCAATCACCAAATAAAATAGATGGAAACATTGTTGTTCGTATGCTGCTGCTTAAATACTCTAAAATGTTGATTGTGCTAGAGGTAAATCAATAGAAAATGTATACATTTAGGGAATATTTAGACAACTTATCCTGCAAATGAATATATAATATGAATTTCAACTTATGTATGTACATATTTTGAACAGGTTGTTAATTTTCTCTTCCATAGAAATGATATACATCCCATGTGTTGAAAGATATATAGGATATATTTAGAGTACTCATCAAACAGTAAAGTCTTATGTCTTTTAAAGCCTACCATCGATAGAAGATGGCTGAATGTAGAGGGTATTCTATATTATTTATATAATAAATATTTGTTTGTCTTCTTTCTTAATCGAATTGTTTTTATTTTGAGCGGACTTCCAACTCCTGATCAACTGTTATTATTCGAATTTGCATTTGATACATTTGGGAGAGGTTTTTAAATTGTCTGCAGAGACCTCGCAACATTCGGTGGTATATGTAGACGGGTGTGTGTGTTGTGTGGGAGCATTAATGACGGTCATCACTGGGCATTCGGTTAGACTTGCAACGTGGTCTGCATGCCGGCACTGTGGCCATGAAAAGAGCTGAATGGGGTAAGTGGGAACGAAGGGTAATTCGATGATAGGGCGAAAGGAAATGTGTAGTAGAGTGCGGGTGCGGCTGCGACTGCGACTGCGAGTGCCTTTGTCAGGCATTGTCTAGACTTTATTCGAGTGCCTGCGTTGATTTATAATTATTGTGTGTGCCGACAAGCGGGATGAGCGGGATGAGGATGACAGACATAGACAGGCAGGACAGGCTGCTCCTGGCCGGCACGGAGAGACGCCTCGACTCCAGCCACACCTTGCACCCTTCCTTGCCATCCCCCATTTGGCTTTGTCAACGTGCCGCGCTGACTAATAACCAAATTTCATTTCCTCAATTTTTGATTTCCTGCACTATGCGGTCAGAAGTGCCTCGGGGCCATGGCAGAACATGCCAGCACAATGCATGGGCGTGCATGGGTGTGTGTGTGCGAGTGTGTGTGTGGTGTGCCCCAGAGCCAGCAGCATATTTTATTATTTTAACACGCGCACAAGTCAGCCATAGATGGTAAATGGTAAATTTTTGGCACGCACTCGAGCGGCCCACAGCCGCAGGGTCTCGCACTGGCAGTGCAAGGGTTAACACAGCTGCAGCCACCGCCACCCGGCGCCAGCAGCAGCTCCGGCTTGTGCTTCCATCTCCTGCTATTTGTATGAGTTTGTCAAACCAAAATTTCGGGGTTTTTATTATATGGCGAGTGTGTTGGGCGCTATTGTTTGTTGCCAGAAATCATATTCATAAATAAAATTTGCATTTGGCATTTGAGAAGGGGAAGACGCGCCTGGTCGCATGTGTTGCCAGCACAGCAGAGGAGCGAGAGAGAGGGAGAGAGAGGGGATGGCGGACGAGCAGTGGCCATGGCCTGGCATTTGACACTCACACGATTGCCAGTGGCTTGAATCGAGGACGACCAAGGATAACCGCTGGTCTTCCTCCTCGACTTTCTTTTGGCATCTAACTGTACGTCGCACAGTGTGTGTGTATATGTCTGTGTGTGTGTGTGCTAACTGCCCGACATTATGGCACAATGGAATGTCCTTTTTACTTACGTGCCGGGCTAATATATATAAATTTGCTCGCCAGTCTCTGACCTGACCTTTCATAATGCTGTCAATTTGTGCGCTTGCCTGTACAAAATATACACACACACACAGCATGGACGGATACTTGGACAGAACTTTCCTCAAGTCGCTGCTGCCATACGCTATAGACAGCTGGGCATACCGATATATCGATAATAAACGAAATAACTTGAATTCTGTGAAAGTTTCTTAAAGCACATTAGGAAATTCCTGCGTGGCTATTATAGGATATTATAATAAATGAAGCATCATTTGATATAATATTTTAGTTCCCAGAGAACTATTTGCATACACCCTGCGGCAGCGTATCTAGGCTGATGCCTAAAACATTTTCTATATTCCCAACAATAACAATAATAAGGGAATTATGAATATTTTATTGAGGTAATTTTCTTTATTTCGGCTGGCTGAAAAATATATAAATTTGCGAATTTATTTCTTAGAAATAGCAACGTGTCGTTCTGTGAAATTGCTGGCACACCATAAGATTGCTTTCAATAGTGAGAACTGATGCTGTCTTGGAGTCTGTGAGACAGTGTCGTTGTCTTGTCAGGATATTCAATCACGCATGCACACTCTCACACACACACACGCACACACAGATGCTTATACAGACAATTGCAAGAGAGAAGGCATTCATGTGCATGTGCGTCTAAGTTGATACGAAAACTTAAACATTCAACAGCAAACTAAACAAAACTGTGCAAGGGAAACTGTCATAGAAAGATTTCAGACAAGTATGTAAGTCCCTATGAACCCAAACAGCAGAACTTGCAACATGGCACAGTGGAACAGCTGCCTCTTATACGGGACATAATTTAATGAGCAGCTGGAAGAATATATCACATATTATTATATCTCTTTCCAGATTTAACATGGAGTTTGTGAGAGAGATTTAAATATTTGCCATGTAATATTTTGATATATATAATAATTAAATAATAATTTAAAACAACTTAAATGCATAATCAGTTTCTACATCAGATATGAAATGTAAATTTTAGAGAGTACAAGAAATTAAATATTTCATTAATATTGCACTATATATAGTAAGTATAGAAGACTAAGATATAATATAATATCTTAACCATAATGTACATTTTATTATATTTACAACTGAAGTTCAACTCATTTGCCCACTGTAGCACAAAACTTGCAGATAGAGTAATGTCAGTAAAGGAAACGGAAGAGCGCGGCAGGAACAGCTCGAGGAACATATCAAAAGTTGTAGCGCGACTTTAATTAAACTTGGTAGCGAGAATGCAGAACAGAGAAGTACTTTTGGCAGTTCAAGCACAAACACGCACACACATGGAGAGAGAAATATAGTGAGATTTAGATTCTGGGATTGGGAACAATAAGTAGGCAGCCTGGGCTGGAAGGCAAGCAGGCAGGGCATGGCAAGCCGCTTTGAGCACAATGAGAGTGTCTAGTGGCAACTAACAATGGGTCAGATGGAGCAGGGGGAAATAGCGGGGCTTGTACACCAGGTGCCGTAGCTGCTGCCACACAATGTCATCGTCATCGTCATCGCCAACGTCGCCATCGTCTTCGTCTTCGTCGTCTGATTTGAAACAAACTGTTGATGGCTTGTGGCAAGCGGCAGTTGGCAGTTGGAAGGCGAGAGCGTGGCAACTGTGGCAGAACGAGGGGACCTCGTTGTGTATTAGTGTGACACCCAAGACAGTTAAGGATTAAATAGTAAAATACCACAAATTGCTGAAAATGCCGCAAAGTTTGCAGAATGTAGTGCCTGTTGTTGCTTGTCACCCACCTTACACCTCCCCTCCGCAGCATCCCTTGCGCTGCCTGCTCCGTCAGCTGCTTCATCCCTGGCACACTGTAGCATGCTAAACGTTTGCACTGCTCGACTGGGGGCTGCCTCGACTCGACTCTCCTGTCGTTGATGTTGATGGCAGTTGAAGTTTGTCTAGAGCTCTGTGTGCGAGCTGCAACATTGTTGCAAGTATATAAAACAAACGCAAAATTAGTTGCAACGTGTGCTGTTTTTTTTTCTTCTATTTTTTGTTCTTATCATCTTTTTGGTTTCAACGAGCTGCCTGCGGCTGCACTGGCTCTCCTGTCCTGCGAAACGGGGATCAACAACAGCAGCCAACAGCTGTCCAGGTTTATTTCTAGTTCTTCTCTGTGTTCATACTTCATTTGTTGCTCTTCTTTCTCTTCATTTCTTTAAATTGCAGCCATAATAAGCAATTGTTAGCACAAATGCAAAGAAGAATGAAAGAAATTACACACAGTAGTCAAAATGTAATTTAAACTAACAGAAAAGTCTTTTATCACTTGCAATTCGACTCTAAGATACCCAGTTCTATTATGACTACTTACTTAAATGAATTAATGTCTTCTAAAACAAGATGATTTAAAGGTGAATAAAATGAATGAACAATAATTTAAGCTACTAGAGAATATAAAAAAGTAATAATTACAGTTTCAGTGGGTTTGAGGTTATAATTATAAATTGTCTCAGATTGCAGAAGACATTTTAATTAAATATAGGTTTAAATAGCTTGAAACATATTCAATAAAACTAAAATAAGGTTAAATTAGGTAAACAGAGGGTTAAGAAACGTTCAAATAAATTAAAATATGTTAAAACAGGTTGAATTATGTTAGGGAATTAGGTTAAAATATGTTTAAATATGTAAAAATTGGTTGAATTGGGTTAAAATAGGTTCAAATTCAAATCAGTTTAAGAAGTCGGCCAGTCTGGCATGCCGACAAGTACTATAAATGACAGGTAATAGTGACATGCAATATATTGATATACTATATAGAAAATACTACCAATATTGAAATACCCCACATGCACTAAACTCTCATTGCTAATACTCTTGTATTGTAGAACTGAATTACTTTTACAGGCAAATAGAAAACGGAAATTTATATACTGTTAATGCATACATATAAGAAGATTCCTCACTCTTCGAGGCTAAAAATGGGAATTATTCTCGTATTGGAACTGTACATTTATTTATTGCCATTTGTGTGTACATTGTTTGGTAAACTTTGCTCTAAGCAGCTTAACGCTGCATTCACTTCATTTGCCATGTGTAATCCCATTATACATACACACATATATATTACATACTTTGCATTGTTGTTTTTATCAAGAGTTTCATGTCAACCTTATGTCGGCAACAAAATGCACAAAATATTGTCAAGCTGGGCGAGCACTTTAAGTTGGCCAAGAGGCGCTTTGTGCGTTAATGAAAATTGTTGCATAAAGAAATTTAGAATAAGTTTTTGCCGCTGCTTTGTCCAAACTTTCTGGCAACACACACACAGATACACACAGGCATAGACAGGAACTTTCGCTGTCAAGTTTGAAAAGCTGCAGCTGCTGCCGATGTTGGCGAATCAGCAGCACCTCATTGCGTGCTAAATGGTTTCACGCTGCGAAAAATGCAGCCACAGCCAAGTGGCAGCTAAGAGGATGCCCAGAGAGAGAGCTGCCAGGGACTTATAAATAGAGACTTATGCAGGGATACAATGACAAACGACTGAGTCGTGCACTGTTCTCAGCTCTCAGCTCGCACCACGCTTGACTGCCTCACTGACTATCTCTGTCTGTCAGTCTCTTTGTCTCTCTATCTGCTCGTCTGTCCTGTCATTCATTGGCAAATATTTACTTAGGAACCCAGTTGAGCTTGAGCTTGAGCCGGAAGATGCGTTCCACACGATAGACGAGCATCTTTCTTAGTTGTTTGATTCCTTTCAGAAACATCTTTAATGAAAGCCAACAAATATTGTTGCTATGGATTGAAATTTGCATGGAGCTTATTTTTTCTATTGTTTACATAAGAAAATATAAATAAAATGTATTTGTATTGAAGTATTATATTACAACATTTATTGCATTGATATAATTTATCGATGTTTTAAATATTTTTTATCAATTCTTGAACGGCAAACATAAAATAGAATATAAGTTTGAATTCAGTTTATTAAAAACTTGTACAAACTTGTGTATGTTATAAATTAATACTTGTCCGAAATGTTTGGCTTGCATGGGAATTCCTATGCGTATTTCTAGGTCCCATTATAAGGACATAAGACAGCTTAAGCATAATTATTATAAATATAAATGGAATCTTGGTGCAGCTTCAGTTCCAAACTTCAACTGGCTAGAAACATATGAATAACTCTCTCTATAACAAACACACATGAACACACATACTTGCAGATATATCTTCCACAAGAAAGTACCGCAAATTTTGCAAATGGCTGGTCACCCCCTGCTCCCAACACCCACAACTGCCATTAAATATGCAGCACGTTACGCACTGTAGGTGACCCAAATGGGAAGCACCTTTTTGCTTGGCACGCTTCTGTTTGTATATGTACATATGTGTGTGTGAGTATGTGAGTGTGTGTGGCAGTGTGTATATCTTCTGGCTGTGCCCGCATTTCGGCCGGCGACGCCATCTTCCATCCATTTGCATGCAACATTTAACCGGAGCGTTGAGTGTCGGGACTTTGGCAACCGCAACGGCAATTAATTATACCATTCTTTTGCAAGATTTGTGATTCTCTTAGTGACTAAGCGTGTGTGTGAGAGTTTTGGTCTGTCTGTGCGTCTGTTTGTCGAGCATGTGAAACTAGCCGAAGTCGTTAAGATTTTATGCTCGGTTTGGATTTCAGCTTTGCCTCGTTTGCCGCCCTCAAGTAGGCAACGCACACAGCCACTGTGACTGTGTATGTGGCAGTGACTGCGTTGTGACTGCGACTTTTACTTTGACTGCAACGGGTTGGTAAATTTTGAATGCTTAATAAAAGAAAAACAAACACGCTGAGAACGAAAAATAAAACAAACTTCATTTTAATTGTTTTCGAGCTGAGCCACTTGACTTATACGTTACCCTTTTTTAATAAATAAAATTTGCTAGCTACACCCCCAACGCAACCACTCCGCCCCCTCGCCGTTTGCAACAAAGTCGACGGCAGAGTTTAATGGAGTGCATGCTGGGAGTTTGTTGCAAAATGGCGGCAAAGGATCAACTTGCAAGAGCGTGTAGCAGCAACAACAAGAACGACAAGTAAAAAACGCAACGAGCAAATGAAATGGAGTGCAACGACGCTTTAAATACCCTTCAGAAGAGCAATTATGGAAAAATATTTTGTGCTATTGTTAATTATTTATTTTATTTTGTCTTAAATATTTATTCATTAAATAATAAACATTCAATAAAGACCTATTGCGCTGAAATTCTGCTTGATTAAATGTAATTAATATAATGTTTCAATTTTAAATAAATAATTAATAAGATTCTTATAATTTAATGTCACATTTAATTCAATAAATTTCTTAGTTGTACGAATGCAATAATGTTTTTTCAAATGTTAAATTTAATAAATAATTTTAATATTCAGAAGAATTATGAAGAAATTGTTGCATGAACTCTTAACACGCCTGGGGCAAAAAGGGTATGGAAACATTGTTGCAGCGCGATGCGACTTTACCCAGGCATCGTTATTTTACGCTTAGTGTGGCGCGAGCGCATAAATTTTTGAAATTAAAAGCGGCAAAGAAAACATGAACCTAGGCAGGCAAACCAGCGTCCTTGTTGTTGTCGTTTTGTCGCGCATTGTTGCTGTTGCCGTTGCCGTTGCTGTTGCAGAGCTGGCGGCAGAGGCAGTGCCAGAGAGTTGCAGAGTCGCAGAGTTGGCAGTTAGGCCAGGGCATGCAGTCAGGCAAACACTCCAAGTCGCGTTTCCGGTTGCCATGGCGTATACTTGATACGGCTGTTGGTGGGCGGCGTTTTGATGTAGCACCCAACGCGCTGCGCTGCGTTCGTTGCACTCAATTTTGAAGCGTTAAGTTGCACATAAATTTAAATGTGCACCACACGACCCCTCCCCCTACCATTTACCCCCCGTTGGGCGTCCGCATAACAATGCTTGCCTTGCCCACTGCCTAGAGCCCGACTCCGACTCCGAGTTGTGATTTCAGTCGTCTGGCCAATTGGCCAGTTCTGAACGGTTCGAGCTACAATTAACCATTCTGACATGGTATGCGAACCGTAAGCTTTCCACTTTCCGCTTCGCTGTGGATCGAGCCTGAGCTCCACAGACGCAGCTGCACATAAATATTTCTTTCGGCTTAAGTGAATTGATTGCCTGCCACTTTTTTTATTGCAATTATATTGGAAAATGTACTACAGATTACCAGATTACTTGATTTGTACTAAAGATATATGTTAAATATAACCTTAACTTCGATCTATGGCTGAATAAAAATTGATAATTTAATAATGTCTATACCATTTCCAGATATCTGTTAAATATAACCTTTAATGTGATCTATGATTCAACTAGTCTATAAAGTAGTAATAAACTGTTCTCTTAAAACAGCAAAATATGTCATAATTCCTATTCTATTTCAATTCCATTTGCTTTTTTTGAAGATATACCTACAGACTACCAGATTACTTGTAGTATAAATATCAAAGATAACAATTAAATATAACCTTCAACACGATCTATGACTCAACTCAAAATAGTGTCATCATTTCCATTCCATTTCAATTTCATTTGCTATTTTTGACGACTAAAGTAGCCTTCTGAGTTCTTAAATTGGAATCAGCCAGTTTTATGCCTTCATTAGACACATACTGAGACGTAATCAACATAAAAATCCACTCGGTTGGGCAGCAGCATAAAATTTGCGCTCATTTCAAAGTAAGTTTGTGAAGCATCTAAGTTGTTTTTAGGGTAATCTCGCATCACACTGGTCACTTTCTCGTTGCCTCTCGAAGGTCTCCATTAAAACGGGGCAGTCAAACTTACCATGACAATAAACCAGGTCTGTGGTCCACACTAATCATCTTTTGTTCGTATGCCAACGTGTTGTACCCCCCGGTATCCAGATTAGCTATAAATTTCAATCAGACGCAAATAAAATAAGCTAAACAGAGGTGTTTGATGCGCCAGCAGATAATTTAAATGTCATTTCGAATGCCAGCGACAACAATTAATATCAGTTTATTGGTGCACTTAAAATAAAATTTAAATTCATTTATTTCCACACACACGAGCACACACACATGCACATGCGGGAGTACAATGTGTGACATCATTAAGTGCGGATGAGCTGAACATTTTAGTGGGTGGCACAAATTCGTTGTGTTTATTGTTGTTGTTGCTTTTCGTTCAGATAAAAGTTTTCTAAAACGAAATTTATTTGGACTCGATGGCGAAAATTTTGTGCATTTTATGCAGAATTTCAGTTAATTGCGCATAATTTATATGCTACATGGCACATAATTTATTACTGCAGCTTATTAGCTTTTTGCGAGTTTGCGACAGGCGCAGCGAGAGCGAGTCATTTAAATGAAATAAAATAAATGATAATAAACATTATTGTTGCTCAGTCTCCGTTCACCCTCTCTCTATCTGTCTTTTCCTGCACATCCCACTTGCCTTCCGCTTCCCTTGCCCGAAAAAAGTGCCAACGTTTGCACTTCTTGCTGTCTGTTAAATATTGAATGGATTTATGGGACGCCCAGAGGCTCACTTACACACACACACACACACACTTGCACAGCAAATCGAGAATAACGGCTTGCACTTGAACTAACCCAGTGAACTTTTGTGGCAATTTGATTAAAACAGACTCGGCGTATCAACAGCCAACAACGGCCACAGGCAGCTTAGCCCGGCCCATTTGTTGGCCATTTTTCCAGCATGTTGTTGCGGGCTTTGTGGCATCAAATGTGGTCAGAGATGCTAACCATTTTCGGCAGTCGCCAGTCGAGATACACAGTTTAAGGTATCTCCGGGTAGAATCGCGCTATGTTTCGAACCTTGGAGTACAAAGGTCGTGACTAGAGTAGGAAATACTTAAATAGAATAAAGAAATATATAGAAAATATAGAAATATTTGTATGAGATAGAAATATTAATTTAATTATAATATAAAATATTCATCAAATATATATAATATAATATAATATATAATATATTATTTTAAAAAATTAACTAAACCATTTTTTTACATCTTTTTTACTTTCAGTTTTAAAAAGGAACTTCGTAATTGTTATGAAAAACAAATAAATACCACACAACATCAGCTAAATGGAAGATCCCCAGTTAATATTTTATTTAGGGCTCTTCAAATAAATATAATTTACATTCCTATACACACTGATTATATAATCATTATGAAACCGACTCAATTTGAATTCCTCCCTGTAATTTCAGCTTTATTTTGAGGTTATATTTTATTGTAGTTTCTCCATTTACGAAATAAATCAAAGGGTGCAGGGGAATTTATTTGTCGATACGAGCTTTGGTTTATTTCACAATTTTCAAGCAATTTATGTCTATGACTGGCCCAAAAAATAGTTTTGTTCTGCAGCCCTGGTTGTGGTAATGACTAATGCTAGGCTGGAGTTGCTGCTGTTGCTGCTGTTGCTGCTGCTGGTGCTGGTATTGCTCCAGTTCCGTAGTGCTCATCGTTCAGTTGTGGTTTATGCGCACGGAGATATGGCACAAACATATGCAGCATAAATATATGTGGCATGGTGTGAGGAGGGAGGGCGAGGGTGACGCTGCTCTGTTGCTGTGTGGGTGCTACGTCGCTTCCTGTTGGTTGTTGTTGGTGTTGTTATTTGGCGTTTGTGTGTTTGTGGCAATAAAACACATGAATGAGGCAACTGCTGCTGGCCTTAGCCATTGCCAGTGCCAGTTCCAATGACACGGCCATCGACAACAGCAGCAACGGCAGCAGCGGCGGCAAAAAGCAGCAGCTACCAATATTAGCAATGAGCCAATGACAACAATGGGCCAAATGGCCGCAACGCGAACTGCCAACTGGCTGCACACATGAGAGCGACAATGTGTGTGTGTGTGTGTGCATGTTATGTGGTCACTGAATCGACTGGCGACTCCTGCATTTGCAGCATATGCTGCAAAAAAAGGAACAACAGCAACAGCAATACAACAACAACAACAGCAAATAGAATAACAAAAACAACAACTAGAAAAATAGGGTATAATGAGCTCAGTCAGTGGCCAGTTCGTGCTCGCTCCCTAACACTCTCTCCTTCTCACTCTCTCTCGCATGGCGCTTTTTTGCTGCCCACTAAGTGGCAGAATTGCGAAGCGAGTGAAAGTCAGTTTGGTTTGCTGGAGCTGTAGCTGTAGCTGGAGTTGGAACTGCAACTGGAACTGGAGCAGTAATGAGCAGTTGGTCACTTGGCCGGTTCGCTTTGACAGTTGCTGCAAACTGTAGGGCATAACTTTGCTCTGCCGGCAAGTGTGATTTATGGCGTGTAGTTTACTGCCAGCGTGGCTTATATAGATGATGCTCTGGTCTCTCTTGTACCCCTCCCCCATTGAGAACAGTTTACACAGCATTGGGCTAATATATATGTATGAGTCAAAACAATAGTGGAAAGTTGCTCGCACTGATTTAGTGTGGGAGGCATTGCCAACTGGGCTTAAAGTCTTCTTTCCCATTCATTCATTGTGGGATATTTTAACTAATTTGTGCAGGCATTTGCAGTTATTCCTGGTGCACTTAGTGCTAACCCGTGTGTCGCTAAAGTGCTAACCCGGCTAAACTATTGTTAGACAGATGGTTAGACACGGGACTGGTGCTAATGCTTAACATGCATCCATCAGTGCGACCAATGTGAGGTGGTTTTACTCTCTTTACACTCTTTTTGTGCTCTGGTCTGTGGAGCAATTTGCCGTAATCTATGATGCTTGCTGTGAAAATGGAACCGGGCATTAGAATAACAATGAAATGCCTGACATGGCATCGGCAACGGCATCGGCAGCAGAAAGAAGCCTCTGTACCTACGCAAAAATCAACGAAATGCGCGACGCGCTGTGAAAACGAGAACAGCCTCCCCTCCCCCTGCCTGTCGTATCTCTACCCTCTAACATGGCATTGCAAACACAAACCGAAAAACCGAGAAACCTAAACCCAAACCAATTGACGTTGCCATTGTCATTCACATACTTGCACATTCATTTGCCGCACGCGAGTCCAGTGCGGTGACCGCCTGGGGCGTTCCAGTGTTGCGCGGCAAAACCACCAAGCGGATGCCTGTGCAGCAGCAATGGCAATGGCAACGACAACAACAACAACACCAACACACAATTGAAAGTTTCGCACAACGCTGCGTATACGTAATTTATTACAAGCGACGCCATTTTGCGTCAGTTCGCGTACACTGCGCGTGGGCAAATTGTACGCGTGTGCGTAATGTATTTTCGTGCCAGTGCGTGTGTGTGTGTGTGTGTGTATGTGTGCGCGTGTGTGTGTGTGTGTAGATAAAATGCAAAATAGACGTCAGAGCAGCTGCTGGTGTTTAGATAGCCGACAAGCCTGCCCCATCTTCATCCCAGCTCACCCACCTTTTTCCCAGATACTTCTGCCTGAAATATGTCAGCGCTCATGTTCAGCTTGTGATCCGAGTGTGTGTGTGTCTAATTCAATTACAAATGCTAAATGCTAAAGCGACGTTCTAAAAATGCCGTGCGACCTGCCTTGCCCTGGCCTGGGAGTGAGGCAGACCGTCAGACATCCAACTAATTTGCAGTCAACATTGAAAACTAACTAACAACAGGCAATTTGGGTCCAGTTGCCGGAGATACTTACTGCTGTTTGGCAAGAGGAGGAGCAGGGAGTCAAAGTACTCTTCGTCCGTCCATTAGAATGGCGGCAATTTCAACAACTTTTCATTATGCAAATCAATTTTACACTTTTTATTGCTGTCTCTGATGGAATTCCGTGCATTAATTTTGGCCCGAGTCATTTAAGTGAGCGACTCGGCGACTGGCCAAAGTTTGTTTAGGTGTTGCCCATTCCACTCTCTCTCTCTCTTTCCCCCTCTCTCCTTCTCTTATGCTGCCCGAGTCCACTTCTGCTCTGAGTACAGGCATTATCGCAGCGTTAAAATCATTTCGAGTGCAAATCTTCAATTAGGCAAAACAAGAAAATTGTGGAAAATTCAGCGCTGCTGGCAGCCGCCATCGTTACGGGGTTTTCTTTCTATCTCCATCTCTGTCTCTCTATCACATCTCTCTTGTCGCTCTCTTTTCATTGCGCCTTTTTTATTTTCGTTCTCGTTTTTTTTTTTAATTTTTCATTTGCTTTTGCTCTCGCCGGCTTTGGCTTTTATTCATCGAGCTAATTATGCGCTACAATGCGTCGCAGTGGCCATTGTGCCTCCTGCACAGACTCCCCAACTCATCGGCGCTGTCTATATACTCTATATATATATGTACTTTATTCTGTATTCTATACTTGGTATTCCCTTTTCCGTTCTCCGCACGAGTAAGGTCAAGGACGGAGGTGGGCGCTTTGCTTTTTGGCGGCGTCTGCAGAGGAAACATGCCTCGTTAAATGAATGTGCCAAAGGCTTGAGCAGAGGGGGGTGGGAGAAGGCTGTGTGGCGTGGAGTAGTTATAGCTGTAGCCGCTTTGTAGATGGGCGAGTTTGCTCTCAATTGGCATTGTACGAATTAAGAATATTTTGAATTGAAAACTTTTAAAGTGCGTTGTTAATGGTTTGCGCAAGTTTCCCAAAAGTTAGAGCCGATTTAAATGTTAAAGATTCGCGCTTATCTTGAAGATTAGCACATGAAATGACTTTAACTTTATGGTAAATTTAAGACCAGCAAAGAAAGCATTGTTTATATTTTAAAGCCGAATTGAGATACTACTGCAGATATAGCAAATGTAATAGAAATTTAAATTACATTTCCTCTAGAAAATTATATTGCCAGTGTTTCTTTTGAGTAATGGTTAATTCTAAAAAGGAATTAAATATATACTTGTAGAAGACAAAGCTGAATTTGTTGGTTGAAATCTTCTGGAAGATGCCATTGCAAGTCCATAGGATTGTCAGTCTGTGCTCTGTAGTGAGTTATCTGAAGAGCTGTTTCTTCTTTATAGGAAGCCCAACTATATAAGCCATGTGTGTATTCTCTTGAGTAATCCCTTCTCTATAGGAAATTCAACAGCTTTAAAGCAAGTGTTTTCCGCTTTTGAGTATCTCTTGTATCTTCCATTTTAATGCACTGAACTTTCATGTTTTTCCCATTTTGATGTCTGTGCTTTGCAATCAATGGCGGGACTAATGAGGTCTTTGCATTAGGATAGACTCCCACACACTCGCGTGGTGTTGTTGTTGTTGTTGATGCTGTTGCAAGGGTCTTTGGCTGTGTAACAAGATAAGTCACTTTTGTGCCCTGGCCGTGGCTCATAAAATGTAACATACCCGTCGAACAACACCCCCTCAGCACCCTCAGTCTTTGTTCCCCTGCTCAATTACATTCTGTTTACGCTTCCTGGAAACAGGGTTGCCAGCGAGCGCTGTCGTTGGACGGCCTCATATAAAAACTTTGGGCTATATTTATACAATTAACACGATGAAAAATATCAACAGCATTTGTTTATCTTAAAGGCAGACTGTGATTAGAAAATTGCCAGCAAATAAATTAAAGGCATTACATTTGTTTTTGTTTTCGGTTTTCGGTTTTCTGTTTTCCGCTTTCTGTTGCCCAAACGGAAGGCGGTTGCTTTTCTTTTGTTTTAAGGCCATTTTCGGCTGTTTCTTCTTTTGCTTTTATTCTGTGTATGTGTGTTGTGCCCTGACTTTGAGTTTAATGCTGATAGATGATGTTGATTGGAAAGACTGATGCGACGAACCAATAATCAAGTCAGGACCGTCACTAAGCCCTTCGAGCTGCGGAGGCAGCGCGTGCCGCAGCTCAGTAAATGTTGATGGGGCACAAGAACAACGAAGAACGAAATTCGAAAATTGTGGAAATGTGGAAAACCTGCAGCAAGGGCAAAAAGAAACACACACAATTTCAGAGACGAAGTGCGAGACCTTTTAACAGTGACGCACATTCTCGCAAAACTTCAAAGTTGAGGGCGAGTGAGCCTTAAAATGGAAAAAGAGCGGTAACAGTCATAGGATGTTTGGGTAGAAAGGAAAGAAGAAGGGAGAAGGGAGGCAGCTGGGTTGGGGACCTGTGGCATGAGGCAGCCACAAGCCGCAAGACCCTGGGTCTGTTCTTTGCCATATTTTGTTTTGCTGTCACAGTTCTTCTTGTTGAATGGTAAGAGATGCTGGAAGGATCCTTTGCACAAGCTCCTTTCACTTCCTAAGGCTGTTTGTCGAGAGAGAAGAGAAGGAGAAACGGAAAATAGTAAAGAGGACAAATTTGAAATAATAATTAATATCTGCTGCTATCTTGGTGATGGACTCAGGAAGTTATCGATACATGTGCCAGTCGCTGACTTTTGGAGTTGCTTGGAAATCAGAATGAAATATCAAAATCTATAGGTCAAATACATATATATTGTTAAACTTTTTGAAGTGAATTTTTGGGTGAATTACTTAAACAGATTTATTCTTCAAATATATAAAGCAGAGTATAAGAATAATATGTTAAATGTATTTAAATATATTCTATAAAGTGATATACGAAATTTCTTATGTAATTGAGGTCTAATTTCAGTGCACACCGCTTTGCAAAGTGCATCACAAATTCGTCTTGCAAAGCTGTTTCATATTCGGCTGTGCTTTCTGCTTTTTTGCTCCCTGCCTGTCTCCATATCGTTTCGTTTCGTTTCGTTTTCTCTTTTTGTCCTGTTATTCATAGCTTATAAAACAATTCCCCTGGCTATTGCGCTCTAATGTTGGTCGAGCATTCTGCCAGCCTCCTCGCACTCTCTGGCACAGCCGGCAAGAGGCATTTACAAAAAAATAAAGAAGAGAAAAACAACGGCCGTATGACTACTTAAGGTAAATAGATGGCACTAGCCATGGACCGAACCTGAGCTTGAACCTGTCCTCGTGTCCAGGGGTTGCAGGGGGCGACGCTTGCCACATGAACACTGAACAACCTTCGGCTGCCACGCGCTGATGCTGATGATGATGTTGCTTATGTTGTAAACATTTTAAGCAAATTGTTTAGGTAAATAGATAAGACGTGACCTTTTTTCACGGGCACAAATGCATTGTCAGTGTCAGCCCCAAGGATTGTCTTGCCTGTGGACGGGGATGGGAATGGCAAATGGCAAAGGCGATGGGGATGGGGATAGACCCTGGTGGGTCTGGCTTATGTCTGGCTAATGTATTACTTACCATTATTATGCTCTTTGCTTTTTTCTATACATATCTCTTATGTATTATTGTCAATTATAAAATAGCGGCACAATGCATGCAGCAAGCTGCGGCTGCGATGGCGACTGCGACAGCGACTGCGGCTGCTACTTGGGCTCCACTTCGACTATTGTCATTGTCCTGGATGAGATGGCTTTTGTGCTGCGGCACAATGGTTATGGTGCTGTTCCTAGTGCCGCCATTGTCGTCTTTAAGTTGAAAAATATGCAAATAAATATACATAAAGTAGGTAAAATTGTCTGGCCAACAACCCGAGTGCGCCTGAGTGGCCTCGTTCTGTTTACTTTGGGCTTGGATTGGTTGGAGCTACGCAGACTGGAGCTGCGCTGGCTTGGGTTAACTTAGCCTGCCAAGTAGACCCGTGGGGCAGGCGCTTAAAGTGTTAATGGTGGGGGCGGGTTACCCTATATACGCCATAACAGCCTGACCCTGGGGTGACATGTGCAAGATGTGTGGGTGTGAGGCGCTGGGGTCACAGATATCCGTATCATCTTACAGCCATGAGTTGTAGAACTTTCTTCGACAATGACATGATAGTAGAGATATACTTATCACTGAGGCACTTATGCATACATATATATCTCCGTAATTTGAGGGTGGAAAGCATAGGCTGTTGAAATATAAAAGCAATCCCAAACAAGAAAAGGGAAACACTCATCGGGGCGCAACTGGATGTAAAGAAACTTCCTGTATATTCGAACTTTTTTTAATACTGAACCAACTAGAAAAACTGTATGTAAACTAGTTCAGAAATAAAAGAACTAATTAAGAAACATATTAGAATTAAATATTATATATCATTATCTGCGCGCTAACAAAGAAATCCGACAAAGTCGGTAAAAAAACCTAATTGTGATATTGGTTTTTACCAATTCTAATGTTCACGTATCTGTTATCCGCACGCTGAACTTGTTACGGTAATAGCCATGAGTCAAAAGGGCGGCGCGTGCACGTGCAAATTAAGATAAGATAAAATTAGTAGGGAAGCTACAGTCGAGCGCACCCGATTGTGATATACTCGCTGACCACCTGAACAATAACGATATCTTAAATAAATATAACTTCTTTTACGTATTTTGTCTTGCATACTTTCAGGAAGCGACTTTGAAATCTGTGCATTTGAATTATTTCTTAAATAACTTTCATGTTAATTATTCGATCGCAATAAATTTTCAAGAAATTATTTGTTGGTTAGTAGTTATTGTGTTTACCAAAAATGAACTGTTTAGCATTAAAATTACGCTAAGAATTCGGTTTTTATCGTTTAATGGTGGCGAAAGAGGGCAGGGTCATTATCTAAAATAAACTTGATCTGCGTGCATTAATAACAAATATTAATACAATATTTTGTAGCTTTTGCTGTTATAGTCTCGGAGCTATATCGACTTGGGTGTTGATGATGATTCAGAATACGAATACATATCGTATACATTGTATACATATACGATATAGTTTGCGGGGTCTACCACGTCTACTCCTACCTGTTACATACGTTTTCTTTTGACACAAAGTTATTATACCCTTCTACGCTTTGGGTATCGGGTATAAAAGGTAAGATGACTAAATACGGATATATAAATGGAAAACTTGTGCAAAGTTCAATGTATCTTATCACCCGTGGCTGATTATTACGTACGTGCTTACCTTATGGTGGGTCCATGCGGGGAAAGTCTTGAACCACAATATCGTGTGAGCAATGACTTAATCAAATTGACTTTGAACTCAAATAAATAATTAAATAATTTTTAAATAAGATAACACGTGGAAAACCCCTTAAGTTTTTTTGAGAATAAAATTGATCTAAAATCAATATTACGTTGTCATTATTTAATTATAAAGTAAATATTATTTATTTATTTATTTAATATGTACATAGTTTTAAGTATACTTACAACTATAAGGTAAATATATTTATGCTTTTTTGAGCAAATTGAACTTGTTTAAAAACACTTTCTGTTTGCAGAATTTCATAAATTTATTTCGTAACTTCTCTACCTATGTATTGCAATTGCATAATTACTTTATCAACTTTCGCTCCAAAAACTTTAATCATAAATAACAATATTCTTTATAACAAATAACTTAATTTACTGAGCCTCCGAGAGCGACTCGAACAGCAGCCTTGCCTTATTCCTCAGGACCTTTCCATTCGCATTCAGCGGCAACTTATCCACAAAGTGAAGTCCGGCATTCAGATGCTTGTACTCCACAACGACTCGCTTGGCCACATGATCGATGATCTCCTGCTTTGTGTAGCTTGTGCCAGGTTTGAGAATGACCAAGGCACCAGCCGCATCGGAACGTCCGACGTTTCTTACGCCCACCACGCAGGCAGTTTGTATGCCTGGCAACTCGGTGATGAACTGTTCGATTTCGTTTGGCCAGTAATCCTTAGACTTGTACTTCAGCACATCCTTCTTGCGATCGGTCAAATACAGGAAGTTATTGTCATCGAAATGACCAACATCGCCCAGATTGATCCAGTCATCCTTAAGTGTGGCAGCCGTATCCTCAGGATTACCGACGTAACCCTTCCATTTCACACCCATGTCGATGAGAATCTCACCGGTCTGATTGTGACCTAAGGCGTTGCCCTCTTCGTCCACAATCTTGACACGAACTCCCGGCAAAAGGCCACCAACGGAATTCTCTAGACTCAGATCCAAACTAATTGATACGCCAGCAGCTTCAGTGGTTCCGTAGGAGAACATAATGACGCCATTCTTCATCAGGTTCTGTGCCTTCTGCAGAATAGCCGTTGATAGCCAACCTCCAACAATACAGCAGGTTTTCAAACTGGCAAACTTCTCCTCTGAGGCCTGTGGGCTGGTGAAGACCTCATAGGCTTGCCAGGGTGCCATGGCGTACATGGTTACCTTGTACTGTTCTGTCATGCGTATGAAGCTCTCCGCGTTAAAGGTCTCGTTGAAAATCACTTGTCTGCTGCCGAACATGAAGCTCAGCATGATGCACGAGAAGCCTGTCATCCAGTCCAACGTGGCACTCGTCAGAATGACGTCTGTGCCGTTTGTAATACTGTAGATGATCATAAATTATATGTTATGTAATAATAGTTGTCTAACGTTTCACTTACGGTGCTATCTTGGCCACGTGCTGATGAGATAGGGCCACAGCCTTGGGGTTGCCTGAGGTGCCAGACGAGCACAGAATGACTGCAGTCTGCTCACCACCCTCGACCAAAACTTCCGGCTTGTATATGCGTTCATAGGGATGTGGTTTCAGCAGATCTTCAATGCTTGTCACGCCCTCCACACGTCCTGTCAACGTTATGATCTTAGGGGCCCAACCCTTAGTCACTTCCTTCATGACCTCATAGTCGTGACCATCACAGAACATTATCTTGGGTTTTGTCACCTCGTAAAGTCCCAAGATTACATCGGGCTCCTTCATGTAGGTATAGGCGACAGCATGGAATGGTGTCGTATTGAACAGACAAGCCACTGCCAGAGAGGTCACATATGTGCTGGCATTTCCAATGATTCCCACAACATCCTCATGGGTGAGTTTCTGGCTCTTAAAGAAGAGTGCAATTCGCGTGGCCCAGTTCCTAATGTCTTGGAAGGTAATCACTTGTCCATCAATATCCGAAATCTGTGACACATTGTGCGGGAAGTTTTTCAGCGAATTGAAGATCACTTCACCCATCGATGCATCGGGATCGTAGAGGATTCGCTTTGGTGCTCCGCTCCAGATTTTGGTCTTCTCATCGAAGAAAGTGGGGAAGAGAGCTTTAGTAAGTGCCATTTTGTCTACGCCGCCGTAACCGAAGAACTGACTGTTCCCATAGTTGGGAAGATCTCTTTATATGCCATTCATGCCAAATTTTCGATTGGATTTTCCATTGCGAATGCCTAGAAAGATTAACGAGCTAATGCCAAGTCACACCGAACTTGGACTTTCAAAACCCCGCGGCTTATCTACTAGCTGCTTCTGTTTTAATTTCCTTGAAGGTTGAGCACTTATTGCCAGTTCGTATAATATCTATATATCTGAGCAAATCTGTGACATCGTTAAGGTTTGCTATCAAAACTAAAAGTGTGTAATCAGAAAGTAAACTTACTGAGCTAAAAGTTTGGCGACCTTAAATCTCAGTACAACTTTTGATTATGTTTTCGATGACTCGCGACAGTAAGTCACTCGATTGTTCCGTCATAACCGTTATCGATGATTATTTTGTCGTGCTGTAATTAACGAAGGCACGAAAATTGCTTGTTGATAAACAGGAAAATATGTTAAGGCTTCTTTTTTCGACGTATTCCTTATGTCTGCCAGCTTATTTTATGGTCTTTGTCTGCCCAAGGGGTTCGTGAAGCGTTGCGATAAATACGCAAAAAATATGAACACAAAGCAAACAATTACGGGCAAACAGGACAACAGCCTTGAAACTCCTCGCTGTCAAGAAAAGGACTTCACGCGCAGTCGGGGGTGGAGTCTGGAGCGTGGGCGGTGCGGGCGGTGCGGGGCAGTGCTTCGTCTTCATCTTTTGCAGCTGCCAAAACAGTCAAGTGTTTCTTTTTCCGTTATTGCCAGCCCTCAACGAGCGGCATCTAATCGAATTTGATGGCTTCACACTGATAAGAACAGCTGCTGTTGTTGCTGATCTCCTCCCGCTTTGGCTGCACCTTCCCTACCTCATGCCACAAATCCTCGTCCACGATTTTTATTGCCTTTTATATTATTGTATTAGCCGTGGCATATGCTTTAAATATGCCTTGTCCCTTTGCCTTTCCGAGCCGATGGCTTTTGTTCCTGCTGCTCCTGCTGCTGTTGTTTGTTGTGCAGATTTCATCGCCGATTTTTATGTACGGCGTTTATTATGCTTTACTTTTTCGCGCCTCTTTTTAACCCCTTGCCTACTGCTGTTGTTGTTGTAGCTGTTGCTGCGTGTGTCGACCGGAAATGCCTCATTTTTAAAAGTGTTTTGCATTTTGTTGCCCGACTCCGTGTTTCCTTTTTTCTTTTTTTGTTTTTGTGTGTTTTTGCTGTTTTCTTTGGGAACAATCGTTTGGCGCGTTTTGGCTTCCCTTTCTCTTTGCCTTGTTGTTTTGGTGTTTGGGCTTTTGGTTTCTATTTCGCCTGGCTGTCGGTTATTTGTGAGATATATGCAAATGTGTCGGCAGTTATTTGCGTTGAGGATTTGTTTTAGCCGCCGCTCATGTTATGCATATGTATTTGTGTTTTAGTTTAGTTTTGTCAGCCTGACATCGCATATGGATACGGATGTGGCTATGGATATGGATATGACTCTGGATATGGATGAGGATATGAGGATATGGATATGGCTTTGGGTTCGCAGTGAGCTTTCGTTTGATTTATGCTGCCAAACATTTTAGATTTTTTGAAAATGGTTTCATTTACGTTTCTTTTCTTCAGCTTTAGGTCGAATATCATGGTAAAATATATTTAAATTTAATAGCATTAACCCAATAAGAGAACGCAAATCTTTTGTCATGAGCAGCAAAGAATTTTGATAGTGATTCGATTTCAAATTGTTTATCTCGCCATTGCATATTAATATATTTAATGTTGAAGACTTTATCAAAATGAAAGACTTCCAAACACAACGATAAACACATATATGCAAAACTAACGTATCATTTTTATCTTTCGGGAGACTCCCTGCATACTTCAAGATAAGATAACATAAACGAGTTCCTATATACTGTTTAGAATTCAAATGTTCTAATCAGCATATCAGTGCATTCTTCAATATTTATTCCTCTATAATTTCACCGCTTTGAACTTATGGACTGTTGATAAAAAATGTTTATATGAAGAGTATTTTCTTTGATCTTTTATTAATATATCAAACAATTTTAATCTTAGCAATTGACCACAAACTAAATTCTAATAATAAATGTTTGTTTGTTATTAAAAGTAACAGTAATTATAACCATAATGTAATAATAATATAAAATCTTTGTTCTTATTTTATTAAAAATATTAAATATTACTTGAGTTGTTTCTTTCATTTCTTGGTCTTGAGATTCTGTAAACGAGAGTTTCATCAATCAGTCTGGCATTTTGCTCGGTTAATCTGGAAAATGTGTCTCAATTAAAACAAGTTCAAAGACATCTTCTTAGTAATTTACTCACGTAATAACTTCAAGGTCTCAAAGTTCGTCGTCTCATATCTGCATCATTTTTATTAGTCAGAGTTTTTGACTTTAATTCTTTGACAAATCATTTATATGAAGAAATTAATATATAATTTATTTTGCAGCAAAATATGTAAGACTTTACCGATGTCAGTCAGTCAACACTCTGGTACAGCTTAAAACGAACTGAACTTGCTGGCGTAATTTGTCTTTGTACTGAGAACTCCATAAACGTAATTTGGGAAATGGAGAACCCAAAAATTCATATAATTATCGAGGGCAAAGCAGAAAACCTAATTTACCTAGATTCCTTCTACGCTGTGTATCACTCAGCTGTCTTCTACGTGACGTTCTAATCAGCTTTAGTTGCCTACGTTGTTCTAATCGTAAACCAAAACAAATGATAATTTCTACATATGGGGAATATTTCTGATAAATCATGTGCGTCGTACTTTACACTGTGCAACACAGAAATCTTTAAAATTTATTTACAGAATTTATATGAATATTTTTTTGGCATGCACTTGTATCTAAAAGTGTTTTTTAAGCGTCCAATCAATTCATATATTTGCAGTCAATCGTTGAATTGAATGGCATGAAATGGTAATAATTTTGTGGCCTTAATGCAGCATCGGTTGCCCAAAAAGCAACTCGAGCGTTGGCATCATAAATAAAAGAAATGAAATCATTTCAAGCAATTTGTCTACAATTTTGTGTCACACTTTCTGCGCCATTTCTCACATGCCATAAAAATGTAGCACACTCACACACACACAAACACATTGAAACTTTGACTGTAGCCACACTAAAAACGCAGTTCGGGAGCAACTCTCCAGCATCAGGCCCTACCCGGCTGCCAATCCAAGAGCAAGTTGGCCACCCGGCAAGGTGTCACGCTGATAAATGGCGTTGCCTTACTTACGCCAACTTCTCTATCGGTCTGGCTACCTTTCCAACCTTCCTTTCTCTCTCTCCCTCCTGCCTTACACCATTTTACGTTTATTTTTGAGCAAAACTTTTTTCGTGTGCCAATTTCAAGAAAGATTTCCTTTAAGTGTAATAAAATGCAGTGTCGCTGTCATAAATCTATTCCGCTCGATTGTCGACGGCGACGCACGTCGCAGCGCCACAAAATTGAAATGCATTGACATTGAAAAATTAATAATAAAAGAGAGACGAAAAGTGGCAAAAGTTGCACAAAGAGCGTCAGTATTTGGCATTGGCATTTTTATTATATATGTAAAATTTCATCGCATCGTTAATGCGGAAATTAAATATTTTCGAAAAAAAGTGAACAAAATAACAAAAAGCAACAAGCAAAAAAAAAGAAGAAAGCAAGCGAAACGCCTCGAAACAATTTCAAAACATTTTCGTTGACAGCGGCCCCGACCAGACAGCGACACAACCGCCACACACACACACACACAAAGCATGCACAACGGCTGTCCCTGTTTGCGCATGAAAGTATGCTACACACACTGCGTCAGCAAGCCAAACGAGTTTAGCGTGCGTGTTCCACAAATCCTTTTCGCTTAGAAACCTGCTCGCTAATCTTTAAAAGAGAACTAATAATGCTGCACTTTAACTTTTTAACTATTATAAGCCTTTGTCTTATTTCTTTATGCTTTATCTTAATCTAATAATATGCAATTTACCACAATGAGTTGAATTGTACTCCGTCTTAGTGACTCTCAATTCAGCAGCTGCTTTAATCTTTCACTTGTATTTATTGTCGCTAAATGAGCACAATTTCTTGTCGAAAGCCATGCGAAGATCACGTGTACATGACTGCTGCTTTATGTATATATAGTTTGTGCTTTGGCAAAAACGTTTCTGGGAGCTGGCTTAAAAATTCTAATAACACAAATATTTGCAGATGAAAGAGGTACTAAAAGGCATTTGGCCGCACACTCCACTTGTCAAATGTAGTGAACGAGGTAGAGCAGAAAGAGGCAGTACGGAGGGAGAGTGAAGCAAGTGAGAGCCAGAGATAGGACAGAGACCTCCATCGACCCCTAACCCCTTTGGATACTCAGTACAGTTGCTAGTCGCAATCTCCCGCCCGGATGGCAGGCACTGTCACTCCATCATTCTGGCCCCGGCGTTGGCATACTTTTTGACAACACCAGAGACAACAACAACACCAACAACAAGCCACAGACAAACTAACAAAAACGGCTCATACCATACACACACACACACACAACAACAGAACTAGTAACACCAACAACAACATGAAAAAAATTTGTAATTTTCGTAGCATGTTTGCTGCGTTTTGCACTTTTACTGCACATTTTTCATTTGCTGCACAAAACTTTTTGACATGTTGCAGAGCAAATTGAATAAGTCCGAAAAAAAGAAGCCAGCAAAACAATGGAACAAATGTTGTCCGCATCATGTTCCACTCTGTGTGCGTGCGTGTGTGGTTCTCTCTACGTGTGTGTGTGGATTTGTATTGTTTATGTGCAAGCGCTTGCCGCCGGTCACAATAATCAAATTTGCATTGTTGCTACGGCTGGTCACAGTTAATCGCTTTCTGATGAAGTTGCCGCCTCGCCAATATACCAAATAATCTCTGACCAAATTGTGCTCGCACCTTCTCTCCCCTTCTCCAGAGTAGTTGAGTGAACCGAGTGCATTCAAAAGCCTCAAAATACTTTACTTTAAGCCTCAAATCCACCCACGCTCAGCAACAATGGCTAAATTCGACCAATGAGTCCATAAGTAAGTGAACTTCAGTTGCAGGCAAATGCTGTGTAGTAAGTTATGAGTGCGATCTGTGCTGTACAGTGTTACCGTAACAGAAAACAATTAGGCTCAGTAGTTATTACCATTTTTACACTTGTGTACACTTTTTTCATTGTTATCGCTCTCTTGAATTGCTTTAAAACAAGTCTGACTCCCTCGCTTATTAGCTGCCTATAATCGCAGACATCTCTGTTGTACTTTGTACTTTTCATTGCGTGCAGTTGCAAGAATTTAGTAAATGATATGTATTATTTACTAACAGAAGGCACATTTGAAATGCATAAATGAGAGATAGAATTGGAACGAGCGGAAATTAATGCACAACATCTCCCTTAATTGTCTTATCTCTATGATTTTGCATAGCAATCAATTACTTTGATAAAAAAGAGACAGATTATTGCTTTAATGTTTTAATTACTAGTTTTAAGTTATACTTATACGTCAGTATATTAGTGCACTGCAGAAGAAGAATTTCCCATAACAATAATTTGTAACTGAGAACTCCTGTTGCAGACAGTCTTTCAAGCAGTCGAATGCACTCGAAAAGGTTTTCAGTTTTCCCGTAATTATTACAGTTCAGTATTGCAGTAGACAGACTCTACACACATTTATTCGAAAACTTAACAAAGAGTATCAATAGTTGCACAAAATACACAAAATATGCAAGCTCTGCAAAATATTAAATGATTTTCCTTGTTGATTCGTCCTTTTGTTTTCTAATTCAGCTGTTCTGCATACACACACACACGCACACTTATATAAACATAGATACACACAAACATGCATGGATTGCTTGCACCATATTCATCTTAAGGTTTCATACGCCCGACCCAAATTGAATTTTGAAGCATCCACACTGAACGGAAGAAGGAGTGGGAAAAAAAGGAGAGGTAAGTGCTTTTCACTCAGCAAACCAATACATATCACTGGCTCACACACGCACATACACACATCAAGGGGCTGGCATTGTGCAATTTCAGTTTCGGGACTGGCCACTGCTCACTTTGTCTTGCCGTTTCGACACGATTTTTCTTCATTTTCTGAAATCAATCAAATGCAGGAGCAGGCAGGCAGCAGTAGCAGAGTCTCGTTGTTTTCGGGAGGCAGGCTCTGCTGTTTTATTTGCTGTTGACCAGTATCAGCCACGCCCACTACGTGCAGGCGCCTGGCCTGTCAACACAGACGCCCCCCTCGAAGGGGAGCTGCCTCTGTCTGCCTGCCTTGCCTGCCTGCCTGCTTGTTGGACATTCATCAAGCCATTTCATCTATTGACTGATTGATAATATTTTTGATAAATGATTGGCGGCGACGTTGGCGTTCTTTCTCTTTCTCTCTCTCCCTCTCTGTGTGTGTGTGTTTCGGCCTTGCCTGCCTTCCGGCCGGGTTATTTACGGCGTGCAAAAGAGCCAAGCAAAGGATTTATAGGTGCGCTGCTGATAGCGTAGCTGCTGCAATATGCAAATTGATGGATCTTCGATAGGTCATGTCCATATGGCTGATATGAGAACGGAAAGAGAGTGGACTAGGGCCAGGGGTAGGGACGGGGATGTGGGGACACACGGCTAAGCTTATGGCTTAAGCTTGCTAGTTGATTGAGCTGTGTGTGTATGTGTGTGTGTTTGCCGAAGGACGCCGCTGGCCAGGCCACCTGCCCCAGCTAGCCCACTGTCCTGTCCAGTGTGCACATCATTTTTCATAAGCAGCAAGGGGCAGCAGCAAGGGGCAGGCAACGACAAAGGCGGCCCCTAGTGCAAGCCAAGCGCATAACGAGTTGAACTAATAAAAATTAATTGAAACATCAACATTAACACCACACTCCAAGCGATTAGAATCAGTTCCAGGCAGGCGCACACATTAAGGTGTTGTATTGTTGCCGCTGCCAGCTGCTCATGGCTGTTGCTGTTGTTGTTGTTGTTGTCGACAGTCAGGCACGCGCCAATGTTTACACGGCTCATAGCACAGGCGACAGGCTGTAGCAGAGGGTGGTGGTGGTGCAGAGGGAAGGGGGTGCCGGCCATATGCGAACCAAGAATCACAACAATCAGCCAAGGCAGCCAAACAGACAAGCAACACCGCAACATGGGCTAACAGGCAGCAACAGCAGCAGCAACAACAACAGCAACAACATCAACAACTTAGGGACACGGCCACATAAAACGCCCACATTGGACGCGGAGAATCGCAGACGGACGCGCTTATACAATAAGCCACACATTGCAGAGACAACGGACAGTGGCGATGGCAGCGGACAATGAAGAAAGCCAAAGGGAAGCGACGTTGGCAACACAGAGAGAGGTAGAGAGAGGGAGAGAGAGGGGTGCGCAGGCGGCCAGTGCAGGTTCGCGCTAAAAGGTAACTAAAATCTTTCGTGCAGAACTTGACGCTGTTGTTGTTGTTGTTGTTGTTAGCCTCGGCCTCATTTATAGGGCATTCTGCGACGGGTATACCGACTTGGTGATGGAAAAAGAGAAAGAAAAGGCAATAAAATAAATGAAAATTTAATTAAAATTAATAATAAAAACGTAATATTTAAAAAAATAAAAATAGTTTAATCTATAAATATAATTGAATACATAAAGCAGATGTTATAAATCTAAAAATTCGTGCATAATTAAATAATATAGAATACAACATGTTATCTTACCAAATTAGTAACGAAATAGTGGAGTATTTATAGATTTATATAGATTTGTTTATACCATATTACAATATTATTTAATTTAAATTTCAAGTGGTAATTTCATTTAAAAAAAATAAATTTTCTCAACTACATTTACGAATATTTTATACAATTTAAATACTAATTAAAAATAAATACTGAATAATAAAAGCATCAAAAATACTAATAAACACCATACAATCAATACTTTAATGCAGTTTAATTGTCAGAAAATATATAATATAATATTAAACTTATTTACAGAGTATTCTTGCTTCGCTCAACTCTCTTTTGTGTTCCTTTTGATGCTGTGATTCTTGCTGCTGCTGTTGTTGTTGTTGCTGCTGCTCATGCCGCGGCACTTCCACCTGAGCTGAGTTAAGCGCCGCGTGACTTATTTGATTGTTAAACAACATAATCTGTTGTAGCCGTCGCCGCTGCGCCTCAGTCCGCGTGCTGTCGCCGCCAATTGATTTTTGGTCAAGTGTGGCAAATAAGCGGGCAGACACGAGGCGCCCAAGTGTCTGCCACGCGACCCGCGCAGGTGGCGCAAGTGCAGAGCCAAGATTGAAGTTTGAAGATGCACGACAGACGGACAGACGGGGCGGACGGACGTAGCCGGTGTAAGCCAAAAGCAATTGAAGCAATTTGCAATAAGGCGACTGCTGACTGCCGACTTCAATTGCTAACTGGTTGCCCGGTGGCCCGTTACCCGTTTCCCGGTTGCCTGCCTTTGACAGGCGGTTCTATAAAAAGTGGCAAACAGAAAAGCGAAAAGAAAAAAGAATGAAACAAAACTGAACCGAAATAAGGGAAAAAACTTTTAGCCTTCTTTGTCTTTGTCTAAAGTGTCGCCGTCTCGTTCCGGCACACGTGTAATGAAAATGCATCGTAGCGGAAAATCGCGCCAAAGACACAGTGCAAAAACTTTGTGTGTGCGTGTGTGTGTGCGAGTGCACGTGGAAATTGAAAAGTAACGGACTGAAGTGGAAAACTGCCTCCCCCTCTCTCTCACTCACTCTGCAGTGGAAGGAGCAAAAGGAAAATCGAGAGTAAAACGAAAGAATATTGCAAAAAAGGTATGAAAATTTCGTTCAAAATTCATGCATGAATACAGCGACCAAAGTCAGCGAGAGTTGCAGGCGGAAGCGGATTGCCAACTGCCTGTGTGTGTGTGTGTGACTGACAGGTGGAGGGAGAGAGAGATGGGAGAGGGAGTGTAGAGCGGCCACTGTTACTGGGATTCCGGTTGGAGGTTGCTGTCGTGCGCACTTTCTGACAGTCAATATTGCCGGGCGGACAAAGCCACTTTAGGTGTTATTGTGTCAATGTCTCGTAGCCGGCGCAAAACCCCTCAAGTGCCTGCCTCCAACAGCCAGAGTGGATTTTTTTTCATGTATACCCTGTAAGCATAAATACACGTTAAGCTGCAGTTGAGCAAGTGGGCTTAAGAGTGGAAATCACGCTTACGTGCAGCTAGTTATACGTTCTCTATAGGCTGAACGATGCAAATTTGTTTGGTATCATAGAATTCCTTTTACAGGCGCTTTCAGAAGTTCATTGAATTGAATATAGCTCTAGTTCTAATAAGCTTGACCATGCAAACATGATGATATTATATGGATAAGTCTTTCAATGTTTTATAAAACATCTATGGGCTTGTTATTTTAAAATACGTACGTTTTACTTATGACGGTGTCTTCAGTATTCTTAAACTATGAATTTGAGTTTGAGAAGAATAGTCCTTGAAGGTTTCAGAAGTCAATTGATATCCCTTAACAGATGATTATTAAACTCTTTCTAATCTCTGAAAATTTCTCAGAACTTAATTGAACAACACTAATCAGTATTTATGTACTTTATAATACCTTGCAAACTTATAGAGTATTCAACAGTTAGTCATCTTTGTGTGTTGCCCTTGTTTTTTCTTACATTATTGCTGCTGCAACAATTCCAAACAGAAATTGGTAGTTCATATTTTACAGCAATTTCCATTTGGCCATATGGCGTGGCTGCACTCACCACCTCCCCCCTCATCTCCGTCCCACTTTGCTCTCTTTCAATTCTGCCTTCTCCCCCTGGCAATTGAAATGTGCTCTGATTGTGTTCGCCTTCGCTTGCCTGCCTGCCTTGACACTCGACAATCGCAACGACGCAATGCGTTCCATACTTAGTTAGTCAGTTAGTTAGTTTGTAATTTGCCGCTGCAGCTGAACAACAAACAAATCAAAGTTAATTTCAATAATCAGCACTTTTGTCGCATGTCTTCCCCCATAGACCATGTTCAATTCGTTGCGCTTCCTGTAGACCATAAAAAACTGGAACGCAGCGTTGGCTTGTTAATGTGGCGGGACGAAGATGCTGGCAGGGCTAGAAAGATGCGCTGTAAAGTGGGCTTACTGGGAATCGTATGCAGCTTGACTTCGTATTCACTATCTAACTGCTTACAAAATGTAACTGAAATATAATCAATATATTGATAAGTATTCATATATGTCTTGTTGATGTGCTGGCATCACTTGAATATGGAAGTGTAGATCAACTTTCTGCATATCAAGCACTTCCATATGCTGCTACTGACTCTTTAAACCTTGCTTGATTTGTTATATGTTTATTTTCTTTGTTATAAAACAAACCTCCTTTCTTCATATCAAAACTAATGTACCCAAACAGCTGAAGCTGCACTTGCTTACACGCCACATTATGGCCACAATGTACCACACTCTGCAGCCTCTGCTCAGGCCCAGCGTCTGTCCCTGTCGGTGCTCAGGCCCTGTTCCCGTTCCTGTCCCTGCCCCTTCTGGCCTGCTGCTTGCAACTTCCTCTAAGCAAATTAAGGCACAGCCTCCCGTGCTGGCAATTGCCTTAAACTATAATCAAGCGTACAACTGGCTAAAAATAAAAGTGGCCTGTCGAGCCAGTCGCCAGGCCTGGACTGAATCTGGAGCTGCAGTTGCAAGTTGAAGTTGAAGTTGAAACTGAAGTTGCAGTTAAAGCTGCAGCGAGCCAGCGAACCGGATGCTGGTAATAATATTTAGATTTTAGCCCTTGATGCAAAACTTTATGCTTGTTTAGATAACATTATCGCGTTGGTTGCGTTGGCCAAGGCGAAGTGACGGTGTGGTGTGCAAACATGTTTGTGCAAGGGGAGGGGGGATGGGAAAGAGAAAGGGAAAGAGCAAGGGGAGGTAGGCGCAGCGAAAAACTTTGCCAGCACGCATAAACTTGGCTAATTTATGATTGCATTGTGAGCATTGGACTGGCCTTATAATTAGGAAAATTAATTTGTGTGCAACAGCAGCAGCAACAACAAAAGCAACAACTGCACTGGCAACAACAACGCGCAGCATCAACTGCGGCAACATAAAGTTTTTAATTTTCATGATGCAGATAATGCCCATTAAAATACGTTGCTAACGGTGACCAACACCTGCGGCGGATCCTGGCCTGGTTGCTTGTTTCCTCGGCTGCTGCAACGACTCGGACTCCGATTCTTCCCGCTGCTCCTGCTGCAGCTTCGGCATCGGCATCGGCTACGGATCCGGCTCAGTCGAGCCGTGAAGTAAGTGCATTAAAAATGGCAAAAAGGAAAATGCAACGTGCCGGCAATGAAAAAAATTATGATTATTATTTTTTATTATGCAGCCAAAAGAAAAGTCGTCCTTTGGGCCTGGCTCTGCATCTGCCTCTCTCGCTTCTGCTGTTGTTGCTGGCCAGGATGCGCTGCCCTTTTGAACTTGCCGGAGTCATTGCACGTTGCAAAAGGTCGGAGTTGCCATTGTTGTTGTTGGTACTGCTACTGCTGCTGCTGTTTTCATATTTGTTGTTTCTGCCAGTGTCGCCGCCGGCGGTAGCCATTATGCATTATTATTATCCTGCCCGCCTCTGCCGTGCTGACCCATCCTGCGCCGACAGCGTGCCGTGTACTCGCTGCGCATTCAGTTATTTTTTCCAACTGAAAACTGAAAATTATTACTCGAAATCAATTTCATGCAATTGAAGCACTTAATTTTTACCAATTCATTAATTGATTTCGCTGCCTCTGCCTTCGCTGCTGCTGCTGCTCATTTTGCGCTCGATGGGAAGTTATTGCAAAAAGTGGGAGAAATAAAAAGTTGCCTTTGCTCTGCTGTACAGCTGATGCTCTTTCCGAGCAGAACTTAAATGTGTATCTTAGGCAGATTCTTCCAAGAGTAGGGTGTTCAAATTTCAGTGCAATCGGTTGACTTTTCTTAAGAGAGATAACTAATATTATAGAAAATCTTTTTACTTTGATTAAATTATTCGACATTATTGTGGTATTTCCTTTAGAAATGACAAACAAGTAGTTGTTGTAATTATTAAAATATATTCTTATATTTATTGTTTATACCAGTATATATTATGTTATATATACTTCACTATATAACTATTCCAAGTAAACTTAAGGCAAACTAATATCCAAATGAAAAACAAAATATACCATATATACCATACTTAAAGTATACTCCGTCGGATTCATTTTTAAAATTACAAAGTGTTACCAAGCACATCCTTATAAGAATGTGGCCTGTGATTCCCTACCAACCTGAACAGTTCAGTGAACGAGCGGGCAAATAAAACATTTTCCGCGAATATTCTTATGTATGTAATAAAACTCATTCTGTGCAGAGTTGTCGATTTTAAACACCTTTATTCCCGTTTGCTGGCGAGTTTTAATGTGCGTCGAATGCAAAGGGTGTTGAATATTGAGCGTAGGGTATACTTACTAAGGGAGGAGAGAAAGGTGGGTTGGGCATGTCACGGTTCACAGAACGACGCTTGACCAATTTACGAGTGTCGGCTGGAAGTTGGTGCAATACTGAAAGGAGAGAATTAAGTAGCCTCTCGCGGCATTTCAAATAAACTGAAATAATTGTTAACCTCATGGAATTTCATGTTTTCCGCATACAGCAATATAAACAAACACAAATGCTGCACAAGCTCAACTTGTGTATAATTTAATTAATATGCAATTGTTTATTTTCATGTTTTTTTGCTGTGCAATTGGCGTCACAAAATAAAAACAAAACATGTTTGATACTATTTAATTGTACCCTGTGTATGGGAGAGATAAATTGATGATATGATGTATAAATAGCTTCAATATAAATAGCATATCTATTAAATTAAACTGATTGAGTGTGAGATAAAACGCTTAAATAATTGTGCTTAAGGTCAATTTAAATTTAATATAATCAATTTTAAAGTTTCCATGACATTGATCCTAATTTAAATAAGTGTAGCACATTTATTAAACAAATATTAAATAAATTGTTAATGGAGCCATACAATGTCTCGTTCACTCTTTGGGTATTCATTAGTCATGCAGAGCTTTCGTTAATACCCAGTCCTCGAGACCTGGAATTCCGCAATCTGCAATCTGCAATTCGATTGCAACACAGCCGCAGACAAACAATTGCGCAAATATTTATTCAAGTCGGATAAAAATGTGCGCGGTTCTCTTCTTGTTTCATTTCATTTTATTACATATTCAATGGGGCTTTAATATCGCCCAGCTGCCATAAGTATCCACCAACACTGGCAATGTGATTGTAATGCAAATAATTAATGATTAATGCTCAAATTGATGATAATCATTTGCATATTGCAATGCAACTAAATCGACCAGTAACGGAACACAACCAGTGAGTAGCACTATCGACTGTTAGATACTCTGAATAACGAATTGTGGGCGTGGCATGTGACATTCTGAAAGGGACTTGATTTCATTTCTAATACAGAAAGAACTTCGTTTCATTTTCTTTCTCTGGCTCTTTTAATGACAGAAGTTTTAAAGGTTTTACAGAATAGGTTAGATATAGAAATAGTTTAATAGTAATCTTAAATGGGTTCACATACAGGAATACTTATTTATCAATTAATGTTGATCATGAATATACTCAACAAAGCATACACTAAACATACTCTGTCACATCTCCATCTATAAAATACCAACATTTGCCATACTAATTATACCCTTCCCCTTAGAACCTGTGCAGAATATAATTATGTTAAATAAACTACAGGAATTTTAATTTTGTAATTTTCCAAATTGGTTTCAAAGTTACCCTTATCGCTTTTTCTGCATGATTGTTTATTAAATTATTCTAAATGTTGTTTTATAAATATTTAGTTTCATATATCGACGGGTGACTGAATAAACTATGTTTAGCATTAGCTCAATTAATGTAATCAAATTGCATATTACATGGGAGCAGCATATGATTATGCAGTCCTCTGTAATTTCTTTGTAACACGATGATGTTCGTTCAATTAAATACAAATTATCGTCATTGTTATCGCTGTGATGGACAGTTTTCTTTTGTGCTTTTTATTTTTTTTTTGTAATTTAATTAAATTATTTCATATTGATTTAATGCATTTGCATTAAATATAATACTTGTGCTGGCATTTATTAATACTCTTATTACTCTCCCTGCGGGCACAGACGGGCAGACAGACAGAACGGTGAAGGGGACGTGGACGTGGACGAGGACTGTTACAAAACTGGACTCACACTCATTGTTTCACTTTAGATGCGTTGCCACGCCCACTTCGCACCATTATCGGACGCGCCGTTACGTTCGTTGCCCTGCTGCAGTTGCTGTCTGATTTTTTAATGAAACGCTGAAGTATAATTTATGAATTTTAATGAGTTGCCAAATGATGCCGAAGCGTTGATTTTCCATAATTATTAACACAACGATGCCGGCCCATCAGCCACAGCATCAGCAGCAGCATCAGCAGCAGCATCATCACCAGCAACAGCAACAACAACAACGAGGATGTCTGTCTGTCTGTCTGGCTATCTGTCTGTCTGTCTGCACTGAATGCAAAATGAACGAGTTGAGCAAAAGGCCCAAGGAGACAGTGGGGGCCAGGAAGAGGAAGGTAGCATCGGTGCTGCTGCCCAGAAGACTGCCGAGGAGAGCAAATGCTCGTTACACTCTCTCATTATTGCACTCGCAATGGTCTTGGTAAACGTGTGAGATTATCTGTGTGAGAGTACAGAAATTACCTGCAATTTGGACAGAAGTACAAAGCGCACAAAGCAAAGAAGAAGCAACGAAAGGAGGAGAACCGAAGGCTGGTCAGCTGCCAACTTCCGTTAGAGTATCCGCTCGTCGGCTACCTCTGCAAGGGGTCTGAACTTTTGTTTGTTTGTTGACAGTTGTGCTTTTAGCATTCGCTTATGTGATCCATGGCGAAGTGGGGGCCGTAAATTGTTTTCCTTTATTATTGCTGGCATCCCTTTGCTGCTGTTGTTTTTATTTTTTGTATTTTTAATTAACAGATTAAGCGAATTTTGCATAATTAAACAGTAAACGGAGAACCAAACGGCAAAATGGACAATCTCGCACGGTCACGGCGCACGCCTCTTAAAGTTCTTCTTAAATTTTGCACACAATTTGGGAATATGCGCAATTGATTTTACGCTATAAAGCCGGGATTATCACATAATTCGTGCACACGGCCAATAATGATGTTGGATCGCGTTGGCCGCCGCTAATATGCGAATGCTGCCAATAATGCTTAATTAAAGCCAATAACTATAACAAAAGACCTTCAAAGGGTATTACATAATGAAATTAACTAACTAATATAACCGCGGCGTTTACTTAATTAAAATGTGCCAAAGCGCAAGCGAAGCGTGTGTGCGGGTGTGCAGCTTAAGCGTGTGGATAACAGGCAGGCACACATACACGCACACACTCGCAGCACAACAAACACAATTACACGCACAAAGGGTGCATATTTGATTTTAATGTGCTGGAACTAAGCCGGCTTACCGGTCGTATGATTAATTGTAATGTGCTGCATTACATTGCGTATACGTCACATGTGCCAACCTGCAAATATTCTATTGAAATGCTGCAGCTGGCAGCTCGCAGCTTGACACATGCAACAAATACACACGTACAAACACACACGCATGTACACAGACACAGTGACAGCCGTTGCTTTGGCTTTTTCGGTCAGGTTTAATTATGGCCAGATAATCGAATGTATTTAAGTGCGTTTTGTATTTGTTTGGTCATTTGTGCAGTGCTGTTTGCCATGTCCGACACTCCTTGCCACTGCAATCTGTATCTATATCTGTATCTGCATCTGCATCTATAGTGTGGCTGTGCTGATTTGCAGATAAGCAGCCAGAGCCTTCTCGATCAACAATCAACAATATGTAAATTAATTTTATTGCTAAAGAAATGACAAATATTTGTACTGCAAAGAAAATGATAGATATATCAATTTGAACTTAACATAAAAAAAATAAAGACTGTAATACTTTTACGAGTATGGCTGGAAAATTAAAGATGCCCTAAGGCGGACAATATGAGGGATATTTATATGCTTAATACTGAAACTTTCATTTAAAAACTTACTCCAAATCGATAAAAATATTGACAAAAAAAAAGTGAATAACCACTTTTTAAAAAATCAATTGAAAACAGATTTATACCTTGATTTGTATAATTAAATAATATATACATTAGACTAAAAACCAAGCAGTTGAAATTGCAGGGAATATAACAGTTGAAATCAATTAAAATTAAACTGCTTAGCTTGTGCTCAATCAAAAATAAATATAATTTAAATATTAAGTGTAAATATTTAGTTTCAAATATCATTTCTGACATGAAGACTTGAGCTAAAGTTTTCTCAGTGAGTTACAGTTTGAAATGAAGTTAATACTTGTGAATTGTAATTGAATGGCGCTTGTGGCGGTTTGTCGATGTGCAAACTATCTGCAGCATTTGACAGTTGTTAATTAACCCTAGCAAGTTGTAGCAATTCAAATGGGTCTACCCGAAAGCCTCACCCTAAGCCGCAAAATCAATGCCCAAATTGAGCCGTCAAATGGAGGCATAGGAAAAATTGTTGAAAATTTGACACTGTGGCAGTAAAATGCCAAAACAACATGATTTAATTGTCAAACATTTTCGGCAATTGCTAAACCAATATCGATTGCAATTGCGATGCCAGTCACGCTGGTGGTACAAGCAGCAGCAGCTAGACGAGAGTTCAGGCATTACAACTTAAAGTTGCCTAATGCTAATGATAATGCCTACTAAAGTCAACACACACTCGCATACAGACGGAGTAAACGTTGAGATTGGCAAGCGGCAGTGCTACGGGTGGTGGAACAGTGCGGTGCAGTGGGGTACACCTGGGCACAGTGGGCAGGCAGGCAGGTGGGCAGTGGAACAATTGCTCTGCCCAGCTTGCTGTAAATGAACTCGTAATACAGTGACACGTTTATGCACTTAGAGAGAGGAGATGATAGCAGTTGCTCAGAGGCGAACAGCACTTGGCACATTTAGCTTGGCCCAGCCCACTCCCCTACTCCCTTAGCCAGGCTAACGGTAAACAGCAATCACTGCTAATGAGTTTTATTGTAAATTAAAATTGCAATCAGTGTCAGGCAGTGGCAGCCAGGCAAGTAGGCAGACAGGCAAACAGCGCTTGCATTGTCGCCCCACACACCCACACACACTGCACAAACAGAGGAATGAGTTGCGCTCAGCTTGCAGAGGGTGCTGGCGGGGTGTGGTAGCTAGGGCGGAGCTGCATGATAAATGCAATAAATGACACTGTCGCACCGTCGGGCCAACTCAAATCCTTGCATAATAAATTTGCCAAATTGCAAACATTAAATAAAGACAATACGTAATGTGCAATGACAAGCCAGATGCCATCAGCAGACAAGGCAGACCTTGTTTAAAGACAGCTCCATGTTGCCTGCCACATGTTGCCTGCAGGGTCAATACACTCAACCGCACACAGTTGCACAATTCTCCGTGTACAGCTAGTTTCGAATTACTACACTGATTAATGCAACTTCATTAGTTAATCTGTAACTGGAGAACAAAACTTAATTTTAGTTGTCGAAATTAAGTTGGCATTTGATCCAGCAACTTGACAGTTGTCGAAACATGATTATATGCATATTAATAACAATAATTCAATGCCTTTTTAACATCATCAATCTATGCAATCATTACTATACATGTTCAATTGTTAGTAATAAATGTTGCAACCAGCAAGGGGCAAATCATGAGTTATGCATAGAGTGGAGTCGCAGTGCCTTGACTGGTTGTCTTGGCGACAATGACAACTTGCACAGCACTGATGCGTACTCTCACACCCACCCACAGACACAGCACACACACGAGCACACGGAGACATCATGAAACACACACGCATCTGTTGAAGTCATTAAAAAGGCATTTATCATGCAGCGAGCAGAAAGAGAGAGAGAGAGAGACAAAGAGACAGATGAAGATATAGAGTGAGGGAGTGGAAGAGAGAGAGGGGGACTGTAGCTGGCTTATCGATATGCCAAGTTAATAATTAAAATCGCAAAATGCGTTAAAAGTCTATCAGTTTAATTGCCATCAGTGGCTACAACTATCAGCAGATGGCAACCACCGATGCCGCTGTCTCTGCCGCTGCCGCTGCTAACGTCAACAGCGACGCCATTGCTGTCAATGACACTGTGATGAACTGCCAGGCTGTCTGACTGCCTGACTGTGCATCCTGCAGCCCATCCTGACCGACCACCCCAGCCCCATCCGCAGCCACAGCCACAGCCCCATCTGCTGATCCTGGCCCTGCTGATGCTGATGCTGATGCTGCATTGATATGCAATTAACAGAGCCGTGAGACGGATTCGAATCCGGAATGGGGCAATTGACGCAGAGGGATTTATTCTATAGGCGCATGCATTTTTTATGATTAAATGATAGTTGGAGTTTTTTAAACGCTGCGACAGCAGTCAACCATCCAACCAACCAATGACAAAGCCCCTTTTCCCTCTCCCGCCTGCAAAATAATTGAACAATTGGCAGCTGTCAGTAGGGAAGTGCCCCAAAATAAGAAGAGTACGGCACCGCATGGCTCGGCAGAAATCTATTCATAGCGAATACTTTAAATATTAAAGCGAATATGAAGCTGGGAGTACGAACTCCGTCCTCTGTCTGATTTTATTCAATGGAATCAGCCACGCCGCATGACGTTTTTTAATTCGGCTTAATTTGCTGCATATTGTGATTGGGCGATGGCGTTTTTGTGCTGCGGTCGCACAGCTCCGTGTTCCGTTTATCCTCGCATGTGGTAAATACCGACGGCGGCTTAAAAACTTGAATATTCAATTTAAACGCTGCGAGGTAAGTAAACAACAACAACAACAAATTGAAACATGTGTAGAACTTATGTTGAATATTGAAATGGAAATCTAAAATTCATTTAAATTATTTATAATTTATTGATTGATAATAAAAGTAATAAAGATTAAAATAATAATAATAATAATAATAATATTAATAATAATAATAATAATAATAATAATAAAAATAATAATATTAATAATAATAATAATAATAATAATAATAATAATATTCATAATAATAATAATAATAATAATAATAATAATAATAATAAATATTAAAAATAGTAAGACTTGTGTCAAAGAGTATGGTAAATATATTAGTAAGATTTTATATTAAATTATTATAAAAAAACAGAATTATTTAGCAAGAAATTCACGCCATCGTTCTTTCGCTAAAGAGAACATTCTCATATTCATCATTTGGCAGCTGCTTTGGGCTAATTAGCTAAGCTTAATACAAAAGGGAACATATTACCCGGCAATATCAATAGTAATTCCTACTTTTTTTCTAGATCACGAACACAAGACTCTAGTTAATTTGGGCTGCTTTTGTTGGAACTACTATAGAAGAGAAATGAAGGGAAAGCAGCTCACACACAAAAGCGGTGAACATAAATAAAGCTCCGCTAAGCCATATCGAATGCTGTGAAGCCTCCCACGCCTACTCATCCTCCTGGTACCCCTGCTATGGCACTTCTCTCTCTCTCTCTCTCTATAATTCCCAACACGCGTTCCCATATCCGATAGGTGAAGCGTTTATGCTAAATGAGCAACATGTCTTAATCGGCTATTCATATGGAAATGCATGGATTATTATTCAATTAGTTGGGTTTTCATAAAAACCCCTGAATAGAATTGAATATTCCGAGTGTGAGCAAATAAAAACCCTATCCCTAGTGCACACACACACCAACACACCAACATACTTGCAGAGAGGCACACAGATGAAAATAAATGGGCAGAGCTAAGCAAGTCGCCTCGCTTCAGTGAATTTTATTAATGAACTGTGGCGAAGTAACTCGAGCTTCGTTTGGCCACGGGAAGCGAACTAGAAATCCACCTGCGACTGCGACTGTGCCCGGGACGGGGTTCATTATTTGCCCAGGCGCACCCGCCTCACACATATGTGTATGTGCTCGGCGCGTATCTTGTATCTTGTATCTGCTTGTATCTGTTGTATCTTGGCCGAGAGCAGATTGCAAAAGCCGCAGCACAGCGTAGTAAACGCAAATGGCCATGGAGAGTGGTAACTGGAACTGGAACTGAAACTTGTCCACGTTATTGTTGCTGCTCTGATGTTGTTGCTGCTCAGATGTTGTTGCTGCTGTTGTAGTTTGCTGCTGCCACTCGCGTTCATTCATAAAAATCCCAAGCGCCAAATCCAGTTTGAGACATGGCTTCAAACCAGAATTCACACATGTCTCAAATCAAGTTCAAGCGCTGCACAGTGTGGCAAGATCAAGTGAAAACTGTATTCCCAGTTGGGCTAATTCAGTGACTTCAAAGTGACTGAAATCACGAGGGAACTGTAGTGCAAAAGTGACATGTACAAATTTGTTACCCCACTTGATAACAAGATTAACAATTGACAACTGTGCAGCGGCTGCGGACGCCCCCGTCGACGGACGAGCAGCGGATGTTGTGGCAACAACAACAACGAGAACAACAACGCCGGCAACTGTCGCTGCTGATGAGACTTTGATCTGCGAACCTGTTTGCATCCTAAAGTATCTATATCCATATACATATAAATACATACATATAGCGCGGCTAGTGTTTTTATTGATTGAGGAGACCGCGTGGGCTGCGCGCACTGCGTGAGAGGGGAAGGAAGGGGGAGCGGAGGAAGGGTGGGTAGAGCGTGGTAATTGGATGCCAAATATCGAGCAGGCAATTAATTATAACTGTTTGTGTCAGGCCGTAAGATGAGTGGGTGTTAAAAGTAAACGCCTCCTCTCCTTGGCCCCCTCCTTCCCCGCTCCACTCACTTTGGCCTCTTTGACTGATTTTTGGTTTCAGTAATTTGCATAACAAAAGCAGCAGCAACAGCAGCAGCAACAGCAGCAGCAGAGGCTGAGGCGCAGACTCTACGCCTGCTGCATGGGCGTGGCAGCTAATCAGTGCGTTCTTTGTTTAGTCACAACTGTGATTAGGCCCACTGAGGCTGATGTAACCACTCCTCCTGCAGCTACTTCTGCTGCTGCTGTTGCTGCTGCGCACGCAACTTGCAACTGCCCGAGAGCAGCGCACTTTACCTTTAATCAGTTTAATAAATGCTTGTTTTACTTTTAGCGGTCGCAAGTTTCTCAAGTACCCAAACAATTAGCGGCATGCAGCAGCAGCAACAGCAGTGCACTTTGGGAACGGAAGCTTGCCACACGCAAGACACGCCATGCCACGCTGCAGCAGAACACACGTTCTCGATGGCTTCGCGAATTAGATGTTCGCGCTCGACTCAACATCTTCGGCTCTTCTCAGTTCACAGTGCACACGGTTCACCAGGAGACGACAGTCGTTGTGCGATCTACATTTGTAGGCTTTCCTCAGGGCCCCCACATGACAGACCTTGCTCATGTAAACCATACGGTGTGAGAGTATCAAGAGTCTTTCGCTTGAAAGAAGTAGAATGTGAATGTTCTTGAGAAATGTTATAGAAGAAGGTGAAGAAAACTCCGTTTATTAGTATAGAAATGTTTTCAGAATCTTAAGCAGAGTAAATATGAAAGAATATGTATTACTATAGTATAACATGAAATATAAAATATTTTAGAAGATCTACGAATATAAAGAACATTCGCATACTTATCTAAAAATATGATCTTCAGACTAATCGCAATAAATAATTGTGTATTGTAGGACAAAGTTGGAAAACTAATATTAAATAAAAAATGTGTATAGATAAAATATGTAATTATATATAAATATTATTATATATGTTAAATGTGTACATATGATATGTATGCTATTTATGATAATGTAATTTATAATATAAGTATAAAATAATTCAAAATGTACATAGAAGTAATTTATAATCTTGAACTTCTGCAAACCAGAGCTGAAATAACCTTTCAAATCGTTTGTACACTCTTTGTAAATGAGTTTTATATATATCCCTTATGTAGTCATATCTGATCTTAAGTTTTAGAGCAACAGCTGGCCTCATACACAGCAGCAACAGCAACAGCAAAGCAAATTGCACATGTTTTGTTTCTTTCGTTTTGGTTTTAATTTAGTTCACACAATTCATTTGAGCTTGGGCCTAGGTGACTGTCTTGTCTTCATAGTATCTCTGTGTGTGTGTGTGTATCTGACTTGCCTGACTGAGCTGAGTGATGGTGATGGGAATGACTTGCTCAGAATTCTCACATAAATTATGTGCGAGCCCAAGTGTGACCAATAAACCAACTGTCCAGACGACTAACCTCAAGTCCAGTGGCAGCAGAGGCGGCCCCCGTTTGCATCATCTCTCACTCGTCTCAGACGGACCTTCTTTTGCAATAAAATATGCCTGGTAAAATCTTAAAGTTCAGCACTCCAGCTGGACCGTCTTTGCTTTGCTCTGCTCTGCCTTTGCTCTGCTTGGTGTGGCTGGGGTTGACGCAGGGCACGCAACCGCAGACGTGCTTGGAACCCTTCTTGGGGCATAACCTATTTTTAACTTAATTTAGAGTTAAATATTAGAAATTACCTCACGTGCAGGGCATCACGAAAAAAAAAAGAACGGAGAAAAAAGGGAGGGGGAAGTGGTTTGGGGGTGAATCTGCAACCCCAAGCGGGCTGAACATAACTTTCAAGTCATGCAAAGTTTGCCAAGTCGGGCAAATGTGCCTGCAAATGTCTTTTCAATTGGCCATCGAAGAGGGCGCAAAAAGTTGCGGTAATATCGTTTTCACACACATATGTGTGTATGTGTGTGAGAGAGAGAGAGAGCAAAAGAGGGATACAGAGAGAGAGAGAGAGAGAGAGTGTTTTTGTGTGTGTGTCGCTTTGCCTTTTGATGCGGTCCTTAAGCAGGTGGCAGGCGTAATCCTGTCAAAGTGTTATCGCTAAGCACACACCTTAACACACACACACACACACACACAACTTAACACACACCTTAACACACAGTCACACCCATCGGCAGCCGCATTTACATCTTGCTTTCTGCTCTTGACTTGCATGCAAATTTTTGCACGGCTGATTTCCTGCTTTATATTTTCTCGATAAGTTCGGCTGTTTCTCTTTTCTGATTTCCCCCCTCGGCTGCTGCTTCTTTCTCTTCTTTTGCTGACTGTGCTCACACGATTTTTACGCTTAAATAAAAAATATCCACACTTAACACTTTTTTTGTTGCTCCGCCGTCCGCAAAATCCGTGCAATATTTTGACTCGACTCGCATCGCAACGAGTGTCGAATCGGATCGGGGAGTTTTCATGACTTTTGTATCGGGGCCAGTCATCAGCTGACAGAGGCAAATGGCAGCGCTTGTCGCCATAAACTTGTACAAATATGTGGCCCGGGACGTGCCACTTATGGTGCCTGCTTCTCCTACCTTCCCCTGCTCTCACTACCTCCCCACATCTTCTTCTCCTTCGTAAACTCGTCGCCATCTTCGACAACATTTGCGCAAGGTGCGGCGATTGCCGTTTACCGTTTGCTTTGACACGTGTGGTCGGTGGATGGCAGTGGTGGGGGAGGGGATTGTCACAGGAAGTGTGCCTCCTTATATATACATATATATGTGTGTGTCTGTGTGGGTGGATAAGTCTGTGTGTGTTTGCCATTTCGCTGTAGGTTCTCTGGGCTTCGCTTTTTGTTTGAGCTGCGGTGTCTGCCTGTGTGTGTATGCGTCTGTGTGTGTACGGGTGTGTGTGACTGCGGTGCGGGTGCGACTGCTCGTGGTTTGATTGAAAGATTGTTCCGACCATGGGCGTCTTCTCCTTGGCACTGCGGTCACATTGAGATGCCTTGGCGAATATTGGGGAATTATGAATGTTTGAACTGAAATAGCTGCTGCATGATATATACGTGAGTGTGTGTGAGTGTGTGTATTCATGGATAGTGGCAAACACTATTGAGTACTCAAGCTTAAGGCACATGCATTGCATTGCTTGAACATACACGCATTCATTAGCTGCTAACGCCTTAACACCTTTACGCCCCCTCTGAACTCTCCCGACTCACGACTGTGTCCATGTTGATAAATTTCAGCTGCTGTAATTAGTTAACTGATGTTGTAGTTGATGCTCGTCTTACTCGCTCGGATTACAAGCGCCAGCTGCGCTCGACGTGCATCTCCTGGCTAGAGCTGAGCGTGAGCGTGCGTGACACGAGCAAGTAGAGTAGCTGTGAGACCTTTAAAACATATAAATACATTCTTTTAATCATCTATACTCTAGAATTACTCCAAAATGAATCAATATTCATAAGTTCAATTCAAGTTCAAGTTAAATTCAATACAATGCATTAAGCAGATTAAACATGGATTAAAATACTTTTGGCTAATGACTTCAGCTTGTCCTACTTGAAATTTGAGCCTGACACATACTTAGACTATGCTAACCAATTAATGCTCCATAAAAGGGGAAAGTAAGGTGTGTTTAATGCATTCTAAAGGGTGTTAAATATTTAAAAACTTAAAATATTGTGTGCTACATGTAGTAAACAGCTTTTGTAAATTAATCTATCTAATGTCTAATGTCTTGTCATCTCTGATTAACAAAAGTCATCAAGGTGTAGCCATTGAATTCATAATGAAACATTAGATCATCTCTTTTATTTGCTAATGACTTTCGCTTGGCCCAATTTAAATTTGACGCCGACACGCGCCCATCTCTAGGCTGGGGCTGAGCTAACCAATTGCTCATTAGTTGGCGCATGCCATGGGGGGTCTATTATAACACTGTCAGCGACTGCTGCGGTACTCGCTGTGCCTTGGTAACAGAGATGCCAACACATCATCATCATCATCATCATCATCATAGTCATCGTCATCAGAGCCGAATCTAACACATCCAACAGGCTGCTGTTCATTTTGTTTCTGTTTCGGCTTCATGCAAATGAAACTTGGCTCTCTCTAACTACCTACTAAATGGGCTCATTTTTCATATTTTATAGCTACTTAACAGAACATCAAACAATTTTCATTTTATTAACAGCGCACACACACACACGCACACACATGTATAGACACATTTACACATCTGAGCACACACACATCGGATTGGCCCCCGCGAGGCGCGCGACGCTGATGTCTCTAGCAGCTCAATTTTTAGCTCGTTTTATATGTGGCTTGTATCTACAAGATACAAGATACAATTGTATGTGTATATATCTCTCTATAAGTCGACTGGGCAATGCGTCGCTTGCGCCTCACTGGCTACAGGCTGAGCATAAAGAAAATACGAGATACGAAAAAAGGAAAATATTTTCGGGAAATATATTAAAATAATTGTGTGTTATGCTATGCATGAGGAAGCCAATACACATACGCTAATTGAATGTGTGTGTGTGTGTGTGTGTGTGTGCCCGCAGAGAAAACAGACGATGTGAAATACGAAATATGAAATCATATGCATGTATTTTTATACAAGACATGCCCCAAAGGGACTACAAAGCCAAAGTCAAGTCAAGCCGAAGCCGAAGCAGCAGCAGAAGCAGAAGCAGAAGCGGCATCAATAAATGATTGAACAAAGCAACGAGTGAAATGAAAACTCCCGCAAAGGTCATGAAAATACCCAAACAACAGTCTGTCCGCTTGCAGGCAGGAGGCAACTCAGCTCAGGGAGAGAGAGAGAGGGAGGGAGACCCAGCGGGCATGTTGTGGCTGAGGTTAAGGAATGCGTGCGGTTTAAAAATAAAATCCCTGACAAGTCGGAGTCGCGGTTGGAGTCGGGGACTACCAACGGCATTCGAGATGTGCCACATGGGTGCCGCAGCTCCTTGGACAGCGACTCGGGCTAATTGCTGCCGCAGAGGTGTCGAGCTGCCTGTCGGGGTGCCTGTCGGGTGCCTGCAGCCGAAGACAACAAACAAACAGCGCAATTGTCTCTGTCCCTGTCCCTGTGTGCGTGACAAGGACAAGAACTCAATTGGGCTTATTTATGAGGACTATGTCAATGGTCGCGACATTTGTTTGAATTCAAATATCAACACACAATCTACGGGGGCAGCAGCAACGGCGACGTTGCCGTTTCAAGTAAGCCGCATCGAATTACCCGACAAGGTTATCTAACAAATGCCTCAACTGAACTGAACTCGACGCAACTCATACAGCCCCGTCTGCCACATTAATTTGTCAACACGATCGAATTGCAAGCCTGATCCTGAATCCGGGGCGACTTTGCTGTCTGTCCTGTGTGTGGCTTGACCTGGCGAGCGGACAAAGGCCAAAGCGGAAGTCTGTCGTGGTGTGGTTGATTTCGGTTGTCTCAGGTTTTCGATTTTGAATCTGGCGACAATCGGTCGAGGATGCGGCCAGGCCAGTGGCCACTTGAAAGGGATATGCGTTGAGAGATTTACTGACGACAGTAGTTTCTGTCTGTCTGCTTCTTTTGACTTTGATGAGACAGTTTCAATGGAGGGATTTGTCTAGGGGACGAACACGCATTACATTTCAGCAATTACAATAAAGAAAGTAAACCTCGGCTCGACTTGTGTGAAATGAATATCATATTAGATTGTAATCTACAGCAATTGAAGAGCATTTTCAATATTATAAAGCATTTTAATGGAAAGTAGGAAATTGAATACTTAGATAAATCTAAATGTACATCAATTTTATTCTGCATTTTTATTTCTGATTCTGATTCGAAATAGTCAAATAAACCATAAATAAGAATACAATATTTTTTATATTTTATTGATTCTACTACAAACAAATGCGTTCTGCGAGTTAGTCCCATCAACCTCATTGCCCAGTTGTACCCAATGGGATTATTAAGTCTTGTACGAGTGCTTAAAATATAAAAGAACACATCCTGAGAGCCCCAGGCGTGTCGACTGTGTGTGCTCATTTGCCATATACGATATGAAATATACTTGTGCACAGACTCGTGGCGGGCCTAACGCGATTCGCTTTGTTTCCCGAAATGGAATCTTAAGCTCGCTCTAATTCTAATTATATGCATACAGACTTAAGAATCTCTCTGTGCTGTGCTGCCGCCGTAGCACAGCCCCGAAAAGCACTCATCAACGCCTTAGCCGGCAAAGTTTTTCACTTTGTAATCCCGCCCGCACGCCTCGAGGCATTCCCATTCGCCTTGCGGCACTTCGTGTTGTTGTTTTTGGCTTTCATTTTACACTCTCTCTGTGTGTATGTGTATGTGTGTGTGTGTGTACGAAAAGCAGCTCGCGCTTTTCATCATCGTCATAATCTCAACAGCAACATCAACAACTTGAAGTGATTTGTGTTTTTTTCCATCCTGTTGCCAGCTACGACGGTTACGGTTTACCTGTTTCCCCTACTCTCCCCCTCTCCTTCCCACCCTACTGTTGCTGCTGCAGGATGCCTGCTCTATACATCCTTGCAGATGCTACTCCTTCCACTTGTAGCAGCAGCAGAAGGCACCTGACGCTGCCGGCTGTCTGCCTTTTTTACTTAATCACCTCACAAGGCAACCGAGCACACAACACGGCTTTAATCTATTTTAATTAAAATTATAATTATTTAATATAGCCCAAGAAAAAAAGTAGCAAACGCCAATGGAGATGGCAGGCAGGCAGGCAGCACAGACCAAACCAAACCCAGCGAGGCAGTCAGTGGATAAGGAAAACCGTTTCTAGTACTCATTTATGCAAAAGAAAAGTAAAAGAAAGCTAAGCGGAAAAGTTAACAGGGCGAAAGACAGCAAGTCAAGCCAGTAATACGCAGCTCAGAGAGTTATTGCAATATCTATGGGGATCGATACGTGACTGCAATGAAACATCAGGAAAGTTACAACTCAAAGTAAACAATATAACGAACTTAAGGCTTAAGTAATAAGCAAAGTTCAAAATGCTCTTCAATTATTATCATAAATAATTTAATTCTTATTATAATGAATAAAAGAGTTAAGATCCTTAACTAAGAAAGCAGGTTAGAACTTTATTTAAAGCGAGTTCCTTTACACTCTGGCAGCATCTTCACAGTCACTGCCAATTGCCACCGTCTCGAATGCTGATCCAATTTGTAGACTCCCAAAAAAAAAACAGATTGCTAAACACATGACGTCGACCGAGTTTCGCATAAGATTATAAAGTATATATAACAGGGCCAGGAGAGAGGGTGGTAGGATACTTGCGGGTGGCACTGTGCCAAGGCTTGTGGAAACTTCCATAGCACTTCGCTGGCAAATCTGTGCAGGCTTTTGTCGTCCTTGTTGTCGTCGTCGCAAATTCCCTGTACATCATGTGTAGAATTCATTAAGGTGACTAAATACATTCAAGTGATTCAAGAGCTGCCGCCGCTTTTGGCAGTTACTCCAGCTGCGTGTAATTTGTAGCAACTGTGGCAGGTAAAGCGATGCCTGTGCACTGCTTTTCCTGCTGCTGCTGTTGCTGCCTCTGCCTCTGCCTCTACTGTTGCTGTTGCTGCTGCTGCACCACAGATATTAATTTCTTCTTGGCGCTGCGAGAGTAACTTAAGCTTCAAGTTGTTGTTGTTGCTGCTGTTGTTGCTGTTACAGCAGCACCAACCCGGCAATGAGATTGAGATACAGAGGCAGCGTAGTCGCTACACTTGTGCCACGGCTGAGCCGCCTTTGCTCTGCCTTAAAGACACCCAGAAAAGAGACGAGAAGCGTTGCTTCTACTGCTTACACTTGCTGTTGTTTTTGCTGCTGCTGCTACTGCTGCTGTTGCTGCCGTGCACATTAATTCGTGGGAATTAATTATTCTCAGGCCTGTGACGATTCCCAAGACACTCGCTCACTCATTCGTTCGTTGATACCCAGCACCGTTGCCTCTGCCTGCCCCCACCTCCACTCTGCCTCTTTACCATCCCTTTCCCTCCATGCCAAGAGCTGCTGCTGCTGCCTGGCTTGCCCCAACTTCCACGTCTGCTGCCGTCTCCATCTGCAGTTCGTCACTTGCCGCAGTCTGTGGCAAATTTTCGTATCTGTATCTGCAGCACTTCAAGCTGTATCTGTAGCAGTATGTGTGTGTGTGTGTGTGTGTGTCTTTGTCTGTGTGTGTTTATTTGTGTCTGTAGTCGTCGCTGGCAAAAGTTTTTGTACTTGCTGCCGTTTTTCTTGGACTAAGCGAGGCACAATTGTTGTACAGTGCCTGCAAATCGCTTCATCTTTTTTATGGCTGCGCACTGCAATGGCCATTTTGGGACGTCTCCCGAAGACCCACGGCCCAAGCTCATAACAAATCATTTGGCTTGTTAGACGGGACACCTCACCGCGAGCTCATTAAATGTGATAAAAGATCAGGGGGTCGTTTGCCAGTGAATTAGCCTGTGCTCTTCTTCATTTTGCAGCTCGACTAAAAATAACAAACTAATTTAAATGAAAAGCAAATAACGCTGCAATGCGGAATAAGTATTATTAGAAGTTCGACTCCAATTAAAAAATAAACAACACAAACAGAATAAAATAAAAAGAAATGCAAACACAACTTGCGGGCAAAATCCATTTACATTTTAGCTTTATCTATTTATTTACATGCAGATCGATAAATATTTATTTGGCCCCATAAAATAGCAAATGCATTTGGAAATTGGAAAAAAAACACACACCTGTTTATTATTAATCAAAGGCCGCAAAGTTCCAAGCGATGATAATATGTTTTGCCATTCAACCGAACCCAAAACCAATAATAATTGAACTAATTTCAACCAAATGTGTACGTATTTGATTTGTTCCTTAATTGAAACAAGTGAGAATGCTACAGTTGAGAGTTCTCGACTGTCATATACCCAGCAGCAAAATCATTTGTTTAACTTTATTTATTATTAAAATAAATCTAGAAATACATTTTATTTAGGACAGATCTAAATTCGAAATCAAAGTTTACTTGTGTGTAAAATTAATACATTTTGTCACAAAATTGATCAGCTCTAGTTTCTATAGTCTCTGAGATATAGATGTTCATACAAACGGTCAAGGCTATATCGACTACGCTGTAGATGCTGTGCAAGAATATATATAATTTTTAGGCTCGGAGCTGTCTCGTTCTGCATCCCACATAATTTTCCGATTGACATATGATTAAAATACCCTTTTATCCAACGATTAACGGATATAATCAAAGCGTCAGAGTAATTTTGTGCCACTAATTAATTTAGTAAATTAAATTCGTGTAATTTGTAGTATTATTTTTCGGAAATTTAATTCGCCAATTCAATCAGGATTGATTAAATGTTCGCCTGTGCATTATTTCGTTAGAGTTCATTAAAAAGTTAATAAACAGATGCGACACTGCAGGCTGTTGTAGCGCAGCTGCCAAGTCGACCAGGCTGCATGCGAATCTTGCCACTCAACACGACTCGGTTCACCCCTTTTCTCATGCTGTTCTTGTTGTTGTTATTGTTGTTTGCTCTGGTTCGTCAGGTCTGCGGGCTTTGCATTATTTATGCACATATACAGTCTAGAATTTTTGTTAATAATTCTTTGTAGCAGCTTGTAAAAATGAAAAGAATAAGAAAATATAATTTCGCTTTTTTTTCTCTCGTCGCTGATGATTTTAATGAGTGAATAATGTGCTCTGCCTTCACTCAGACCTCCTTACGCCCCTGCAAGAGGCAATAATGAAACAGCAGCAACAGTTTTTCTGCTTTAATTTTTTTAATAACTTTAAAAAGCCAACTCGGCACTTGAAATGGGGTCCACATGTAGCCCCCGAGACTACTACAACTACAACTCCATCTACATCTACATCTACAACTCCATCTACAACTCGAACTCCCTCTGCGCCTGCAGCTCCATCTCCCACTCCGCTTTAAGGTCAGAGGCGCAGGCAACGCACTCCAGCGGCGTCTCAATGTGTTTTTGTTTGTTTGTTTGTCGACATGTGGCTGGGGCTGCTGCTGTGCAACCCGCCTCCCCCTCTACCCTGCTCGCCCAGCAAGTCCCAGAACGAGTGGCGCATTAAATTTGTCATTAGGTTTTGTGGCGCAGTCGAGAAAATTACATAACTGCCCGTCGACTTTTAAAATATTTAAACGTTCTAATTGCCGAAAAAAGACAATTCAACTGGCCGTTGGCCACTTGAGAGCGGAGACAACGCTGAGAAAATTCTTCGTTGACATAGATAATTATGCTGCTTACGATTGTGCCACAGATTATGTGTACCATCAAGCAACTCTGACAAATTTCCAAGAGGGGGGCCTGAGCGGCATTTGACATTTTCGGGTAATGAGCCCAACTTGACTTTTCATTTCTCGGGCTGACAGAGCCACATTTCAAGTGCTGCTACATTTTTAAATGCCTCCCCCCTGCGCAACTCTCTTTCTCTTTCTCTTTGTTTTCTTCTATGGCTTGTCTTGCTTTCTGCGGTTGGCCAGTGCATTTTTCCACTAAGCTGTGACATTTTTTATGGCCTGTGGTGATGTTTTGACCTACTAATTTAATGATGCTAAATGGCGTGGCAGTTGATTGCCAAAGCATGCGGGTGCACTCCCCCTCTCTGGCGGGGAGGTGTGAGAAAAGCACGAGCAGTGCATCAAGTGTCACAAATGAAAGAGAATTATATTTATTGCTTGGACTGTGAGAACTTTTGGACTCTTGAGTCATGCATACAGAATACTCCCGATTCTTGTCTTGCCATCTGACTTCACTTAGCCCAGACAAGAGCTTTTCTTTTGCATTTTCCGCTCGTTCGAAATCCTCTTAGTTTCTCCCTCAAAGCGCAATTCGCTGTACTTTGCCAGCTTCATCTCCGCTTGGATTAAACTGTCCCCCCCGCCGCGCTCCGATGCACTCTAGTCCCGAAAAGGAAGTAATCCATTCTGCGGGCAGTTTTCAATATCACTTTCAGCGACAACTTCCTGCCTGTCCTGCCTGTCGCATCATCAAAAACTGTTGGCACTTTGCATACAAATGCAGCCCGGGCAGAACTTATCGCAACATTTTAATAACTCCGCCGGCAACAGTAGCTGCCGCTGCTGCTGTTGCTGCCACAACCTGTGCCCCATTCGAGCTTTCATTAATTACCAAGAAAAGCGAGTTTTTTATGCCGCGCTGCACTTTTCCTGCCAGTCAACTTCAGTCTATATATAAGTATTTTCCGCAACTGGCCAGCACGTCAACAGGTTGGCATCGGGCCCTAACTGGGCTGGGCGCGGAGTTTGGTCTGTGTGTAGTTGGGTTGGCAGTTGCAGCAGCTTCGAGCTGTAGCTGGTTCTTATCTAGCGTCAACATCACGCAACATGCGCGTAATTTTATGAATGAAGTGCTCGCTGCCGGCCAGGATTCGACTCGTCCACTCGTGTACTCGGGAACTGGTCAGGCAGGCTCTTAATTGCACTCGCACCTATTTTTTACAGCAGCAGGGAAGGTGCAGCAGCGAGCAGGAAGAGGAGCAGGGGAGGCAAACAGCAGGCAGCAGGCAACAGTTTGTCAGCCAGGTTAACAAATTGCGTTAAAGCGTTGCAGCAATCGTCGAACCGGTTTTTCTGCACATCTGTGCCTTGTTCTGGCGCACTTGTTGCATCAGCATCATCATCGTCGGACGGGCAACAGCAAGAACAACAAGAAGCAGACGTAGCAGCATCTCCAGAAACTGGCCAAGCGAAGCCTTTTCACTTGCGGACTGCGACGCGCTTATTAAATATGATTATGCGTTCGATTGCAGGCAGCAGCAGCAGCAGCACCAGATCGCCGTTTGGCGTTGCCAAAGAGGCTCGGGGCAACTGCGGGAGAAAGAAGGAGGGTGGCAGTGGGAAGGAGAGAGAGGGAGAAAGACAGCGCAGAATCACAGGAAGTGAAGCCGCGCCAAGCGTCGTCACATTGGCGGGCAATGCTTAGAACCTGCCTAGGAACCAAAACCAACTCACCAATTCACCATGCACCCTCTCCCTTTGCCCCGTCCGCCTCGTCAGTCCAAGCCAGCACCTGCTGCTTACCCCCTACTGCCGCCCCGCCTACGCTACTCCTGCCGGCAGGCAACAACTGCTGCTGCTGCCCACTTTTAATGAAGTTTTCCGTTTCGTGCCGCCGTTGGCTTTGTTTGCTGCCCCTTGACTTTCTGCCGTCGTCGCACTTTACACTACAGCAACGAGAGCTTCTCACACAATTTGTCATATATAGAAAAGTATATATATTTAATTATATTATCCACTTAGCTATTGAGGGCAATCTCAAGAAATTAAACAATATATTAACGTTCTTGGTTTGAAATCAGTGCTAAAATATACAGCTAAAAATACTGTTTAATAAATTAACCCAGCAACTATAATTATGTTGCGCTAATTTGTAACTGAAAACTACTATGATTATCGGGAATTATTAAATAAATTAATAATACTTAAATAATTCATGAAAAAAGATTCCCTAATTACCTTTCAACAACATTTACAGCAAACTCCAAATAAAATTTTTGTTTTAAATTTAAATTAAAATAAGAAACAGTCGAGCTACATTTGAAGGTTTCGAGAGTATGAGGGTTTCGACTTTTTGGCGTATAAGTTTCCCCTGTTGTTAGTGTTGATGATGCTGCTTCTGCTGCTGCTGCTGCTGTTGACTCTTGTAAAGTCGAGCAAAATAAAAATCCATTGCCCGTTCAAATGTTTTAATTAAAATTTAATGAATTCACTGTATTTAATTATGCATTGTTTCTGTTTTGTCGCTCGACGCTCTCCAAGTATGCTGCAAATTAATTTTAATTGTTCGTTGGCATCGTCGTAATTGTTGTTGTATTTGTTGTTGTTGCTTTTGCTATTTCCCCATCGAGGCGATTACAGGAGTTAAGGAAAATAAGCAGCCTGACTAGGCGGCAGCAGGACAGTAATTAAAATAGCATTTATTGCGTTTCATTTGATAATAACAACATATGCCCAGTCGATTCTATAATATTTCTGTTGCTGCTGCTGTTGCCATTGTGAAATTGCAACTTTAATTAACTGACATTTAATGCCGTCAGACAGAGATGCACACACACACACACAAACACACGCAAATTCGCAGACAAACAAATAGTCAATTTAACAGGCAAAGCAAACAAAACCTGCATAAACAAAATTGCAAAACGAAATTGAAAAGCAAAATAGATTTTTATTTAATTTATTAATAATTCAAAAACTCCATCGACGTCACAGTGAATTTCTGCAAAGACTTCTGTATGCATTATTCGATAGCAGTAAAGTTATCAACATATCTTATTATCCAAGTTATCTATACACAAACTAAATATCAAATATGCTTTATCTGCCAGAAACTTGAAATCTTTATAGACCAAAATTTGTGATATTATTGAATAAATATTACCAAAATCATTTGCCTTGATTATTGTTTCTGATTACACAGAGTTCTTTGCCTTGTCCCAGGCTAGATCCGATCCGAGACCATCAGGTGGCCAGTTCGGCAGTGAAAGCTGCCCCCAGAGAGACTTATGACCTGCTTCGTGATCTGCTAAAGCTGCCTTCATAAATTAAGAAATAAATATTATTAAATGTGCCATTAATTAAGCCCGCGCAGCGACGCTATTAATTAATAAATTCTCTCTTAACAAATGCCGACGCGGAGGCCGGTAAGTCTCTTTCCCCTTTCTCCCCTCTTCACACCCTGCTCAGAAAACAATTAGGCAGCATTTAAGGTGCAAGCCGGCACGCCCACTTAGCGCCCATAGCGAAGAGCGCGCTGATTGATGGCAATAGACAACTTTTTTTTTTGGGTAACGTCATGTGGCATAATGAAGGAGGTGGCAAGAGGCAGCGCTGCCTGGGTGGCAAAAGAGGGGGAGTGGGGGCGAGTTGGGAAGCATCCAGGAAAATAATAAACGCACCAAAGATTTGAGATTTTCAAAGATTTGTAAATTATTTATTCAAATACTTTTTCTGTTTGAAGTTACAAAAATTTGTTGTGGGTGATTTTTTTATGTATTGTTTTTTTTGTTGTTTTTAAATTCTTTTTTCTTTTCTTTGATTCGAATTGTGTTTAAATATTAATTACATTAATTACCTATACATATATAATATATATAATTTATTAAAGATTGAATTTATACACATGCTTATCGCGTTTAAATGCAAAGATCCCAAGTCTAACTGTAATTAACATTTCGCTGCGTTGTGAAATTTCGATTTCAATTTCGAATTCGATTTGTGTTTCTGATTCTCATTTATTTAGCATAATTTTTGGCGCTTGCGCGTGCACGCGCATGTTTTATCATGTATCTAATTTATTGTCATGCATGATAAAGACTCATTTCAATTGTTTATTCTGTGTGTGTGTGTGTGTGTAAATATCGTATCATATATATGTATGTACTTAGCTATATTTACGTGTATCAGATGAACTCTTAAGACTAACGAAAATCACTCTTAAAGTAAGTTTATAATTGATGTATCCACCCATCCTTGTCTGCTCCATCTTTTCGCTATTTTATTGTGAATGATTTCGAATCGTTTCGTTTCGTTACGCTTGTCGGGCCTTAGGGTTGTACATATGTTGATATATATTTAAATTGTTAGGTTATGTTCATATGCGTAAAGATATCGTGTATATGATTGAGTGTGTAGTATGTGTGTGTGTGTGTGTGTGTGTGTGGTACGTCTAGAGCTTAAACTTGAACAACTGCTAATGAGAATGAGTCACGACTCGCCAGACTCGTTAATATTTATGCTAAATGCTAAAAATCGTAATTGCTACTACTTAATATCGAGAAAAATGCCTACAAATTAATATTTGAGTGTTTTCCGTTGTTGTTGTATTTCTTTTTGTGTTTTTTTCTTGTATTTTTTTTGTTGATGTTGTTGTTTTTTTTCCACTAATGCTGCTGCCTGTTTTTCAATCTTCATTTTCCTCCTTCTTTGTTTCGCATCGATGTCGGTTATCGGTGTTGGTTGATGAGGGAGTGACAGAGGGAGGGCGTGAGAGAGAGAGAGCGGGGGGGCAAGCATTTTTGTAGAGTGGGTTGCGTACCTGCCCCAAAGGCTAATCCATTGGCATCGAGGCATCGTTTGCATTGATTGATGTGAATCCATCGGCCGAGCTGCGTGTCGGGCCTGGGTCGATGCGAGTTTCGAATGTTTCGAATGGATATATAGCCTTGGATACAGGTACTTATCACAGCCTTCGAGCGCCGCATGCAAATGTCTTTTCTCAAAACACATTCAACATGTTCCCTCCATTTGCGCTCCATAATAATCATCGTCATTTAGTAATAATTACAAAACAGAAAACAAAAACAAACTTGCAACAGCAACGGCAACAGCAACAACCAACTAATCCAACCAAATCGATTACGAATTCTCTGACTTGTATATCTAATATCTACTATCATCCGATGTACTATAACTGCTGTCATTGCGGTTGTTGTTGCTGCTGCTGTTTTTAGCTGTTGTTGGTGCTATTGTGTTTGTGATGTGTGTGTTGGTGTTTGTATTTGTGTGTGTGTGTGTTTTTGAGTGTATCAATCAGTCTAGCTGGGTTTGGCTGGTGTTTTTGTTGTCTTTCGTCGCACTGACGCACTGCTCAGCTTAATAGGTCTGTTGGATAAATTAAAGAAAGGAGCATAGAAAAAGAGAAAGGATATTAGACTAAATAAATCACTATAAAGATAATCGATGAAAATGTGTCGAAAGGAACTTTACAGCTTACTCTACAACTCAAATAATATATCATTCGAATATTCCCAAGATTTCTATGATGAATTTTAGTCGTATTACGATCACATTTAAACAGATTATAAGAAACATTGTCAATATATAATAAGTTTAATAATATCTTAAGAGATAAGTGTTTTAATACAATACTGTACAAAAGAAAGGTTTAATATCTTCTAAGCTGAAAGACCTAAGGGTTTTTTAACAGACAGACGGAAAAAAGGGACATCCGCTTGGCTATGGCTACAGATCATGAATATATATCCCTCATCAATTTAGACAGAGTATAAAAAAACAATGTCAATATATGATTTGATAAGTTTGTACCTTATATCTTTAGAGAATAGTGTTATAGTACAGTACTCTGCAATATATAGGTTCAATATCTTCAAGAATTCCCTTGGCTATTACTGCAGATCATGAATCAATATCTCTCATACATTCGCTAAATACTAATAATTCAAGTTAAAGAACCGCATGGACTTACCACAGGTGGATAGGACATGTATTTATCGCTCATGTTGAAGTAGGAGCCATCTGCCGGCGGCGCAGGTGAGGGCGATGATATGTAGCTGCCCTTGATGACCAGCGAGGAGGCTGGCGAGGGCGAGGGTATATACAAGCCGTTGGAGATGAGCATGTGATCATCCTTGGAGCGCATGGGCATGCCATCGATCAACCCTGTGGCGCTGTTGCGTTGACTGTGCCGCTTGGGGTTGGGCAGGGTGCGCGTAAAATCGGGATTACACAGCGGATAGGGGGGCGTGCACATGGAGCTCTCCTGGTACTTGGGCGGGTATGCGGTCGACTGAATGATGTCCACGTTCTCGACGAGGTACGTGGAGGCTGCTGCCTTCTTCTGCACGTCCGCCTGCAATGCAGTGATGGGTAGCTGGTTAGGATTAGGTCGGTCAGCATTAGTACTCTAGGATTAGTTGCGTGTGTTAGTCTGCCAAAGCTTACCTTATAGACCGACTGATTGTCATCCTTGGAGTAGGCATCGTCGTTGCTCGGTTCCGTCTCGCCCTGCGACTTGTTCTGGCGGCGAATGACAAACCAGGCGACCAGCGCCGCATTCAGTACCAGCAGCACCATAGCAGCCGAGGTGATGCCAATGATCATGACATTGGGCAGTTCATCCTTCTCCGTATACTCCGCCGAGTGCGGCTGGGAGCCCTTGCTCAGCGTGAGCTTGATGTCGGGCAGGAACTTGCTGCCGCCCGCCTCGTTGTGTGCCATCACGGAGAAGTAATAGTTGCCGCCGGGCTTGAGGCCCTCCAACGTGACGTTCTGCTCACCCGGCTTGGCATCCACATACTTGTACTTATCCTCGCCGTGCTGCTTCAGGCGTATGCGATAATACACCTGCATGCCACCATCGAATCCGGGTGTCCAGAGCAGCTCCACACTCGAGTCGCTGACATTGCCCACACGCAGCTGCAGTGGCGTATCCGGTCGCGAGGGTTTGCTGAACTCCAGGGAGGTGCTAGCCTGACCCAGCGAGTTGCGCACCACGCACTCGTATTGCCCATAGTCATCCGCCGAGGTGCTCTCCACCAGCAGGGTCGACTCAAAGTGCAGTGCATCCACCTGCCGCTCCACGGCCTGGAACTTGTTGCGACGCTGCATCTTCAGATCCTTGCCATGGCGTCGCCAAATGAAACTTGGCTGCGGTGCTGCCATGGCGCGACAGATGAGCTGAGCCCGCACACCCAGACGGGCGGCAAAGCGTGTGTACGCGGGACTGTGATCGATCTCTGGCGAAGCTGCAGAAGGGAACAAAAACAACATTGAAGTTAGCTTACTGTGCAGGAGTTGCACTCTTTGTCTGCCACCTACTTTGCACCACCAGCAGCACATTCTGCGAGGCTGCGGCTCCACGTTGATTGTCCACGGTGCAGGTGAAGTTGCCAATGTCGCTGCGCTGCACATTCTCGATGTACAGGAAGGAAGTATTGTTCTCGTAGGTGGATGTGGTGCGCGTGGCAAAGTCATAGCCAGGACGAGTCCAGCGCACATGGCCAGCCTCCAGGGGGCGGGCCTGCACCTGGCAGGCGAGCACAGCCTGCTCGCCAGGCGCAAAGCTGCTACCCTCTGTCACAGCTGTAATCACTGGGGCATCTAGAAGGGGGGAGGGGAGGGTTACAACCTGGTCAGCACTGGCTCTCTCTCTCTCTCTCTCTCTCTCTCTCTTTCTACTTACATTCCACAACCACTTGAACCTCCAGCATGGCTGTGCCTTGGGTATTCAGTGCCTCGCACACATAGATGCCTGCATCGTTGCGGCTGAGGCGACTTATGTTCAGTCTGGGTCCGTCGGAGATCAAGCGTTGGCCACTCAAAGCGTTGCTGCTAATTGGTAGGCCATCCTTGGTCCAGGTGTAGCTAATTGACATGGGATTGCCGCTGGCATGCAGCTCCACCTGCAGAGGGGCACCCTCGATGCCCACAAAGCTGGTCACCTGTGCCACATCGAACTTGGGCGGGACTGCAGGGAGGGAGCGATAGCAAAAGCAAAAGATAACAAAAGATAACAAGAGCAACAGTCGCGCAAAACGCGACAGTGGGATACCCTTCGATCTATGTTCCCGTGTAGTTTAATTTGTTAAATTCATACACATATGCATATGCACATGCTTTGAAATTAATCCCGACAGATGGCGCTCGCGCTTCGCATTCGCCCGCCTCCCTTGTTAGCTGACAGAAGCACTTGGTTTTATGCTCATACTTTCTTAAATAACTTCTGTGATTATTGTCCGATCGGATTGTAATTTGGAGAGTACGTAGATATTTCATTCAGCTTAGTATATGTTAAAGTCAGAAAGTTGTATCTTTTATACAGCGCTTACAAATTGAGTTCAAAAATTAAATTATTGATTTGTGGGGGCGGTGGGCGTGGCACCTAATATTTGAAATAAACTTGATCTGCTTATAGTACACAGGACTCTTCCTGCCAAATTTAGTAACTGTAGCTTTTATAATAGCTGAGATCTGTGCGTTCACACAGATACACAGACATGGCTAAATCGACTGGGCTTGTGATCCTGAGCAAGAATATATATACTTTATGGGGTCTCCACGCCTCCTTATGCCTGTTACATACATTTCCACAAAGTTAGTATACCCTTTTTTGATCATTTTCAATGGTCGAAGGGTATAAAAAGGGAAGGGGGTTCATGAATTACGGATTAGTTGGGCTCACTTACAGAGTATGTCCAGGCTAATGGTCTCGTGCACGCTGCGCTGCAGCACTTCATTGTGACTCTGGCAGGTGTAGACTGAGCCATCCAGATCTTGCGTTATGTTCACATACATTTCCAGCGTGGACACCGAGCCACCCCAGAGACCCGGGCGATTGGCCAGATTGAGTCCCTCGACGGGAATGCCGTCCTTCCACCAGCTAATTTTCGCTGGCGGATTACTCGAGCTGGAGTCACAGATCAGCTTAGCTCGTATGCCGGGCACGAGGTTCTTGGGTGCCACGCTGATTTTAACCGTCTCTGGCGGGACTAGAGAGAGACAGACAACAACAACAATGAGGCAACGTTCGTGCCAAGTGGAACCTTGCACAGCTACTTACAGTGCACGCCCAGGGTTTTGGTGGCGAACAGTGGAATCTCTATGGCTGCATTCTGCACCTCGCACTTGTAGATGGCATTGTTGTCCGATGCATTCACCAGCAGCGACAACTCCGAGACAATCTTGTTGTCCGTCACCTTGGCGACGGCATTCACGCGCTTGTCGTTCTTGTACCACTGCAGACTGGGAGGCGGATTGCCGCCAGCAGAGCTGCACTGCAGCTTCAGTATGGAGCCCGAGATGAGAATGTCGCCATTGTTGTAGCCCGTCAGCAAAGGCGGCGAAGGAGGATCTGCATGGGAAAGAAGCAACAACTGCTACAGGGAACTGCAAGAGAGAATTGCTCACTTCTCAACTTACACAGCACATTGACCGTATGTGATCCGACCACGTTCTGGGAGAGCTCCGCATTGAGTGCATGGCAAACTGTGATGAATGTGCGGCTCTGAGAATCGATGTTCAGCGTAATGTTGGAGCTGGTAACCCAACCACCATCCGCACTGCGTGTGGTCTTGAACGTGCTGTTGGTCAGGGGGCGTCCATTCATGGACCAATTAATGCGGGCCGCAGGATTCGACGGAGCTGTCACACAGCTCAGCTGCACAGCATCACCCACCTTGGCGTGCGTAGCGCCAGTCAGAAAGACATCCTTGGGAGCATCTACAAGGACAAAGCGCGCTGGATAAGCGGGAAGAGGATCGAGAGCTTAGCAAGGCAGACTTACAGAGCACTGTGAGATTGAGGGCGGCACGCAGGGGCGTGGTGGAGAGCAGATTCTTGGCCTCGCACACCAGTTGGGCGCCATTGTCCGATGCATTCGCTGTGAACTTGTACACGTTCTCCGAGAGCCGCCCTGAGGTGCGTTGTGGCGAGTTGACGAGTTCCCCATTGCGATACCAGACCAGCTGAGCTGCTGGATTACCGCCACGACTGCGGCAGGCGATCTGCACTTGCTGGCCACGGCGCAAGGTCTCGCCTTGACTGTAGCCCTCAAAGAATGGCGGGCCAGGGGGATCTAAGGGGGGGGAAGAGACGGTTCTAGCAAACTGGAAGACTCAAGCTGACTCAAGACAGAGCACTTACAGAGCACAGAGAGCTGCACCTGGGCACGCATGGGCACATCTGGTGGCAGTGCCTTGTGGCGTGCCTCGCACGAGTATTCCTTGTAGTCATCATCAGAGCGTGGCTGCAGATGCAGTGTGGAGCTGGTGCGGAAGCGCTTTGCAGCCGTTTGATTTATCGCGACAATGGGAACTGTGCATGGAAAGGGGAGGAGGAGGAGGAGGAGGGTTAGGCAACCCACTAAACCTGTCATTGCTTGTTATCGCCACTTACCCAATGTCACCGGCGCCTCGCCTTGAAACCAGACAATCTCCGCCGCAGGATTTGCATTCTCTGTGATGCACTGCAGCGTGAGGTTCTGTCGCTCGATGACCTCGACCTTGGCATTACGCGAATAGCCGTCGATGTAGATGCTGCTGGGCGCAGCCACAATGCTCAGCTTGGCATTGGCCCGTATGGCCGGATTGCCCGCAGCAGGACCCACCTGGCACTGGTACTCCGCGTCGTCCTCGAGCGTTGCGTTCTTGATTTGCAAGTTGTATGTGCCGTGCGGAGCATCGACGAGCACCGAGTACCGTGGGAAGCCGGGAATGACTGCCGAAAAGCCAAGCGCGAATCCGTCCTTGGTCCACTGCACCTTGCCGGCCCTCGCGTCGACCTCGCAGCGCAGCAGCGTATCGGTACCCTCCAGTATTTGCAGATCGTGCGGGGTAATGCGGAATCGCTGCACTCCAGCAGTCGAGGCAACCGCGGGGGCTGCGACAGTCGGCTGCGTTGCCTGCTGCGCACTGCAGCTGACTAGAAAGAGACAGAGACAGACAGAGAGAGAGAGAGAGAAGTGAGTGAGTGAGAAGGGAATTTCGCATATTGTTAATCGGCACGTTCGACAATTGCGCACGTAGTTGGCAACTGCAGCAGGCAGGGCGGGGATCAGAGCATGTGTCTCCCCCCTTCCCACTTGAATTGCCAACGCAAGCGACAAATAGACGAGGCGACAGGTCGACAAATCGACACATCGACCTGTCCCACAGCCAGTTCAGCTCAATTCAGTTCGATTCAACTTGGCAACACTGGCAACCTCCTTCCCCATGAGGCAGTTACAGTTACCTACTTTCCGCAGCCCACACATAAAATACACATTACTTAAGCATAAGACCCGACGACGCAGCTCAGTCACATCTCACTAATTTGGAACAACTTTTATTTTATTCTCCTCTCCGGTGTCTTTATGCCCTTTGCGGCGGGTATTTTCAGATTGTCAAGCATTTTGGATTTTTGCTTAAGATCCAACTAGATACACAACTCGAATTGAATATATATGTATTATATGAATATATAATATGTATATGAATATATAATATGAAATATCTTTGTTATTATTGCATTTATCGTAACCAAATTGAATTTATCTTGATATTAGAATATCTTTTACAATTGCTCCAAATTTCATTAATTTTCACTAGGATAACAACTACACAACTCGAATTGAATAATATATATTTATTATATGAATATATAATATGTAAATGAATATATAATATGAAATATCTTTGTTGTTATTTCATTTATCGTAACCAAATTGAATTTATCTTAATATTAGAATATCTTTTACAATCGCCCCGAATTTCATTAACATTGCATCACTAGGATAACAATTAGAGGCTTGAAAAATCTTCTATATAAATTAAGATATTGAGTATTACTATTCAACAAGACTGGATTACTGCATAGATCAGTTAGAACTTAGAACTTAGGCTTTGCATGGCCAACATCTGCAAGGGCATAAGATCTTCGGCATTGCGAAGTTAACCTTTCTTTCTTGTTCTTTCTGTGTGTTTTTTTTTTTGCTCACAGATGGCACACACATGTGCGTGTGGTGTGTGTGCGTGCGTGTGTATGTCAGGGCACTTTCAGGCTGTCATTGAGACATGGACATGTCTGTCTTTTTGTCTGTCTGTCAGTCAGTCAGTCGAACTGCGACTATGACTCTGTCTTTGCCGTGTCTCAGTATTTCTCCCTTGCTCTGTCTTCTGTCTGTCTGTCGGCTCTGTCTTTGTGTCTGCCCGTTGCCAGTCTGTGTGTCGCTGTAACTACCCACACCTAGTCGAAGTAGGTCTACAGCTTGCGGCTCATTAGCATTAAAATGTCTTAAAGAAAAGAGCAGGCCACGTTCGATACCAAATTGAACAGACTACTTAACTATGTGTGTGTGTGCGTGTATTACACATGTGTGTCGTCGACCTAATCAGCATTAGAGCAATCTACATAGGTAATATAAAAGCGTGCACATTGTGCCTCACTCAAAGAAAACTCGCGTGAAAAACTTGACAGAAAAGCTGACAAAGGTTCTCAGCAGAAAGAAATCGGAGCAAAGTATACACAATATATACATATATATGTGAATATACATACATAGATCAAAGTGTATTATTATAAGACCTAATTAAGTTTTTCATTCACAAAATGAAGACACGAATTGTGTCTGCAATCTTTGTATTATCGAAAAACATTTAATGGCCTGACATGATTAACTCGTTTCACATTTTTTGCTGCCTCTCGCATCTGTCAATATATCAAATTAACAATGAGCACAAGAATTCAGCTCTTTCAATTAATTATCATTTATAAAATCCCACAAATCTCGAAACAAGTTCAATTAGTTTCTGCCAATACAATTAAATAATCGAACAAGTCGTCGAATTAAACTGGTTTTTGGGAAAGAGAGCAAGAAAACAACGAAGCTGGTATAAAATTGATTGCTCTCGGGTTTAGTTTGTTTGTGCTTTTGTGCCACTGTGCAACACACACACACACACACAACATGCACAACATACACACAGGAACCAGCTAGGCAAACATCCGAACGCTGCGTGAGACGTGCCTACAAATGGGCACAACAAATAAACGTCGCCCTCCTCCTCATCGTCGTCGTCGTCGTCGTCGTCGTGGACTTCATCAATGGATTAATTGATTATTTGTCGTAGACAAGAGCGCGCAAGGCTGAACTCGATTTCCGTTGGACTTGGGCACGAAATGGACCATGAACATAATGGATATCGTATATACTGGAAGTAGTTTTAGTAGTGGCTGTGGATGTGGGGGTAACTGGAAAATGATTTAGTCCCCACGCAGTGACCACCCGCAGTGCAAGTTAGTCATACACTGCAGAGAGCGGCAGGGGAGCGGGTCACCTCGATTTGCATGTGGCGCAAAGTTCAAGCAATTAAGCCCAGAGAGAAAGAGAGACAGTTGACCAAGTGCGCAGCCAGAGAACATTTCCTGCGGCAATTAACCGACAGCAAAAGCAACAAAAACAGCACAAACTTGACAGGTTTTGCGACTTTGTCGACGACGACGACGACGACGACGACGATGACGATGACAATGACAACAAAAACAGAGGCCAAGCCCGGGCAACGTCTCCGTCTCCGGTTGGCTACAACTCATTTAGTGTCATTACAAGGCGCCCCACAACCCCTGCCGAGTCGAGGCGAGGCACCTTCAACATGGGTGCACGTCGGGTAATTGTCGCACATATGCAAGGCAGGATGGCCAACAAAGAAATCCTTGAAGTGTGACAGTAGGAAGCGCAGGCTAAGCGCAAAACAGAGAGCAGAGAACACAAAACATAAAAGGCAATGGAAAAGATGAAAACAGAGGCTCGAGAGTGAAGTAAAGTGCAAAGTAAATGAAAGATGAACCGTAGGCAGCAGAAAGCAGGCAGCAGGCAGCAGGCAGCAGGCGAACCGGTTTCCCATTTCATTCATGCGTTCTGGCCAGTGACCGCTGGTCAAGCAGGCGCAAGGAGTCACAATGTGTGTGTGTGTGCGTGTGCGTGTGTAAGTGCTCTTAGGGCCAGTCAGTTGTCAACTGTGCCCCGCAAATTGTACGCAAACTAAACTAACAGCTTAACCACAAAACCGTTCCAAACACTCAATGCTGGCTGTGATGATGATGATGATGTCGATCCTGTGACTGCGATGGTGACTCGGCCACAAGCCAAGTGACTCTGCCAGTGACTAGGCTCAGCCTCAGCCTCAGCCTCAGTCGCAGTCGCAGTCGCAGTCCCAGGCCCTCAGCTTGCTAATAGTTTTTGAGCAAGCTCTGTGGACAATGTGTGGCAAGCGCAAGCGAAGCGCAACGCCGGATGTCGCACTAATGGTCAACGCAAAGACACACAGTTTACCTCCCTAAACCCTCTTTTCTGCTCCCCCCTCCCCTGACTTCATTTCCATTCACCCGGGCGCCAACTTCATGTGCGCTCGCTCTCAGTCTTTGCGAGTTAAACTATCTACAAGTCATTAACTCATACAAAGCCAGGCACCACTAGGCCACAGCAGGCCTACAGAGAGTGCAGCAGAGCAAGCCTGAAAGAGAGAAAGAGTGAGAGAAAGAGGGAGATAGATAGAGACAATCCAAAGTGAAGTGAGCCGAACCTGGGACCTGCGCCTGATACACTGGACCAACGCACATTTTGCTCAGTGTGTGTGTTTTTTTTTGTTTTTGTTTTTATGTTTCTTGTTTTTCTCGCAGTCAACTCCTCGTTGTTGTTGTTGTTCTTGTTTGCTGTCTCTCTTTTTTCTACTGTCTTATCAAGACGAGTTTCCAGCTCTGTTTTGTGTTTTCGGTTTGCTCTGTTTGCCTGCAACTTCAGCGCGTTAATGGAAAATATTGTGGCATATCACAGGAAATCCGGTGAGGTTTTTTTTCTCCTCGCACTCCTTTTTGCGTCAGGACACTTAGCGTGCACACAGACAACAACATCAACAGCAACAGCAACAGCAACAACAACAACACGCACGAGCATGACTTTGACAAAATTAACGGTCACATAAATCTCTCCCATAGAGCTCCAGGCGGCTCTTTGCGGCTTTGCGTTATAAATTTAATTAAAATTTCCTTTCCTTCTTGTTTTTTCTAGCCACTTTCGCGTAGCTGCTCATCTTCTTGCCGCTGTTGTTGTTGCTGCTGCTGCTTTGTTAATTTAACAAATGTCTTTTATTATATTGATTAAAGCGGCTTTGGCGTCAAATTTGTTGTCAGCCATGTTAAGCGCCCACAAAGTGTTTGAAATTGTTTTAAACGACGCGCAGCCAATGGGATTTTTCGGCTAGCCATGACAATTATTTTCAACATGTGGCTTATGGCTTACAGCAGCTTCTACTACCCTAGTGGTTACCCTAGCCCCCAGTCCCCTCGTGCCCTCGTCCACTCTTTAACTCCTATACCACATGAGGATATGTGGAAAGGCTTATAATTTGGAAAAGCCACCAAGTAAATGGGCTGCACTCGATGATGCCCCTGAGCCGCTTTGGTCGGCAATCTTGTTGCGAAGAGGCTTAAGATGAGATGGAAAGTGTACACAGAGAGCGAGAGGAAGAGAGAAAGAGGGTTAGAGATAGAAAGGGCTAGAATATTTTTAGAATTTTATGTGGAATTTCAAAAGTATGGAGGGGATAATGTAAAGATTAGCTAATATTGTTTGTAGTACTTTAATTAGATTATGGCGAGTTGGAGAATGAGACGGAGAGAGAGCGAGAGAGACTAAGAGAAGAAAATAGGGAGAGTGAAGAATATTAAGCTAGTATAGTATAGAAATATGATGGTATTCAAGCATGCCAGGACAGAGAAGCCAAACAAATGTTGATAGACACAGAGACAGTAAATTAGTCTATATACAAACTTTACTTTAGTAATTTATTTGAAATATAAAGTTTAATATAATTAAATATAAATAAATTGAGAATATATAGATGCTTTTGTGTGTTCTACTTTAAATATGAAAAAACTATTTCTTCTTCTCTTCCCTGCCAAACCCAAGCTGGTATACTTCGATTCCATACCGAGGCAACCACTGGCAATCTAATCGAGTCGAGTGCTGACAAATAGTTGCTCACTTTTTCACAGCATGTTGTGGTATACGAAAAGCCCGCATAGAAAAGATACTGCATACATATATCGATCAATCTTGTGGCGCAGAGAGAATTCAAGTTAAACTCGTTCTGCGCAAAAAGAACCACTATGAAAATATTAATATTCATTTATGTATCTGCTTAACTGAAAAGTTCAAGCAATTTGCGCGACCATTCACTGTGTCTGCTGTCCATACACACAGTGTATATACAATATATAGAGTATTTTTTTTGTTGGTAGTATGCAATATTCCATTTTATTGAGCAACGATTCCAATTTGCAGCTCGTCTTCTACGCGATTTTTTCAATAACAAAGTGTGCAACATCCTTTTGTGCCGACTTCAGCGTTAACGTTCATATTCAATATTCGCCTTTATTGTCTGCGAGGCTGTGTGTGTGCATGTGTGTGTGTGTGTGTGTGTGCTTTCGGCTATCTTTATTGCTTCGTCCAGCCTCGCTGCTTGGGCCAGTGTCACGGGCCGCACGCTTAATGTTCGCCTTGGGCACGCTTAATAAATTCACAATAAAACGCATTTGGAGTCGCCCACCCCTCATACTCTTCACCAGAGTATCCTCGACAACGACCTCCAAAATACTCTCTCTCTCTCCCTCACTCTCTCCCTCTCTCTCTCTTGGCTGTTGGTAAATTTCACACAAATTGCCGCATTACCAAGTCTGTCTGTCTGTCTGTCTGTGTGTTTGTGCTCTGCCCCGTGCACTGATTGAATTATAAAATTTGCAGCCGAACAAATGTGACCAGCCATATCAAATGGTTATACACACAGCAGGCCCTCTGCCCTCCCCCTGCACCCACTACAAACAGACAAGCAGCCTCTTTGGCAGCGACGCTAAACTAATCAACTAATTTGCTATGAACTTTGCGGTCTGTACAAATTAGAGCGCCATTGCCAGAGTGCCCAGCAAGGGGCAGTGCTGAAAGGGGAGAGGGACGTAGAGGGGCAGAGGGCCAAGCAACCCGGCCAGCCATAGCATTAACATTAATTATTTTCTGCTTCATGAGCATTTTAGATGAACACGAACGAGTCGAGACCGATGAAGATGTGCGACTCCCCTCCCCCTGGCACCCCTTGTTCACTCCTTGGTCGAGTAGCTTTCATCTTTAATTAATTAATAAAAAAATTATTGCCCCTTTTGAACTCTGTCAACTATTTTTGCCAAAAATATTCAGCTTCTTGCTGAGTTTTTATTTTTGTTAGTTCTCTACCAAACCGCGTTGACCACAGCACGAAAAATTGTTTTGAAAATTGAAAGTATTTTGCGGGTAGCGCATGCGGGCAGAGCAATTAGTTAAATTAAGCCAGGAATTTCTATCGGATGGACTGAGTAGATATTATGCATATAGTGGCAGCCGTTAAAGTCCAAACATTTAGCGTTTTTGGCACAATTCGAGCACAATAAACCGCAAATGGCTGAAAAAATGTGAAACCAAAAATGGAACTTCGACGGCAGATGAACAACACTTTTAAAATACAATTTACAGAGAACTTCGATAGTATTAACAGTCCAACAAAAATATAAAGCTAAAAATAAATCCGAATCCATTTTTATTTGGCTTTTTTTTTGACCGTTTTTGTGTGTTGTTTTCTTTTTTCCATCATAAAATGACAGAGAATTGTAATAGATTTGATGATTTTACGACTCTAAGCCACTCAGCAGAGCGTACGATTGTCAAAGCAGACTGAGCGGGTTTCTTGTTGTTATTGTTGTTGCTGTTGTTGTTGCGTGGGTTGAAGATCTCCGACACCCACATGAAGGCAAGATGTCGAAAGAGGGAACGGGGTAGGGGTAGGGCAGCGTATACTGTTCATTTTTCAAAGGAAAAATTGACAAATTTTATTAGTCATAAATTTTGGGCAAACACCTAGACGAGCAACAAAGAGGGGCAGAAGGGGGAAGTGAGGGGGAATGCTGCGTCGGCAGTCTATGAAAATAAATTAGTCAGTGAAAATATTAAAAACGAGAGAAAGAAACTTTTGGCCCAATGAAGCAATGAGGAACGAGCAATGTCGAAGCAGCACTGGCAGTGGAAGTGCCAGCGCCAGCGCCTTAAAATATGCAACAAAATATTATTTAGTGCGCTCGTAAAACTTGGCCAGGGTGTTTGCCTGCAAATGGGCAAAGTTTTGCGCGCCGCTTGTGCTGCCTCTTGCTGCCTCTTGCTGCTGCCCCTTATTGTTGTTCTATTTTGTGGCAGGCAAATTAATTTTTTCTCTCTCTCTTTCGTTTTTGTTACTGTTGTCGAGTGGGGCAAAGAGGAACGCTGCCACTGTGGTTTAATGTGCTAAGTTCCGCGGATTTGGGAACTGTCGACTACCGGTCTTAAAGCGAAGCCCCTAGAAGAGCCATACACCCACGCACACACACGCACACACAGGGAGCAGCTGGGCCAGCAGCTGCCCACAGTCAGAGCACTCTGTAGGGTATTTGAATAAGCAGTAAAGAAATCAAAAGCAGCAACAACAACAACAGCAACAATTCGCGCGGCTTAACACAAAAAACCAGTTCGAGTGGCAGCAACTAACTGAGCCGTCGCCACAACCTACGTGCCTCAAAGACGGGTTTATGAATGGCTACTGCCATATGAATGGCTCACACAAAAGACGACAAAGACGTGGGCCGAGGGACAGTAAGAGAGGGAGATGGAGAGAGAGAGAGAGGGAGAGGAAGTGAGTGAGTTGAGTTGCGGCGCATAATAAACTGAATTTCAATTTGGCCGAGGGGATCTAGCTATAGCTATAGCTATAGCTGCAGTTTTACTACTCTGTTAGTTTGCTCCCAATACACACACACACACACACACACTCGCACACACATTGCATGCCGGACAGGTCTCTCTGGCGGAGCACGCACCTGGCTTAGTTTAATGCGCTCTGCGAATTTGCGGATCGGCGGATCGACAGCGACTGCACTTGTCGCTTTTGCTGGCCAAATGCCACAACACGAAGCATTGCTGCATGCCACACTGTGTATGTGTGTGTGTGTATGTGGCAGCTGCATAATTATAATGTCTGGGCCCGATCGAGCCCGTTGGCTGTGTATAATATTTTGCTTTCCGAATGCCTTGTCTTGTCTGTCCCACTGCCTGTCCCACTGTCTCGCCGAAAAGGTCAAACTGCATATTTCAGCCGTTTTTTTATTGACGTGCTGAACTTTATGAACGACGCGACGCGACGCCGCGAAGTGTGAGAGACTGTGCAACTGGGTTAGACCAGACACTAGTGCGATATTTTGAAAGCCAATTTGCTAGGCGAACATAAATTCAGCAAACCAGTTCATTATGAACCAAATATGCAGCACAATTCCAAATGTTATTCAACTTTATTATGAATGAAATCGAATATAAATCCACAACATAAATTCACCACAAAAACAAAAACAAGTTTAATTTGTTTCAAAGTGTAGGAAATCGTATTTCAAATTTACATAAAAACATAAAAATGTGCGCAAAATTAAGAAAATACCGAAAATCAGAGATTGATATAGTTCTCTCTCTCTCTCTCTCTCTCTCACTCACTTTAGTATGTCATATTTGCCGTGCCATAAAATGCCGTAAAGTATTATAAGCTTTGACGGCATGCATTAATTTATAGCCTCAATTTCAATATCTCCCCCTCCCCCTCAAATACCGCCAAATATTATCGCAAAGTCAAAGAAAATAATGCGTTTTTTTCACTCATTAAATCGAGCAGAAGGCACACAAAAAATCATATGCAAATAATATGTATACAATTGCAGCTGCCATTACTTATTTTTATTATTATTTCCTTTCTTTATTTCATTTTATTTCACATATTTTTCATGTTTGGCCCTCCGTATGTGCCCCGGATGGTTGAAAAGTTTTAGTTGATTTTTTTCTGTTATTGAGTTTTTTGTTTGGCTTTTTGCTTAATATTATTTATGTATGCAGATTTTAACTCGGACTGTGGGATTGTGTTTTCAGCTCTTCGCTCAGCCCGTTCGTTTGTTTTTCTTCACGAAATAACTTTAATGGCCGCCTGATTGCGGAGTGTTCGTATTACCTATGGTGTCTATACATACATACATATATAATATGTATGTATGTATATCTTTTCAAGGATGTGTTCATTAAGTCGAGGAATTTATGTGATTTAGTAGAGTTGTCTGCGATGCGGGCGCTGCCAAGAGATGTTTCATGGCGCAATAAAAAAGCGACCGAAATTCAAAATAAAAATACATATAAAATGTAAATAGAAGTAGATAAAGTAGATATAAATGTAGATGTAGAAATAGAGAAATAAAAGCATTCTAGCATTTGGCACCTCAGCTTGAAAGAACTGAAAAGGCAGTCGAGCGCGTCGGGTCTGAAATTCGTGTTATCTGAGACAGCAGTTTAGAAACTGCTCGAGCGTAACATTTGGCCAGAGGAGTTGCCCCTTCCCCCCCCTTGCAGTTAAAAGTTAAAAGTTAGATAATCAAGCGACACCCGAGATAGTCCCTCCACGCTGGCCACACTGGTCAGATTAATGGCTGTGAGCTGATTAGTTTGAGGCCAACCCCAGACAAAGCAAAGGAGAAGAAGACAAAGAGCAGCACCAAAACGATGGAAGCCATAATTAAGCGTAGTCTGACTCCGACTCCAACTCCGACTCCGACTCTGACTCTGACTCAGTTGCTGCTTAGTCCGAATTTGTAAATTATATAGAAGACCCCACCAGGTCGGCCATAATGCTCCACAACAGACGAGCAAAATGTTCATTTGTCAAAATTAACACGCGGCCAGCTGCGGCAACTCTGTGGTGGATCTTGTCATTTGGCTTGTTATCCAGCAAACAAAAAAAGAAACACATCACTAATAGTTTCAGTCACGATGCGTAGGAGCAGTCAGCTCATATGACTCTGGGTACATAGATCTATCAATCTTAAGGTTTAGCACTTGGCGCAGCTGTTTGCTCCAGTTTCTTAAGAACAGCTTCAGTTAGTTTGCAGATCTCTTAAGGTGTAACGAATTGCCAAATATTCCAAAGAGTCTAACATTCTCTTAGCTCAAGTTAATTACATTTATCTTGATTCTCATTCGAGTAACTCGAAGGCAATTAACTCAGCTGATCTAGTTTTTATTCTCAGCAATGATCGATGTGACAGTTCAGACACTGTTTCCCACACCAATCGAACTTCGATCAGATATTGAGAGCACATTACATTATTTTGTTGTCGTTGTTAACATTGTTGTACCTGCAGCACGATCACTGCAAATGGGCAAATTGAATAAAAAGAGCGAGAGGGAAAATCTGCAGCACGTTAGTCAATTTTCACATTGTCGCGTCTTGTTATTAATTCCATTTTTTTTTCTTTTATTACCACTTATGTGTGTCTCTTTTCTTCTTCTTCTTCTGCTGTTTGGGTTACCGTACACTTTTGTGGGTTTTCGGACACGTCCCTGGCAGTTTAATTGAGGCAGCTGAGAGAGAGAGAAGCAGAGCAGGGGGGAGGGAGGAAAAGGCACTGACAACTGCTGTTGCTGTTGTCCAAAACCGGATTGGGCGCGTCACACACACACACACACACAGTGGTATATTTCATAATGATGGATGGCTATGACTGCACTCAGTGTGTGTGTGTGTGTGTGTGTGTGTGTATACAAGTTTCAGTTGAAGTCTCGTTGCGCTGCACCTGCTCGCATTTAGCTGGCCTGGGAAGTTGCCGCCGTGTTGGGCCTCCTTCATTGATAGTTTCGTGCACTCAGATCTCAACTTTCGCATGCGCAAACTTGTCCAACAACATATGTCCGCCAGCAGCAGCAGCCAACTATGGTTCCCAACTCGCATCTTGGACTCTTGCAACGCTCCACTTCGATCCACTTGGGGATCTGTGTAGCTGCAACCGGCCCAGCTGGCTCGCTTCAGCTTCTGTTTTTGCTGTGATTCTGCGTAGAAAGTCGTTGATGAAAGAGAAGAAGAGACAGGGAGAGAAAGAGGGGCAGAAGAGGTACATGGAAAGGGGCAAGGGGGGCTCACAGAGTCTGTTCGGGTTTTTTTTCGTGTGGTTGCTGTTGTTGTTTTTGTGCGACCAACGTAAGTTAATATGACTTGTAGCACGATGATTGCTTCCTGCGCCCGAGACGCTTAGGAGGAGGCGCTGACAGCGCTGACGACGCTTCATCAGCTTTTGTTGGCCAACTTTTGTGAGCTGCTTGAGTTTGTTTTTTTATGAATGAATGAAAAATCGCTGCTGCTGCTGCTGGCGGAAGTAATAAATTAATTGAGTAAATATCGATTCGCAGGGCTGCCTTGTTAATTGGCAGCACTTGAACAGCAAACACACACACACACATAAACACACACATACTCAGCTGAGTCGCTTGGCTTTTTTCCTGCTATTTTGCATAGTCAAATTGGCTGGCACTCGTATTCCAGCCAAATCACGTTAGCAACTGCTTGCAAAATGAATTCACTCAAGAGCCAAAGAGCTCGTCAAAGCGTCGCAAACGTCTCCCTCTTCCCCTCTTTCTCTTTATCTCTCTCACTCTCCCTATCGAGCAGATTAATGACCATTGATAGCGCATATTCAACTGCGCACTGAGCGTATTAATGCAGCTTGATAATTTATTGAAAGCGCTTCTAATGAATTTTTATGTTTGCCTTAAAGTAAACAGCAGCAGCAGCAGCAGACAGAGAGGAAGGTGCAGAGAAGAGGAGGGTGGGCGGAAGGCGAGTAGAACCGGGGACTAGGAGCGTACTCTCGCTGCTCTGGCGGGTACTTTGGGTGCTTCTAAAGCGCTACTAAGTGCCTTTTAACGGCTGCTTCCGCTGCTTGCGTTTGCAGGCAGCGTTTGACTTGTAATTTGGTACGTAAAGCGCTTTTTATGGCAGCTTTTTTATAGCAGCATATGCCAACAAGCTGCGTCATGGTGCGTACTAAACTTAATTAATTGGCCAACGGCGTTGTTTTAGCAATTATAGCTAGTTCTCTCCGCAGCAGCAGCCCCTTCTGCTCTCCCTTCTTCTCTCCCTTCTTCTGCTCTTCTTCTGCTCTTCTTCTCTTCCCTTCTGCTCTGCACTTTGATTTAAAAGTCGCCGTCACGACGATGCTAAAGTGTGAAATGTGAAGAGCACTTTGAATAATCGCTATTCGCATGGGTATTCGTCTGATTCATATGCATTTTCATGCATTCCTGATTGGAGATCTCTTGCAGTGTTCCTTCGATTATGTAAGTATATTAAAATATATTGCTATAATTTGCTGAAATTGCTATAAATTTATTTATGTTCTAGTTAATTGTGCATCTAGTTAAGCTAAGTATAGCGTGTTTTAACTACAGCTATAAAAACTGTGCTCTTCTCTGCTTTTTATTGATCTATGCTCAATCTCAGGAACTATAATTGAAATGATATATGATAAAATATCAAAGTATTTGTATTCATATTCATTTTAATATATGCAAATTCATAGATTATAAAGTATACATCTGCTAAAATTGCTATAAAGATTGTATGTTATAGTGAAACAGGAACCAATAGCTTACATATTGCTAGGTATACAACGCAATAATCTGTCAATATCTTTATTTATGCAATCTGTCTTTAATCTCTCTTCAATCTACAGTTCTCAAACTGATCTATTTAGTTTATGTACGGCTTTCTTTATCTCTTGCACATCTTTAATTACAGTTGCACATCCAGTTGCAGTTGCTATAAAAAACTATCACTGTCTGCCATAAAGACAACGAAAAACAGGAAAACTTCACACGTTATTTACCCAACATATAATATATGCGCTTTATATGTCTGTGTATGAGTCTTTAACCCAATATTTTGCAAACGTTTTATTTTGGCTTTCTTTTGCGTTGCTGCTGCTGCTACTGCTGCTCGAGATGTTGCTGCTGTGCTGCCTTGCTGCCTTATCGCATCGATCGGAGCGTCATGCATAATTGCATATATCAGATGCAAACACCTAACTGTACACTTGTAGTATACGAGTGAGTGTGTGTGTGTGTGCGAGCTTAAGCTCGTTGCGAGTCAACCGTCATAAGCAGCGACGGCAGCAACAATCAAAAGGCAACGGCAGCAACAGCAACACAGGCAACGGCAACAACTGCAACTGTTGCAACTTGTTTGCGCTGTTGCCGCTGCTGTTGCTGCTGCTGCTGTTGTTGTTGATATTGCTGTTGACGCCACCTAACTGTCAACTTTCTTTTTTCGCCGGCGCACATAATTACAGCTAGCCATGTGTGTGCGAGTGTATGTGAGTGTGTGTGCGAGTGTGTATTAAGTTTTACTTGCATGCAATTAGCATAAAAAAATATCAACTCAGCTTGCATTTATATAACGCTACAAATTATGCATCATTGAAGCTGCCACAGCAGCAGCGCCAAATTGCAATGACGTTGAATAATGACCGAAAATGCAATGGCAACAGCCGGTATATGCCTCTGTCCCCACTCCCCTCCTCCTACACTGCTGCTGCAACTCTCAACTGCAAGTTGCAAAAGGCAGTGGCAGCCACGAGCCGCACCAGTTGCCAGTTGCCACCGCAGTTGCACCGCAGCAACTTCAGCTTCAGCTGACGACAAAGCGACAGGCGACGATGATGAAGCTGAAGCACAAGTCAACGCTGGAGCTGCTGCTGCCACTAAGAGTGAGTAGGAGGCACCGTTGTTGTCGTCGTCGTCGTCGCTGTTGTCGTCGTAGGTGCCTTGCCTGTGACACCTTACGCACGCCCACTGCCAGCTCCCACTCCAGACGTTGCTGCTGCTGCAGCATTGGCAGCAAATCTGCAATTCCAAAACAGACGCACAAACACACACACAGATACAAAGGCAATATACACATATACACGTGCGCAAAGCCAAGCCAGACACAGGCAGCAACATTGAGCTTGAGATGCAAGGCCGGAATGGGCTAGAGAAGTCGCTAGAGCAGTAATATCATATAATATTTAGAAGTATATCAATTATGACATATTAAATAAATTAAAATTAAATATTTAAAGAAATAAACATTAAATATTTTATTAATTTTATAAAGGTTCATTATTATGTTTTATTAAAATATTCATGTTCATTCACATTTATTTTTCTAAGATTTTAATCGTTATGTAATTATGACATATTAAATAAATTAAAATTAAATATTTAGAGAAATAAACATTAAATATTTTATTAATTTTATAAAGTTTCATTTTTATTTTTTATTCAAACATTCATGTTTATTCATATTTATTTTTCTAAGATTGTAATCGTTTTGTAATTATGACATATTAAATAAATTAAAATTAAATATTTAAAGAAATAAACATTTAATATTTTATTAATTTTATAAAGCTTCATTATTATTTTTTATTCAAATATTCATGTTTATTCATATTTATTTTTCTAAGATTGTAATCGTTATTAGTTCTCAAGATATTGTATCTTCACACAGTTTTAAATACATTAAAATGGTTTGGCATTTTAATTAACATAATTTTGCATATTTTATTTCATCTTCCGGCCTCTTTGTCATCAGTGCCCCAACGCATTTTCCCCACCTTACACTCGCTGATGCACTGACTGACCTCAATGCTCAAGCAAAACAAACCGAAATCACACGAAGGTCTTTATAAATCTGTCGTTTATAATAACAATAAACATTTTGTGCAGATTACCAAATCGGAAATAATGTGAATGTCATGTTGATCTTTTGTTATGCCGCGTTGGCGACGACTCCCACGCGAAGCGTGTGAACGCAGCAGCTTAAGCAGAAACAACAACAGGGCAATCAGGGCTGCTAAAATAACAATATCGATAACACACACGAACGTGCTCATCTCTAATTTACATGCATTCCAAATAGGCGCGAAAGAGGGTCGAGCAAGGGACAGGGCGGGGGCAGGGGGCGTGTTTGCTTGCAGATTGGAAACTCTTCGGCACGCATGAATAGAGGCATAGAAAGGGAGAGAGAGAGAGAGAGAGAGAGACAGAGGGACGCAGTAATGGAGAAGAGACAGAAAGAGGGAGAGTGCGAGAGACTGCGAGACAGCTCGGCGCTTTGAAAGCGCATTCGGCGAGCTGCGCGCTCGGGTTTTCACTCACTTGACGCGCAAAGTGCTGCAAAATAAGCGCAGCCTACACACACACACATAAAGCAGAAAAGTGTGTACACACTTGGTTTTTTGTAAAACGACAAACAAAATGAAAGCGCAGAGCAGTAAAAAAGGGAGGGGAAAGGGGGGAGTGTGAGGAAAGACGGCACAAAAAGTTATATAAAAAACAACTCACAAAAAATTGGTTCAATTTAGCACAAAGACAACACGGAGCACACACACAAACGCACACACGAACATACACACACACACATCGGCTACAACATTGGCAGCATCGGTTCATCAGGGGCTTGGGCCTATTTGCAGCTCCAGTTCAACTTGGTTTTCTTTCTCTCATTTGCAGACACACACAGGGACACACACATAGTGATACACACATAAGCACACAAGAGTATACATATATACGCATATATCTGTATATATATCCAGATCTCTGTGTATACTTCTTGCAGTCGAACCGAGCGACGACAACTCGTTAGCACAAATTTGCTATGTGAAGTATTTAATGTGGGGAGGGGTGGGGAGGCCGCCAAAGTGGGCGTGCCTTGACTGCTGTTCGACATCGGCGAGAGGGAGCGAGGGAGGTGAGGGGCTGCACTCTTCTCATCGCTGTCAACGCCTTTTAAATGGGCAGAGAATGCTACGAAAAAGCTTTTGCACAATAGAACGTAAAAACTCAAACCCCAAAACGCGTTTCCCAAAAGCCGCCGCCAAAAACAGGAAAAGTCACTCCATTTTTCGTTGTTGCTGTTGTTGTTATTGTTGTTGTTATTGTTCTTGATGTTGCTGTTGATATTTTGGCAAATTTTCATAAACTGTTATTTATTTTTATTGCACAAAGAAAATGTAAGCAACAAAAAGAGGCAAAAGACTCTGCAAAGTTGCGAGCTATTTTCTGCTGCTTTTCATCGTTGTTGTTGTGTTAATTTGTTGTTGTTTTTTTGTTGTTCCTCGTTGTCGTTTGCTGGCAAAAGTCTGTGGCGGAAGTGAATTTGCAAAAAACACAGCAACAACAACAACAACAGCAACACGTAAGCACAAAAAAAGGAAAATGCTGTGCGCTTTTGACCAGCCCCATCAGCCAAAGGCGGCACAAACAGAAAATGTTTGCAAAACACACAGAAACAACAGCAGCAGCAACAACATTATCTGCAAGCAACAGCAACATCAGCAGCAACAACAACAGCAACAGCAACAGCAATAACAGCAACTGCACATATAAATTTATATTGTACAAAAAGAGTGTCAGACTGAGCGACTCGTTGAGTACAGGCAAATATGCACAAGGCAACAACAGCAGCAACAACAACAACGGCAATGACTACGACTACGACTCCACAATAACAACAACAACTTGGTAGCGCATTTTATTTACATAAAAACAAATGACCAGCATTTTGTGCGGGTCTCTTTCTGCTCCTCCTTCTACTTCTCCTTCGAGTGTAGTCAAAGTCAAACTACGGGAGTGAGTCGCATCCAATGGATAAAAAGGTAAGACAGGGGTTGTAATTATCCAGCACGCGAGAGGTAGAGAGAGAGAGAAGAGGGAGAGAAGACTAGTCGAGATGGGGGCAGCAGCTGGAACCCCCTGGACAAAGTTGCACACGTTGGTAGGTCTATTAGGCAGATGCCTCTCAGCCCAGGCCCTTGTTTCACTCTTGACTCCTTGTCCGTGTCCGTGTCCATGTCCGTGTCCGAGTCGAGTGGAATGTGCTGGGAAAGTTGCAGTACTCTGACAAGAGCATGAGCTAAGCAAATATTACATATTCAGAACTGCGAAAAGGGAATGGGAACTTAGTTGCCAAAAGGAAGAAGAATATGACAAAGGAAATAACTGAACGAATGGAAACTTAAAGGCATCCAAGGTACATTTTGTTTAAACTTTGCTTATGGTAAATAATTGTAAATAATATATGTTCCATTAGAAAATGTTATATTAAATATTTGCTATTGCTCTGCCTAAGGAATACCTGTTTAAATTAGACTTGGGGTATAGATGTAGTGCCTGGCATTGGTACCTAAGGGCACCCATGCCAGTTGGTATATGAACATGGTGAATGAAACAAATAAACAATACTTAACTTAAAGTATTTCACACTCAGTAACATTTCTCTCTATATTATGAATGAATGCATTTAACGAATGTTTAATTAGCAAACTTTTCATTCAACAATGTCTGTTTCTATTATATGTAATCCAAGACTACATTGCAAGTTCTTCTTTATCACATTTACAATTAAAAAACTTGTTAAATTATCTACAAAATGTTTAAATTAATTTAGTTTTTCTTAAATATGAAACCTTACCATCTATAGCCGTATCCATAACCCTTCGTCAAGCATCTCCTTCTCCCTCTTTCTCTGCCTCTCTCATCTCTGGCTAAGCAACTCTTGTCGAGAGCATCGAGCTGCATAAAAGCTGAATATTATACAAAACTTTTTGGGCCGGCTCCAAGTGGAGCAGCCAGCTCCATTTGCTGACGAAATTGCGGTCAGTTCAAGTCATGTTAGTCCCCTCTACAGCCCCCTGCCTGCACTCTTATGTGTGTACTATGTGGGATGGCTAACTACTTAAGTCGAATCTCTTCTCGCAGCGCAACCGGCTCAGCATAATTCGTAGCACTTTTTTAATCAGAGCAAGTGGCACTCACTGAACGGGTACTCAACGTATTCACACTGGCTAGTGATTAGCCAGTACAGAGAACTGGACTAGAGGGAGGTTTAGTGCAGAGTTCAATGCACTGTCGAGTGGGCAAAAGTTTTACAGAAGCGCGTCAAAAGTTTTATGCCAAGAGACGCTTTAGCCAGGGCTTTAAGCCAAATCGCTACTAAGTCCAGTCCAATGAGACCTGCCTGCCCGCCTGCCTGCCTGCCGACCACCTGGCCTGATATGTTAGCCGAGGTTTTAGCTCTAATTCAATTTGCCTAGCTAAATCGCCGGGGATTATACGCGCACACACACAGCTATAGCTATATATATGTATATATATGGTATAGTATCTAGCTCGACTCGCATAAACCTACATATATTCGGCTCAAAGCTCTGCTCTATCCTCGGCCATTACCCATCAACGTTTATGTAGGCAAAAGAGATTTGTAAATTCTACACTTCGCACACTCGTTTCCCCTTCCTCTTCCTCTCCCTGTCACTCCGTCTCTCTCCCTCTCTCTCTCTCTCTCTCTCTCTGGCTTAACCACATCCTCAATTTTTCTAGTTGTGCTAAAAAAAAAGAACGCAATCATAATTTGTGTGCCGCCTTTTGTAGGTTGTGCCCGCTTGCTACACATGTTGAAAATTTGACTGCCTCTAAGCGAGTTGCCCCATTGCGGTCTCTCTTCCTCCCTCTCTCTCTATCTGTCTGTCTGTCTCCCTCTCCCTCTCTTTGCTACTCTGGGGCAGGTGTATTTCTTTTTAACAGCCGCCGGTTTTAGGTTTTTCTGCCAGTTTGCCACAGCTTGTTTGCTGGCATTAATTTTGAACGTGTGCAAATGGAGTCGGAACCGACGGAACCACATGCAGCCACAGCAGCTGCTCCGCTCAGCTCATCATCCTCGTGTCCCTGGGCGTGTGCCAAACGCCGCGAGACAGACAAGTCAAACTGAAACTGAAGCTAAAGCTGCAACTGCAGCAGGAACAGGAGCCTGAGCTGCCTCAACTTCAGCTGGCAATCGATGCCAACTGGCGAAAAAGGGCAGCACATGAAAAAAGCACTGACAACCGCTGCAATTTTCAGCAATTTTGTAAGTACACAAATTAGTGTTGAGCAATGTGCAGAGCATCGTTTATGCTAATTGTTTAATAAATGCACAAATTATGGGGAAGGTTTTTGAAGAAGAGTTGAAGCAGAGTTGAAATATTTCGAAAATATTTCAGTTAAGTAATTTATGTCATTAGCTTAAAAATTAAGAAGACTATGCAATTAAATTGAATACTATATTGCAGTATTATTTATAATATTTAAATTATAGAGTTGAATAATGAAATTGTTAATGAGTTGAAGTTAATGTAGAATATACAAGTTAAAAACATTGTTTTCAAAACTATATAGAATATTTTATAAGTTATATTTATTACTTAAGATTCAACTGACATTAGTAGATTTATTTATTTTATTGCAATACAGTTAATATTTGGCATTTATATTTATATTTATTATATTTCACTATGTTAATCTTTAATAATTTTTACTGTTTACATAATTTTGATTAATATTTTGTAAGTATTTAAAAACCTGTAGCTATTTATTCTTCTATAAGCTTAATTTAATATAGAAACTTTACTGATCTCAACTTATTACAACTCCTGCAAACTCTGATTTATTTTTGCGATTCTTTTCCCGAAATCACAGGTTATTACACAGTCGAGCAATCACACTCGTGATGAGGACTAAGCCGCTAAGCTGCAACATCAAATTTGGATGAAAACAAAAAGCAGCAGAAAGAGCAACAACAACAACAAAGTAACAAATCACAACAACAAATAACAAAACAAAATTCAAGTCACAGACAATTTGTGTACTTTGCGAAGGCTTTTCTCATCATAATTCCGCCTAAATCTTCCACTGTGCCTCTCTGATATGTTGCATGTGTGTGTGTGAGGTATGTGTGTGTGTATTTGATGCGCCGCTTCAATCATAAATTCAAACAGACGCATCATGCTCGCATTAGCGCAATGTTAATTAAACATTTTCAATGGCCACTAATAAATTCGTCATGTTGTGTAAAATGATTAAAATTGTGCTAATTGTGAATGCCGATGCATGTGAATTTGATTTCAACGGCTTTTCATGACAGTTTCCAACTCTCCCCCTTTCATATATCACCTTGCCCCCCTCTTGATCAATTCATTAACAGCTGCAGCATAAATAAATCAAAAACAGAACTTTGTAAATGCAATAGACAAATTGTCAAAAAGGCATGGTAAAAGAGAAGGGTAGAAAGGGGGAAGGGCAGGGGGAATAAATACGTAAAAACTTGTTAAACATTTTGACATTTTTTATGCAAATAGTTTTCAATTAGCTGGCAAACAAATTGGCAAGTGGAGCTTAAACTTTCGCAGGGCCGCAATAAAAATGCAAAAATGTTAAATAATTAAAAGCAGCAACAGAGGCAGCAATGGCAACGGCAACGGCAGCAGTTGCTGCTGCTGCTGCAACTTGCTATGGCTAAAATTAAATTATGTGTGCCACAAAGTTCGCCTCGAATTATGTCGCATAAATCAAATAAACACTGGGAAAAAAAACAACCTCTGAAGTTGAGCAGGCTGCAGAAATGTGCGAGGCGAAAAATTACTGGGAAAAAATTTATACGAAAAACTTTTGCATTTAAAGCGAGCCCCAGGGCTGGCTGAAGACAGAGAGGGGGCAGTGAAGGAGAAGGGAGGGAAAGAAGAGGGAGAGACTGTGTGTGTGCAACACTTGGCTAAAGCCAGAGAAACGAGGCAAAAAGAAACACGGCAATTTTTGTAGAAACCGCAGTCGACAGTGGGCAAAAACAAGTGTTTAAATGTCAACAGCAAACACAAGAAAAACCAGCAGCAGCCAGACAGAAGGAGTTGTGTGTGTGTGTCTTTGTGTGTGTCAGTATGTGTGTGTGTGCAAGTGTATCTGCAACTTCTGCAGCGCGATAACCGCATCTGCGTTGTGGAGACTCATCTTCTATTTTATATGTTGTGTAGCCAGTCAAATGTCATGAACTTTTTGGTCAGTAGTTGCCTAGCTGTTGCCTAGTTGGCTGCATCTATGAGATACTTTCGGGCGCACATGGCACCAGGCTTAATAACTTACCCCAAAGCAATGCAAATGTCAAAGTTATCCAAAACTGCATCTTGTCCGCCGTTTGATGCTGCCAGTTGCCGTTGGTATTTGTATTTGTTGTAGTTGTTTAGTATATATATGTGTTGTTGTTGTTGTATCGTTTGTTTGCAGCTCAGCTCAATCTGGCTCTGTTCACAGTTGCAGATACTTTTGTATCTCTTGGTTTAATTGCAAGCCGCTGCCTCGCTTAGGCTTGGCCAAGCAATCGAGCCTTGCATTTTGTTAAACATTTTGCGCAATGATCACACACACGGAGACACTTCACAATCACACACACACAGACACAGACAGTGCAATCTCACACACAGTGCGTTGTCAATTCAATTTCAATTGTTGACTGATTTTGATAACCTCATTGAAAGGGGTTTGTTATTCAATAGATTTCGACTCGATTCTCTTTCGACCACGTTCAGTTGTTGCTTATCTCATTCGTTTATTTCGAACCCTCGACTCGACTTGACTTGCGATACGCGACGCTGAGTACATTGACAACGCGCAGACCGTTGAAGACTAAACGCAGATACAAATGCCGCCTGCTCAGATACAGGTCCAAGTCGAAGCGCAGCTCACAGACGATTGCGACGAACTCGAACTCGAACCTTGAATCAGGTGGACCTGCTGCACTGGCACTGGCACTGCCAACTGCATCGAACTCGAACCCAAACTCGAAATGGAGATCAAACACCAACTTATACCATGCTCGGCTTGTGGTTTGAGTCATTGCTAAGCACCGGCATGGGACTGCCTTGGCTGGTTGTAAATGAGTTTTCCAATTTTTAAATTAGAAGTTCATTTTGTTTTCTTTTTGTACTTATAGTTTTCAATTTGGCAAAGTTTCCCCCCTCAACTTTTAATTCAATCTTCATTCATCAGAGTTCTCGCAAGTCTTGGCAATTTATTATGTTCCGCTAGTTATAGCTCGCTCTCTCCCACTCCCTCTCTCGCTCTCTCTATGTATCTCTCGGCATATCTAAAACCGATTTGGATGCTGCAAGCCTTTTATTAAATTTTAGTACAGGAACTTCGTCAACTTCTTCGTCTGGCGCTCGCACGACTCTCCTGCGACTGCGCCGTGCGGCAGCCGAAGTGGTGCATGACTCTGCTAATTGTATTCTAAGTTTGCAGACTCACTCTTATACAGAACTCTGCTACGCCAGGCAATGCGTATAGCTGACTACGGTTTCGAACTACAGTAGAAGAGACTCAATCGAATGTCTGCAAACAAGAGCAGCTTATACTGCTAATATAAGAGAGGTGTAACAAGTATTATAAGAGCGTGAGAGAGTAGGAGAGTGAGTGAAAGAGAGCGCATGGAGAGGGTGGTAGCAACATGTCTGAAGTACTATCTAGCTGAAGTACCAGGATTTTGGTTATGAAAGTAAAAGTAAAAGTGTAAAAGAGTCTGCCCGCCATTGCGCGGCTTCTCTTCTCTTCTCTCTTCGGCAATATGAGAAAAACTTCATATAAAATGCAACAACAATAAAAACAACAACAACAACAACAAGCTGAACGCAAAAGATTCTAAAAGTTTTCAACACAAGTGAAAGTGGCAGACGTTGAAGTCAATTTAGTTGCATAGTGCACTCTGGGTAAATAATAATATATTGATAGATTATGTCCAAGTCTGCCACAGAACTTTAAGTGTAGATCCAATCGACATGGATGACTTTGCAGTTTACTATGGTATTGTCAATTGTTGCGGATCCCAAAAAAAAAACTATTTGCGAATTATCGAAACTTGTGTAACTAACTGTATTCTTTATAGTTGTTCATAGTATCTTAATATATATATCATATATAAATATGTAAAATCAGTTGTTATAAATACCTTCAATGATTTCATCAATTGTCTTCACTTAATTCCATCAACTCATCCATCATATTCTACTCAGTAACCTCCACTTGTTTCACACAACTTATCCAACTTATCTATCTATGATAACTGACCTTCCCTAATGTCTAACGCAGTGTAGTCATTGCCTTATCGGCGTAAGATCAGTAGCAAGGGGGTTGAGGCATCTATTATGAGTTGCACCATTATCATCCAACAGTATCTATAGGGTTGAGTTCTTGTGAACATGCAAGAATTCACTCAGCTCATGTCAAGCATTAAATAAAAGAATATATTTATTAAAATATAAAAATATGTACATATATATGTGTATAAATATGTTAACTATTGTCATAAAATATATTATTTTCGATTAATTAAACAAATTTAAATTCAACAAATTTTTGAATCTACTTTTGCTTTTTTCAAGCCACTCGAATGCAATAAAATTGGTGTATAAAAGAGCGCGGCTAAAAAACTGAAGCTAAAAAGCCGCAGAGAAAAACGGAGGAATCAAAAAATGTGTGTGTATGGGTGTGCATAATAAAAACAGTGCAACTCACACACACATTGAGTAACTCACTCACACACATTTCGATGTGAAATGGATGAACAAGGTGTGGGCCAGACAGATAGTTCCCCATATGCATACACACACTCACACGGACACACACTCATATGTATACAATTATACCTATGTAAGCTAGTTGGCAGCACTGGCTAGTCCACAGCAGGCTTTATTAATGGCTCATAATGACTTAAGTGAAATTACTGAAGCATAGCGACCCATTGCCAGCCCCTCTCCTTCCCCTTCTCCTTATCCCGCCCCTCCCCCAGCTCGAGCTACGTCTTCGTCTTTGCCCTGCTCTGCGGTGTTTCCCTTTTGCTTACACCACCAGGGCCATGCTGTGGCTGTGGCCGTAGCTGTGGCAGTGGCAGGGACAGGGGCAGGGGAAACTCGCCTGGCTGCAGCCATAAACAGCGAGAATTCCCACGCGGCATTTAATATTCTGTTGGCCAAGTAAATTTTCGCTGTTCACATGTTGCTGCTGCCGTTCCCTCACAATACCTATTGGCACCTATAGCATCTATATAGGGTATGCATATTTTAACTAGCGCATGCATATTTTAACTAGTTTTGGAGAAAGAGAAGAGGAAACAAGATGTCAAGGTTGGAAATTAAAATAAATATTTATCAAATTTTCAGCTACTCCATTTTAGGTATTCTAGCAAACAGTGTTGCTCATTTATGTGAGAATGTCTGTAAGTATTAAAGCTAAAGCATCGCTTGGCAAGTCACTAAGTTTAAATTGAATTTGCTAATAAAAATAATACCATAAGTTTTCGCTATAAAATGAAAATTATACTGTTCTCTTTAAGCAACTTAGTATACCTAATTTTAAGAAATTTATTAATAAAATAAATTGTTAATGTGTATATAATTATTTAAATTGAATCGTTATTAACAGTTAACATTTATTTAATGATTTTCAGCCAATGTTGTTTGCCTTCTACAATTTATTCCAATTTTATTGTAAATAGTAAAGGAGAATATATTGTAAATTTGTATAGTATTTTAAAGAATTCTTTTTCCTTTCCAACATATAACTTTAAATTATTCTTTATTATTATAATTTTTTATATACGTTATTAACTTTAATTAATTTATACTAAAATCTTATAATAATTTAGTTTCATTCCCCCATAAAGCTATACAAGTTAATCAAATTATTTATTACCATACAACTACTCCCCAACACAAAGCAACCCTAAGGGAAAGCAACTCATAGGGCATTTCATAGTCGTATATCTCCCTAGCCAGGTCTGCTACTCTCACTTGTTGTTCTACATACGTATTCTTTGTTGTTGCTGCTTGCCGTGCTCGCAAGTAGTTAAGGTCAGTTCATATATTATGCTTTGCCAGGCAAAAGGTGCCATAAGTCTATGCGAGCATGTTCGTGTGGGTGTGTATTGCAGCAAGTGTGTGTGTGTGTGTGTGTTTGTTAAGAGAGTGTGTAGTTTTTGCCCGGCAGCTCTTATTTATTTTGCCTGTCTGCCCGACTCGACTCGATTCGTGGTGAGGCAAGGAAAGTCGACAGGGAGAGGGTGAAGAGGGGGGGTGGCATAGGCAAGTCGAGGCAACTGTTGCCTACTTTTGTGCGTCTCTGATGTCTGCCTGCTGCCTGCTAATTAAGCGAAATTTTGCGTAATAAGCTCGTCTGTAATTTGCGCTATCTTTGCGCTCTTTTGTCTTTCAGTTGTTGTTGTTGTTGTTGTAGCTGTTCTTGTTGTTGTTATACTTGTTGTAGTAGTTGCCATTGCTTGTGCTGCTGCTTTTTGTTATTGTTTTTCCAGGCCAAGGGTGGCCCCCTTTTCGTGCCTTTCTCAGTCTGTCTGTGTGTGTGTTGACTTTGTTAACTGTCATCAAGGTGTTCATTGGCTTTGTTATTACGCCTCAATGAATTTTCGGGTGTGTCTATTGCGACCCGCACAAATTGTGCGCCATTCAAGTGATATATGCGTGTAATTTTTCATATATACGCCAGCAGGGTAACCCTCCCCCCCTGCTGCACACACTTCCCTCTTACTTGATCACTCCCAGCAATAGTTGCTGCTTCATACGTAGCCTGGTTACTGTTGAGAGCGTCTGTAAATCATTATGAGACACTGTGGAGACAGCGTGGTCTATTGCCGAGTGTACTAGCTCAACGACAGACAGACACACGCACAGCAGGTCAGTGCTGGGCAAAAGCTAATGGAGTTACTTAATTTATTGACTTTAATTTCGGCTTATCGAAAGTTTTCCAATCGCATTGAACTCATTTTTGAATTATTTCATTATTTGTGTAAATTAATTAATGCACTAAATAAATGAATGTGTGAATTGTGAATGTTGATTTCGACATCGTTTTCACATTTTGCGGGGCCATCAATCAAGGCTCAAGCCTCCCCTTGCTGTACCTTGACTGCAGTTGAGCTGTGCAAAAGGGGTGGGGGGAGGGACAGACTGAAATGCTTTGACTGATAAGCCGCATTATTAACGCCACGTCAAGCTCGGCACACGCATAATTTCATCAACAGTTGAAGCAGCTGCAAGGCGGCACCTTTTTGGTTGCTTGTTTTTGCTGCCAATAGATAAGAGGAGCAGCAGCAGCAGCACAGCAGCAATAATAACAACATTATTTACACAGACAGCAACACACACACACATATAAACAGACACACCCACACAGTGTGAGGCATTTTAAACACATGTAAACAAAACCGTTGAATTAAACCGAAAATTAGCATCGATTAAAGTCAAGAAGCGGCGAGAATGTTGCCCCACACTTCCCACTGCTACCTCACCTTATCAGTTATAAAGTCAACACACGAACACACGCAAACACACACACACACACGCACATCGTGCACTGCTTTAAACAAATTTTAACATAATTTCAACATGTGTTGAAGGCGCCGCGCACACGCTGCGTATGCTTAATCCCTTTTAATCCGTTTTTAGGCGTGTCGCCAACGTGCGCAACGTGCCCGCAACACAACAAGAGCGCCGACTAACCTAACCTAATCTAACCTGCACAACAACAACAACAACAGGAACAACAACAAGCAACTGGAACAACAACAAAGTGTTGGTGCAGTGTGTGATAAGGCCGCCGACGTTGGTGCTGCCGTTGACGGCCTTGGCGAGTCCATTGAGGGTGCCAGCATAAATAAATAATAGGGTATATAAGTAACTGTCTCTCTGGCAGTGCAGGTGTGTGAGTGTGTGTGTGTGTGAGTGCGTTGAGGTGTTTGCAAAACTGCGAAAATATTAGTGCGCTCGCGGCGTCGCGCTGAGCTCAGCTCAGTTACAGTTACAGTAGTTGTTGTAGTTGGTGTAGTTGGCAGCAGGGTTGCCGCATAGGCCTCTCGCGTAGTAGGGTTGCCTGCTACTTATCATATGCAAATGTTTTCAAAACATTCCCCCTGCTTATAAATTCAGACAAACTGCGACTTCAAGAATGTTTGTTAGCACCCACTACAAGTTGCAGACCACCCTCCCCCCTCACTACCGCACTGTCGCCTGCAATCCCCGTTCCCCCCCGGCAAGGCTATCTACAAGTTGTGAGCACAATTTCCAGACTGTTTGTCTGACATGTCATAAATTCATTAGTGAGCATTTTTACGATGCTTCAGCGCAATCGAGAGACGAGCTTTGCCTTGGCTACGACGGAAGTAATTTCCGTTGTGCTTTAATGTGCCACATAAAGTGGCAGATATAGATACAGAGCCAGAGGGCAAAGGTCAGAGAGGCTGACAGGCTCTGCTGTGATAGCATTGCAACTTTCAATTACAGTAGTAATCTGAAGTGAGACAGAGACAGAAAGAGACAGAGGCAGAGAAAGAAACTTGCTGCAGAATCTGTTAGAGATGTTTCAGATTACAAGTTCACTTTGAGGCAGCAAGGGGAGCAGGAGAGAGTGGAGGTAGGTGGACTGAGGGAGGTTGCATTAAAGCAATGTTTACATATAAATTTATATGTATATATTACACTATATATATCTGTATATACATATATAATCTGTATCTTAATTCCCAATTTACCATTGGTGCTCATTTTCTTACCATTTCCTTTGTTACTTTTCTGCCTGCTGGATATCTTGCAGTCTTGCAGCCCTTTTGCTCGACAGCCTGCGCATTCACAATTAGTTTGACAAGTTCATTAATTTATTTCATTTCGTGTTTATTGACAACCTTGGCTAATTGACTTAATTCGCAGAAATTTCTCTCGAAAATCATTATTGGCAAAAAGTGGAGCAGAGGAAAGAAGAAAGTTAAAAAGGGGGAATTATTATGGTAAATAAAAGAGATAAATAACTGCATCTGAGCACAACTTTATGCACTGTGTCAATGGTTATACGATATAATATATTATATTATATATATCATGTACCAGTGCAATTACCTTATCATTATCTGCTTTGGATTTGATAAAAGTTTAATCACGATATCATCATTTGTATACGTACAAGTATGCAGCCAACTAGTTCTCTTTAGTTTGGTTTATTCTCTACAACATGAGAGCATTTGTGCTTTATTTTCACACTTCTTTTGCCCAAATTCGTATTAATGTCATTGGCTTTGCGAGTTGTTTGTAGCACTTTCTTCTTCTTATCTGCATAAACATGTGCAGTAAGCCGAGGCATTCATTTATCTGCTGATAGCCCATTTCACGTCTGTTTTCAAGCTGTTTTCACTCAGCCTTAGACGCCTCTGCCCCTTGCCACGCCCCTGTTTCAGCTGCAGCTTTAGCTTTGGCTTTGGCTTTGCCTTTGGTGTGGAAGCCTTGGCCTGCTTTTCAACATGTCCATCGTCAATAGGGCACAGACATCTGAGCCATTTTTCAGTTTCCACTTCCCTTCTCCTTCTCCTGCTTCTTCTTGTGCTGCTGCTGCTGCTGCTGCTTTAGCTCAGCTCGACTCGTTGCTTTGTTGAGCTGTTTCTTTAGTTCGGCTTGACGCGTTGCTTTCTTAGTTTCAGCTTCGTTTTGCATGGCAAATGTAATTTATACAAAATTAATTTACGTCATAAAAAGACTTTTACAGAGGGCGAAGCAGGGACAGGAGAGGGGTAGCTAGCTAACTGCCCTGCGCACACTCTCTCCGTCTGACTGCTGATGTCATAAATGTTGCATGGCGTAAGCACAAATACACACACACACAACTGTAGCTGGCAAGCAACAAATATGCATCGAAATAAAATAAAATATAAGCCCAAAAGTAGTAAAACCTAAAGCCCTGGCCAAAAAGGCCCAAAAGCTGTGCACAATTTATGCATGAAGACACCCCCACCATCCCCGCCGCACACCCCCCCCCACCCCCCTAGGCAACATTTTGTTGCACTTGCTGTGCAAGGCAGGAAGGGAGGGGGGTGTAAAGGGGGATTGCTTGTTGCCCATTGTAAATGCAGCTTAGAATTTGTTGCAAATAAAGTGAAATGGCAACGGGCTGCTACAATATTCCACACACACACGAAGCTCAGAAGAAACTGGTGTAGAGAGGGAATGAAAGAAGGGGCCGGCAGGGAAGGTAGGGCTGAAGAAAGTGCGAGAAAAGCCAGCAAGGCAGCAGAAACAACAGCAGCAGCAGAAAAAATTGGCAATTTAACATTTGACGTTTTCTACGAGACTTGTTCAAACAATATACTTGGGAATTTGTTTTAATGCTCGGGCGAGCCAAGAGATCTGGCAGCAGAGTTTGGCGGGGTGGCGAAGGGAGGCTCCAGTGGGGGGGCAGACTGGCAATAATGGCTTTAAATTTTTATTAGATGACGACGCTTATGCGCCTTAGTAGCGCTGGCACGTTGCAAGCAGCCTGAAATGTTGAAATGTTGTTGAAAATGCGCTGCCTGCTGCCACTCTGCCACTGCCTGCTGCAGTTGTATGAGTAGTTGTAGTTGTCGTTGTTGTTGTAGAAGTAACACTACACTTAGGTGTGTGTGTGTGTGCCAGTTAGGTGTGCTTGTCTTGCTCACGTGGAAGTTAGTATAAGCACTAATTACCAAAAAAAGAGAAATAATGAAATGAAACACAAATGCGAAACATGTTGCACGCGGCGTATGCGTAACCAAGGCAAAGTCGACGCTTGGATACGCTGTGCGTGGCCAGAGCACATTGTCATGGCTGCGCTAGGCTTGGCTACAGTCTTGGGTCAGTCTTAAAGGCATTAACAGATCTTAACTGTGCAAATAAATCATTCGCATAGCAGAGCAAATGTGCGAGTGCGTGTCTCTGTGTGTGCCTGCTTCTGCCTGTTTATGTGAGCGTGTGTGTGTGTGTCCGCGTGTGTATTTAATATGCAAATCAGTCAGATAAGGATATCGTAGCACTGCACTGACAGTTGTCCGATCCTAGTGTCAGATGTTAAGCGGGTGAACTTGTGAACCTTGAGCTGGTTATGAACTCTGGCATTGCCTTACTCCTCTCTCTCTCTCTGTCTCTCTCTGTCACTCTCGCCTCCTCCTTTAGACAATTATAACAACAATATACAGCTGCCAAATGAGCAGCAACTGTTTCTGCGTGCCTGTCTGTGCGTCTGTCTGTGTGTGTGTGTGTGTGTGTTTAGCTAGCTGCCCCTGAGCGTATGCTACACTTTATTTTATGTGGCTGCTGTCGCCTAATTCGCATAATTACGCGCTTATTATTTTTGCAAACTGTCTCTGCCGCCGTCCCGCACACACACACACACACACACACACACACACACACACACACACATACACTCACACAGATACACAGCCGTGTGCGCGTAATTGTATTTCGCTTTGCGTGTATCCAGTAATTGTATTATTTGCATGATTTTATTATTTTCCACGCTGCCGTTCATGCTGCAAAAGCGAGGGACACAACAGAAAGAAGTGGGCAGGAGGGGAGGCGTGGCAAAAGCGCCGCGCAGCGACCATAATTAACCAAATAAATAAAACAGTCGAAAACTGTCCAGCAGATATAACGGCATTATAGTCGCGCCGAGCCTAAAGGGAAACGGAAGTGGGCAGCAAACGAAAACAAATACGACAAATAACTAAGTACAGATAGCTGCCACAACACTTACACGCACACACACATGCTCACCATGAAACTCATGCGTGTGTGTGTGTGTGTGTGCTGCACATTATTGAGTATTGTCTATGCCCGTGGGTTAGATTTGGGCTTTTTGTATTGTTCATTGCCGCCATGACAACAGCAAATTAAATGCTTGTCATTTTGCTTTTTTATACCCTATGGAAGCGCCCATTCCGACCTATAGCGACCTACTGCGCACATAAATCGTAATTATATCTGTTAAAAATAGCAAACTAACTAAATAAACAAATATACAATATAACAAATGGACAAAGATGCGCACAGATAGCGTTCGATTCAGTGAGCATTTAATTATTGTTGAAATTGAGAAGACAATAACGTAATTCACAAAACAATATATGTAAAATATATTAATGTAAAACATATTAAGTAGTAATAATAGTTATTCGAAAGAAAAATAAACATTTTATTTAGCTATTTATTTTATTAATTTGATTATATATATTTTTATTTATTCATTTTAAAATATCAATTAATTTATAATCAATTTCAAATAAACTTATAAATTCAATTTAATTTAATTATAAATATAATATAAAATATAATATAATTTATAATATATAAATAAATTTGAACTATGCTTAAATCAAAATTGGTATTTCATATAAAATATCTACTTTATTTTACTATTTGCATTTACTACGAATATTGTGTATAATTTAAACAACTACAGGGTATTTGCCAGGCCAGCATTAAGAACACTAAACAAGCTTTGTTTTTTCTGTTCGGCTAGAGCCATAGTTTGTTTGTTGGATTACTTATTGGCTGCTTTGCAAATGCGGTATTACAGTTAGCCTGTTTGTCTGTTTTCCCATCTGTCCGTCTGTCCGTCCGTCCCACAATCCGTCCGTCTGTTTGGCTTTGCTTTATGAAGTTGTGAGCATAACTAATTGAAAAGTTTTTGTCGCATTTGCCACTCTCCCTCTCTCTCTCTCTCTCTCTCTCTCTCTTGCACTCTCTTTCTCACTCTTTCTCTGCTTGGTTAGTGGATTTTGAACTTGCAACAATGAACGATGAATTTATCGTAAATGTTTTTGTGTGATTATCGGTCTTGCGACTTATGATCAGAGTAAAAAGCTGTTTGCAGAGCTTAGCAAAGTCGAGCACAAGAAACAGAAACTGCCTTGGAGCAGGCAATATGCTACTTATTGTGGTTCCTAAGGATTTCATTTCATTTCGTAGTAATTCTTTTGATTAAATTATTGGCATTTTGCCAGCTAAGCTTAGGTAAATTAAATTTATCATTAAAGACGTGCAAAAGGAATATTGTTTGTCTTTTTGTGGCCTGTTCGCAGAATTCAATTCGGTACACCGATTGAGGTTGGTATTTTGAGGATTCCTGGAATGCCTGAATTCTTGGAATATCCTTTTTCGTTCAAACTCATGTCAGCATCGAGTGCTTTGTAAGCCGTTTTACATTTTGTATTCAAATGAATTTAAAGAGTTAAGCAATAAAGTTAGATGAAAATTAGATAGAAAATAATTTGTTAATCTGCTATTAATTGAATTTCTAATTTGCCGCTTCGGCTTAGCTTTGCCAGCTGGGTAATTGATCCACTTAATTGTTTAAGTCTCTCTCTGTCTCTGTCTCTCTGTCACTCTCTCTTTTACTTTGTGCAGTTTCAGCACAGAATCCATCTCCGTTTAACCCTCGTGATCTGTACCCAACTACGTGCGAAGTCACACAGCTCAGGCATTCTAGATATATCGATAACTATTGCAAGTTGCTTGTTATTCTCTTCTGCTCTCTCTACATATTATGTAGGTTATGTTGTAAGGATATACATATGGTATACATATAGTTAAATTCCTATTCAGTCATCATATCTGTCATACAAGTGGCGCCAGCTGGCGGACAATTTATAGCTATAATAATGCAGACTGCACTGCAGTGCACTGTGTGCCTGATTTACTAACACTCTCTCTCTTTCTCTCCTTCCCCCTCTCTCTCCGTCACCCTCTCTCTCTCTCTCTCTGGTAACCTGCCTGTATTAAAACTTGAATCTCATAGCATATTTAATATTACTTTATCTATTTTATTGCATTAAGAACTTTTCTATGCGACTAATTCAATTGTTTATCGATTGTTCAATGAACGTTCGCTCCTGCCAGGGCTCATCCGGCTGTGCCACATACGTAAGTAAATTTGCTGCTGCTACTGTGTATCCAAGTCACACACACACACAAACACACACGCAGTTCGGAGAGAAATTCAATAGCCTTTTGCAGGCTGGCAGGCAGGCAGGCTGCTTCGTTATGGGCGCATGGCTCACCGCCGCCAATAACCACACAAATTACATTTATTTAAGTTCCGTCACATCAAACGTTTACGGCCCTTGGCCACACACACACACACCCAGCCACGCCTTCAGCACCTCTCGCTTCCACTGCCTCTCTTCCTCCCTCTCTCTCTCTCTCTCTCTCTCATAACTCTGAGTCTCCATGCAACAATTGCCCATCTAATTCACTCAACTGCTCACCTGTTGGCCCCCTCTTCCCTGAGCTCTGTCCTCTCCCCTCTCTCCCACATCTCCTCTCTCTACTCACCTCTCTCTCTCCCTCTCTTTTTCTCTCACTACCTCGACATTTTCGATGTTGTCGTTGTCTCTTGGCTGCCGGCGGCGCAGTTAATGTTGTCTGATTTCATTAGCGCAGTTCACGAGTCTCTGCTGCCGTCCCCCTGCCCGTCACTCTCTTTCTGCCTCTGCAAACGCGTATTGACAGTTTTCGTTGGCGGGCGACCTTAAAGATACACGCGTAATTTATCTCTTCACGTTTCTCGACTGCTTCGCACGCCAATTAGACAGAACAGCAGCCGCCCCGCTCTTCCTCCCTCTCTCCCTTGCAGAGCTACTAAAGCATTTTACATGAACTTGAATGAGCTTATTATTGCTGCCGCTTGTACACGCCCCCCTCCCCCTCTTCTCATGCTTGTTGATATTATTGATACCCATGCTAAACGTATTTATATCCGTGCATGTATCTGTGTATGTGTTTGTTATGCTGCTCTCTTTATAGGCATGGCAATTTTTCCCACCAGGCTAAGCCGCTGCCCAGCACCCTCTACCTCCCCCCACCATTCCAGGCTGATGCTTGTTGTGGCTAATTTGCTTTTATTATTCGCATTAAATTTTATGCTTATGTTTATGTTTTTTTCGAATAAAAGTCGAGAGCCGATAGAAATTGAGACATTGTTGGCAGTGCGAATTAGCCCAGAATTGTTGCGTCCTTATACCATTTTCATTTCCATTTCCGTTGCTCGTTCTCGTTCTCGTTTTCGTATCCGTTTCGCTGCCGTGCATTCTAATGGCCAGTTTAGGCCAACAGTTGCTGCAGCTGCTGCCCGCGCCATGATTACGAATTGCCGTCAACGATGCTGGCAACGTACCGTTAAACGGATATTAACCATGCTGACATGTGACCGTGACCCGATGCTCACAGTCGAAGCAAGTGCCAAGTTGCAACTACCAAGTGGCAACAGTGGAAAGTAACACTATGTAGGAACTTGTTAGAGCCGCTTTCTATAGAGTGAACGGGTATTATGACTTGTAACTAGCTGAAGGAGGCAAGTGCGACCCCGCAGCTGAGAAGATATGGTCTATTTGGTTCGTATGAACACCTAGATCTCAGTGACCACAAGAGCCAGGCTTACCAAATTCAGTGACAATGTGTCTTAATATTATGCACAGCTAAAGAGTATTTTAGAATTTGTCCGCGCCCTCTTCCGCCTCTGTGCATCGATAAAAATCAAATTGCAAGCTAAACTTTAAAGCTAGAATCCTCATTTAATCTTCATAGTTTACTTAACTTGATCTAAATGATACCAGAAAATTTGATTACAATCGTATAATGAAAATAAAAGATATTTAAGACATAGTGATGTTCTTGGTAGCGGGTATATCCAAGTCAGGCATACTCAACTGTACATTCTTGCTTCATTTTCCCGTAAGTTTGATCGGCAGATTAGTTTGGATTAAAACTACAAAATATTGCCAAATTTTTAAATTAAAAAACAATTATTCCTTTACGAAACTTAAATTTTCCAATTGTAACTTCAGATTAAAATGCCACCAAATGTTAATGTTGAATGTGAAATTTGTTTAACATTTTCCAAAAAAATCTGAAAATCTCATTCATCAAATTTCATGTTAATAAAAACGAATCTGAATCAAATATAACTTTTGTAAAATGAGTATCTCATTCAGCTAATTATCACACTTAAGATGATAATTACAATCACATGACACGTAAATGGAAATTCAGTTAAAATTTCGCATTAAAAACACTTGAAAAACTCAAACAAACAGCAGAAAAATGCAAATTCCTGAGGATTCTGTTAGATCCAGCTTGATTTCAATTAAATAATGCTGTGTGCGAGGATAATGTGCACCCGAATTTCAGCAAGGGATTCTGTTTTGTGTTCCCTTTGGGGGGAGTGTTTACACCCCCCAGACCCTCCTTAATTAAAATCTCGCTGTCTGGCAAATTTCAATTATATTTTGTGACCTATCAGCGACAACAATAAACAAGGCGAATCGTTCGGCGACAACGACAACGAGCCCGACCCCGACCACGACACGGTTGAACCCAACCCCCTGCCCGCCACTCCCCGCCCCTGCCACACCGTCTCTTTGTTTGTTATGATATTCACTCGCATATGTATGAGTGTGTCTATAGGTAAAGGTCTCCCACTGCACTCCCCTACCCCCTACCCCCTCCTGCTCGCGTCACTTGGGGCCCAAACCAGAGCGTCGCATATGTGTCATAAAAACAGGCGGCGCATAACTCTGCCCCACATCCAGCTTGGCTGCCGCTTCCTCCTGCCACCTAGCTGCCCCTGCCCTGCTGGCAGCTGGTGTTTTGTTTTTTATGCCACACCTCGATGCAAATCATTGCCACATCTGACGCACATGTGGCACGTAACAGACACAGAGACACGCTCGTGTACATCGTCGTCGTCGTCGTCGTCGGCGTCGTCGTCGTCGTCGGCGTCGTCATTGCAGGATTTGTCTGTTTTCTGATTGTCGTCGGCGGTGGCTGGCGCTTGACTGCTTGCCCCCTCTCCACCCTTCCCCCTCCCTTGTGCACAACATATTCCTCTCCCTTCAGCACCCTCTTGCTGCCACTGCTGTTGCTGCTGCTCCAACTGTCGTCTGCTGTGACATTTTGTAGGCGCTATGGCGTGCGAAATTGTAAATTTTTGTCTCCTGGTCTCGCTGCCGTCTCCCTCCCACACTCCCTCTCCCACTTTCCGTCTTCACTCCCCCATGCGCTGGCCCTGCTACTGTTGCTGTTGTCCATGTTGTGCTCTGTTCTTGCTGTTGTTGTTTTTGGCTATATGCATTATTAAGAATATACTCAGCTGTCAACAAGTCACAGCCCCACGCAGCTTCTGTATTTGGCTTCCCCTCCTCCACTTGGCGAGGTGATTTAGCTGCCTGTCTAACTGGGTATCCAGTCAGTCAGTTGCTTTTAGTGCAAGTTGCTTTTAGCCAAGGTCGTCTAAATTGAAACTTGCAAGTGGGCAGTGGAAGCTTCCCAAGTGCCAAGCTAATCCCGGGCTCAACAACTGCTTGCCCACGCTCCCTTGTCCCCTGCTAATGATCGCAGTTATTGAACTCTGACTTCCTCTCCCTCTCTTCCTTTATCACACTCTCTCTCTCTCTCCCGCTCTTTCTCCCCCTCTTTCTCCACCCATCTCTCCCAACTGACCGGCAGTTTGACCTGCAGTAGTCGCTGCAGTCCAGTCATGGCCCTAACTGGCCCGTCGATGAATCATGAGTACGTGCCGAAAGTTTTGCTTTGGCTTTAGCCGCTTTGGCTGGCTGAGCTGCAAAAGTTGACGCTGCCGACGCTGCCAACGCCGCTGCAGACTTTCCAGAGTTGTGCTTAAAAATTTATTTCATATTTTTTTCGCTGACAAAACGAACAGCTGAAGCTGAAGCAGTAGCTGAGCTGGCCGCTTTGCTATTTACTTTTCATTTATTAGAAGCAAGTTGAAAGAGAGAAAGGGAGAAAAAAAACGCAGTTGTTGCAGTTCTCTCTCTTCCCCCTACCCCCCTTAGAACTGCCCCTACTCCAGACACACTTCAACTCACTTTTGGCTCGTCACTTTTGCTCATTGGACACGTGTTCACAAATATTTGTGCTACGTGGCTGAACACCTGCTGCAGCTACGCTTCACATTCATTTGCCCCGTTTGGATACCCTAGATATGGCGCAGGGAATGCTGCGGGTATGCATGACTGCAGAGGAAAGGTAACTGAAGAGATAACAGATGAGAGTCGATTCGCCAAGTGATGATTAGCTTGGATTTGTTGTAGGATTTGTAGAGGTAGAATTACATACTATACATATATGTTTCCATCAGTAGAGTCTGTCTGGTATATATCAGTCATTATATATACATATATCTATACAGGCATAATATTAAACCAACTCTTCAGCAAATGTACTTCAGCACAACAGAATTTCAGCATCGCTTTAATATAACAAAGTCTGTACCCACAACCTGACTTATATATGTGGGCACTTTATTGTACTACGCGCTTTTTAGTGTCCATCAAATTTGATCAGATTTACTTGATCGACTTTAATAGTTGCAGGGTATACAAATTTAAGCCATAAAGCAGCGGATTGTTGCAAAAACTCAACTCGACTCGACTCGACTCTATCGTAAAGCATCAAACTTTTTTTTGCGCCATGGGAATTGAAAATTATTCCATGCTATGGTTTTAATAATCCAGGGAGTCCTCTATGTGTGTGTGTATATTAATGTTTTGGTTTTGTTTTCAGGTTCGATTATTTACAGAGCGCATAAAAAAATATAAAAGCGGATGCAACAAAAATGTCAAGTATCGACAAATTTACCGGACGCGCATATTTCCATGTTGTCCCCCCCTTCCCCACCGCGCTGTCTGTTTTTGTGAGCGAGGCGCTGATTTTCAAGGGGAAGTAGTAACAGGGTAGGGGTGCGTACTGAAAGTGAGTAAAAGCTGAAGCGATTGTCGTTTGTTTAAAAAACCAACACCTAAAAGTCGGCAATGGCATTTAAAAAGCATTTATATGTAACTGCCGAAAAGTAGGCAATACAATCTGTTTTAGTTTTAGTAGTAGACGGGAAAAATACAATAGTAGCAGAATTTAAATATGAGTACATTGCTAAAATCGACATTAAAGCTAACTCTTTTAGGCGTTTTAATATATAGACAAACGACAGCATTGCAATTTGTTATATAATGTTCTGGAATACTTTTTAGCGTCATATGACTCAACAAAGTGATAACATTAACACCAGGCAAACATGCTCCAACTGAAGTAAAGGAGAAATCTTTTCTACACTCATATATACATCTTTGATTAGACTTCTCTTTTGTATAATATCCACTTTTCAATGCAGATGTATTTTTCTCTTATTTGTTCCAACAACAACGCGAATTCAATGTAGGATCTGCACGCATTCACTTTCCGCACCTTACATCAGGTCCCCATTTCTGCCATAAGAAGCCCAACCAGTTTTAAAGCCTGCAGTGGTGCTGGGTCAGCTGGTTAAGAAATATGCTTCGATATCTTTGTTAACTGCTGCACAAGTTACAACTCCAATCTGCTCTGGCTGAAGTTTCGTCTCTATAGTGGATAATTTGCTGCATTGATACATGCCAAGCGAATACAAATCTCCTGCTGCCAAACAGTTACCCCGGCAACCGCCTGCCCCGCCCTTCTCCCTCCCCTGCACCTGTTCCTACCCAAGTTACAGGCTGCAAGATACGGCAGCATCCTGCGTCACATGTCAACTGTCATCTGTCATGTTGCGTCCGTTTGTGTAACTCTTTTTTTGTGTCGGGCAGATTGGGGGCGTGATATGCAAGCGGGGGGCAGGGTGTGGCCAATAGAAATATTATTTTGGGAATGTCCTTGAGAATTCAACTACCACCTGCAGCAGCAGCATAGCACAGCACAGCATGCGGCCACGACACACAGGACATAGGACACAGGACAGAGGACATGTCGCAACGCTTCGCGATGCGTCGTATCATGTCACTTCGCATTTGACGTAGTTAATTATTAGCGCATTTTAGTCCATTATCCGAAGCGAATCTGGCGCACTCAATTGAAATGCAATTAGCGTGCAGCATCGTCGCACTCCGCTATATCGGTCACACTCACTGCCCTCTTCCCCGCTGCCACCCACACTCCTACTTCGTAGTGCGCCTACGTCATGGATGACGTATGACCATTAAATGAGGACACGTGCCTGCCTGCCTGCTTGCCTGTCTCCCTGCCTGTCTGTTATCCTGCCTCCCTCCCTAGTACTTCTCCTCGCGATATATTCATGCACAATGTAGAACAACTAAAACAATTTCGTTTAACAACAACAACTCGAGCAGGGGAACAACGGTTACAAGGGGAACAACAACAGCAATCGCCATTTGTCAGCGAAACGGGGAAAAGTGTTTAATTGTATTACAACTACAAAAGTGACGTTTTCCTGTGTAGTTCTTCCCATGTACTGTAAAGGGAGCTACGAGGTTTTTATTTAATTTAGCGGCAAACATTTTTTGATGTTCTCTACAGGGTAGAGAGAAGAGAGAGTGAATGGGAGCAGGAATGTGCAACAAATTCGATAATATTATTACAATAAATCACAAGCGTAAAATCTGCATTAATTTAATTTACAGGTATTCTTACAATTGTCGAATAAGTTTAAAATATTTCTTTCTATTTTCCAACACTTTACACATAAGTATGCTACATTTTTTTGCTCGCCTTGTACTCCCTCTCTCTCCCACCCTCTAGTCTCTTCACTTCCTCGCAATGGGTATCTGCAAGTCAATCATGCTCGATTGACTAGTTTATTTTTTAGTACTTACAATAAAATTGTTTTCGTCGCTTTCAGTTGATGCACATAAATCTTTGAGGGCGAGTCAGTTGTGGCAAGAGGAGGAGGAGGACACCCTCTCTCGCCCGGCAGCTGCCACCTCTGTCCAGTTGGTTAACAAAGCTTGACACTTATCAAACTCAGCCAGCGCTTATAACGGGACTGCGGTTTGGAGCGAGCGCAATAAAAAACGGAGTAGCCGGGCAAAATAATAAAAAAAGGACAGCGGCAAACAATTATTGTCAAACGCAGAGCGTGACGCACACATGGACAACAACAACACACACACGCACACAAGCACACACACGCACACGTCGCACACACTCAAGCAGGGACACACATGCCTGGCTGACAATTTTCGAGTTCTGCGCTGACAGGCTGCTCCCTACCCCTCACACCACACACCTTCCTTCTACCTCAAGCTCTTCCTCCTTGCTGCCATATTTCTTCCATTACCCTCCTTCCCCCATGCCCTGCATAGATACCCAAGCTCAGCCAAGGCGTACCCAAAGCGAACCCTCGACAGCTTTTAGTGCCACATAATTTCTTCGGTCCGGTATTAGTTTTACGCTTATTACGGTCCCCTCCCTCTCCCTCCTCGCGTCGCAGTGTAGTTACACTTGCCCTCAGCTTACGCCGCATTACCGAGAGATGAGCTGGGGGCTCATAGGGGGATAGAGCAGGAGAACATTCGCAGTCTTGATATCATTAACTTATTGCATTTTCATTCCACACATTCCACGTTACGCCCCAATGGCCACAGCCCTTGGCCATATTTATGCATAAGATCAAGTCAGAGGGGGGCGTCGAAAGGGAGCCAAAGTGTTCATCTATCAAGTGGCGGGGGAAAAAGAAGAGGGGGGAGGGGGTGGAACTACCGCACACGTAGCTGTATGTGGAAAATATTATTTATGCACGTAACTAGTTTGTCATGTTATCCTTCTGCTTGAAGTAACTTTCTAGCTGCCCCCCTCCCCACCACTCACCTGCTTCCTCTGCTCCCCTCTCCCGCCTTCCTCCTTCAGCTGGTTGTCAGGCTACATGCCTCTCCTATCACTCTGACGATGATGTGCTCCACTTTATTGCCAAGTGCTGGACGCACTTCGCATTAAGTAGCTTCCATCTCCCCCTGCGCCACAGCCAGTTCCACCTGCCACATGTGACGTCATTGGGCATTTTTTTGCAACGAAAACATTTGACAGTTATGTGCCACTCTTATACGCCCTCGTCTTATACGCCGTGTAAGAGCAAAGCGCTGAATTGTCTTTTCGAACTTCAGTTCGAAATAGAATAACATATTGTAAACGTCTCTCTCTCTCTCCCTCTCTCTCTCTCTGTCGGAGTTGACCGTGAAATTGTTGTCAGCAGTAACAGGAATAACTGGACTAACTATCTATCGCCGCTCGGGGCTACTCCACTGACCAGTTGGACGGCAGCAGCGCGGTCCGCACACGCCTGTCGCCGCATAACCCTAATCAAAGCCAGCCAAGCATAAAGTCCACTTTGGTGCCTCATCAAAATCACTTTATGCTAATGGACACATTTGCATAATTTCCAAGTATTCCCAGCTTCCTCGTCCTGCTGGAACTAAGCCCAACACACAGCGCAACACACAACAGAACAAAGCACAACAAAACAAAGCAAAACAAAACGAAACAAGTGGAAAGCAAAACAAAACAAAACAAATATATTTCATATGACAACTTTGGCAATAATAATTCCAGGCTTTAAATAAATAAATACACTGCCTGAAATGGAGAAGAATAGCTTGTCAATACTGCAAATCAATACTATGGAAAGGACAGGCCTGAGAAATTCCAACAAATATTTTGCAGACTTCTGACTGAAATATTTCCAACTGTTTTTCAAACAAACTGTGCATAAATATATTTTAATAATTTCTATATGTTTATTGTTACTTATTTAAGTGTTTATTGAACCTACAATTGAGTACACTGCCGGAAAGGCAGCTCGACTTATTTTCATTGGAATTTCTTTGTAATTAACTTGAAATTATTTTTCCTATTTTCTAAATTATATTTTTATTACTTTTATTAATTATTATTAAAAGTATTTTAATTTGGAAACTTGTCTTAAACTCATTTCATATTTTATTTGTATTTATTATTTCCAATTCTCTTTCTACATTTATATTCTATTTAAATTCATTCTTTTCATTTCATTTTCTTCACACGAGGCATTTCAAATGAATATAAGCCACCCGTTTTTCGCTTCTCTCAGTGTACATATAAATTCTTTTGCGTTGTTCGCTTAAAAAACTATTATTGACATTTTCATAGCACGTGAATTATTGTAAACGGACATGTGCAATCCGTGTTCCCCATTGCCGGCCCGTCCGTCCTGGGTGCGATGTCCAGCCAAGACTCCCCTCAATATGTGTGCCATATTTCACGGTGTTCGCACTTGGCGGTTCGCTGGATTTACCTGCTGTTGGACCCGCTTCCTCTTGCTCCTGCTCCTGCTCCCGCTCCTTCTCCTCCTCTGGCCATTGCCACCTGCCACATGCGACGGAAACTGTTGGTTATACGCTCAAGTTCCGGTAATTATTTGATATAGGCCAACAGACTGCCGTTGGGAGTGTGCGTGCGTGTGTGTGTGTGTGTAAGGACCGTCCGCTTGTTATTTCGTATTTACGTTCAGGTTTATTCCTGTCGGCATTTCCAACTTTTTCATATGGTCACGTAATGCATAAAAACCTGTTACGCAGCGAGGAAGGGGCACGGCCTGAGCAACAAACACAGTGTTGGCAGTCGGCCTGCTTCAATCGTGCTTTGATTCATTGATTCACAAATAGGCAGAGGGGGCTCTGCCTGTCTCTCTCTCTCTCTCTCTCACACACACACACATCTATTCATCAGCTGCGCTCGAGTGTTCATAAAAAAAATTTAATCTTCAGCTCAATTAGCGGTCACCTTCCCCCGGGCCACCCCCTTACTGGGCACAGTTCTGCTGTCGTTGTCCCCTACTTGAGCCTAGGTAAGAGCGTGAGAGAGACAGAAAGAGAGAAACCGAGAGAGAGAGAGGCGCAATTAGAAATGATTTATGCCGCGCCATCAGGGTCAAAGGACTCTGTCAATTGCAGTCGCAGCACTTTTATGAGCTGAAAGTGCCACGCCTTCTCCCTGCTACTTGTCCTACTGTTGTTTTTACTCGCAGTACTTAAAGTTCGCCTCAGCCTCAGCCACTCCCTTTGCCCTCCCCCTTCTCTGCTGCGCTAACCGCGCTTTCCCGCAATGAAGTCATCTGAAATCTGCGGCTTGTCGTCATCATAAAAAGCGCCTGTTGCCCCCTCTCCACTTTCTGTCTCTCTCACTCTGTAAGCTCTCTCTCTTTTTTTTTGCCTCTACCCCCTCTCACTTTGTCTGCTGCTGGCTGCGCGTTTTTATGGCTTTTAATTTGATATGCGTAATTTACATAAACAGCTCATTTAGTTAATACAAGAGTGGACAAATCATTTTGAACACTGTGCAGCATGTTTGCTGTTTATGACTCACTCAATGATTGACTGCTTCACTGACTGAAGGCACGACAGACGTGCAGACAGACGGGCAGACAAACAGACAGACAGACAGTCAGAGCCACTTAGAGCCTGTTTGGTTGTGCAATCGATGCTCGAAATTGCCTGACAGCATAAATTAACAGCTTATTCTAACTCACACACACACGCACACTACATATATACACACATAGTACACCCTCTCTGTGTACACAGCCCCACCGAATTGCATTGGGCGGGCAATTATTAATTGCACAGGTGAAACGGATACACAAGCGCAACACGAATGCATTTGCAGTGATTGCCCAGCGGGAGTTGGAGCGCCAAACTTCGCTCAACTTGGCTAAGCAAGCCAAAATTCCAGCTAATTACCGCAGACCACAAGTGCCTGGCTACCACCAGCGGTGTCTTTTAGCGCGAAACTAGCTGAAAATAGTTGTAAATAACTTGGCAGTAAATGTAAATTTACACGACAGATGACGAAGGTATTTCTAAATTCGATTTTTAAATAAATAAATAATAAAATATGTGTTCAGATTGAAATGAAATAATTTAATTCACACTAAATATGTTCTCTAAACTGCAAAAATTATAAAAATATGTCTTCGAAATATCATATTTATATTTATATTTAAGCAATAAAATAATTTGCTAACGATAAGCAACAGCTTAATCAATAATATTATTCACTCTCAGTCTAAGAATTACTTATGAAACATGTAAATTGTCTATAAATATGCAAATTAAATAATTTAATACACACTAAATATGTTCTCTAAACTGCAAAAATTATAAAAATATGTCTTAGAAATATTTAAGCAAGAAAATAATTTGCTAACATTTAGCAACAGCTTTATCAATAATATTCTTCCCTCTCAGTCTAAGATTTACTTTTGAAACATGTAAATTGTCTATAAATATGCAAACTAATTAATTTAGATGCACTAATTTTAGCTTGGTAATAGATACAACATAATTAGTTAATATTCACTAATTTCTAGCTTGCAAACAGCTAAAGCTGTCTGCACTACTCTTGATCACTGATCTTTTACCTGGCTGACGAGTCTCTTCGCCAAACGGCGCTTTGCTTATCGGCAAGCGTCAATCTGCTATCGGCAATTGCATCATCGGCACAAGTCAAGTGCCAACGGGTAAGTGGCAAGTGGCAAGAGGCAAGTGCTGCTCTGCTTCTCTGCTGCTGCTGCTGCTGCTGCAACTTGAATACACAACTAACTGAATATGCAATGAGGCAGAAGCCGAAACCTCAACCGAAAGCCAACTGCGATTGCCACTGCTACACTCGGTCGCTGCCTACTTCAACGCAAGCTCCCACTCTAGCTGCCACACACCCCCTTCCCCTTGCTCATTCCCTTCCTTGTCTCGTTATCATTGGTAAATAGTAAATTGCCTACCAAATACCAAGCAATTATCAAACATAAATGGCAAAAATTATTAATTACCTTCAAATGTCTGCGAGTGCTCAAGTGTGTCTGTATGTGTGGGAGTGTAACTAACTGCAAGTATGTGTGTGTGTGGGTGTGTGTGTATAGTAATTGCCATCATTGTGTGCAATTGATTGCATCTCTGGCCGAGGGGCGCCAATATAAACAAACCAATTAAGGACCAAGTGCAGAGACCCAATCACAGCAACAACAACAATAATAACAACAAGAGGAACAACAACAACAACAACAAGAGGAGCATGTGTCAGTCGAGCACAAATGGGGGGGGGCTTGGTCAACGTCGACAGCGACGTCAGCGTCAGGTCACACAAAATGGCAGGCAATGAAAATCAGAGCAAATGGAGCCAATTGTTTTATGAACTTATTGCTCGCTCTTTTATCTTTCTGCCAGGCCTCCATGCGCTGCTCCTCTCCCCACCCCCCGCTCCCCTTCTCTCTGTCTATCCGCACCCCTCTGCAGCACCCCCTGTGATATGTTTGCGCCGCAACAGAAATAGGAAAGCAGGAGGGGGCGAAGGCAATGGTGAAGGAAGTTGGCAGAGACTGTCGAGACAGCGCAAAACAACAAGAATTCGTTGACTGATTAAGCCCCGACGAAGCTTATATGCCCTAATAAATAGGTTAAAGGGTAATATAGTATAGTATATATATTAAATATAGTATATAAAGTAAATACTATATAAAGATCTTATTCATTCTATCAAGTCAAGACTTATTGGGCAACTAATACTTTCTATATTGGAAATATCATCATGATTTCATGCTGATGTAGTGTACATTAAGCTGAAATCATGTATACATATATACAAACATATATCTCTCATGATGATCATACATTAGCAGGTCTGCCACGCCCCTCTTGCAGGCGTTACACATGTGCTGAACAACTTATTATACCCTGCAAAAGAGTAGAAGAATAACAAAAAGAATAGAAATGCTTATGCTGCAAGAAGTACAAGACAGACAGAGAGACAAGAGAGAGAAAGAGACAGAACGAATATTTGTCTACATATGGAAGATATATGCATGTGCGTGTGTGTGAGGCAGCGCAAGAGAGGGGAAGGGGGGATGGACAAGGCAGGCATTCGGCATGAGACTGTAGCACAAAATGTATTGCAAACAAATTGTCAAGTATTTTTGTGGCTTACATCTTGGTTGGAGCTCGACTGCTCTCCCTCTCTCTCTCTCTCTCTCTGTTGCTCCCTTCACTTGGTCTCACTGTCGCTTGAACTGCAGAAAGTCCACTCAGAGTCGCCGCGGGGACACTTGCCCAGGCATTGGGTTGGCTTTGGCTGGCACAGCTGGGCGCATCTGCCCTGACCGAAACTGCGCGCTGTCGCTTTTGCCAGTCGAACTGACTTTTGGCATGTGCTTAAGTCCTTGTCTCCCCGCCTGCCATCTCCATCTCTCTCTTCCTCACTCTCTCTATGCCCACACATCTCCCTCTCTGTCTCTCTCTCTATCAGTTCCTCAGTCACTTCAGCTAAAGAAATTGCCATAGAAATTATGATGATATTTTTTTCTGTTGGGTAAAGTGCAAGTGACGCTTGTTTTGCTCACCCTCCTCTCTTCCTGCTGCCTCTCTGCTTGCTGCTTTGCCAACAGGTTATGCTGTTGTGCGCCTATTTATTATTTATTGTAATTAATATGGGCGCATTACCCATACGCCAGGTGTGCCAGTCTGTCAAACTTCTCTAACAAACTTTGTGCTGCTTAATTATTTGCGTGTGCGTGTGTGCGTATGTGTGTGTGTGGGTGTAAGTGTGTGCAGGTGTGAGTCTGGCTGCCTGTGTGCGTGTTTTTGGCACGCGGCTAATCAAACTTTAAATAGAATTTTGCAACACAAGTTGCCCCACAAGCTACACTGCAAGAAAAGTCCTCTTGGAAATATAATTTAATTACTATTACTATGTACAATGTACATTAAAATGTATTGCACATTGCACTTTAAGAACTTAACCAGAAATATGTAATTAAATAAAACTCCCCGCCTTGGCAACTTTACAATTTTATTCTCATTGTTTTCTCAGAGATTCTTGAAAAACTACTGCGCTTGGCTTTGAAAACATACACATACAAAAGTTTGGCATAGTTTGGAAACACCCTAAGTCGGCAACCGCAGTCGAAGCAGGCACATTCCCAAAAATGATGCGAAATTCCCGAAAAAAACAATGAGAGAAAGAAAGAGAGAAAGTTTTCAGCAAAGTCAAAGTTAAGAAATTCTAATTTAAGTAGTTTTTAGCCAACAAACATAGACAGACTCGCATGTACATATATATTTTTTGCTGTGTACAGGGCAACCCTCCCCCCCCCTCCCGTTCACGTGCCACCCCTGCAACACGTACATATCAGAAATGTTTTACAAAGTGAAAATGCATGAAACGTGTGCGCTGCGAGTTCGTACGGTTAACTTGCTTAGTTTCCACTGCTATTGCTATTGTTGTTGTTATTACTGTTGTTGTTGTTGTTGTTGCTTGTTTGTTTTCCACAAAAGCGCATTTTGTATCTTGTGCAGTGTGTGTGCGAGGTGCCGCCTGCCACATAGCACAAAAGTTTTTGCCAAAATGTTTTCGCTGCAGTTTCCCCCAAAGTCGAAGTCGAACTCGTCTTCGTCTTCGTCTTCGTCTCTGTCTGCGTGTCTCGTTTGCTGCTGCATGTGCAATTGCAGCAAAGAACAGCAGCAACAACTGCAAATGGCGACACATTTCAGGCATTTGCAACACTTTTTGCTAGCCACAATTGTTTGCCAAGTGGCAGCAGCAGCGGCAGCTCCATCCGTCAGCTCCATCAGCAATCGCACCCACTGCGCTGTGCCGCTGCAGCGCTGCTGCTGATGTTGTTGCTGCTACCGTTGCCGGTGCCACATAAGCACAAGTCGTGCTGCCTGGTGTTGAAAAGCGGCTCATAAACGGTAAGCTGCTTAGAGGCAAATGCACAAGCAGCGATGGCACCGAGCTCGCAACCAGCCAGAGCAGGCAACCTGCGCTCGTGTGCCACAGCGACAACTGTCTCTCTCTCTCACCTCTCCCGCCTGGCATTGACAGCGACATGTCATGCCACGGCATACTTTACGCTTTATTTCAATTTATAAGTAAACCCCTTTTTAACACCAAATCCCTTAAGTCTTCTTTCCTCCTCTCTCTCTCTCTCTCTCTCTCTCTCTCTATCGCGCTCACAATATTTATTTTAAGGCAAATAAGTTCATAAATATGTGGCAGCTTCTGTTGTGGCAGCCCAGCGCGATTAGACGCGGCAAGCACATGCTGAAAGCCGCCCAAGGCTTGTTCTCACATTTCTCTTTTCTACTGTTATTCGTTATCCCATTTTCCCTTCCCCCGCTCTACACAATATAGACAACTTCAGGCTGCTGCTAATTGTTACGGGTTTGCTAGAGCTGCATGATTCTACATTTTGTCGGGCTACCTCAGGATAGGCAGCGGAACAGAGGAATCCCTTGCTAGAAGAAAATAATTTACAAAAGCTTTTCCTGGAATCGCAAAACACTTTAAGCATTGCAGATACTTGAGATGGGATTTGCCACAGCCGGAAATTGTAAACCTTTTCTTCAGTAGGTGTAAGACTGAAGTAAGTTCAATGTTAAGATTCTTTCTATAAGGTTATATGATAAGGTTGTCTTCATTTTGTAGAATATAAAGGAAGAAGAAAAGGTATTAGAAATTCATCAAAAATTACAGATTGAAACATTAAAGAACATAATTTAAATTATTTACATACCCGCGACTTATAGTGTAGAAAGGTATTATTACTTTGTGAATGTCTGTACGAAAACCTAGATCTCAAAAACTATAGCTAAGGGTTCGAATCCCAGGGGAGGGCATGGTTTTTCAAAAAAACCGCAAGGCTTTGCCAAAACAATTGTTCCTACTTCACTCATTTTGATATAGTGTTTGGTAATTCTTTAGAATATTTCTGCACCTTGTGATGTAAAGATACAATATTATGATGTTTGGATTCTTCATTTAATAAATATAATATTTTTTTTTTTTTTACCAAATTTATTCTCCATATATGTTATTATTGCAGGCAGGTCAATCCAATTTCCTTTCTTTTTCCTACTCCTTTTTCAATCACCCCTAATATATAAAAACTAAATTCTTTTTTTTTTTCTTAATCACAGACCTTAAACTGAACAACCTATTTGCAATCGATCAATTTACTATGCAATATAATAGACAAATGTTAATATCTTTTTACAGTATATACTGTACTCTCAACTGTTTATTTATATATAGAATGTACTGTACTCTAAACTGTTTATCTACATTATATACTGTACTGTATACTGTGCATCTATATTTCCAGTTCGTTCGTCAAATTTCTAAACATCTCATTTAAATATTATTCCCGCCTTCTATAACCTTTCTATAGAATCCTTTTGTATTTTTAGTCTTTTTCTAATCATGCATATTACTTCACACTCGCACTATGCTAAAGAGCTGCAGTGCCGCCTTCTTGCCACATTGTTGCACTTGCAGCAACAGCGGCAATTAAAGCTAAGTTGAGCGAACTGCCTCGTCTCCACGCTGAAGACTGAAGACTCTGGATATGGCCATAAATCATGTTCCATACTGGGAGACACATAGACGAGTGTCTGCCTGTATCTGTGTGTGTGTGTGTGTGTATAATTTGCCGGGTGTTTAGAAGGCGACGCTGTCTGCCAATAAAGTAATTTGTATAAACAATATAATTCATTGCCGAGTCCCATTTATCATAGCAGGAGAGATGGGAAGACAAACCAGGAGAGAGACACGGAGGAGGGGGAGAGGGAGAGATAGTGAGACAGGAGACAGGAGACGAAACCCTTCTGCTCGTGGGTAAATAATCAGGCGCAGCTCTTATTTATGCCATCGATGATGATGATGATGATGATGATGATGATGGTGATGATGTTGTTGCTGATGACGAGCCCGATGACGATGATGATGATTGCCAACTTGACAACTGTCAACTGTCAGCGACAACTACAACAACAACAACAACAACAACAACGACGACGGAGACGGGGAACGTCACTACAAACTACAGACAGAGATGGGCATACAGATAGCAAAGTGAGAAAGACAGACTGACTGACTGAGACAGAGAGAGACAATTCAGTCTGTCGCTTGGGCGCTGAAAAATTGTTAAGCATTTGTTTTGACAGCGCGTTTTGACAATACAAAGCAGACAAATAACAGAGAACGGTGTAAGGCGGAGGCAGGCGACAAGCAGCACAAGAAAAGAAGGCATAAGAAAGATGGAAGACGACACGGCAAAGTTGAAGAATGTGGGGAAGTAAGATGGGGGAATGGGAACTTGAAGATGGTAAATTAATTGTGTCTTGTGACGTGTGCAAAGGCGAGTTGAATAGAGAGACAAATAAAGAAAGGTAGAGAGAGAGAAAAAAGGAGTATGAAGAGAATAGCGAATGAAAGAGAATGAGGGTGGGAAACGGATAGAAAAAGATAGGTTTAAGGAGAGAAATACGCGGAAGAGGAAGTAAAGATAGAGGACATGAATATGGAGAATATGAAGTGTTAGGGAAATATTACGGGGAGGGCAAAGATTAAGAGAGAAAGGTAGGTAAAGGCGTTAAGACGATGGAGTTAAAGAAGTTGCATAGAAGTTGAGAAACAGATTAAGGAGTAGTAACAGTGAGAAAAACTAAAAAAACACAAAGAAATGAGGAAAGAAATAAGAAGGAGTTAAGGTCGAATGAAATTAAAGATGAGTAACACATGACGAAAGGGTGAGTGGTAAAGGCAGATTGAAGAAAGAAAGAAGGAAAAAGAGAGCTACAAGTTGCAAATGAAAAGAAAGAAGAAAAGGCTGAGCAACAGAGATAAGTATAGAAAGAGAAGAGAGCAACAACGAGTTGAAATGTCCTCAACGATGAAGAGGAAAGGAAGCAAGCAAATGTCGAGGAAGTGATAGAAAGAATGATGGTGAAAAGGTAAGATATACATAGCTAGAGAAGTAAAGCCACAAATATGATAAAATATTACTATACTTTACTATATATTATTACTATATATAAATATTATATTAACAAACTCCCAATATATCATTATCTCAACACTGATCACACATATTAATTCAATTCAAACATGCATTGCAAATTACACCTCAATCTATTGCAAATTACACCTCAATCTATTGAACTGCTTATCTTTGCAACCATTGGACCTTGAAATGGAACTTCATATTTGTCTGCAGACAAATCGAGCTGCAACTGTAGCTGCTAACATGGCCAATAAATACTTGGCTCCTACTTGGCAGGTTGCGCCGTCAGTCGCCAACTTATCAGGCAACCCAATGAAAACAAAGCGTCAGCCCCTGTGCACGTGTATGCGAGAGTTATGTGTGTCGACGGGTGTGTGTGTGTGTGTGTGCGAGTTATGTCTGGTGTGGGGTGTGTGAGGGAATTTCAGGGTGTGCGTGGCACGTCGTGTTTGCGCGAATTTCAATTTGTATATTACCTCATATGATATGAGTATTGGAGCGCATTTCTTATGCAGCAGACGGCACACACACACACACACACACACACATAGACAGCGAGAGAGTGTGTGCAGACAATGAAATTTATGGAAATAGCAGACGGCATAGCGGCGCAGCCAACGCACACGAAGAATATGCTACAAATTTGCTTTATTTAATATGCAAAAAAAACAGAAGAGAAGAAAAGAAGCAAAAAAGTTGTAAAGTTTTTACACTCGGCGCGAGTTGTTGTTGTTGTTGTTGCCAGTACTGCTGAGCTATGCGCAGTATGTGGCAGGGTATGTTAAGTTCGGATCGGTGTGTCAGAAATGTATACCCTGTACTAAGTAGCAGGGCAGTCGAGTGGCTTGAGCCCTGTGACAGTTTCAAGTTTGGCCTGAGATTGAAGTTGAAAAAGTGAAGCTTGAGCTGTGCTGAGTTAAGGCAAGTTGTAAGTGAGTGTAGTCGCTGCTTCAAGCAGTTCATACTCCTAGTTCTGCTTTACTGTTGTAGGGTACCTTGCTGTGTGGCAGCTGCTGCGCTGTCGCGTCTCTTGGCCCTGTTGCCTGTTGGTTTTTTCTGCCGCTGCATTGCACTGTCAGACAAAGTATGTAATGTGCTTTCATATGATTTCATTTCTGCTGGCAAGCAGTGCCTTACCTCCCCCCCTCCTTTCTATTCCCTCTGCCCTCTCTATAACCCCTCTCTGGACTGCCGTCAATCTGCTCCTTGCACAGCTTGAGAAAGTTTCTTGCAAGCGACTTTGCCACGTATGAATAACTTGACGTGATGCGTTGCTCGACGCTTCTTCTTCTGCTGCTGCTGCCTGCTTACGCTCTTCTACTCCCACCCCTCCCCTTGCTTGAGCTTAAAGGCCGCCACACAGTGCCTTAAATTGTTTTCGGACACGCTGGCCAAAAAGCAATTTGTTGTGCAATTTGCAGTGAAAAGTGAAAGGGAAGGCGAACAAGCAAAGCACACAGTGTAGCACAGTGCACACTGTCTGCCAGTCCCACTGTCCCCTGTCCAGTGTTCACTGCACATTGTACTCACTGTCTGCAGCAGCACTCTGCTCTCCCCTGCGCTGCGCTGCTCTGCTCTGTTCTTTTCTGCTGTCCTGTCCAGTGCTGGCCATGTCGACAGGCGTCGCAGGACATCGTCGCGCTGCTGGACGGGCGCAATGTGTCCTTATTATTGTCGTAATTATCTGCGGAGCGTGTTGCGAGCGTGAGGCAAATGTAAATATAATAAAAATAAAAGCAGTTAAATGAACAAATTGAGTTGAGTCGCAGCCAAAGGGCCGTCAACTTCCTTGCTGCTGTTGCCTCCTCCTCCTTCCTCGGGGCCAGCACAGCTGCCAGTGTTGTTGCCGTCTTTATACATTGTTTTTATTTTAATTGCGTTTTTATACTTTTTAATTTCTTCTACCTACTGCCCCCCCCTTTCCCCCACTGCAACCCTCTGTGCAGTGACCGTAGAGTCAAAGCCGTTCTGTGTAGTGTGCACCACGTGACGTATGCGTAATATGTGCGAGTTGTATCTGCTGCTGGCAGCACAATTGTTGCCACAGTGCAACGGTTGCACTTTAAGAGCTGCCTCTTCTCGCCACCTGCAACATGGCGCACACACACACACAGGCAGACACAGAGACAGACACGTGCAGCGCATGTGGCATGCCTTTAATGAGTTATAAATGCTTCATGTGTTTGCCAACGGCTTTGGCTATTTATGGTCAGCTTTGTGGCCATGTCACAAAATTTAATTAGAGAGCGCACAGCGGCCGAGCTATCAACTGTGCAGGCTGTGCGTTGCATGCCCCATGCCGCGTGCCCCCTCACTTCACTAACCTGACTCTGGCTTAACACTCTCCCGCACAGCTGCTGCTGCTGCCTCTGATGATGCCTTATTTTATTTGCCACATTTATCAGTTGCAACCGCAACAGGCCGAGCGAAAGAGAGAGAGAGAGAGAGTGCGTGTCTGTGGCTGAGCGAGACAGCGCACACAGGTGCCGCAGCGTATTTTATGAATCATTTATAACTCAATAATCCTGTTGAGTTGATTTTAACCAATAATTGATTATTGTTTCCGCACCCCGAAAATATACAAAATACGCGACACGTTGCGTTGTTATTGTTGTTGTTGGATCTGTTATTGTTGTCATTGTAAAATGCCGTCATAAATTTATGAAATTCATTTGAAAACACACATTTCGTTTTCGGCGTTTTTGTGGCGACACTCAAAAAGTTTATGTGAATGCGAATTTAATTTACACACACACACACACAGTGGCAAATTCAACAGTTGTGCATAAATTAAGTGCAACTTTATAGCGGGAAACCTTAAACGGGTAACGGAACCCAAGCCAAGCCGAACTTCAACTTAAAATTTATGCAAATTTTGAGGTGGCTTTTTCTGCACTCTCTTCGCGCTCTCTCTCTCTCTCTCTCTCTCTGTCTCTGTTAGTTCCATGAATATTAATGAGACAACACATGGAAATTAGAAGCCTGACACACACACACACACATACATACAACAACAATTGCTGTGCAAATTATGTATTTCAACATGATTTCAAAAATCAAAATGCGAGGCAAGTTTTTGTTGCTGCTGCTGCTGTTGCTGTGGCAACAATAATAAGACAGAAGCCGACAGACACCACAAGGTGTTGGACCAATGAAAATATGTGCACTGTGTGTGTGACTGTATTTATGGTCTACGGGTTTGGCAGACTTGTTTTGTGGTGTGTGTAAATTTCCAAGCAGTTGAAATTAATGACAAGCACCCAAAAGTAGGCAACAAATATTACCCCTGCCCAGCTGACACTGCCTGAGTGTGTGTGCATGGTGTCTGTGTGCGTGTGCAGGGCAGCTGACATGCATAATTAACAAAAATCAAAAACAACAACAACAATTTAATGTGCCACAAAGTGAAATGAAATGAAAATTACGGCAAGGCGGCGTCAGTGCGGGGCAACTCAGTGAGCCTTGTGCGTGTGCCTGTGTGTGTGTGTGTCTGCAACACACATGTTTGTTGTAACACACATTATAAAGTTTTACCGACACTTAAACAGCGCTTACATACACAAACACAAACACAGAGAGAGGGAGATGGAGATAGAGAGAGGGGAGAAAGGAGTGCAAACTGAAGCTGTAAATTCTTGTGCTTTCTCTGCAGATTGCAGCTCACCAAAGAGTTAAAGCACAACAAAAACAAAAGGCAACAATGGCAGAGGGGAGAGGCAGCAGGGGGCAGCGTGGACTGGATATGCCAGACATGGCAGGGTATCATGTGCACTGGCGCTTTACTCAGCAAGACGAGGTCAAATATCAACAGAGCTCGAGCAAAGGCAACAGCAACAACAACACTTTACACAATGTTGTGGCACAGTTTCGGCAAAAGAAAGAGAAAGAGAGATAGAGAGAAGCATATCATAGCACGAGAAGTAAAAGAGAAGGCAAAGGGGGTAAGGTGTGTGGGGGACTGCGAGTTATCGGATGACATGTGGATCAGAGAAATATTTCCATATCATGTAATCATACATTGTCTCACGCACAGTGGCACCAAATGCAGCAAAAGGCTTAAGCTGCAGTGATTGATAATGTGTTGACTGAACTAGCTTCCCCTGCTGCAGCTTTTATCACTGTTAAATCTTAGATATTGCATCATTAATCTATATACAACCCAACCCACTGTGCTGTACTGTGCCCACTGTGCTGGCCAACTAAGTAGTCAGTGTCAATGCCACCAGCGCTGCCGGGGATTCAATTTTCAATGGGAAAACTTATGTGTAGACCGAATTTGCAAGCCAGCGGAGGAGAGGGAGGGAGGGAAGGGGACAGCTGACACAGTAAGGGACACAGAAATAGACACAGACAGCGACAGTGATGAAGTTAAAGGAGCTGAAGGAGAAGGGTGAACCAACAATACAAAAGTCAGTTGCACAATCTCGCCGGGTGCCAACTTAGGGATTAGCTGGCCAAAGAGACAGATAGAGAGCGCAAAGAGGGGAGAGAGAGAGGCAAGAGAGTGGGGAGCATGATAGTTGGGGTATCTGTGAGTCGGGTAACCATTTTGTAAGCCAACAAAAGGCTGAAAAACATGCAATCTTTTATTTAATGAGTGCGAGTCAATAGCTCAACTTCAAGCTGACACTTTGCGAGGGGAAGACGAGAAAGATGGAGAAGGGAACTGGGGCAACTGAGGAGTCAGCCAGCCATGCAAAAGTCACACACACACACACACACACACAGGGGGACAGTGACACACACATGAATGAGTTATTAAGCCATGTTTGCGCTTGTCTCGCATTCATTGAGAAATATTTGCAGTTGGTCGGGTCCGGAGCGCTCTTTCAAGCTGTCTTTGAGGCGTGATTTGGAAACTTTTCAAATATGTTGGCCATTGCCACTTTTTATGCCAGCTGTGTCTGTGTGTGTGTGTGTGTGTGTGTGAGTTAAGCCATCTTGGTCAGGCTGTCTCCGACTGTGATCTCTGGTCAGCGCTATTTGCAGTCATTTGATTGGAAAACCCAACGAAGCGGAAACGACACAAGGCTACGACGAGTCAGGCAGCCAGCCACCCACCCGCCACACCCCCGACCCCTCTCCACTCACCTGCCTACCAGTGCCATATGTCCTTGTGATTTATATTCAATCACCTGTCAGTCATTCACCAATTGCTGCGTAGAATTCTCATCCCCTCACAGCCACAAATCACTTTTCAATGCCGATTCTTACTTCTGCTCCTCCCCTTCCTCTCACTGCCACTCTGTGGCACCTTATGCCGCTTGAAACCATAATAATAATTTATTCACACGTTGAACAATTTATTTATTTATATTTATTCCATTTGGCCGGCGACTTATTTGTTTTTTGGATTTACTGACGCTGCCTGCAGCTGAGAAAAAAGAAAACGAGATCGACAAAGCACAAAAAATAACAGCAACAAATCTATTTGAATAAATATACGGGATTATATGCATATGCCCAGCCCACACAGACACATACACACACACGTATTTGTCTAGGTGTATGCGAAAGAGAGCTTTGGCAATGCAAAATTGATGTGTGCAACAAACAGTTCTTTAGAAATTAGTTGAAAGTGAAAGGATTTAATAGATCAGAATATATTAAATTGAACGCATGTTTTTTTAAGTGTATTCAACTTTTATGGCATACTTCAAATTAAATAAAATGCAATATCAACATAAATCAAAATAGTTTTGTTATTATAATAAAGCTGAAGAAGCACTTTGTATCAAACTAGACGTGAACTACAGCTGAGCTTGCCCTACTGCAGAATATCCTGTAAGGAACTGTCAACTTGCTTAACTACTAAGTTTATAATTTGATCTGATTGAAATTGGATATATAGAGAGATATATGATTAATCTTTATATTTATCCAAATAGCGATGTTGAGATTTTAATACTTTACTCAATATTCACAAAATAGTGGTTTGCGTAGGCGGTGGACGTGGCAGCAAATATTTAAAATAAACTTTAGCTGTGTGAGGTATACAGTAATCTTCATACCAAATTTGCTGTCTCTAGCTTTACTAATAACTAAGATCTTTGTGTTCATACAGACAGATATATGGTATGTCGTGATAATCCTGATTATCCTGATACACTTGAAAGGAATGTGCAACGCCTCCATTTGATATTTGCAGACAGTAAGTATGCCCCGTTTTTTGAGCATTTTCAAGGGTGTAAATAAATAGAAATGGAATTTAAATTGGGCAAATAAAAATTTCAAATAGCCAGCGGTTAAACTGATTTTCATGCTTGTTCACCCTTGTGCAGGTTGTGCTGTCCCCCAAGGTTACCCACATCAAAGCAGCAACACATTCTCCTGCTCCTCCTTCAGCTTAACCCCCTCTTACCATCCCCATTGGAGTCTATTCAAAAGCTCAACAAAAGGCAAAGCAAATCCTGACCATGGTCAATGCTTTTGCTGCTGGTCAGTCATATGCAGTCCCCCTTCTCTTATACCTCCACTCCACTCTCCCCTCCCTTCTTGGTGTCCCCCTTGCTACTGTAGTGTTAGCCCACATATTTTGTTTACGTTTTGCTGGACGCGACGAGCACATAATTTATTTTGGCCAAGATGTCCTTGCTTGTCCAATGCGCGCTTGTCTATGTGTGCCTGTGTGAGTGTGTGTGTGTATGCCGGTAGTGTGTGTGTGTGTGTGCCTCATTGCTGGCTGTCAGCGCCTGCGAGATAAGCTGACTGCAAGAAATATGCGAGCTACTCGCCGTCTGCTGCTGCTTCCGCTGCTGCTGCCACTGCTTCTATTTTCACTACCCTCCCACACCGCTGGCCCTGCCCATGCCCCATGCCCACAGTCGCCTCACGAATGTGCGAATAATGAGCCAGTGGCGGAGCAAATGGAAGGCGTAGCGAATGTTGAAGAAAATATGGCAAAGCGCGGAGCAGCAGCAGCAACAAGACATAAATAAAATGATGGCGGTCTTTAATTGGTCACGCCGGCAGACACACAAGCAACAACAACAACAACAGCAACAACTACAAAGGTTCCTTGGTGAAGTGCCGCTGAAACTGTGACCAGATAGTGGTCCAGTCCAGTACGCCCGGCGAGGTTAATATGTGCGTCTGATTTATGTTGGCAGCACCAGCAGCAGCAGCGCACTCGGATTCAGACTGGAACTCGCAGTCGTAGTGGGACTAGGACTCGGATTGAGACTAGAATTCGGACGTGGCAAGTGGAAGCTGACGCTCTCTCCCTCTCTCTCTCTCTTCCTCTCTCCTCTCTCTTTGTGTTGGCATCTTTAGAGCCGGCGCCAGGCACACGCAGCACATCCTTCATTCTTCATCATGAAGCAGCGCACACATACGCATCCTTCCCCCACTCCCCACTCTAACTCCCACTTCCACTCCTATTCCAGCTAGCGTGGCTCTCCCTCTCTGTCTCCCTGGTCTCTCTCTGCCTTTCTCACTCTGGCGCATTATAAATGATTTTAATAATTTGAAACGATTTGTTTAGTTCTGCATCAAGTCGGATAAACGTCGATGATTAATTAGCAACCGCCGCGCGCGTCTTGGCTAGCGAAGGATAACACAACCAGGAGTCGCACATTCCGCCAGTTCCCCATCTCCGGCTATGGCTCTGGCTCTGGCTCCGGGTCTGGCTACGTTGCTCCATTACATAAGCATGTTTTGTATTTTGCCATTTTTATCGCTTAGCCATTAAATTGGGAGGCCTTTGCGCTGCGAGAGGCATTTGCCTATGAACCGCTTCTGCAGGCGGGAATCTCCTCTGTAGGCGGGGTCGCTTTTGTGCCGTTAATCAAGTTTGCGTTCTGTTCGCGCATCTTCTGCAAAGCGAAAATTAATTGGCTCTTTCCTCTGCTCCTTCCACACACATTCATTCATTGTGCCTTTGTGTTTTTATTCGCGCTATTTTGCTGCCTTTCTGCGTAAACAAGACGCGAATTGTGATTCTTGCGTTAGTTAATTGATAAATGGCTGCATAGAGTAGAATCATTATGAATTTGCTTTCTATTTAGGCGGAAATTATATTTTTTTCAGCATATTCTCTGTTATAACTATTGTACAATTTATCAAACTTTAATTTCAGTATTAAATTAGTTTCAATTTAAAATTTTGCTTACCGCAGGGTGGCAACGTCAGCGTAACGTTTACTCATTATGGTCTGTTATTATCATTCCCCACTTTAATGTTAACTTAGACTCAATTGAAAATCAGCCCAGCTCAACGTGAACTTGCTGTTATTAACATAAAATACTGTCAACTTCAATGTCAGCTTAAACTTTCAGACAGCGCAATGTTAGCAGCGCAATGTCAGCTTATTTAAAATTTAAAGCAACTGAAATAAAAGCAAATTGTAATAATTGATGCAGAGTTAGAACTTATTTAAATTAACATATATACAATATTTTATGCAGCAGCTAAATGTAATTCCACAAATCGAATTACCATTATTCAACCCGTTTTTCAAAGCAACTGCACAAGCGAACTTATTCTAAGCCCCAAGAGCAATTATCACTATCGATTACCAACAACAAATTGTCGTTAAGCTGTGCGCCGTGTTGGCCATATTTATTGATAAGCCGGAAAATCAATTTTTCGCTTTTTTCTTAGCCATCTCTCTGTCTCTCTCTCTTTCTCTCTCTCTCTCTGTCGCTCTTGGGCAGTAATTAAATTTGCAAAAATTAATTATTTACACAGTTTAACGTCGGCTGGACGACTTCAAAACCAATTTATGCAAATGCGAACGTAAATATTTGCATTGAAATGTGCGCAAAACCGAATTTAAATTATTTCGAGACACACAGACATATGTACAAATAGCATACATTTCTGTGACTGAGACTGTGTATGTGCTTCTTTGGTATTTGCTGTATGTGTGTGTGTGTGTTTGCTTCCTTTGCAGTCAACCACATTCCCAAGACATTCCGTTAGGTCAGCTGGCCAAATAACAAACGATTCCTTTTAAACCGTCTGTCACATTTGGCTCATTTGTTCTCAAGTGCAGCCTGCATCAATCCTGGCGCTTAATTGCCAGTGAGCACAGTGTATCCTGAACCGAACCATAGTGAACTTTGTGCCACATGATATGCTTCATACTCCTCCAGCGCCGCCTTCCTATTACCTTGGCCAATTTGTCCGTCCTTACGGCAATTTGTCAGTGCGTCAGCTATTGACACATTTAATCCATAATTGTCAGCATTATTTGCCGGACAAATTTAAAGTCATAAATTGAAATATAAAGAGTTATAAATTGATGATGTTGTTGTTGCTCGCATTGCTGCTGTTGTTGGCCGCGAGGCCGCCGCATAAATTAAATTCATTTCGTCTGAAGCGCATTGTAATATCAGTTGGATTTTTCGTCGCTTTATATATTTAGCAATGCATATTACGACAGCCGTCGATAAATCATAATGCAAGACAAATACTTTAATGTGTACGTTAATTCATAATTTACATATTTATGCGCATTCTCGATGTCGACAGCTCGACAGGGAAGGCGACCGTGGTGAGAGGTGGGACAGCGGAGGATACGGGAGCACATAGCCGCGGGTCGCAATTATTGTTATTACATTTAAACCAATTTTATTAATATATTGAAATGTGTGTAAAATGAAAAAGCAGTGCTGGACAACACTTCTGTGAATATATGTTTAACAATGGTATCGATTCCTTTCCTTATTGAATTAATGATTTCAAAAGAAAATAATAGGTATTTTCCATATATATATTCATATATAAATATATTTATTCATATATAAATATATATTTATTCAATTTGTACATACTTTTGTGTTCATATTTTTTGCCATATTTTCAAAGTCGTCCCTCTTTGCATTTGGCTATTTATCGATATCAAAATCGAAGGCAGCTCGCAGCTCGCGCTTAGCTAATTAAAAATACGTCGAACATTTATTGCCTAAACGAAGCGCCTCATTAAGCCACATCTGCTGTTACTCTTCTTTCTCTGCTCATCTTTCTGCTCTCTCTCTCTCTAGATTGCTCCTACTTATTCTTATACTTCTACTATTTTTTCTGCTGCTTTTGCTTCTTGTTGCAGCTTCAGGCTGTGAGAGAGCGCATGACAAAGCCATTTAATTAATTGGAAAAATCAAGAGTTTCAATTACGTGGCATGCATTGCAAAGTCACTGATAGAAATCTATGAACAAACACAGATGTATATCTGTATTCCCCCTTCCACACACACACACACACACACAGAGAGAGAGTTGAGTGGGAGATGAGAACACAGTTAGACATGCGAAACAATTTCATTGACAAGCAAATGAGAGCGAGAGAGCGAGAGAGAAATGTTAATTGTCCTCCTCCAGCATGTCTGAAATAGCAGATTTGCTAAGTACAGTGGGACTGCATAAATACAAATTGTAGAACAGAAATAAAAGAAGTTATCTTCTGTGTACCCTGATTGTTGTCCCTCAAGGTGCGTATGTACATAAATATTGTTGGAAAACTAATAGAAAATTATAGTTATATCCTAATCGAAGTAGTTCACCAAATAAAGTAAATGTATCAGTGTTCAATATGAAGTCATAGTATTTGTGGTGTGAATGCTATTTATATTATTGGTGCCAAGATTGTGTATAAATGACTGTTAACTCAATGTTACTGTTTATGTTATGTTAATGAAATTCACAATTTACAAAGTCATAAACCAATTCACAATTTACTCACTCTCGTCCCACTGTGCTGCATTCTTTGCCAGCATAAATAGAATATCTGTGACGCTTGTCGACGAGTGTCGAGTCAACTCTATTCATGTGATTCGCATGCAATTCGATTAGTTTGAGTGCATCAATCGAACGGACGCAACTGTTAATCACTTTGCCTCATGTTGCTGCTGCTCACTTGGCTTCCTGCTGCACTTAAAGTCGCAATTTGCGTGCAATTACTTAACGCACACGCCTCAGCACTATCTACTGGTGTGCACCTTGCCCCGCTGACCTCTGACTCCGCCCCCTGCATTGCCTCCCTCTGTCTGCCTGCCTGGTGCTGCACCCAGTGTGCGTTTTGTCACATTCTCGCAATTAATTAATAACGCACCTGCACCTGCACCTGCCTAGCATGACGAATTGTGCTACAGGAGCTATAAAAAATACTCGCTTGCATTTGTGGGCGTGGCAGCAGCAGCAAGTGACAGCAGGTGTTGATTAAATGAATGCATAACGAATTAACACAAATTCTAATGGTATTATCTGCTCGCAAGTGGAGCACAAGTTGATGGGTTAGCAGGCAGGGAGCAGAGGGAATGCTGAGAGGGGAAGGGTGAAGAGGGGGAAGAGTGAGAGGGGGAAGGAAGCTATATAAATCTTGCTGCCTCGAAGTGCAAAGTATTCTAACACTTTTTTCATTACTGCCTTAGCAGTTCCTCTCCCCCACCTGTTGTTGTTGTTGTTTTACTGTTTATTTGCTGCTTCTTCTTCTTCAATTTTTTGCATATTTCGTCTGGAATGAGCAATGAGAAGGGAAAGGGAGGTGCGGCGTCTGTTGCTAAAAAACAAATGCCCGAAGCAGCGTTATAAATTTATTGCTGAACTTTGAAATACCACGGCCGCAGCGCCCAAGCCAGCGTCTTCCTCAGCTACTTCCTGGGCGGGGGCGTGGCGGGGCAGTGTGAGGCGCAGCGGGAAGAGCACCCAAGTCGAAGCGTTTTAAAGCAAAACTTCTCTGCAGCTGTATTTTTCGCAATTATCCTTGAAAATGCAGGCGAAAGTTTGCAGCGTGTTGAAAGCTGCAAACGGAAAGGGGCAGATAGAGAGAGAGAGAGAGAGGGGAGGGGACACTTGAGAGTGGTGGGGGCGAAAGCCAGAAGTGGCGAATATCTGCGCTAGCTGCGAATAATTTATTAGTTGTGTGAAGAAATCATTTATTTGTCGTTCTCTCTCCCTCACTCTCTCTCTCCCACACTCTCTCGCTCTCTCTCTAACAACTCATTCTTGGGTTATCTACATACATATATGTATATATCAGGCACTAGCTTATTTATTTCGAGATTTATATAAAGCCAAGGTTGGCACAGTGCGAATCAAGCTGGAGAACAAACTGATACAATTCCTGTCAAACTGTATTTCTAGAGCGCAGCTTCGTTCCTTTTGCAACTGTCACTCTGCAGAAATTCAACACAATTTCACTTGAATACAGCTCTACTACAAAAACATATAAGCGAGTATAAGAGCTAAAATGCTGAATTAGTTAGTATTAGAGTAGAGTTATAAAATTCAAACATATTCGCGTTCTCTTGAGTAAGTGTTGGTTTGTGCCTCAAATATAGTTCTAAGTGCACTGTCTACAGTTGCAGTAGCACTGCGACAAACTATATTCAGCGAAATATACTAAGAAATGTGTTCTTTCAGCAAATCAGGACTACTAATGGTTCATACCTTCAATTAATTCAGCTATTCAACTCGTATACTAAATTGCGCCTTGACTAATTCCGCAATTTACCTCTTATATTGATTTGTGTCTTGTCTAATTCAGCAATATATTTCCTATACAGGTTTGTGGCGTGACTCATTAAGCAATTCAGCTCATATACCAAATTGAGTCTTGACTAATTCAGCAATTCAGCTCTTATATTGATTTATGTCTTCTCTAATTCAGCAATATATTTCCTATACAGGTTTGTGTCGTGACTAATTTAGCAATTCAGCTAGTATACTGGTGTGTGTCTTGTCTAATTCAGCAATTAATCTCTTCTACTGGTTTGTGTCGTGACTTATTGAGCAATTCAGGTAGTATGCCCTGAAAATTCAGCAATTCAGGAACTCAACTCTTCTAATTTGTTGCTGCATTGACTAATTCCGTGGTTTATGACTTGATTAATTCAGCAAGTCGGCTATACACTTCCTATAATGACTTATACTCTATTTCAGGGCTGCCAGGTCAGCCTTTTTCCGCACATATCTGGCCTTTAATTAATGTTTGAGAGGCAGTGTATCAGTATCAAGTTTGGGTTTATTGAAACATCGATATAAGAAACCGAGCATCAGTTAGATAAGTTAAGAGTTGTGATTTTATTAAAATACATACGTACGTACACTTCACATTTACAATATGACGAGAATTGCAACAAGGGTTACCCTACCCCGGGTAGAGTTAGGAAGGGTAGAGTTAGTTAAGGTAGAGTAGGGAAGGGTAGAGTTAGTTAAGGCAGAGTAAGGAAGGGTAGAGTTAGGAAGGGTAGAGTTAGTTGAGGCAGAGTAAGGAAGGGTAGAGTTAGGAAGGGTAGAGTTAGTTAAGGTAGAGTCAGGAAGGGTAGGGTTAGTTTAAGTAGAGTTAGAGATATTGAGGATAGATCTAGTTAGTGAAGAGTTAAAGCTATTAAGGGTAGAGTTATTTAGGGTAAAGCTAGTTAGGGTAGAGCTATATAGGGTAGAGAAAATTGAATAAAGCTACTTAGAGTTAAGATAGAACTATTTAGAGTAAGAGGACAGTAAGTTAGGGTAGAGTTATTTAGGGTAGTGTTATATAAGGATAGAGTTAGTTAGGGTAGAGTTATATAGGGTAGAGTAAATTGCATAAATCAGGACTACTAATGGTTCATACCTTCAATTAATTCAGCTATTCAACTCGTATACTAAATTGCGCCTTGACTAATTCAGCAATTTACCTCTTATATTGATTTGTGTCTTGTCTAATTCAGCAATATATTTCCTATACAGGTTTGTGGCGTGACTCATTAAGCAATTCAGCTCATATACCAAATTGAGTCTTGACTAATTCAGCAATTCAGCTCTTATATTGATTTATGTCTTCTCTAATTCAGCAATATATTTCCTATACAGGTTTGTGTCGTGACTAATTTAGCAATTCAGCTAGTATACTGGTGTGTGTCTTGTCTAATTCAGCAATTAATCTCTTCTACTGGTTTGTGTCGTGACTTATTGAGCAATTCAGCTAGTATGCCTTGAAAATTCAGCAATTCAGGAACTCAACTCTTCTAATTTGTTGCTGCATTGACTAATTCCGTGGTTTATGACTTGATTAATTCAGCAAGTCGGCTATACACTTCCTATAATGACTTATACTCTATTTCAGGGCTGCCAGGTCAGCCTTTTTCCGCACATATCTGGCCTTTAATTAATGTTTGAGAGGCAGTGTATCAGTATCAAGTTTGGGTTTATTGAAACATCGATATAAGAAACCGAGCATCAGTTAGATAAGTTAAGAGTTGTGATTTTATTAAAATACATACGTACGTACACTTCACATTTACAATATGACGAGAATTGCAACAAGGGTTAAGTATCGCCTTAGGGACTACCGCCGCGCAGGGGCGACTCTTGCGTTGATTAGAAATACGTTTTGTTTTTGTTTTTTTCGATGCGGGTTACGATTACGTTACGTTACGATTAGCAACTAGGCGTAGTTAAATATAGTATTAACAGCAGAGCAGAGCACCGGCTCCCCGTCTACCCTCCCTCCCTTCCACCCTTGCTCCCCGCTCACTTTGTCCTGGCGCTGCGTAAATTCGATGTGGACAACAAGGATCGAGAGGGCGGTGGAGCACGTTCGTCCATGTGGTAGCCATTGTGGCGTGTTCGCGTCGAAGTCTCCTGTTTGCGCCCCAAACGACTGAGGGTGCTCGCACTGGTAGCGCCATTGTGCGGCGGTGGCTTGCGAGGCAGCGTCGAGGTCTGCAACGAAGACAGAGAGAGAAAGAGGGAGCAGTTAGGAAGAGTATAAAGAAAGTTCTCTATAGATCCATGTGGGTAAACTTACGCGCTTGTTCTGCTCCTGGGAATAGTTGATCTCGTAGCCTTCGCTTATGTGCTTGGGCTTCCATGGCGCCAGCATCGAGACGGAGCGCGACACAGTACGTGTCATGGGCTGCAGCGGTGGCTTGCTGGCGACGGAGGCTCCTCCTCCCTTGCGCACATCGTCGCGTGAGATGGAACGACGGCGCAAATTGTATGGCTGTGGAATGTCGCCCACTGTGGTCGCATGCAGGTAAACCACGCTGCGCTGACTGTGCAAACTGGACTCGCCCTCAGTGCCCGAACTCTCAGCGGGCACATAGCGTTCCCTGCGGGAGTAGATAAAGTAGCAGAGTTAGTTAGGGTAGAGTTCGGATTAAGTTAGGGTAGAATTAGTTAGGGTAGAGCTAATTAGAGTTAGGGTAGAACTATTTAGTGTTAAAGTAGAGTGAGTTATGGTAGAGTTAGTCGGGTTAGAGCTAGTTGGGAAAGAGTTGCTATGGTGGAGTTAGACAGAATAGAGTTGTAGGGCTAGAGTTGGGAAGGCTGGAGTTAGTCAGACATATCAAAGGTAGAGCTACTTAGGGTAGAACTATATAGAGGTATTTAGGGTAGAGTTAGACAGAGTAGAGTAAGGAAGGGTAGAGTTAGTTAAGGTAGAGTCAGGAAGGGTAGAGTTAGGAAGGGTAGAGTAAGGAAGGGTAGAGTTAGGAAGGGTAGAGTTAGTTAAGGTAGAGTCAGGAAGGGTAGAGTTAGGAAGGGTAGAGTTAGGAAGGGTAGAGTTAGTTAAGGTAGAGTCAGGAAGGGTAGAGTTAGGAAGGGTAGAGTTAGTTGAGGCAAAGTAAGGAAGGGTAGAGTTAGGAAGGGTAGAGTTAGTTAAGGTAGAGTCAGGAAGGGTAGAGTTAGGAAGGGTAGAGTTAGTTAAGGTAGAGTAGGGAAGGGTAGAGTTAGTTAAGGCAGAGTAAGGAAGGGTAGAGTTAGGAAGGGTAGAGTTAGTTGAGGCAGAGTAAGGAAGGGTAGAGTTAGGAAGGGTAGAGTTAGTTAAGGTAGAGTCAGGAAGGGTAGGGTTAGTTTAAGTAGAGTTAGAGATATTGAGGATAGATCTAGTTAGTGAAGAGTTAAAGCTATTAAGGGTAGAGTTATTTAGGGTAAAGCTAGTTAGGGTAGAGCTATATAGGGTAGAGAAAATTGAATAAAGCTACTTAGAGTTAAGATAGAACTATTTAGAGTAAGAGGACAGTAAGTTAGGGTAGAGTTATTTAGGGTAGTGTTATATAAGGATAGAGTTAGTTAGGGTAGAGTTATATAGGGTAGAGTAAATTGCATAAAGTTACTTAGAGTTAAGATAGAACTATTTAGACTAAGAGAACACTAAGTTAGGGTAGAGTTATTCAGGGTAGAGTAAGTTAGGGTAGAGTTATATAAAGATAGAGTTAGTTAGGGTACTCGTGTCTATCCCGGCTCAACTTACTTGCCATAGCCGCCTGCATCGGCTGCGCTGTTCGTTAGCAGACCTCGTCGCTCGGCACTGCGCGCTGGCTTGGGCGGTCCCAGCAGCTGTGGACGCTCCAGCGACATGGCCCGCTGCTGCTGATGCTGCGCGCTGCTGCTGCTGCTGGCGCCGCGCTTGTGTCGCTCCGCTGGCTCTGGCTCTGAGCCGCTCTCCGAGATGTCCTGCAATTCGCGCGAACGCGAATAGTGACGTCGCTTGCGGAAGTCGACTTCGTCGCTGCCCGGCTCCAGATGCTGCATGGAGCTGGCGCGCTGCCGCGTCGCTGCCGACGTCGACAGGCTGTGGCGATAGTCACGCGATGGCGGCGGTGGACTGCGATCCAAATTGTAGGCGCTCTGCGAGTGCTTCGAGTGGGCCAAAAGTGGACGACGTCTGTGCGAGGGAGAGGCAGGGGAGGAGGGAGAGAAGGAAAGAGGGAGTGAGTAAGGCTGCAAGTGTCTCGCTTGGGGTGGGCAGGCTTACCTGGGCATGCTGCTAGCCTTGGATATTGTGGGGGGATTCGAATCCAGATCCGTGTCACCAAAGAAGCGCAAATTCTTGGCCGGCGCAGCGCTCGGATTACGCTTGCTGCGCTTCAAGCTGGAGCTGATCTCGCTGTGTCCATTCACTGACACCTGCAGCTGTATGGCAAGAGAGTGTAAGTAAGGGAGAGAAAGAGAGAGAGAGAGAGAGGGAAAGAGAGAGCAGAGCTCGCTAGACTCACCTGCTCCTTGGGTTGGCTTTTGGCCCGACGATCGAGTGACTTGAACCAACTGGTCTTCTCGGCTTTGACTGGCGTCGAGCTGACCACATCCTTCTGCTGCTTCTTGGGCGGCTTCTCTGCAGAGCCGCCGCGCTTCAGCAGCAGCGGACTAGCTTTCGGTGTGGAGAGACGGCGGCGCATTGAGATGTCCAGAGTCTGTAAGGGAATAATAAGCATAATTCGCTTTAATTTCATTCACATTTCGGCTAAAGGGGGTCAAAGGTCGCCACTGTTGCAACAACAGGTTGCCGCCACAATGTGGGGCAGGTGGCCTTTGCACGAGCCTTGCCACAACTCATGCCTGTCTAATGAGTGCGGCCTGTGGCTTGTGGGGGCGATATAGCAACAACAACAACAAATGCAACTGCAACAACAATAACAATGTCAGCTCACGTTGCCAACAAACTTGTTTTTGCCATTCGCGAATTCGCCTCGTCTCGCCACGTCTCGTTTTGGCCAGCCCCGTTGGCCCAATGAGACTTTGGCCCACTTGCGGTTGCATATTATGCGATTAGGCCCTGCGCCTGCACTGAGCGAAAGGGGTAGTGCAATCCTACACATCAATTGAATTTGACAAAGAAACTAATAGACAGAGGTAGAGAGAGAGAAGGGAGGAAGGAAGCTCTACTCAGCCTGGCATAGACGCTTTATTGTATCGGAATCATCCTTTACTTTGATATAATTTATCGATTTTCATGAAACTTGGTCAGCATGTACGAGATAACAGAAGGTAACAGACAGGTATCCTAAGTTAAGTTACAATATCTAACAGCATAACCAATATATTCCGATATTACTGCAAGATATAGAGATGTATAGAAAGAGAGAGAGAGACATAAAGTAAGAAAGAGAGAGATTTGACAGATAGAAAGATATGTGTAGACAGAGAAAATGAGTGAGAGAACAAGCATGAATGAAGAAGGTAATCAATCAACTGAATAAAGAAGAAGATTAATGAAATGAATAAAGGAAATCAATCATAATAATAATAATAATAATAATAACAATAATTCTATGTCTATTGATGATATGCTACTGTTTAAGATCTTTATAAAAAATACCAGATAAATTCCCACATCTTTACATCATTCCCTGTATTCAACAAATATACCTTACCTGAAATACACAAAATATAATACTACACAAATACTATCTGCTTACCCGATAAATTAAAGAAATACCATCTGTGAATCCTACATATACCTGAATTACCCAAAATACTTTACAAATACCTTTTAGAAATACCCGATAAATGACAGCTCTACCAGCTGACACATCATTGTTCTTTACTTTCTATGACTATATTTACGATGACCAATTCACAGTATTTTCGCTGAGTGTATTGTGTATTTTTCGCGGTATTTAGTACTTTTTTGTTTGTTCTCTTTTTCTATTTTCGCAGCTAACAAACCAAATCGAAAGACTTCTCAACTTTGGAATGTCAAACAAGACACAAAACGAAAACGAAGTCGAAGTCGAAGTCGAACAAATTTTTGATATCGACAACGATTACGCACACCCACAAGAACAATTAAATATTCAAATATCGCACTTCGATATTGGCGATGGCGATGGCAACAGAGGGGAAAGGGGGATGACTTTGGGACCGCCTTAATATAGTTTATGGCTCAAGTCGGGGCCATAAATTAGTCGACAGCATTATTGGCACAACAACAACAGCAACAGCAACAACAGCAGCGTGCCATGTAGAATCTTCTTTCAGCCGAAAATTCTTCGTATTTTTTTGGTATATTTGTCGGGCGTCTTTTTGGTTTTATGGCCAACGGGCATGGGGCATGAATAATGGCCGCATATTGTCCAAATCGTTTACCACATTCGCGAAAGTTTTAAACAGCACGCAAACAACATTTGTGACTCTGTTTCGCACACACGCACACAGGTACACACACACACACACACGAACACACACCCACAGTGGGACCACACCTTGCACAATCGTATCGGGAACTGACACCTTTGGCCAGGATGCCCGCGTTGGCAGCTGCCAAAAGGGAATTGAAAAGTGCGAAAAGCAGAAATCGCTGCTAATCTGCGACTTTGGCCATGCAACAAACTGAGACGCGTCCAATGCGCTTGCAATGCATTGCGATGCGCGAGTTGCGGCAACATCCGCTTAGAACGTGAACATCCTCTTGGTCAGCCCAGCCCAGCCCAGTACAGAGCAGCACAGAGCAGCCCAAGGCCTCCGCGGAGGCCCACAAATCCGCTCAAGCATTGCAAATTAGCTAAGCTGGGGCATGCGGCGCGACTTGTTGCATTATGCAATGCACAGACAGACACACACACACGCAAACATGTGCAGACGAGTCGACACAGTAGCCTAAAATACGTTTTGCAATGGCATCCGCGCGCGCAGCTTAATCAATTTCTCATACGCCCCGTTGACGCATTTGACGCAGCTCGACACGTTTGTCAGCTTTCCTCATTCTGCCAGTAAGCAAGAACAGCAGGCAGACAAACAGAGGGACAGACAGACAGACATACAGATAGACAGACAAGCAGACAAACATACAGATAGACAGACAGACATGCCGGAGAACTGTCAGACAGACTTACAGAGTGACAAACTGAACTGAATGACAGCTGGCTGCGTGGGTCTTTTGCCTGACTTGCGCTTTCCTCTCCCTCTCTTCATCTTCCTCTATTCTCTCTCTCTCTCTCTCTCTCTCTTTCTTCCCCCTGTCTGTCTTTCTTTTGTTCTAGCTTAAACGCCTCAACGCCTCGTTGAATTTGAATTTGAATCCGCGACTGAATAGGAATCCCATTCGGAATCTGAATCCAACTTTGAATTTGCAAACTCTATTTGGCCAACGCAGTCCGTTTATTGTTTAAACATAATTTCAGACATTCTTTCGTCTAAATTCTTAATACCCTGTAAGTGGAGGGTTTTTGCAATGGGGCAGTAACTCTAGCTGCAGCTAGTTATAGAGTTTGTTGAGAGTTATTTATATGAATATTGTCAAACAGATTAATTTACTTATATGATATATATCTATATAGTATACGAGTATGGCTGATGGCAACTCTAAACTTATAAAGCATAGTCTGAATATAGCCAAAGGTCTGTTGTAGCATTTTGAACCGACCAAACTTTAGTCATTTCTGCCAAGAGGTCATGAGGACACAACGAATAAAAATTCATCGATTTATAGACTTCCCACTAACTTTTCTAAGAATATCACACATTAAAGTTTGCTGTACAGCGTCGTTTATAGAATGTTTATATAATGTACATATCTCTGCTCTAAAGTTCTCATTCAGTTCTCATTAAACGATTCTTTTTACAGCATATCTCATGGTCGAGTGTCGATGCCAAACAGAACACGCACATTTACTCTCGATTTGATTTGCCGTGTTCTACAAGACATTTTGAGACTCTGAGACGGGGCAGACTGGAAGACTGGAAGACTGGTAGACCGCAAGACTTGTCTCTAAGTGGCCGCAACTGACAACATGACGTCGCTTGTCGCTGCACCATTTTCGGCATGGACGCCCACACGGAGGCTGCGCGGCGTGAGCAGGAAGTAGGAGTCCAACTGGAAGAGAAGCGAAGCCCGCGTGGCAAATGGAAGCAAAACAATTGCAGAATTCGCAATGAATCGGGGGCGTGACACTTAGACAGACATAGGTAACACACACACACAGCCATAGGTACCACACACATGAATGTGTGTAGATGAGACCCATCGCTGAGCTCGACTTGATTAATTCGAAATTAATAATGCCGCGTCCCATGACCAAATTTGCAAAAGCTAAGCCGCACCAGACGCGACCCAAGTTCGGGTTCAATAAACTTCGGCGCCATCAATTGCCCATTAAGCTGGAGCACTTTTCTTACCTTTGGTTCGCGTGGCATGGCGTCTTCAGTGAGTGCATGATGCTCACGATAGCGTGAACGCATCTCCTCCTCCCGCACCATGTAGCGCTCCTTTTGTTTGTCCTTCTCCTTTTCCTTCTCCTTCTCCTTGTCGCGTCGACTGAGCGTGCTGCTATTGCCGTTAGTCAAGCGCGATGACTGTGAATCCTTTTTACCGCTGGACACATTGCTGGTGCTGCTGCGTCCACTTCCGCCATGGCTACCACTGCCGCCGCCGCCGCCGCCCGTGAACAACTGTTTGACCTTCTCGAAGCCACCGAGTTTCTTGTTGCGCTTCAACGTGCTCGACTCGACATCGCGCTGCTTCAGCTGCTGCTGCTGCTGTTGCTCGCGACGGCGCAGCGTGCTGGTGGCCACGGGATACTTGTCCAGGTGTGGATCAAAGTGGGAACCATCGTCTATGCTGCGTTCGCGATAGATGTAGCTCTGCTCGCGACGTTGCTGCTGCTGCTGCTGAGCGCTGTCGCGACGCTCCTTGCGCAGAAAGGCTTCGCTGGCACGCATCTCGTCCTGCGGGGAACGTTTGCGCCTGCATAGCATGAGGGAGAGTGACAGGAGAGGGAGGGAGTGATATATTGTAATATTGTAATATCGGAATATCAATAATCAGCAATTTATCAATACGAGGTATGTTCAAAAAGTATCGCGAATTTTGAATTTTCGCGGCTTACGCCATTGGCATCTTCTCGAACATCTTGGAACAGTTTGTACCACTTGTAAACATTTTTTATTAATCAGAACAGTTTCACCGTATGCCACTGTCAAAATTTCAAGTGTCTCGGACCACTTTATTTTATTTTTTTTTATGCAAATCCTTTGATCCATATTTTTCGATAGCAAAAAATCGCCTCTCACAACCAAACAAAAAATGCTATACACATGAAACTTGGTACATATATTCGGGAAGAGTGTACCAACATAACAAAACAAAACCAGTAAGAAAAGCAACAGTCACGCAGCACGCGATAGTGGGATACCCTTCGACCTATGTTCCCGTGTAGTTTACTTTGTTAAATTATTCCAAATTATTACAATTATTCCCAATAGATGGCGCTCGTGCTCTCCCGCCTTTCTTGTTAGCTGACAGTAGCATTTGGTTTTATGCTCATACTTTATTTAAAACTTCTGTGATTATTGTCCGATCAGATTGCAATTTGGAGAATACGTAGATAATTCATTCAGCTTAGTATATGTTAAAGTCAGAAAGTTGTAGCTTTTATACAGCGCTTACAAATTGAGTTCAAAAACTAAATTTTTGATTTACGGGGCGGTGGGCGTGGCACCTAACATTTGAAATAAACTTGATCAGCTTATAGTACACAGGAGTCTTCCTGCCAAATTTGGTAACTCTAGCTTTTATAATAGCTGAGATCTGTGCGTACACACAGACAGACAGACAGACGGATAGACGGACAGACAGACAGACATGGCTCAATCGACTCGACTTGTGATCCTGAGCAAGAATATATATATGTGTTGTCTCCCACGCCTCCTTTTGCCTGTTACATACATTTGCACAAAGTTAGTATACCCTTTTTTGATCATTTTCAATGGTCGAAGGGTATAAAAATCAAAATTCGATTATACGTAACCCGCGAAAATTAAGAATATGCGATATTTTTTGAACACACCTCATATATCAATATATCAAATAAAGAGAACTAAGCCAGCTGCACTTCTAGCTGCACTTACCTGTTGCTTGACTCATTAAAGGACTCCTTGAAGGACTCCTTGCGGAAGTCATTCTCTATGCCCGAGTCGCCCTTGTCGAAGCTGCGCTGCTGCAGCTTATCCCGTTTGAGGCTGCTCTGCCAGTAATAATCCTGTTGTTGCTGCTGCTGCTGCTGTTGATGATGCGAGACACGCCCCGCGGGTGTACGCAACTCTGGCGAGGATCGATACTGATCTGTGCCCGTCAGCTGCGAGTCCAGGCTCTTTGGCTCCTGCTCCTGTGGCCGCTCCATGGAATTGTAGTCACGATCCCGTGACATGGAACCAATACGTTCCCGATGCCGTGATTCGCGTACCTTGCCATCGGTTTGTGTCTCCCGCACGTAGGTCTCCTTGACTCCGCCGTGCCCGTCGTCATAGTACTTGGTGTGCCGATACCGTGAGGTCTTCTCCATTTTAGGTGGCAGTGTCGCCTCTGGCTGCTGCTGCACAGTGCGCTGCACAGTGGGTCGCATAAAGCGTTCCTCACTGGCCACCTCGCGCTGCCCCCACTCCCGCTCCGGGCTTTGGTACTCACGCCTGTGCTCCGGCTCTGGCTCCCGCTCCCGCTCCAGCCTGTAGTTGCGCTCCAATGTGGCGCCCTCACCAAAGCGACGCGTCAATATGCGATTCTCCAGCTGCGCACGTCGATAGCCAAGCTCATCCAGATACGGAGCTGGACTCACGCTCCTTATCACGGGCACAATTGGTGGCTCAGCTGTGCGACGTGCAGCAGCGGAAGGATACTCATCCTCGTAGTACACTTTGCGTGTCTCGTAGCCCAAACCCTCGTCCTCATCGCTGAGATTGCGTGGACTGAGCTGTTGCCAGGGGGAGGGCGAATGGGAGCTACTGCCGCCAGCCAAGCGATTGGGCGGCGAATAGCTGCCACCTTGGGCACCACCACTGGGACTGACTCTGCTGCTGCTGCTGCTGTTGTTATTGTCCATGGCACGTGGCGGCCTTGGTGGCGGTGCAGCATAATCGCGCTGTGGCGTGCGTGAATCTCGTCCAGCAAGGCGCTGCTCCTCACTGTGATCCAGCTGTGCATAGGTGATGCCCTCGTTGGGCCTTATATACGAGAATGCCGGCTGACTGATCACCGGCTGTGGCGAGAAACGTTCCATGGACAATCGCTTCACCAGCCCATCCACGGTCCGTCCCTTGGTCAGGGGCAAACGCTCCGCTGGCTGCTGTGAACTGTGCATATTCTCGCTTGACTTTGACTTGAGGGTTTCGATGCGATCGCGTATGCCTGCCGATATGGTGGGACCACCACCACCTTGTGGTGGCTGCTGCTGCTGCTGCTGCTTCTTTAACAGCGAACCGTCGATCTCTGCCTTGGATCGGCTGCGCGAGAGCAAATCATTCAGGCCCTGCCCGCTCTCATGCTTCTCGCGCACAGTGACTGCGTCGGACTTGCGTCGTTCGCGCTCCCTGTGATAGTCCTGCTCGAAGTAATCCTCACGCTGTGATTGCTCGATAATTGGCGTCAATTGTGGCTTCACTTGTCCACCGGGATTCGCTTCTGGCTTCTTGCTGGCCCGGCTACGCGCCGCACTGCCAACGTCACTTTTGCTACGCACTAAACGTCGTGCACCGCCGTCCTCAAAGCGTGGATCACGCTCCAATTGATTCACATTCGTATCACTTTTGCGACTAAAGAGTCCAAAGATCGATGGACGTTTCGTTGGCTTCTTGGCCGCTGCAGCGTCGCTGGAGCTGCGCGTCACGGGTTTTCCCTTCTTGCGACGCGTGGGCAACGAATGAAAGCGCTGCGTATCCTGATTGCTGGACGCGTTACTTTGTCGCTTCTGTTTCACCCGAAATGTGGGTATATTATCGCCGTTGGCTGCCTTGCTCTGGTGCTGACCCGCCTGGGCAATGACTAGAGCCGCCTCCTTGCGTATGTCCTCCGGATCGATGTCGGGCGGCAGTTGATGGTAGCTCTGTGGCAGGCCCCCGATGGGCTGTAGGTTTGTTGTCTCGTAGTCGTATTCCGAGGGCTCGTTGGCACGCTTAGCTGCAGGAAGAGGGGGAGACAGAGAGAAAGAAAATGAATATTTAATTTGTGCACTGAGAGAAAAAGGTGATAACAAAAGAGATCTACAAGATAAGTAAGATCTATAAGAGTTAAGGTTATTAACAGTTTACAGTATTTCCAAGATTAATCAAGCTGTGAGCTCAACTTAATTCGATATATTCTGCATTGCTATGTAGTTTAAATTATGTTTAACTTCTTTCAAGTTAATCGCAAATATTTTATAGTTACAGTCCGAACAAATTCAAGCTGTAAATAAAGTTATACTTAGTTTAAAATAAACTCAATTAATTTTAAGTTCAAATAAAACTCTATTTTAATATAAGTACGTCAACTAATTAGAAGAAAAACACAATTATTTTACTATATAGCAATACAAAACTAAACACAATTTAAGATTGAAACATACTTTTACTTAAGGTTTTAAACAATTAAACAACGCAGAAGAATTTCTTGACTTCTTATTGATTGCTTTCCAAGAATATCAAGCTTTGTTCACCAAATTACTCCACTCCTTTTGGCGCAGTGTAAACAAAAGAGCTTCTGCGAACTAGTTCGCCTTCATGTAATGACAATTAGCACATTAACCATCTCTCTTTCCCCCTCTCTCTCTCCGTCTCTCTCTCTCTCTTTCTTGCCCTGTAGAGAGACTGTCTTGAATTGGCCTGGACTGAACTGGCCTGGCCTGGCCTGGACTGAGCTCAGCCTGTCTTGGCCTGGCCTGATGATGTAATATTCACCAGCTGAAACTGAACTCTTGGCCAGTTTGAAAGTGTGAATTGGCAACAGCTGCCTGCTAAATAAGGCAACGAACAATGGATCTGGCATTAGCCCACGTCTCTCTCTGTCTCTCTCTCCCATCGGACGGAACGAACGTAGAGACAGACAGACGACGTGTAGTCTGTAATCGGGCGCTGTAAGCGCTAATGGCCATTGAAGAGCAGCCGATTCTGAAACGAGGCGCTACTTGGCAGTCGCAGCCGCCGCTGCTGCTTCTTAGCTGGCACGAAGATCATAGAGATTCTTCTGCTCTGGCACTTCCTCACTTGTACATAATCATTATTATTTAATACGCCGAAAACAACAAAACGTGCCGCGTTATCTGCCCAGAAAAAGAGAGAGAGAGCTCAACCCAAAAACGATCATCATGACCAAAACAAGATTGCTGACTACGAACTACGACGGCAACTAGTTGCTGCTGCTGCTGCCAACAACACTAACAACAACACAATCTGAGGAAACGTGCGTGTTCTTTGATAGCTTTTTTAACTCAGCACAGCTTGGTTCATTTCTTGTTATACCCTGTAATTATTAACAGTGACCAAGGCGAAGAGGTCGACAGAGGAAACTAGCTGAATATTATGCAGATAAATATATTTAATATATATAGTATATATATATGTATATGAAAGATATTATTTATGTATATATATCAAACATTATTTATATATGTTTAGGTATATGTCATACGAACTTCAAAAGATTTGCCTGATTTTGTACATGCTATATATTATTATAATAAATTATTTTTCTTGCACTTGCAGAGTTTGCTTACTCGTACCCTTTCCCTACCCAAATACAGCGTAACTACAAGTCGACTCGCTCTTCTTATCATCTTCTCTCTTTCTACTCTGTTTCGCTTCCAGCACGAGATGACACACGGCACTTGCTAAGCAATAGAAGTGTACATAGTTACTGCAAGTTTGTTGCCTAAGTCATTTGACTTGACCTTGACTGTGCAACACAACCTGTGCAGCACATGCCACATCCTCTTAGGCAACTCACGCAACTGGACACGCAACCTGCTCAACTAGCCAACTGGTCAACTGTCTGGGAAAGTTATCGATATACGATTAGCCATTCGACACAAATGAATAATGACAAGCGTTGGGCGTGTCACATGTGTCAAATTCACATCACAAGCCATTAAAGCAACACCCCATTCATGCGGGAACAGTTCCATTTAATGCTGTGTTGTGAATAGAGTAGAACACACACACACACACACGCTTAAACAACATTCACATTCACATTCACATTCATACACACTGAAATTCGCACACAAATTCTCGACGACGACGACTCTAGGGTAGGGCTACGTTGTGCCTAATTGACTGATTGACCCACTAAACGAAACGCAGAATGGGATACAGAAAGATTTGACTTGAGCTGATAAGCCTAAATAGCGCCTAAAGCTATCTAGCCTGACCATTTACGGTTTATCTTCCATCTAACAGGAAATGATCTTTCAAAGCGCTTTTTAATTGCATTCCAAAGTGATGGCTTATCTGCTATCTATCTCTAAAAGGAAGTGCGCTTCGATAACTTTAATATGCAATTAGAGTAATCGATAATGATTTAAGACTTTAGAACTTTTGAATGAAGCGAATAATAACTTGGAAGTTAAATGAAACACTTTCAAGTTTTACATTTAAATAACACAAAATGTTAAGTTTTAAAGAGCATTGCAACAAGAAAGAAGGAAAGGAAGGAAGCAGAAGGAAAGTATAGAAAATGTATTTCAATATTCAGGGAAAGAAACTGTAAGAAGAGGCTGAAGGGAAAGAAACTATAAGAAGAGGCTGAAGAGACTGTTCTTTCCTTCTAATGTAGAACATCTTCTTTGAATTGCCATTCGTTCCATTGTAAATTGTGTTTTAACATTTTCTACTTCTTTACACTATAAACGATTATTTAAAGGTTTATAGTATATATGTATATTGTAGGTATACATGCAATTTCATTTTCATTTCATATCTTCTGCACATAACCTGTTCGCTAATTAAGCCCTTAAGCTCTGCTTTATCTGAGCTTAATAAATCAAGCGAAAGCCCAAGCTTGCCAAAATGATGCGCCGCGATCAACTGTCAAGCGATATGTGTCAAGGTAAAATGTGGCTATGCAACACACACATATAGTGTGTGTATGTCAGTGTGTGTGTGTGTGTGTGTTTGTGTGTGAGTGATACGACTGTCTGTCGACAAGCGAGCTTGAGTTTTCGCGAAGAGCTCAAGCCGCAAGCGCATCAGATTGTGGTTGTGGTTGTTGTTGCTGTTGTTGTGAATCTGGTTGTTGCTGCTGCTCTTGCTGTTACTGTTGCTGTTGTCAGTTGTTGCTGAAGGTGTTGGCTGCCTTTTGGGCAACAGGAAAGCATAAATTGCAACTAAGCGACAGTTGTTGCCGCCTGCTGGCGCTGCCAGTGAAACTGAAGTCAATGTCAAGTAACTGTAAATGCTAGTCGCATTCCCAGAGAGATCTTAACAACAACAACAACAGCAACATCAACACAATGATCTGACTCTGGTTTCAACGAGTGCAGCTATGATTGATTGCGAAAGCGCGTCGAGAGCAGCAACAACAAGAGCAACAGCAGTGGCAGCATAAGCAGAGCAAAAGGCAAAACGCAAAAGGCGCTGAAAGGCATTCATTAATTTAATCATCGATCCACTTAATGAATTCGTACCAGGGCCAGCGGGCTCTATGATTTGTGTGTGCCCATGCCGAATGGGAATGCCCCCAATGAGAGCAGAGACAAAGAGAAACAAACAGACATAGAGAGAGAGAGAGAGAGAGAGAGAGTACGAACCTGTCTGCCTGCGGAACTCGTTGTCGCCCCGAAAATGTGCAAAGAAAAGTTAACAAAAAAGTTGATCCAATTTTAGCTCAGCACTCAAATTTACTACAACTTGCCAGGGCCTGTTTGGCTATTCCTGATTCTTTTGGGGATTAAGCTGAATACTCTATTACTTGAAGAGAAAAAAGAAAGGCAGCGCGAGAGAGACAACCTTTAAAAAAGGGGAAACTAAAGGATAAACTTTAACTTACTGTTTATATAGAGCATACCAACATGAAAGAAGCAAGATATAGTAGTATATTTGTATATTTATATGTATTTAAGGATTCTGGGATAGTGAGTAGAGACATTTATTCTTTCTAATGTAGTTCGTCTTCCTTTCAATTTAGTTTGTTGTTTTAAACCTTTCAACAGTGTCTGGTAAGGATCTTTATACTTTATTATTACTATTATTATTTATTATGTAGAATATGCAATATTAACCTCAACTATATGGCCTATGAGCCTTTACACTTTAAACATGATACTATTGTCAAAAAAAACGCTTCACACATTGAGCAAAACATATTGAATTGTTTTTAAAGTATTATTTAATCTATTATTATTCTGAATTTACATCGGAATTCTATAAATGAACATCTAACTGGGCTGCTCAAGTTCTACTCCAGCAAAAGCTAGAGTATTTGCAGTTTCAAGCTTATCTGTTACCACAGTTCTTTCACTGCAGCATTAGCTGACTTCGTGATGGTCGTGGTGGCATGCCACAAAGATATATTGACAGCGTTGTTGCTGGCTAGAACTGCTGACTTTCACTTGACTTTCAGACTGAATGTACCCAAAGATACCTGGCTGTGGCATGTGGATGCCACATTAAGTGCAAACCGCAAGGCTAAAATGATTCATATCAAAGTGCGCCCACAAGAGCTTTCAAGCAACAGATAAGCGACTATTAGGGCCAGTATCCCTTGCCTTGCCTCTGCCGCAGCTGCCACCCGCATTGTGTGTCTGTGTGTGTGTGTGTGTTGGCACTACTGGTCTAAGTTCAAGTCGCCAAGCTGCTAATGAATCGATCGAGGGACACACACACACATACACACAGGCAAATGGACATGACCGAGTGGCATGCCACGCCGCTGCCGCAGTCAAAGATCTGTGGGGCTCAGGGCCACCGCATGCCACCATCGACACCACAGCCAGCGTCAGCGCCAGCGCATGCCACAGCGTTGCGGCGCGCCTTTGGGGCATTTCAATTAACCTGCGCACTTTCGATTTCATTGGGCCGCAGTCGATGGTGGGGGGAGGGCGGGGGTGGGCGTTGAGGCTGCGATTGCTATTGGGAATGATCTTAGGCCTGTCTTGGCCTGGCCTGGCTTAGCCCGTGCAGCGTCTCTTTATCTAGGCGGTTCCCTCTCAGTGCGGGCGCTGTGGCAATTCCAATGCTAAACGACCGACATTGCGAATAATTGAATGCCCTTGCGCGCTTATCGCAGCGCGTCTGCAGTCAGTTCCCAGGGCCAGTTGCCTCCCCCCTCCCCCTCCTCCAGCGTCCTTCTGTTAATCACATCAAAAGAGCCTTTGCCGCATCGCGTCCTTGACTGAGGCAGGCAGGCAGGCTGGCAGGCTGTGCTGCCTCAGGCTCTCTCGCCCATGTGACAAGTATGTAAATAAGCTCGAGTCGTAAGCGTATTGACAAGCGCCTGCCCCACTCCCTCTCCCTCCCCTTTCCCGATTCCCGATCGTGCTACTGAAGCTTGCTGGCTCCAATTAAAATTTGCCTGCTCTGCACTTGAGTTAATACTTGCTTTGTTGTTGTTGTTCTGTTGTTGTTGTTAATATTGTTGCTGTTGTTGTTGTCAGTGTTGTTGCTGTTAGTGTTGTTGTTGTTGTTATTGCTAGTGCTGACTTTCAAAACAAATACAAATAGAAACTTTCGCTAAAGAATGTACGCGGTTCATGCTGCGCGAGTCAAAAGACTTAAGCGACAAACTTGTTTCGCACAGCAGCTGTCAACAGCACATTAAGTGAGAGCAAACAACGAACACGCACACACACACACACACACCAACAACAGTTGGCTAAAAATAATGCCAGACTCATTTCAATTCACACACACACACACACACACTCACTTCGCGATAAACAAATGACGCAATCTTTTGCACTTCAAAGCTGGAGATGAAGCTGAATCTGGAGAAGGAGTTTGCAGATTGGGCACTGATTGAGCTGATTGATCGACAACTCCATTTAGCTACAAACGCATATGTATATGTCGTATCGTTATATCGTACACTACACTACACTACACTACACATTTAATAATTGAGCGCGCGCGCGAGCACGACAAAAACAACACCCAATGCCAACCAGGCAAAGAACCTGACTGAGACTGAGACGCAAAATGGCTAAGCAGCAGCAGCAGCAGTGTCTGCGAGAGTTCAATGGGGGGTCTACAAGGCAGACGGGGGGTTGGCGGAGGGGTGTTGTCTGCCTACGCCAATGTCACAAAAGCAAAATAGTGCGAAATAGTGGGCAGGCAGAGCCAAAAATGAGACTTACTTATTAATTAAGTTTCTTTTGGAGTTGGCCTGACAGTTGTATTTGTTATTGTTATTGTTATTGTTGTATTTGTTGTTGTTGTTTGTTGTGTTTTCTGTTGTTTCTGCTGTTGCTGGCGCAATGAAGCACTATAAAACAGAATATGCAAATTATAAAAATTATGAAGCGAACATTAAAAGCAAAAAACCTAAATGGCATTTTAATGGTGGCGATGGCGTGCGCGGGCAGCCCCAAAGATCATCGTCGTTGTCTTGCTTTTTATTTTCCTCTTTGCACCCCCCTCCCCCCTTGATTCTGCTGTGCGGGTGAAGCTACTTGTAAGCAGAGACTACAATCAAGTTTGACAAATTCGAGCAAAGCAATTCCAACTGAAAATTGCGTAGTAGGTGGAAGTGAAACAAAGCCATCAGGTTGGTGTGCTAAGCTGTAGTGCGACTGTAATATACTCTGTACTATAATATACAATACTATAATATGCTATGATATACTCCACTTGAGTCAAAAGTCTATATAGGCTTTAACGGATTCCTGCAACAATTTCCTGGCAACATAAAGGATTCTCTGTGTGCAATAGCAGGTAATCTCAGTGGTTAAAAGTTTCTCTTTCAAATGGTATTCGGAATATATATATATTTTCTTTATTATAACTTTAAAAATTCTTTAAGATCTGCTCTATTTTATAAGCACACAAACAAAGTTTTAATTTCTCTCTAGCAAACCATATGTGAAACCTTTATGTAGCAGCAAATTTCTGAAATTATTTAGTTTTGGTTGCTCTGCATACAGCAAAACCTGCCAGTCTCTTACTCTCTCTGTCGCTCTTGCTATCTCTTGATTACAGGGTATGCCAACACTTGAGCAAAAAAAAACCTAATCAAATTCAAAGCTGACCACAAATTAAAATCACAGCAAGCAAACGGTGCACGACAAGGAAACGCTGTGGCAATTTCATAATGATGCTTACGTTTTTGCTGCCCTCTTTATCTCCCTCTCTGTTTTTCATGCAACAATTAAATTAATTAATTAAAATATATGAGATCTCATTGAAATACGCAAACATACACACACACACATATGTATATAGACGTATAAATTATACATTTGAAAGCACAGTGGCAAACGGTGCAAAAAATAAATGCAAAGTTGCGCTATCCTCATTTGGTTGTGTTCAACTTGAAGCTGACTTACAGTGCACATTGCACTTGTGTGCCTCACTGTCTGTGTGTGTATGTGTGTGTTAACTTAAATTACGCAATCACACACTGCAGCAGATAGTCAGTAATCTGTAACTGTTAGATCTACAAGAGCGAGCGAGAGAGAGAGAGAGAGAGCAGATCTCTTTCAACTCTCTGAGCAACATTCTGTGTCACAAATTATGTGGATTATGTCATTAAGAATGAGGAATATGAGTATTTAGTTGTTATATATGTATGTATACCCATATTGAAGCAAATTAATGATTCTAGATCGCAATTAATTCCGCCACAATGCTGGTTAAGAAGCTAGAAACAGCGTTGGAAATGTTCTTTGTTGATTTTCAATTAAGAATGTATCGAGCTAACTACATTATAAATTTATATCGATATATGAAATAATAATAGTCAATTATATTTCTCTATCTCTATAAAAGTTGACGATCCTTCTATTTTATATATAATATGTTTAGTAACAGAAGAAACAGAACTGTTTGTCATCCGAGTTCATTACATAAGTTTAAATAACAACTTTGCAACTTAATTGAATAAGATAATTATATATTGGATTATACTTTAAATTGTATTTTATTTCTTTTATCAGCACCTGTCCGCCTTCAAAACAGCAAGTGCATTACAAAGACGACCTCCTAAAGCAACAACAACCACAACTGCAGCTGGCAACCTCTGGAGCTGCGTTTTTATTACAACTCGACTCGTCTTAGCCAAATTTGTCGCTGTCCAAGGTTGCCCCGCCAACTGTTTGAGTGAAACTCAAACACACACACACACGTATTCGCACTCACACATGGCATTCACAAGCTCATCAGATTGTTATTGCTTTTGCTGTTGCGTTTACGTGATCATCGCGCAGCGAAGACCGACAGAAATTACCGAAATTAGCCCGTTTTCATACTGAACCCAACTCAAATGAACTCAAATGAAATGTGGTTTTTGAGTTTTGGATTCGACTTCGGTTTCAGCCCACAGGCGGGTAATTTTCTTTGTACTATAGTACATTATGTGAAGATGTGTGTGTGTGTGTGTGTATGTGTTTTGCGAGTCGAGAAATTAAATCATCATAATATCGTGTGTTTTCTCACATAATTGCCTCAATTTGCATGCGAACAACGAACAAGTCATTTTGAAAGCATTATTATATGCGAGTGTGTGCGTCGTTCAACTTTAAACGATGGCGCCTTGGCCGTCTTTAGATTAGACATCTTAAAACATAATACTTATTTCGCGAAATTAATCAAATTTAAATGCCACATTAAACGAGAGGTGAGAAAAGATAAAACCGAAGCAAGTTTGCTGGTGAGAACCAAACAAGGAAATTGAAAACTATTGAGGATTTATAATATATATATAAATAATGGAATATTGTAAAAAATATATGGAATAGATTAAGTATATAAATTATAATATATAAATATTGTAGAAATATAAGAAATAGATTAAGTGACTGCTTCATATATTTATTACTATATTCTACTTTGATCTCTTTTAGCTCAAACGTCACAAGGCTGAAAAAGACAAATTCGATTTGTTAAAGTTAATTGCAAATAGCATCAGAATCGGATCTTAAGGCCGTAACTGGGCAAACGGCAAACGTGGCCCATAAGGAAATTCAAGTTGGCTGGTACCAAAAACAAAAGACACAGGCAACGAACGTGGCGTGGCAAGGCAATAACAAAAGACGCTGTTGCATATGGTCAGCAGCAACAGCAGCAGCAGCTGAGGCAGCAGTAGATGGAACATCTATTAAAGGCAGGTAAATAATTTACATTTGTGCCGCTTTTGTCATAATCAATTTTTAATTTCTTCATTTCAGACAGTCGCCATAAATTGCATTGCGGCTTTCGAATAAATCGCATTGCCCTGCAATTAAATGCGCTGCCTGCCTGCCTGCTTGCTTTCCTGCCTGCCTGAGTGTCTGTGTGCGTGCCTGGCTAGCTACAGGGGGGGAGTGCACCCCTTCTCTCTGTTGTGGCTTATGCTGTCGCTGCTGCCAGACATAATCATAACAATAATAATGTAGTCGACTCTGGAGACAAACAGACAGCGACAGCGATCCCAAGTATATATAGATACTTCATACATATAAACGAGAGTGCCACTGATGAGTTTCAGTCTAGGCCTCTCCTACATGCCACACACTCCCCCAGAGAACAACGAGAACAACGACAACGACGACGACCCCAGCGAGATGATGTGCAAAGTGATACTTTAGTGGAGAGTGTGGCCCTCTGCGCCTGGGGAGACCCCGTAATGCCTTATAAAATATCTACTTATTTAAAATAGTTATTTGTGCCCGACTTGCCACTCTATATATGTGCGTATGTATATGTGTATATGAGTGTGTGTGTGCTCTGAAGCTCTCAAGGTAAACTACATTTTATTGTTGAGGCGGCATTGTTACGAGCATTGCTTTTGGCATTCGTTCTGGCTCTACTCGCCCACTTCTCACTCTCGACTTATACTTAATAAAACAAAATTAATATATCTATATAAATGTGTCTATAGCGATTCATATGAGAGACCTGTAGACGTAGTATGTGAAGAATCGCTAGAGAACTGCCTTGTGTTGCCTACAATCAATATATCAAGCGAGAAACTCGTCAAATTCGTTTGCAGAATTATGCAATTGATGACTACATAGCGAGAAATGTAGTATTTAATGTCTACTATGGGAAGTGGAATAGAATTAAGTGAAGAAACACGTTTATAAGGGAAGCACATTCTACTTTATAAGATTAAAAGGAATTTACTAATTCGAAATTGTGATAAAAACTTGCAAAGAACTAGAAATTTTATTTTTTACTTTTGGAAAGGATATATCTACAATGTATACAAATGAATCAAGTTTTCTGTATAAATTTTTGGAATTTAGACATTTGAATTGGACATGTACCGCCTTTAGGGCTATTTACAGTACTATAAAATTATAATTTCTTTACTCATTTCATTTAATTTTAAACATTTACATTTTCTTTTTACATAATTGTCTTTCATTTCTCAATTGAACCCCATAATTTGTTCACAGTGTAGCCAAATGTCATTGTTGCTGTTGCCGCTGCTGTTACTGCTTGTGCTGCTGCCCCGGGGACAACACGACCAATTTGGAAACGACACGAAGGTGATTCGCTTGTCGTCTCTGACCATCTTTTAGAACCCACCAAGTTGGGAGCTGACTGCGACTGCCCAGTTAATTAGTTGCTTGAATTATGTTACGATGAGGGGCCAAGCGTGGGCTGTGTGTGTGTGTCTCAGCTGTGGCATTGATTGACCAAAATGAGCATGTTTATCACGTGTGTGCGTGTGTGTGTCTGTGTGAGTATAAGCCTTAAGTACATATCATAAGGTATTAGCTGATGTGTTCTTTAGGTTTGATAATGCAAATGGTACAGGGTATTTCCACTGCTTGCTGCTAAATTTGTCATGTGGTTATGCTACAGTGATCACTCGAGAAACCAGCCACAGAAGACTGTAAAAGATTGTCAACTTCTTCTAAACTGCTTCTATTTCGCTGGCAAGCACTGTACGGTTAGCGGTTTTAGTTGACTTAAGCTCTGTATATGAGTTTGCTGTGTTTTTTTTTTGGTTATTTCGAATTGAGCTTATGTGCTTAATTTGAGGTTAAGTTCCTTAAAACAACAACGATTGAGGTTATGTGCTAAATTTGAGGTTATGTTCCTTAACACAACACACTGACCTATGCGCTTCACATGCACATCCCGATTGAAGCTGACACGTGGTCCGCCATTTGTTGTTGCTGCTGCTGCTGTTCCCGGCATTTGTTGCGGTTGTGGTGGCATGTTCCTTCAATATATTGAGTTTTTCTTATATAGATCTGATGATTCTTTATGCCTTTATGCTGGAATCACTTGAATTGTGAATTTTTTCTCTGGGCTTGGAGAATATCATCAAGCTCTTGTTCCGGGCATTTTCAGTCCTTGATCTTAAGCTGCTGGCACCTAGAGTAAACTCTTTTGTTTATGTTACGACAGTCTCATTTGTTTCAGATATGGGGGTTTTCTTTTTGTTCGGGTGGGGATTCGCTGCAAAGTCGAAATAGAGAAAAAGAAGAAAAAGAAAAACAAAGACAAGTCTCAACGTCAAATCTTGTGCACAATGCTGATATTTTATGCTATTATTTATTATTATTTTGTCGCATTTTTTTTTTAGTTGTTTTAAGTGTTTCTTTTTTTCTTGGTTTAAGTTTTGTTTGAGTTGCGAAGAGTTATGATCGTGTCGTTCGTTAGACTTTTCACCTCATTAGAGACGCGACCTAGTTAAAATCGTTAGGTTTATTGGGTTAACTAGAGTTGAGCTGAGGGTGAGTGAAGAGTAGAGTAATATATCATTATCTTTTTTTTTTTGCTCGCCCATTATTAATGGACATTTTACATGCCGCTGGCGAAAGTGTTATTAAAATTAAATCAGAGTTGAAGAAGTTTTTAGTACAGAGAAAAAATCTACTCAAGATCTGCAGAGAGCATTTATTATTTTGTTCTGCAGACTTTGCAGACAACGCAATAAACCACAAGAAATTAGAGACGTAAACAACAACAATAAAAGCGGGTGGCAGTAAAAAAAATAATTGGCAATTAATAAAAAGCCAATGACTCTGATTCTCATTCGGATTCTGATTCTGAATCCGAATCTGAATGTGATTGGCTGGAGCAGGGGGTGGCAAGGGAGTGATCTGAAGTGGGCAGAGCGAATCAAGTTTGTTTTGCGTTATGCTCGTTAACCTGCGAAGAACAACAACAACAACAACGGGAACAATAACAACAGCAGACTTCATGAGGGTGTTTGTCTGCATACGAGATTTAATTCGCTTTTCGCCTTTTGTCACATGCGCATGAATTCGAATTCGAATTGAAATTGCTTGCGGAGTTGCTCAGTTCGTGAGTGAGTGAGTGAGTGGAGCGAATATGAATACAAAGCGGATGTCGAGAACTATATAACTCCCTTCCACTCCCTTCTCCCTCCCCTTACTAGCTCTATCTCTTGCTCTAACGACATTTGGGTGTGTCCTGCGGCAAAAAATGTTGATTGCGATTAAGCAAACGCGATAATGCAAATGCTTGTACTCGTCCCCGTGCTCGCACTCATCCTCGCACTCACTCTGATATTCATTGCTGTTCGATATTCATATTTGAATACTGCGCAAACAATGTAACAATTCAGCCTCGAGCGGGTGCACACACACACACACAAGTGCGCTAAGCAGGCGCAGCCAATGAGTAGAATCCTGCTCCCCCCCCTCACTATCTTATTGCCCTTCTCTCCATCCTCCGTCTCTTGCTTGCCGCTGACACGCACCCACCCAAAGCCACCAGCAGTAATGGCTAGAAAATGCATGCCCATTATGGCACCTGGACAAAGGGGCAACCTTTCCCCTCCCTCCCCCTTCACCCACTCCTCTTACTTCATTGCTCCCTCCTCTGCTGCTTCTTCCTTTTCACTTACTGGCTTACTTATAGACAGCACAGACAGGACAGCACTCTAACAAGCGCAGTGCAGACGGCGTCTGATCGGGGCCAGCAGAGCACTAGCAAAGGAAAAGGGAACGGGCAGGAAGAAGGGGCAGGGGAAGGGGAAGGGTGGTGCGAGGCGCTGCACGCAAAACGCTGCGAGCTGCCAATAAAAATCCTTTACCATATAATTTGAGTGCGCATGCGTGCGACGTTGATGGGAAGCTGACTAGTCAGCTCCATGGACACCATGGAGACAGAGAGAGAGAGAGAGGCATTGACCATGGCAGCAACTTGCAAGCTACAGGGTACCAAGGCAGAAGATGCCTCTGCCTCTGTCTTCCCCTCTGTTCCTTCCCCTTTTCCTGCCCCTGCCTCTGCTGTCGATGCCGATTGCTGCGCGTTGATTGCGCCATGAACGTGATTTGTTTGTAAACACGCATTATTAAGGTGTAATAAACATAAAATTTGTAGCGCTTCACAGCGACCCTCGCAGCGGGGACAACTACGCACAGACACACACACATAGCACACACACATACACACTCAAATACACACACACACATTCGCACATTCAATTAGACAACGCTGTCAAATGCAATTTGAATCCAATTTCAGTGGCAATCGCAATGGCAAACGCAATTTCGTTGGCTCTAGGTGTGTGTGTGTGTGTGAAAGTGTGTGTGCGGCTAATTTTAGGCAAATTATTTGAAATTATACAAATTATTTAAAGACACTTATTAAAACAAATACACTCGAAATTTTGATTGTATTTGTATGTTATTGTATTTTATTTTATACGATATACTAGAAGGGAATGGTAACTATATCTTTCTCTCTATTTCATTATACAACTTATTCTTTATAGTTTGTTAATACTCTTCTGTATATTTTTCTTATGTATCCATGTTTATTCTTAATACAATATACCATATAGGATTTTATCTTTAAACATCTTAAATATATATATAATGGTCAAAAAAGCGTTAACTAACTTTCTTTAAAAGTATGTAACAGACAGAAGAGGTCGTGGAAGGATCATTAGTCGTCAATCATCAAATTTCAATCCGCACGGACAATAAACACAAAAGTTATTGAAGTCACCTTAATGCCTCAATATCTTATCATAATCATAACTACATGTTATGTATTTTATCAATAGAAATACCACCCCATGTGATCTCAGTAACTTAACATAATTTTTTGCAGTGTACAGCAAACCCTTCAATGCCTCTTTCACTCTTACTCCCCCTTCCCCCTCCTCTCCTGAAGCAACCTCAAAGTGGAGCTCTTAAAAGGCTCACAGAGAGAACAATAATGATTCTGAACTTGAACTTTAACATTGCGAATGAGAAGCAGGCGAAAGAGAACACACAATCAACAAACGTAATGATAGTAACTGCCCTCGGCTCAGCCTAGCCTAGAATCGGTACCACCACCCCCTCCACCCTCTCCCCTTCCATTGTGGCGTGTCAAGTGAAACCAAAAGTGCGGCTGGCTGTGGAAGTGGAAGTGGACACAACAAGCAAAACCAGGCAAAGCAAACATCTCGCGTTCGCCCACTTTGCGTGTGTTCTCAGCGCCGGCAGCGCTGACCTCTGGGTTCAGGTTCAGCAGCAGCAGCACCAACAACAGCAACAACAACAGCAACAACAACTCAAGCTCATAGCAGAAATCGAGTTGAGGCAACTCTGGAGTCGTCGTGGATCGAAGTGAAAATGAAGGTGTAGTCCAATTTGTAGGTATTGACCAAGCCCCAAGGCGCACAGCAGCAAAGTTATGCAAAGCTTGTGGATTCTCCGGCCTCTGCCTGGTCTCGACTCCCGCCACTGCTTGAGCCAACATTGTCGACGTTCAACGTTCGACGAGCGCATTTTTCCATGCGTGCCGCCTTTTGCTTTGTTGGTGGCGCTCACCAGAAGACGTCGACGACGACGTCGCTGCCGCTGTTGCTGCTGCTGCTACGTCCATTTGCCGACTTGGCAAATACTTAATTGCATTTCGATATCTATGCTCAGGCATCTGTGAGTGGATGCCGCACTGGGCATCCTCAATACCTTCAGACATAGACACGGCACTTGGGACATGCCGCACGCCGCACAGACTCCAACTCCAACTCCAACTTCGACTCCGACTTGTACTTGCAACCGACTTTGTATGCGGCGCGACTCTGTTTCTTCTTCTTCTTCTTCTTGGCAGCAAGTTTGCAGTTTGATTTTCGATTTTTACAACTAAATTCCGTTGCTGATTCATGAGCTTTACTAGAGAAATTTGTAATTGCAACTTGCCATTTAGAGAGGCGCTTAGATGAAGCATTGAGACGCGTGCGGTGTTGACAATTCCTTCGCTCTCTCCCACTCTACATCCCTCCCTCACTCTCTGCCCCCACTCTCTACCCCCTCTCTGTGCTCCCTCTCTAGCTCAGTTCTAATGCTATGCACATCCGTTTCGGCACCCACACATACGCACGCATGCGCTCAATCGCCAATGCCAGCTCATTATACCCTGTAGCCATGAAATGGCCATAAAAGGGTGTAGTAAAGTTGTGCAAATATATGCAGCAGTCAGTGGAGGCGGCAGCTTAGATCCTCAAACTCTAGTTGAGTCATTCAAATAAAAAATATCAACGAAATTCCAACTAGAACTCAAAGAGATTCCAACGACATTTAGCATATGAAATTAGTTATACAGATTCCAGGAAATATATATAATAAGCATTTCTATAAGAATCTCATGCTTGCTCTACAGGGCATTCACTAGTTAATCACTTTTGTAGTCGCCTCGAGCGGGTTTCTTCTCACATCCGCTCGCATATATTGTTTGTCATCGTTTTGTTTGCTGGCCCGTTGATGGACGGCCGTCAATCTTGTCCATCAGTAGTCGCAGTGCCCCCAACCTCAGATCTTTAGTTTGTATTTACTTCTCAGTCTCTGCCCTCTCCTTCGCCTACACCCCGCCCACTTTGAACGCATTGTGCTTGAGCACGCTGTCATTTTCACGCTTTGTTAGCCAACTAAACTGTATCTGAGAGTCCAGTGCGGCGTCTAGGAAGCATCACGTTTATTTCTCTTATTGTTTTTGTTGTTGCTGTTGTTGTTGTTGTATGTTTGCTTTTTATTATTTATGACTACATATTTAGTTTATTATGTATGTTAGAAGGTTAATCTCAGCGGCATTACGTTGCAACTTTAGCGCCTTTGTGGCGAATTTCTTTCTTTACCTTCGCTTCTTGTGAGCGTACACTCGAGGGCAGCTGCTTAGGCACAGTTTGTTAATATTTAGTTGGGCTTGAGTTCAATGGTGGCAGTTGTGAGACAATCTCAAGTTCAGATTAATGCTGATGCTCCCAGAGGCACAGAGTTGATATCTAAGTGAAGTTAGTCAAATTAGGAGAGAGCGTTCACGTACTATAAACTGTAGTTTACTATAACTTAACACTCTGTACTGCCGTAAATGCATTAAATACAAAATTTAACTGACACTTTATAACTGACACTCTATAAATCACCCAAATCGAGTAATTGTATGTATGAAATTCTGTAATATCTTATATAATATATTACAGAATTTCATACATACAATTACCTAACTCTGCAATCTATACATATAACAGTATTTTTATTTGATCTTCAGTCTATATATCACATCAAATGGGGAAATTAACTAATACATTACAGAATTTCATATATTACATTACCTATACTAACTTTATAATCTATACTGAGGTAAAGAAGCAGTAGTTTTATTTGTATGTATCTCTATGTATCACCTAAAGCAGAAATCTTTCTTCCTTTCTTACAATACAATACAATACCCAGTTAACTGCAGCGGAGTGTACATTAATATTCAATTCAGCTGAGGCAATTAGTGAAGAATGACAACTTTTTGAAATAAATTATACTATACGTTATATAGGAAATACCCCGCCAAGCTACACTGGTCTACAAACTTCAAAATGGTCTGTCAGCGCATCGCATAAACTTGAATACAATCTCTATTTGACTGTAGAGCAGTGTAGACTGCTCTCTAGATAATTGCAAGTTGTTCTGCTACTCAGTATATATGGGTATTCCTCCTTTAGACATGTGCAAGTAATTTGATGTGAAATGTAAATCAATTTTTTGCCATGTTTTTTTTTGACCAGGCTAAATGGCATGATTAATGTGCCTGCCCAGCGATTCGTGGCAAGTCTAGCTGCCTGCCTCCCAGCATGCCGCACACACGGACCATACAAATTTCACTTTTCAACTTTTCGAATTCATAATACAATAATTAACCCAGAGAGTATCCATGTGAGTGTGTAATCTCCCCACTGTGCCATTTTTCCATGTCACAGTTTGCCGGCTGTGCGACTTTTAACCTGCACGGAAATCAATTAGGCAGCATATCGAATGGATATACACACACTCACACATACACACACAAATACGTACACATATGTGAGCTCGATCTAGGTTTGCCAAAATAACCGATCGATCATCGTCTGAAGTTCGAAATGATCGTCGTAAAGCAGCGAATGCTGAGTTGGCCCTTGATTGTTGGTTCGGTGAGTTTCGAAAATGTTTTCGGCGTGTTTCTTAGCTGCCTTTTTTTTAGCTTTTTTCGTAGCTTTTTCTTCACTTTATTTATCAATTAAATGAATCGCAAATTGTGCGCAATTACAGCGCAAATATGAGCTTAAAAGTTTGTTGCCTAAGTCATTGGCGCAGCACGAGAAGCTGAGTGGAAAATCAATAAGAGAGTGTGTGTGCGGGCAGCGCAGTCGACGGCGACTGCAACGGCGACTGCGACGAGTTTCCATTTCGGTTGCATCTGCCTTGGTCGGTTGAATCGAGCTGCGGCTGTCAACATTTCCGGCAAGTGATGCCAAAGGTCAGCAGCGAAAACGAATCGGCACTTGGCACTCCATGCAACGTGCAACGTGCAACTAACAGCGTGCAGCATGCAACATCACAGCAACAACAACAGCAACAACAATAACAACTAACAGTGGGAAAAGGGCGCCCGGCATGCGATGCCTTCTTCTTTGGGTCTCTGTTACAAGTCATAATCAACGTTGCATGGCCCATCTTCCGCCTTGCATAACCCTCCCCCTGCCAGCAAACTCCTCCCGTCCTGTCTATAGCTCCCACAATTCCAACTCATAGTTCCAGAGGGGAAAGAGTTTCACTTTTTATTCGACAAAGAAACATCGAATATCTGTCGCTGCCGGGTAATTAAACCCAATGGGGGCTAGCGGTAGCAGCAGCGCCTCAACATATTACGACCCCAACGTAATTTATGCAAATTTTTACCCAATCGAAATCTATGATATACCAAATTATGTGTCAGTATGTAAGCTGATGCCACTCTGAGTTGATTTTTGATTGCTTATCGATACGATTTGATTGATAGAAAGGCTAAATTAGTTGGACATATTGCGTACAAGTTATGCAGACAGAGTTGCCACAGTAAACACTGCCTAAGATGAAAGATTGCTAGCAAAAAGAATGACATGTTACGATACATTATCACAGTCAAGAAACATCTACGCTGAAAGTTTGCTATATATATAATATAAAATAATGAAATAAAAGAGTCTATAATCTTTTATGAATCAATTTGTTAATCATTCCTTTAGTACAGACAGAGTTACCACATTGTAAACTAAATACAATGAAAGTTTTCTTTGATAAAATATAATGTGATGGTATACATATAATATTTTACAAAAATCGGCAAATAAAAGAGTCTATAAACATTTAAAAATCAATATTTGTAGCATTCAATTGACACCGACAGATCAACATAAAAAAACAAACATAAAGAAATGCACAACAACCTTTCATTATAAATAGTCTTTATAGAGTATGCAAACTCTGGCCCAAAGGGTTACATTTTATTTCGTTGCCACTGTCAATACGTCAAACCCTGATGAGTTGCTTCATTGATATGCAGTTCAAACAGTTTCGACAAATGCTGTTGACCGCTAAAGCTTCGAACTCGAACTCCAAATTTGAATTCAATACACTGACGCCACTCTGCCGCTGCCACTGGCGCTGCCACTGCTGGGCAGCATACAAAGCAGTGATCGCTGGGCGGACTGACTCAATTTCGACATTATTATTTTGATTACCTTTATTTTTGACCGCATTGAGTAATGCTGCTCGTTATAAAAGTGTTACAAATTTGTCTTTTGAACGAGACCGCGATCCAAACGATCGACACTTCGACGTCGGATCGGACACAATTGCAATTGGCAAAGTCGTGATAAGAGCTCGGTCATTCCATGAAATGGAGGTGCCATCATCGTTAGTGCAGCCACAGTTTGAACAGCAGCTAATGTGTCGCCATGAAGCATTCGATATTGCCCAATGACATCACGGTCGAGCCCACGCTCGACTATCAGCGACTTTGGTTAAGCACGAGACGGAGAAATTTATGGATCGCAGACACAGTTCTTGGAAATACGTAATTGGCTCGCGAGAGATGAAATGAAAGCTAACACAAGCTATAAGCAGATTGGGTCTGAAAACTATCGGCCAATACATCAATTTAATGACTTCATTGAAAGCATTTTCGGTTAACATCATCCACGCCCCGAAATTCGTATCGAATCTGGTTTGGTCAGTGGAGGAAACTTGGGTTTGCTGCAAGAGGTGGGCAAAAAAAAGAGTTAACTGAAGTCGCAAATACCTTCGAAAGTTGGCAACCTTAAGAATTTACTGGAAGTAGACTCTATCGACTGAAGTCTCATGAATATTATAGCTAAATATCCCTCAATGCCATGTTTAGAATACAGGGTATTATAATCTTCTGTGGCCTCAACAATAAATCAGCGCACAGCGTTCCCAGGGCGTCATATTGCAGGGTGTCCCCCCCCTCGCCGAATGAAGCCTGCACCTGCCCCAACGAGCTAACGGACCAACACACACTTGACACTTGATACACCAGTGAGGTCAACATGGTTAGACTTGGAATTGGTTGATGATTATGATTCGCAAAGCCTAATTGAGCTTTTATCGAGTCTATTCACTTCCGCACTGGCTTTGTCAAGTGTCAAATGCTGTTTACCGTTCAATTGACCGATCAACTTCCGCTCGTCAAGCCACGTCAAGGCTTGATTGTTTGGCCTATTTGGCTTACAAATCAATATCAAAATGCGACCAACTTAACCAATTTGTTAGCTTGGGCACCTTCACCTCCAGCTCACACAGCCACAACTCAGCACACACGCGGCTTAAGTCAACAACAAGTCGGCACAAGTCTTTCAGGCCGACTGAATAATGTTCACACACACTTAACACACACACTGTCAGACACACTTGCTAGCGATTACGCCATTTGGAAGAGGTTTGTTGTCTCGTTTTTCTTTTTATTTTTCTTTTTTTTTCTTTTTTCATTTGATTTTTTGATTTGATTTTTGGTTTACGGTGCGTTGTGATGCCCCGCGGGCAATTAAAGGTGCACGATGCGAAAGTGAATGTTATGTTGTCTCTTCCCCTTCCTGGCACCTTCTCCCCAACCCCTTCCATTCCCCCGCTGTGATTAGGTAAGGTCACAGACACACACACAAAAGACACTAAATGCGAGACAGCTTTGCCAATTTGTTTGTATTTACAAACTGTAATTACAGAGTTAACATAGATATATCTGTGTCGGAGAGTACGTTAAGGTGCTAAATGGCTAAAAGTGAGTCAAATGGCGGGAAACAAAATATACAAATTTCAGCTCTGCCTTATGCGCTTTAAAACAAATCATCCTTGACGCATGCACACCAAAAACGGCAGCCCCAAAAGCAAAAAAAAATGAAGAAAAATAAAAAAGCAGCTAAAAAACAAAAAACAAGCTAAAGTTTGTATACAACAACGAAACCTGCCATAGGATCCATTGACTGCATACACAGCATACAAGGCAAGGCTGTTCGGCATTGTGCACCATTTTTGGCCGCATCCACGCAAAAGTTGCTCGACAGAATTTTCAATGTGTTTTTTCGGTAGGTTCCTTCATAAAAAATAAACCAAAAAAAAAGCCAAAATTTGTCGATTATTTCCAGACGACGTCGCAACTTTCGAAAGTTTTTTTTTTCGATTTCGGTTCTCGTTTCGTTTTTAATGAGCATCAGTTAATTTGCCGCAGCTTTTGAAGACACAGACACAGGGAACGGGGTGGACGGGGGGAACTGGGAACAATGCAGGGGGGAAGTGGGAGCAGGCTTCAATTCCAGTTCCAGGTTCGGGCTGCTGCCATGCGACCTGCTGTAGAGCAAAACGAGGTGTTTAGCCGAACGAAAACACCTACACACACTCGCACACACACACGCATACTCGACTTACATGCAGTTCAGGGACGCCTCATGACGTCATTGGCAATGGCATTGGCATTGGCATTGTCGAAGTTGAGGTTGAGTTTGATGTTGAGGTTGAGGTTTTTTTGGCATCGCATGAATAAAATATATATGAGGTATTGGTGATTGTCCTTTCCTCAACGCCTCCATGCCAAAAACGGACGTGATATATGCATGGAGTGTGAGGGATATAGACTTGCTAGCGCCATCACATCTCCCAGAATGACCAAAGAGATTTGCGCACGTTGCACAATGGGCAAATTGTAGAACCAAATCAAAGATTTCCGCAATCTTCCCATTTTCTTCACCTTCAGCTCAACTTCCATTGTTTTCTTTTCTATTTCGTTCTTTGTTAGATTATACATATAAAGCTTAAAAAATATATATACATATATAGACTATACTAATTTGTAGCCTCTCAACTAGAGAATGTCGAATTTAGAATTTTGAACTGCTTAACTACTTTGTTTTCACCTGAAAATATTCGGAAAAATAAAAAAAGTTTCAGAATTCTCGCAAATTAATTTTGCTTTAATTTCAATTTTACATAAATTGAAATTCTGCTAATCGAAATAAATACGAAATTTATGTGAGTTCTTAATGCAAATCGTAAGAATATCAAATGATTTCAATCACATTAGCAATGCTAATTGGCAAAATTTCAAGAACTGAAAACGATACGAAGAGAGAGACTTACATCTTCTCCGTCCGTCTCCAGCTCATAATCTAATGATATCACGCCTGGAGAAATACGATTTCCAATAGAGAGAGACTGTGTTGTAAAACTTTCACTCCCCAACTTTGGGTGTTAAACAAATACGTTGCATTGTAAGACCTTCAGAATTCTATTTCCGTTTGAGCTAGCCGAAAATAAATACGAAAACAAGTCTAACAACAGATGGACCAATAATACGATCGTGTTTGTCTCGTCTCTCCACTTCGATGGCGAATTATCATCATCATCATCATCATCAGCAACAACAGCAACAGAGAAGAGCTGCACGAGATCAACATAATAGCTGAGGGAGCTTTTATTAGCATTATAATTGGTTATTAATTTGCATCCAAATTCAAAGCACTCGCGCCGATGTGCGAGCTTACGGATACTCCGACCCCAAAGAGGTTGCGACGAGGTATTTAAATCATTTATAATTTTGCCAAAAATAAAAATGAAATGTTGTAAAGAAAGTAGTCAGAGTTATTTATTGGGCAACCCATTTGAACCTATCGCAAATTGCTTCAATTAACTGCAAAGTGGCCCAAAGGGTAGCAGATCATGCTTAGAGCCATTAATCAGGTTATTCAGTTAGAATTCTACATGACTACTCTACACACCATATGTGACTCACAAGCTTGTGTCTGTTTTCAGCAGTGCGTTGGTTGCCTCGATAATACGCCCACACACACACACACACAGTCGCACATACAGATTTGGATTTGTGTGTAACTGGAACAGCCTTAATTTTATTCTAGGGTCATAAAAGCAAAGATTAAAGATTAGATTTGCTTTGCTCTTTGGCATATATCTAAAAGATTTGAATTATTCACAACAGCGGAAGAGTAAAGATCGCACAGAAGTGACCATTTTTTAGTGATAAGTTCTATTTGGATTTTTCTTTTTTAGCTGTAAGTTTATTTAATTTTTTATTTTTTTAAATTTTTAGTTGGGGTTTTAATAGGTTTTACTTCACTGTGTGCTGCTGGCGCGTTAGAAGGCGTTTTTAGGGCAGGCTCTACTGTTCAGTTCTTTAGAAGCCAACTATGTAAACATTAGATATTTTATTTACACTACGCTACAGTCGAACTTGGCTAGAGAAGTTAACTGTTTTAAATATAAAATATGAGTATAAGTCTATATAAGTATATACAAAGGAATATGGTAAAATTAATAATATATAATAATTATTAATTACAATTAATTAAGATATTTTGTTCAAGTATATAGAGAATAAACCAGTAATTTATATTGATTATTTAATCATATTTTTCTCTTTTAGCGAGGTTCGACTGTATTTACAATTAAGCTTGGCAGACTCACCTCGTGTGCTTGCAGTTCAAAGCTATTTGCGCAGTTCTAATTACGCCTTAAGTTGCTGTTATTGTTGTTGTTGCAGTTGCTGCTTTTGTTCTCCTTGTTCTCGTTGTTGTTGTTGTTGTTGTTAGGCACACAAAATGTTACACTTGTTGTTGCAAGTGTTGTTCGATCGATCGTTCGTCGATTTGCGAATGCACATCAAATTTTAATTAGTCACACATACACATATAAAATACACACGCACACACCTCTTCAGCATGCGGGCAGTCGTTGTTAAATGTTGTTGTTGTTGTAAAACGCAGCTCGAAAAATTACCAAAATTCGTTTGCACAATTTAAGCGAAAATTTATCACGATTTGTGCTTGTTTTTTTTGTGTTTGTTTTCTTATTTAGCTTTTTGCAATGCGCACAAAGTCGTTTGTTTTTTATTTTGTGTGGGCCGAGTGCAGTTGAATGGACGTGCTGATGGTCGTTGGCGAGAAGGGGACGACAGTGCGAGACCGAGAAACAGTTAGAAGTGCAAGAGAGCAGAGAGAGAGAGTGCAACTTTAACAGTTGTAATTCTGTTTCGCTATTCGTTTCCTAATTGCGAAATGGGTGGGCGGGGGGTGTGGTGATACAGCACACTGACCAGTTCGTTACTAAGTATATTAATCGTTGTCAATTTGAATGGCAAAAATCACTTGGCACTCACTCACTCACACACACACACGTATACGCACACACGCGAGTTATACACGGCGCCAATAGGTTCAACGAGGTGAACACCGTCACGTTTAAATGCCGACTGATTCAAACGAATCAAACTTGAAGCCAGCATGATCTGTCTGAGCTCGGGAACAACACAGAGAGAGCCACAAAGAGCGAGACCACAGAGAGAGAGCGAGAGTGAGTGCCTGTGCCAGCTTAATGATGAGAGAGCAGACAGCAACAGGTAGCCGGCATTTCGTGTGTGCTCTCTCTCTATCGTTGCGCTCTCTTTGAGCTCTCTCTCTCTCTCAGTGCTCGTGCAAGTTTGCATGCAGAGTCTTGCGATTTTGAATTAAATCAAGTCAAGTTGTTAGGAATAGTAGCATCTGTTGCGCCCATATTGTTGTAAACAAGTGAAACCAGCTCGCCCAAACATTCTTCACATACTTGCGATACTCTGTCAGTGTGTGTGTGTGTGTGCGCGAAGATTCATTTCTAGAGGAAAAATTATGGAAATATATGTATTGCATATATATTAGAACACTGCATGAACATATTCAAAAGGGTAAATGAATTATTGATTAAAAAATTAGTTCCATTAGAGTACAATTTTTATATGTGAACAGCAAAAAAAACTTTTTTATTCTTTTTTATATATTAACTGTTGGTAAATAATAACTCCCCTAGGGATCAGTAAAAAATGAGTATACTATTTTTGGAATCAGTAAACACTTTTACACTACTGTCAAGTAAAATTGAATGTGTTCATGCAGGACTCTAATATTTACATATGTATGTACGTATCTCTGTGTATGGGTAAGCTGAGGAAGTGTAGGAAAACAAACAAGAGTCGCCCGAAACACACCACACCCCAGCTCATCAATCACGATGTTGGCTAGTTTATAATCGCTGACCAGGGCTCTCCCATCAGAAGTGATTACTGTGCTGGTCGCCTCGCTAATTAATTCGTCTTCGTAGATACACGAGAGAGATATACAAGTAGTAGCATATACGGTACGAAGTTATGAAAGAAAAACAGCGCTAATCCCCCTCGAGCGGGCAGGCAGCAAATGGAACTGTTCTGGCAAGTGTCATAAACAAAGCATTTCATTGAATATACACGTTTTGTAGGCAATTCAGCAGCAGGTAGCTAAAGATTAAGCATCAAGACGGTAAAAAGGCAAAAGCCGAAATAAATATAGATATAATTCACGCGCGAATATTTCCACACACACTTGAATTTGAATATCTCAGTAATTAATCAAAAGAAATCACAAATAAATAAATAAATCATCGATCGTCGTCGTCTTGAACGGTCAAGAAACTATAAAGCACCAAGTTTGCGTCCCACGTCCACTCAAGTTCCTTCCCCTCCCTCTCTGTCTCTCTCTGTGTCTTCCCTTTCTGTATCTCTTCGACTCTTTCACTGTCGTGTCCGTCTGCCAAGGAGCCCATTTAACTTTAATAAAGTTGTCAACGCACGAATCTGTCGTGAGAAGCATTCGCCATATTTGCCAAGTACTCGGATCGTCTCGTTTCTCACTCTCTCTACCCTTACCCCCTGCTGGAGTGTTTAATTGTGTGCAATGAAGGGTTTAACGGTACCTCTCTCCCACTGCCATTCGTCGCATATCACAGTCAACGCATTGACAGCTTAGGCAAGAGATTGACAAACTTTGGACTGTCCCCCGAGCTTTTGCTCCCCTGTGTTAATCGTGCATAATGGAAAAGCTCTCGCCAGCCGAAGCCTGCCAAGTGCACAAGCGCAGCTTTTGTGGGCAAATATATTCTGTAGAAACTTTTAACATTCAGTTGTTTCGGGGCAGCAAACTGTGTGTGTGGCGCCCTCAAAATATTCTCCAGTTTCGCCCAAGGACGCGCACAAGTGAAAAACAAATTAATGTTAATTGACAAACGTCTTTTTACCAGTTGGTGATATGTGATATGATATCGTAAACAAAACCCAGTGTAATGAATATGTTGCTATCATCGAATTCGATTAACAAATTTCTTTCCCACTTGCTGCCTGCTCACGCAATCACAAGCATTCCCTATATGAGAGCGATACACAGTGTCATCATTTGCCCAAACCATAAATGAAAATTTAAATGGCACACGTGCATACACACACACAGACACACGTAAACATACAGAAGCAAAAGCTTCTTAGCGTACAAGTGGCAGGCAACAAGAGCTTTCCTCCCGTTACGTCTTAAACAGCTGATTTTTATCAATATCTTTAAATAGACAGATTCCTTCAAAAGTTCAGGGTCAACAGTTTTATTGTGCTCCACGAGGTGATAACAGATATATTGTGATTAAAAATGGCTTTAATACGCTGCTGCTTTGAGCCCCCCGAGCTGCCGGAGTTCTTCGACAGCTTTGTCCAAAAGTGTACAGATCCCGGCTGTAAGTATAATTAAGAAATCCTAATTAATGTATTATTTTCAATATTAAATGGACAAGCTAAGCTCCGTATTAAGACAAAAACAAGAAAAAAGTGCAGAAAACGGGAATATATTTTTTGTCAATCAGACAATTTCACCGAAGATGCTTGAAAAACATATTTGAATAATCACATTTCGTTATCGCCATTAAACCGGATTAGCGATTTATTGATAAAGTTAATTATTTTTGGAACAATTTATCGTAAATCCCGCGTTCTGTTTGTTTTTTAAGACAATAAAATGCAAAAGCTCACGTAATTCTTATCAGAAATACTTCTGCTGCACATTCGGTACGCAAACCTGGGTTCGTGACGTGGATCGCACTCAAATGAAAGCAGTGCAAGCGGTGTCAAGCATACTTAACAGAGCTCTGTTAGCGAAAAACAAGCAGTTTTTCATTTGGAATAACGGCAGTTTTTTTAGTTAGTTTTTCAATTCAAAATTGCGGCAAAACTAGAGTAGCTAGCGGGTTGCGGTTTGTTTTAATTCCTCCCTACTTTCTTCGTCTAGCCGCACGACAAGTTTCCAAGTTCGCAAAGTGCACAGCTCGCCCTGGAGACGGCTTCAAAGTTTTGGACAATTTTTTCAGTTTCTCTAATTTTTTTAAGAGATCCCCGCTCGTAAAACGACCCCAAAGGAACCAGGGGGGTTGAAAAGGTGTTTTTAACAGTGGGAGCTAAACAAATTTAAATTAACATAATTTTTAAATGCTGAGCAATAACTGTTGAGTGTGGAGCAGCTTGACGCAGCCAACTTCACGCTGCGTTGTCCATGGCCAGATCGCCAATTCTAACCGAGTGGCAGCACTGCACGACAGCTAACAACAATAGTTTTGGACTCACAAATTTACACTTATAAAAGTTTTATCGCTGCGTTTATTATCTAACGCCGCGATAAATATATAATAGTAATAAACAACGATTTGTGATTAAGCATGTCCGGTGAGTACTGCGTGGGCAATTACATGGCCTTGACCTGGTTAACGAATTGAATGACGCCAGCGTAAATCGATCAAAATGATGACTAGGACACACGGTGTCAATAAGCAGAGATGAATGAACCATCGTAGACAGAGAGAGAGAGAAGCCACAAAACGAACGAAAGAGAAGCGTACACATACGCATATCACGCGAATTTAACATTGAAACGATTATGGCGATAAGATAAAACTGCAAACGACTTAGAAAGAGCAAAATGGCCGCCGCACCCGCACACTCAAAACACTCAGCGAATCGTTCCCGCTGGGAATTAACTGTAAACGGTCGCTTAGCTGTCCCAGTCTCAGTGGCACACACACACATACACCCTACACTGACCACGCGAATCCTGCGATGAGGCAGGCAGACCTTGCCGCGACTTCGTCATGTTTACTTATCGCTGCATACACGTCTGTTTACCAAATCCCTCTAAAAGTTGTGCCTTCCCCTGTGCTCTTCTAGGTTGTTGTGGCTGCTGCTCGGCGCTGCGTCCGCGTTACAAGCGGCTCGTGGACAACATCTTCCCTGTGAATCCCGAGGATGGCCTGGTCAAGTCGAACATGGAGAAGCTGACGTTCTATTCGCTCAGCTCGCCGGATAAGCTGGATCGCATTGGCGAATATCTCTATCAGAAGGCCACCAAAGATATCAATCGCAAGCGTTACAAGTGAGTAGAGGGAACTCCAAATCTATCAATCAATCGATTAACCAATCAATAATTCTCCTTTCCACAGACTTGCTGAGATTGCCATGGAGGCCATGGATCTGTTGCTGCAGGCCTGCCACGCACAGACCACTCTCAATCTGTTCGTGGAATCCTTTTTGCGCATGGTGCAAAAGTTGCTCGAAGATTCGAATCCGAATTTAAAAATAATGGCCACAAATTCGGTATGAATTGAGTTTGCATAGTGTATCTGAAGTATTGCCAATCTAATGTTATCTCCTTTCCCTACCTAGTTTGTGAAATTTGCGAATATTAACGAGGATACACCCTCATATCATCGTCGCTACGATTTCTTCATATCGAAGTTCTCATCCATGTGTCACAGCGATAGTCACGATCTGCGTGATAGTCTCCGTCTGGCTGGTATTAAGGGTCTGCAGGGTGTCATACGCAAGACCGTGTCCGATGATCTGGTGGAGAACATTTGGGAGGCGCAGCATATGGAGAAAATTGTGCCATCACTGTTGTTCAATATGCAGGTAAGCATGAGAGAAAATAGAGCTGCAGAACTATCGCAAGTACTATCGTAAAATGGCAACAATATAATTAGAACAGATTGAATTTGTAATTAGGCTAAAGTTCTCTTTTATGACGAGAATGTGTTATCGAAAGTTCGCTCGATTTAATAAGCTTATTTAAGACCTAGCACAGCTGCTATTCACGATAGTACCTACGATATGCATACAATGAAATGTTCTATGTATTCATTCATCGATTGGCCAAATCAAACTTGAAAAGGTTTAACTAATTTCGTTGTTTGTTTTTGGTATATTTATTTATTCTTTTGAAAATGCAAACGAAATGTAAAATGAACTCTCCCAACACAAAATCAAACACATAACAACAACAACAACAAATAACTCATCGTATAATCCACATAATAATCAACACAAACTAAAGTTTTGTGTTAACGTTATGTTTGTGAAGAAAAATTTACTGGCGGTAATTGAATAAATCAAATTAACTAAATAGTCTATCTAGTTTTAGCTTTTAGAGTATTTAAAATGAGATACTAATGTTTATAATCTATTGCAACTAGTCTGGGGATCTTACGCCCGTGGAAGATGCAACAAATGTGACGCCGCCAGTGCTGGCCGAGGAAGTGTTGCGTGAACTGGTTGGACGTGCCTCATTTGGACACATTCGCAGTGTGCTGAAGCCGCTGCTGACGTGAGTAGATAACGGTTATCTTATGTAGAACACTCTACTAAATCTCTTTCTATCCCAACACAGTCATCTGGATCGTCACGAGCTGTGGGTGCCCAACACCTTTGCGATTCACACATTCCGCATTGTGATGATCTCAATACAGCCGCAGTACTCGTACACTGTGGTAGAGACGCTCATGCAACACTTAGACAGCAATTTCAAGTCCTCACCGAAGACACGCACATCTCTGGCTGTGGTGCTCTCAAAGATTATTGCCATTGCCGCTGGCGAAAGTGTTGGTCCATCGGCTCTGGATATTATCAATAATCTGTTGACCCACCTGCGTACAAGCGTTAGCACAACCACCGAAATAACCCCGGAGGAGTCACAGTATCAGGAGGCACTGATCAACGCACTTGGCGAGTTTGCCAATCATCATCCGGACTATCAGAAGATCGAAATTATGTTGTTTATCATGAACACAGTGCCGGATCTATCGAAGAAGAGCAAAGGTGATCAGATGCTGCAGAATATATTGCTGAAATCGCTGCTCAAGGTTGGCAACCAATACAGCACCGTCTCGTTTGAGAAGGCCTTTCCCGCATCATTCCTGCAACCGCTGCTACGTATGGCACGCGCACCACACGATCCCACACGCATGATTGTCATGCAAATCTTTCAAGCACTACTCGATCGTCATCAAAACGAACAGGTTCTTAGTAGTGTCAGCATCAAACCGTATCCAGCACTCTCCCAAGAGCCGCCCTCACGCTCTGACATCATCTTTACACACAAATACGGTGCGAATATTATGCAGGCACTGATCGACAGCATGGCTCTGTCGGATCGAGTGGATGCACTCACTGCCAGCTTCAACACGGCTGCACTGCTGATCGTCGAGATGTCCTGCAGTGAGACGGTGCAGGAGTTTCTGTTGTTTATACTGGGGTAAGTGGAAAATGAGCTATAACTTTAGTTTGATCTATATTAATCCCCTTCTTTATTGAACCCCTGCAGCATACAACAGGTGGCCAACACCGTGGACACTCTCGGTGCCGTGCACCGTTGCAATCTGCACGGCATTGCCATTGCACTGCTGGTGCTCATATCGCGTGTCAGCGGCATCAACAATCTGCTCGAATATGCGCAAAAGATTATCGAGGCACGTCGCGAGGAGGCCGCATACTATTTGCCGCCTTTGCTGGATGCCAAAAAGGGAGCGACAAAGAATCTAAACCTCACCTTGCCTCATCTATCGATCGATAAGTTGGCGCTGGGTGAGGGCCTACAGAATGCTGGCATGGATGCGCAGCGCCTGAACACTGGTGCTCCTTATACGCTCAATCAGACAGACAATCCTGGGCATCGTCACTCGTGGGTGGAGTCTGTCAGTGCACACATGACGCAACGCAATAGTTCGGCCGATTTGACCGTTTACAATGGTGATGTGGATAGCGTAAACAGTTCTCCAGGCATCTGCAAAAAGATCCTTTCACCCGAATACAATTTCGATGCAATGAAACGCGCCCTGGCAGAACCATCAGAGGCAGCAAAGCGTGAGCAGCGCGAGAAACAGATGCAAATTGCCTTGACCTTCCGTGAGGGCGAGTTCGATGATCTAATGCGACGCACCGAACCGAAGGTAAGTCTTGAAGATAACCTTATGTTTTCTTCTTGTAATGCAAGTTTCATTCTTCCAGCACGATCTCATTCAGAATCGTCTTAACGAACTCTTCAACTCGCTGGCCGTAGAACGGCAGATAACGCAAAGCGACAACAAGACAGCGCAGCTTCAGAACAACAACAACAGCAGCGAGAAGCCCGTCTATGAGACGAAGTTCCCCGAGCTGTTCTACTACTAGAAGAAGTATAGAACTATTTATAGTATATAGACATGTGTATTACCTGGATATTGGATACGAATATGGTATATTAATTTTATAGCCTACAGTGTTAGCTAAATTGTTTACGTTTACGGGGCAGGGGGTCACTTTCTGTGCATTCATTGTTAACGGGTGCACGGATTATTCAATTGTTTAAAACAAATATATTCGTTATGCTTTTCAATACTACATACTGTGAGTTTTAATTGTAAAATAGGATTGGAGACGTGAGATTAGATACGTATTGGGTACCAGGAAGTGTAACAATATTAAATACTTCATTTCTTGAGTAAATAGAACAGTCTCTTTATATCTTGAGTAAAATTAAGACTTCATTTCTTGAGTAGTAAGACAAGACTCAAATGCTTAAGTATTAGTAAAACACTTAATTCCATGAGTAAAATATAATATAAGACAGTTCATTTCCAGACTATTAGTAAAAGACTCTTCCACTCCTTGACCCATAAAAACAAACCCAAATTCAATCAAAATAGTTTTTTTGAAAAGTTTACAATTTAATCATAATTTAGTACAATTGTTGAAATGCATTTTTTAGTTGAGTGACAGGTTAAGAAGTTTGCATAATTACGTAAGCAATTGCAGTACGAACTCGATTGTTTCGATTGCCTAACTTAAGTTCTTAGATCTGAGTCAACATATATCAACAAAAGATATATGTAGTTTGAGTTTTTGTATAACACGGATTTGTGCGATTATTTTAGGTTGATCCGTTTTAAATTAAATTACAATATTGTAAGGAATACAAAAATATATAGAAATGTAAATATCGCAGCGATAACTGCGCTATATGTTTATCGAAATTAATGTACAATATTTTGAGAGTACAGTTAGTAGTAAGTGGTGGTTGCAACTATTCTATATAGATATATATGCTATATGGTATATATACAGCTAATGATGAGGGGGGGGGAGGGAACACAACGAGTTTACAACTACGCAAAAACGAACGAGTCCTTGAACAGAGTATGGTGGCGCGATCGGCTTACGAATTGAGTATATATATATATATAGTTATTTATATAGTGTGCGTGTGTATGTGTGTGTCTAACGCGCTCAGCACGCCTCGCCATCGCTTGTCGCTGGAGTAGTAGTACGGGTGGCCGCCCAATTGAAACGTGCTGATGGTCGCAGACCCACAGACGGAGAAGAGGGCGTCGACGCCCCCGACGAACCATCGCCGCTGCTCACACACACAGCCGAATCATCGGCACTAGCTGGGGTCAAGGGTCGGTCACAGCTGGCGCCTATCTCGGAAATGGGTATAGCAGCTGCAGACAATCCTGACTCTTCACACTGCGGCACAATCTCCTTGAAGCTCTGGTTGGGCGGCATCACAACAAGCATATTGATGGAGATGAGCAGCGGATGCACCAGCTTCGGGTCGAGCACCATCAGGGAGACCTCCTCGTTCTTCTCCAGACTCAACGTTGTGATCTCCGACTTCTGTGTGAAGATCGGCTGTCGCTGGGCATTGATCGAGGTAACCGTGGTGCGTATCATGAATTTACGCCTCGTCTGCAGGCTCAACACACGCTCGTGCTCGTGCCGATGATGTCGGCGTATGTTCAGTCGACGCGAGTCCATAATGAGTATGAGATCCATGCCATAATTGAAGCCCGTCCAGCGCCACTTCTGATAGCCGGGCTCCATCAGCAGGCGGCCACAGCGCATGCAGTTCTCGAAGAACTGTTCATCGTCCAACTGTTTGGGGCTGCTAGATGATGATATACATATATAGATAAAGCCGGTTCATGCTAGACAGACAGACAGTTGTTTCACTTACCCATCATCCTGACCGTGATCGATCTTGAGCAGCGCATCCCAGTGGCTGTGTATGTGCTTGTAGAGCCATTCCTTGGGTATGATGTTGTCATTGAAGATGATCTTCAGATCCATATAGTGATTGGTCAGGTACTGAGTGCGCAGCTTCTGGAAGACACACACATATGGCTGTCCCTCGGGCGTGGCCAAGAAGGAGCGCTCCTCCATGCGACTGGCAAAGTAGGTCCACTGCACCACATCCCCACTGGGCGTGTGAGTCTCAACACCCGCATTCGACAAACGTTCTTGTGTCTTTTGTGCCTCGGCACGTTGCACCGGATCCTCGGGATCATAGTTTGGATGCAGCTGCAGAAACATCCATGTTCGCAGAAGTGTGTACAACGAGAATTCCGTTTGCATAACATACAAATTGTGACTGGCAGTGAGGGCGGTCATCAGTTCAATCGAGATGTGCCGCAAGAGATTGGGATGCTTATTGTAAATGCTAAGTAAATTGATTTGGAACCACTGGAACGTGGACTTCTTGACGCCCAGCACACCGTACTGGCATGCAGCCTCATAGTACTGTATGGCTGTCTCGGCATTTATTGTGTCCACCATCACCTCGGCACACTTGTCAATGATGCCGTCCAAATGGAAGAGTGTCGCTGTTGCCAGCACTGGTATCACATCTTTGGCATCGATTTCAATCTCGTCCGAGTACATGGAACCAAATACTGCGTCCAGGCTCTCCACAGTTATACGATCGTCCAGTATCTTAATGTGTACGAAACTCTGTTGTGCCTCCTTCCACGATCCATTGAACATCGTGTAGAAATAGGGACTCTGACTCATGTAGACCTTATGCAGATGCCACACCTTGTCCAGTGCCATAACACCCACGTCCGAGTTCTTCTCCTCCTTGAACAGGGCATTGTAAATATATTGAGTGGTCGTCAAGAGTTTCTTTCTACAGCGAAATAGAGATAAAAGTTAAGTTATTTCCGGACTTGTTTATCGCTTTGGTCTACCTACTTTTTGGGTGATTTACTGTCTAGTTCGCCTCGTTCGCGCTCCTCCTGTGACAATGTGGAATCCGTGCTACGTCGACGCTTCCGGCGACTGCCAAACACTTCCGCCACATTCACTTGCATGGATCCAACAATTTGGCCCATGGTGGTGCACAGGCAGGCAGAGAATCAGCGAAGAATAAAACTGTAAAATATGTAGAAATTTATGATATAGACAGATGGTATATGTAGTTATGATATTTATATAGACAGATTGTAGATGTAGTTATGATATATATATATATATGTAGTTAAGTACTAAGCATGCTTGATATATTTCTATTTACACCAACAAACAATGAGATTAAAGTCTTGAGTTCTTATCGATTCGTAGCAGGAGTCGTAAATGTTTCTGTTTATTTGTCGGAGACACGCGGCAAGAGGAAGACATATATATTTTGGGAAGGCAGTTTGACAGGTTGCGTGGCAAGTTGACCCAGTTTATGGGGGGCAGGGCCCACAGCTGCCCAGCAGTGGCTCCTCTAATGTGGTTCAGTTTTATGGGTCAAAGCTGCAGCTGCCTTCAAATTGACTTTTAGTGTGGGCGCGTCTAATGAGTGGGAGTGAAAGAGGAGGGAGAGTGGAGAAGGTAGAGAGAGAGTAGATAAGAGAGAGGGCAGAGAAGAAGGAAGAGTGTAGACAGAAGAAGGGAGAGTCATGGCAAAGATGTGCCTCAAGACAAGCAGAGAAATAACAGGAGGGAGCAAGTCAAGAGAGAGTAAACAAGAGTCAGCTGCACTGCGTACAACATCCCCTCTACACCTGCCCCCTTGCCTTCACCTGATGTTCAACAGATGATGTCATCAAACTAGAGGAAGGCCCGTTTGAAAATAGAACCGCGACAAAAAACCAACACAAATTGCAGTAGTAACGACGTGCCATACATAGACAAAGAGATACACATACACACACACACGTGAGGTTACTTTTGTTTATGTTTGTGCGCATCAATTGTTGCTGCTGGAATATGTTGTAACCGTGTCAAGGCCGCGCGTTGCCCATAAACGATAAACACACTTTGATTTTTTTTTTTTTTTTTTTGCCTTTGTTTACAGCATGTTTCTCTGCACTACGCACTTATTAAGACTTCATTCAAACATATATATCATTTATATACAAAGCACACATTAAATAGAGACCGAGTTTGTTTTGGTGCGGCGCAGTTCGACAGCAGCAGAGGTAGCAGCAGCAGAGCAGCAGCAGCGCGCTCAAAACCAGTTTGAGCACTTAATTTTCTTATAAGACCAAAACAAGAAACTCGATTGCAACGACGCGACTGACGACGACAATTACGTCATAACAAACTAACTGAGACTGAGAGAGGCGACAGAGTCGCAGAGAGAGAGAGTAAAGAAAGAGAGGGTGAGCCAAAATGCAGCTTACCTAAGCTGAGAGAGCGCAGCAGCAGTAGCAGTAGTTATCAGTGCTGTCAGCTTCGGCTTTTTTCCGTCAAATCTGGCTTATTTTTTTAATGTCAAGTAATATAAGTCAACTCAGATATTTAAAATGTTATTTTGATTTATAAAAAAGTAATTTGTGAATAGTATAATAATTAAACAAGAGAAGACGAATACAAGAGAAAAGAAGTAAACAACAAGATTTGAACTAACTGTTTGCATTTTTGCAAATACATTTATCTCTTTTAAGGCCATTTTCAGTATTTGCTAACACAATAATAATAATATATAATAATATTTAATAAAATGGAAGATTTCGGCTTTATTTTCTTACTTCTTTTTGAATTTCTTAGCTTAATAATATTTGTTTCGTTTAAAACAGACAATAGCGATTTTTAATAAATAGAAACTAAATAAAAAAAATTACTGTTGCCCATGTAGTTACGGCCAAATAACGTGGATTATCGTCGAAAAAGCCAACAAGCATGGGCTGAAAAAGGCGGAGGAGGGGATATAGAAGAGAAAGAGAGACACCCCCCACCCACACCACAAACTAGAGACAACAACCCCCCATACCACCCACAAGAGTAACACACACTTAACACTCTTGCTAGAAGCGGGAGTCGAACCACGGATCGTTTCTAAACACCATGGAGAGAATATCAAAACGTTTAGACGGGTACGCCACCCTCAACATTATATTTTCTAGCGCTAAGACTTTACTAGAGCGGACACGGTTTGTGTGCACGATCCACACACACACACATATATGTATATACATGCATACATACACTACATACATACGCATGAACATATATAATTTCAAACCTGATAAATAGTGCTGTTTGATATAGAAAATGGCATGTTTAATGTTTAGGTTCAGCGAACTTGCGAAGACTTACGACGGACAACGCTCGATTGACGAGAAGCCTACCAAATTTATTATTGGGAAGGTACTGATAGCGCTGTGATTATAGAGACCCATACTATGACACATATTCATGCAAGTATATATACTATATATACTTAAGAGTTTTCGAAATAGCGTCGGGTTGGAAATGTGCCTTGCCGAATGGACGACGCTTGTCAACAATTGTCTGTCTTACCTCACCCTACTCTCTCACTTAGTTCTCTCTCCCATTCTCGCACTCCCTCTCTTCGTTTCTCTCTTTCGACGATTTTTGTTGCAGCAGAGTCTGTCAGGTTATTAGATTGTCACAGTAAATCCTCGCAAAAAATAGCAAACGAAAGTCAATTTCGAATTTAATTTTTGGGGAACATGTGTGGGAGAACTAAGGAACTGAGAAATGTACAAGAAACAAACCAACGACGCAGTAATAAAAGCGTGAGGGGGGGGAGTCTTTTGCATGCGCCTGTGTGTGTGTCAGTGAGTGCGTGGTGCAAGGAAAACAAGAGAGCGAAATAACATCAACAAAACAAGAGCGCACGACGCAAAATGCAGCGATGAAAAAAGGCACACATATGCAGAGGCAGATAAAGTAGGCGAAACACACCAAAAAGAATGCAAAAACTGCACACTTACTGTAAATCTGTAGTTACAGTTTTTCACTTTTTATGTAACTCCACTTTGAATTCTGTATAATTACTATGAACTTTAGCTCTGTTCTATTGTTTATTCAACTAATTAAACGTTCACGTTTACTACAAATGCAGTTTTCTATTTGCATTCAAATTTTTGTTTCTTTCCCAATTCAACTGTATGCGCACTGTGCGCTCCGCGTACAACAACCTCTTCGCACCGTGGTTTTGAGTCAACTCTCTATCGTGGGTGTCCAACAGATAAAGCTGCACAAAACAAAAGTGAAAACGCACACACACACCCCGTGTGCGGACTCCACTGTTGATAAAATGTTATGCTCAATCGCACTGCTAATCTTAACAGCTCTGCTACTGCACCAACCCGCCAAAAAACGATAAGTTTGTCTCTTTTACTGTTACAACTTGTAACTCAATTTGATAATGTGCAATGTAAATCTAAATTTAAAATCAGTGCATTAAATAAGTTAAAGATATAGAATTTGTAGTCATTTTCAGTCATTCACAAGCAAGACAGCTCTACATTTAGAAACGATAACTGAACTGCATTTATCGGCTTGTCAAAAACCCATCACTGTCAGTTTTTGACATTCACAGCGAGTGCATTTAAAAAATTTCTTAAACAATTAAGGATTGTAAATAAACACTTTATTAGAATGAAAGTGACCCCCAAGAAATCCCAACGTGGTGCCAGTACGGAGACTTCCCTCCGCCTGCGCGAGGTACGCAAAGAAGAACCCAAAGACGACAGCGAGGGACCGTTGCCGATGCTGCAAATGGACGACGACATTGAGTCGGAATTGCCCATACGGGGTCGCCCCTCAAAGAAGCTCTTGCTGCAGAAGCAACAACAACGTGCACAGTACAATGTAAAGCTGCAGCCCGATCTAAAGGCAGTCGCCGGCGTAGCAGGAACCAGCAGTTCGATTGCTGCCAACTCCACCGGAGCACCAGCCCGCTCCAAAGCAAAGCGTTCCTTGTACAAGAAGGGCGCAAGTAGCAGTGCATCCCAAAAGTCGCACAGTGAATCCTACGTGATGCGCCTGTTCGAGCGCAGCCTAGATCTGTCCAAATACAAGGATAAGACACCACTGTATCCCATCTGTCGTGCTTGGATGGCCAATCAGCCGAGGAATCCCCAAGTAGCAGTCTTCAACACCGACGGCAGTGAGCAGTCAGTGAAGCGGGAAGATGACGCCGCAGAGATTCTCGCCAAGCTGACGAGCGGCGAACTGAAAGTAGTCACACAAATGCCACGTTCACGCAACACCGAGTTGCCCCTAATCCCCCCAGTGCTGCCACAGACACAGGACGAGAGTCTGAAGGACGCCAGCAAGGAGGAGCTGCTTGCATCAAATGTGACGCACTGGAAACGGGTGCGTGGACACTGGTTAAAGCATGCGCAGAAATACGAGCACGAACGATACGAGATAATTGACCAGATAATGGATGCTGTATGCAAGCGGGAATAACGCACGACGAATAGGAGTATAAGAGCTAGCGAAAGAATATGTATAAGAATTGTACAATAAAGAGCAAGAAGCGATTTTTTTCACTTGAATAGATGTTTATTTTTGTAAGAGTAGATAATGCGTTTTCCTTTTTCAATAATCTGTGTATGTTGTTGTTGTTGGCAATTAATCTAATTTTATAATCGGACCCATAGTGGCCTTCTTTTGTTTTTGAATATATATTTAAAATGCTGTTGGATTGTTCTTGTTTGGTTCTGTTCCAAAGCGTTCCGAAGCTCGAGCGCCAGGTGTAAAGTGCTCACGTGTATGTGTATGTGCGCGTGTTGGTTGTGCGTGCGCTGCAACTGCACAACAATGTTGTCCCTGTCTCTCTCTCACACACACACACACAATAGTTGCTCCGGTTTGTCGCTGCTCTCTTGTCAGATTTATTCGACCTTGAGCAACTCAACATCGAAAGTCAAGGTAGCGTTGGGAGGAATGACACCTGGATGTCCACGGCTTCCGTAGGCATAGTCGGGTGAGCAGACCAACTTGGCGCGCTGGCCAACGCTCAGCTGAGCAACGCCCTCATCCCAGCCGCGGATAACCTCGCCCTTGCCGATGGTGAACTTGAAGGGCTTGTTGCGGTCGCGTGACGAATCAAACTAAACACAAATATATACAAATTAGTTGGCAAAACCATCTGCAAATATGTTAATAAATTATTAACCTTAGTTCCGTCGTCCAAAGTTCCAGTGTAGTGCACAGACACTTTCTGTCCATTCTTGGGGTAGGTGCTACCTGTAAGACGGAGAGAGATAGAAAGATAGTGAGATACATATACACATACACACACACACAGAAAGGCGTACGCACACTTGCATGTAGAGAAACAACAATTTTTTTCGACCAAATTTGCCGCAAATATTAGGTTAAGTTAAATTCACATTTTGGGATAATAGAATTAAATAAATTATTTCTATTCATCACTTACCATCACCCTCAGAAATTGGAACTACTTGTACGCCCATTTTAAAGTTTTTTTCTTTTGATTATTCGACTGGTGTTGAAAAAATCTAGCACGTTTTTCGTCGCGTCGACCGGAAAATCCAGAGATGTGTGACAAGTGAGTACAAATTACGATAACTGAGAAAAACTATCGAAATTGAATTTCTAGTGTAGAACAACGTAGTTACACAAAGAGTTATCGGAGGAAGAAGGCGCGCAACTCTATTTTCAGAGAATTCAATTTTATTATTCTACAATTTGAATACCATGTTCGTTTATAGTTATAATTTTGTTGTTTATGGTGCGTAGACCATTTTTAGAGTAATCTAGATGTAGTCTATGATCTATTAAGACAGAACGTGAGGACGCATATTGCTTGCGATTAAAACTGCTGTCTATAGTGTAAATGCAGATGACTTTGAATCTATTGCAGATTTTTTTAAGTTCTGCCAGCCAATTCATGTAGTAAGTGTATTTGCGCAGTCGTACATCTGGCTTCAAATCATACCAATAGAACTCGCACAGGGCATCCACAGCGATCAGGCTTATCCGTTCGTTATTGAGGAGCATAAATTCATCTAGCGCCTTGAGGGCCAATTCAATTTGCGAAGATGAAAAGCAATCAATTATTTCCATAGCATTCAGACACTTTTCAAACTCCTTCTGCAGCACAGAGGCTGTAGCATTTGGGTAAGCGGTCTGTACAGCATCCCGGATAAGTTTTCCAAGCACTTGTACATCGATTTTGTGACTAAGATTGAGAAATATAACATCGCAGCCAATTAGACATTGTGCCACAAGTTGCATTAGCAGCAAAGTTTTTCCACTTCTTCGCACGCCAGAGATTTCTACCAGTGATGTGGGCTCGGGACCACCGTCCAGGAAAATACTGGTATTCAGATGTGCAATACTTGGACGTTTTTCTCCCAATTGCTTTAAATATAGATTAGATCCACTAATTATTTCCATTGTAAACAAGCTGCACACAATAAATAAGACAAGGATGTACGCACAGCCAGTGTTGGTAAACGCGACACTTAATCCAGGGGTGTCTATGCAACGAATTGTTTAGTACAGAGAAAATTTTAATTTATCTCGCTGAACTGCAGTTACCTATAGGTGTGAAATAAAATATTAATCTTTAATTAAATGCAATATAAGTGCTGATTAAATATATTTGTAATAAGCAGTGGTAAATCTCCGAGATAAACAAACATTTTGCCCGTGTTGGCAGCTCTGTTTGTCAAGCATAATGCAGGAAATTGCACACATGTAGTTAAATTGCGAGAAAAACAAAATAAAATAAGCAAAACTGCCTCCAGGGTGCGCCATGCAAGATGCCACGGAGTCGGAGCCCGAGCCGAGTAGCAGCAGTAGCGCCAAGGGCAACCATGTCTCGGCGTGCACTGTGTGCGGCACCAAGAAGTCCTCTTCCTCCGTGCTGGACTTGAGGGCAAACCACGTAATGCAGCGTCGTCTCACCCGGGACTGGAAGTTGCCGGTAGTAGTATGTGACAGGGTGAAGTTCTCGCCGAGTTCTCATCCATCTTATCGAAAATTACAGACTGAAATCATATCGAAAACACTTCGTGCTATTTGTGTTGAGTGCGTTTGCAAGCTGAACATGCACTCGGAAGTGACGCGCAAGCTGATGTTGCGGCTGCAACGGTTCACAGCCAGTGCCAAAGTGAATGCAGTCGCAGCGCCGAAGCAGAGACGCTGTAGTCCACCCATAGCCGATGCCGAGGTGTCCACGACGGGCTCCGCGTTGCCACAGGAGGAACTAAGTGCTCCCAGCGCTAGAGCCGCCTCGCCTTCATCCAGCTCATCGTGTTCCGTGCTGCAAGCTTACTCAGCACAACCTCCTGAATCTCCCTCGGCCACGGAGTCGGGTGGACAGCACAATAACAGTGGAAACTCGGACGGCTGGAAATGGCGAACTCGGCTCGTCTGTCAGTACTGCGAGCGTGTCTACTTTCGCAAAGATCTTTACACGATGCACGTGCGACGCTGCTGGCGCAAGCGCTCGCAGAGGCATCGCAAATGCCGTGTGCTCAACGAAGCCGCCAACGATGATGACGACGACGACGACGAAGAGCAGCACGACCACGACAACGCGGATAACGGAGAGGAAGATCTGAACACTTCTGTAGAGACTGAGCAGACAGATCCGCCGCGTCACTCACGTACCTTCCAATGCAAGCAATGTGACAAGGAGTTCGATGGCGTTGTGGCGCTGCGTCAGCATCAGCGCAGCACACATCAATCCCTGCGCCGCTGTAGCCTCTGTGAGGCGCAGTTTGGTACCCAGTACGAATGGGATCTGCATCACACCATCTGCAGTGCCAAGCAGGAGGTGAGTACGGTATGAAGTAACTAGCAAAGCAAGTTGATTAAAGATTCTCTTCTCTTTTTCGACAGGCTCTAAAACTGATGGAAGTTAAGACAGCGCGTTCAATGCGTTCGCGTTCTCGTTCGCGTGCCTCGGTTTGGTATAACGAGGACACGGATAATAATGTTGATGATGAAGGGGAAGAGGAAGGTGATGATAGCGAAGAACAAGGGGAAGACGAGGAGAAGCGTGGAGAGGATGCAATGTTCACGCGTCGCATGAACTTCACAGGAGACTGGATAGTCAATCACAGTCGCAGCAACAGCAACAGCGCCTTAAATCTGAACATGCTCTACGATGGCGATGAGCTAGAAGAGTCGCTGATATGTTCAGGCAAGGAATATGGTAAGGCGTCACACACAACACACAATTGCAGCTAATCATGTTATTCCTCCTTTAGATCTCTATATGCTGGATCAGCTGATGGCACAGGTGAAGAGTGAATCGTTCTCCTGCTTTGCAGCCAACTGTTTCTATCAGACAGACACGCTGGTGGAGCTAATGAAGCATGACTATCTGCATCACTGGAAAATGAGCTGGTTCTATTGCCACAAATGCGGAGATGTCTTCACCAGCAAGTTAGCGCAGTTTAACTTGGTTTGGTTTAGCTGATATTGACTGGTTGTTTCTTTTCCAGAGTCTTCCTGGACTATCATCTGCATCAACAGAATCGCGGCGTCTACATTTGTCATAAGTGCCATGAGGAGTTTGAGTTCCAGCATCTCTTGGATCGCCATCAGTTGCTGCACAGCAAGGGCATCAATTATCACTGCAATTACTGCCGCCTTGAGTTTCTCAGTGTCTCGAAACTTTTAGCCCACTGCGAGCGACAGCGTCACAGTCCAAACGATGAGCCACGTTTGATTTGCATAGATCATGAGCTCTCTATTAGCAATCCGGTGCCTAAGGAACCCAAGCAGGTTCGCAGGTATTCATCGCGCATTCTGCACATACCACACAAGCCATGGCGCTCGAATCGTCCCATGCATCTGCCTCAGCACAAACCATTTCGCTTTGCCATCGGCATCTGCGAGTTCGACAATCACAACCCGCCCAACTGCGTGGGTTGCCACTGACGGCCTTCACCACGCCCCATCATGATTATATATTTTAGTGCAATTTTAGCTCATTTTATTGTATGTAGAATTAATTATGTATATTTTTATATTTGAACTGTGTAATGTCAAATAAAGTCAGAGCTCAATCGATTATACCCATTATATAGTTAATATTATATTTTAATACAATATATATTTTATCAAGAAAGGAACACTCAATAAACAGATCACAGTTCCACCTTATGAAATAATTTATTTATTTCAGTTAGCACCCACGCCCCAATTCATGCTTATCCCAAGGAAACGAACTCTCTGTTTTATATTCATATATATCTTCAGTCATTTTATTTAGCATTCGTTTTGCTGCTGTCGATTACAAGCCGAAAATGTGTTATACAAATGATGCAATGTGTGTTTTTGTGTGTATAAGAGTTTATTCTGATTTTTCTCGATATCGATCTTAAAATATAAACACTAGCATTAATAACGGCAAAATACTTAAGTTTGCATACTCAATTAATTTATGCATAATTCTTTATGTACAGCAGGTGGTTCCTTCATCAGTTTCCGCTTAAGTCTAAATTATTGTATAACAAATGATTTTAACGTAGATCGATTAAATGTACGACGCCAATCGTTCGAACCTAAAGCTGACAATATCGATATAAATGATCGAATCGTAGCCAACTTACAATTTTGAACAAATCAGGTGTATGTGGGTGTGTGTGGGTGTGTATAAGACTAAGGATGTGTGTGTATAGCTAGACTTATAAATTTAGAGCCTATTGCATTGCCCCCAGCGCATGTTTTGTTTGATTTTTGCATATTTCTTGCACTTACAACTAAATTAAAATTTCAATTATTAATTAATTACAATCGAATTAAGGCTTATCGACTATTTAATTAACTTTGTACGTCGGGTCCAAGTGTTATACGTGAGGTGTACAGTTGTGGGTGTGTATGTGTGTGTCTGTGTTGGGTGTACAAATGAGTCGGTGTCAGTCTTATAAAATTCAACCCAGGACAATTGTTTCTTTATATGCAAATTTAACAAATAATATTTTTTAAAAATCAATTGTTTAAGGTTTTTTCGATTTTCTTCGAGCTTTCTTCTTTTTGAGGTAGTTTGGTTCTATTCTCTGCTAGTTCTATGTGGAAATCATTAGCTAAATAATAATTTTTTAAACAAATCACTGGCATTAAAAAAGTATTGCTAACTTGTTGCTGATTTCTCTCTCTCTCTCTCTTTCTTTCTTTTATTTTCTCTTTTTCTGAGCCTCTTCTGCTCTGCCACGCCCACTATGCTTCAGTCTTATGAGTGAGTGTACAGTAGTTGTCTCCTAAGCTTCGATAGTTAGTAAATTAATGTGTGTTTTTTTTGTGTGTTTCTAACCTAACTCTCAACTAGCTAACTTAACCTAGAAATGCTAACCTAACCTCAAATGTTGCGTTTAACTTTAAATTTTCTTTTTAGGCACAAAGTGATGCTGACAACAATTATTTATTTCTAGAATTCTTTCGTATTTTTCTTTCGTTTCGTTTCTTTTGATTTCTTCTTCTTCTACTACTTCTTCCTGAAGTGCTTCTGTTGTATCCCGAAATGGGAATCTGTTTTTTCTGGGATCTATTAAAGCTTCACTACCGCTAATCGTCGTCGTCGCCTTTATGCGATGGACGATGAGAGAGAACACAAGATGGGGAACGTTTTACGCCGAACGGGAGAACAAAGGGGAGGTGGGAGGTGGGAGGGAAAGGGGGGAGAAGGATAAACAAGAACTTAAGATTGTCTGTCTGGCCTAGAATATGGAATCGTGGCTATCATCGGCTGCATACTGCCAGGCCATGGTTAGCATCAATCAGTCAGTGCGCTGGGCCTGAGCCTCTGCCTCATCGCTGGCCAGCAGCTGCTGCTCGCTCCGCTCCCGCTTCAGGCCATCCTCGCTGCCATAGTCATCGCGATCCTCATGCTCCTCCTGCTCCTGCTCCTGCATTTCGCTGTGCTGCTCCTTGCCACCATTGGTGGATGAGGAGTGCATGATGACGCTGGCGCTCTCCAGTGGCGATGCGGCACGTGGCGGAGGTGGCGAGTAGGGCGACTCGGGTCGCTCCTTACGTTGCAGCGACAAATCCTCCACCTGATCATGATCATCCTCATCGTCAGCATCGCGCTCATCCTCAATGGCTTCGCGCTTGATGATCGCCTGATGCCCCGCGTGCTTCTCCTCCCCGTAGTGATGATGATGAACGGGCGAGACGCCACGTGCCGCCGCATGGCCATTCGAGCCTGGCGGACTGCTGGACATGCGATTGGCGGCAGCATGGGCAGCCGCTGCCAGTGCCATGGCATGCAGTGCCTCACGGCCGGCAATGTCGCCGCCGCGATTCTCCAGGGCCTGCTGCAGGAACGCGTGATCCAGCAGCGCCGCTGCCGAGTGTGGAATTGTGGGCGGCATGCCATGATGACCATGTCCATGACCTGCTGCAGTTGGTCCCGCTCCCGGCGCGCCCGCACCATGCTCCTTGGGCTCACGATCCAGCTCTGTCTGGCCATAATTATGCGCTGCTGCCGCCGCTGCAGCTGCTGCGGAATAGGGAAACGCTGCCGAGGATTCACCGGGCGGGCTGCGCTTCGGTGTACGGTGGGTGCCACGTCCCGTGGTGATATTCAGCTTGCGCACCTTGTCGTACAGCGTGCGGCTGGGCAGGCCGAACTTGCGACTGGCCTGCAGAGCACTCATGCCCTCCCGCACGCACTGGATGGCGCACATCATGTCGGCGCGTGTGTATTGCTTGTACCGCTTCCACTCGGGCTTCTTGCCCCCACCGCCGCCGCCGCCGCCAGTCTCGTCGTCGAACGAGCGATCTGTGTGTGGGGAGAGGGGCTCCTTGTCGCCGCCATAGTCGGAGCCATTGAAGCTGTGACTGCCAGCGCCAACAGCACTGCCACCACCTCCTCCTCCTCCTCCGCCACTGCCATGGCCAGAGCTGGAGAGCTGCTGATGTGTGGGCGTCTTCTCGGCGGAGTTCTTCGATGGCAGCAGCAGCGGATTGGGCTGGGAGGAGTCAGCGGGATTGGCCAGCACATTGCGCAAGATGGGCGTGTCGCGTGGACTGAACAACATGCTCGAGATGGCCGAGAGCTTCTTGCGCTTGAGAGGATTCATGTCGGCAGCAGAGTCATAGACGGAGGTCAGCATGGCAGCGGCTGTGGCAGCCGAGGGCGACAGTGGCCACTGGCCAGCCTCGCCGGCAGCATGATGGGGCGTGGAGTGGGTGGGCGTCAGTGGGGCCTCGCCAGCGGGAATGTGTGCATTGATATTCAAGGGAACGCCCGAGGCGGAGGCGGAGGGGAAACTCGTGTATGGCGGTTGATAGGCGTGCCCAAAGGGCGGTGGCGGTGGCGAGCAGCTGCTCGAGATGGCGGCGCTGGGCGAGACGTGTGTGGATGTTGAGATCACCGAGGAGGAGTTGTGATGATGATGATGACCACCACCACCATAGCCGGCATCCGATCTAGCGACACCGTCGCCATTATGTGGTTTGCCGCTTGAGCTGCAGCTGGAGGTGGGTGCCGCATGATGGTGCAGATGATGTGGATGACCCCCCACAGCTGCTCCACCTGCTCCAGTGCTGCCCTGGAACTGATGATTCTGTGAGCGCTCCTCGGCAGCGGCAGCTGCTTTGTGATTGAACTTCATGAGGTTATCATAGAGACCCTTCACCTGCAGCTCCTTGGCAGTGCGCAGGATCTCTGGCTCCTGGCTCTTGGTCACCGTCGTCTCGCCCGTGTACATGTACTGCAGCAGGGCAGCGATCTCGAAGCCCTTCACACCCGGCAATATGATGCTGCACTGATCCTGCGGCACATCCTGTAGAATGGCCTGAAAGTAAGGCGAATTGGCGGCCAGGACGACGCGATGTGCCTTGAACTGTTCATCATCCACCACCAGGGTGCAGTCCACATAGCTGCCCACCTCGTGCAGGGCGTGCAGGATCTGCACCAGGTTCGTCTGATGATTGTTCCAGCGCAGGCAATAGGTTTGCCCCTCGCTGCTGGGTGCCACCGGTGCCGGAGGCTGTGGTCCCCCCATCTCGCTCTGGCTGAGACTGTGACGCCGGCTCTGGCTCCGACTGCGCTGCTGGCTGTGACTTCGACTCGACTCTCGATGATGATGATGATGATGTTGATGATTATGATGAAGTGGATGAGGATGCTCCTCTTGATTGTGACCGTGACTGTTGTGGCGCTGACGCTGCCGTGGGAGCGTTGGCTCCGGCTCCTCGTCCGGTGCGGTGTCGCTGCTGCTGTTGTAGGCGCTGTTCAGGCTGCTGTTGAACGCGGCACTCAGCAAAGTGGGCGAGTATGAGGCGAGATGCTTCCTGACCTTGAGCGCCAGCTTAAGGCTTACGTTGCTCCAGTTGCCTGCAGAACCGGAAGGAAAGAAATGAGAGAATGTTTCTTTAGTATCCGCACAAGAAGGTGGGGGAAGGTGCAATTGAAAAGTGGAACAACCTATAGCAGAATTACTATATACGAATACTATATATACGATATTGCTGTTGCTGTTGCTCTGTTCGATTCGATAGATTTGCACAGTTTGAGGTTTTTTCTCGTTTCTCGGTAACTGCCAAAGCCAAAATGGAATTTTGCATGGGCTGCTATAATCTGGTAGAATTGGCAAAACAACAACAACAACGACAAACCAAGGGGGTACGAAAAACCTTGTACAGTGTGCACTCGCTAAGTGAGAGAAGTTGAAGGGAAAGTTAACGAAATTTCATAGTGAAATAAACATTCAGTTGCTGCGAAGTATCTAGTTGTCTTTACTGCTTTCTGCAGTTTATCTTAATGTAGTTTGACTGTACTTGGTTTGAATTTGAAATGTTTACCATACTAATATTTTATCTTATAGTCGAGTTTTTCAAATCGAACTTCATTCTATTCATTTCTTTGGCTTGTAAAATCTTTAAATTATTTTTTTATATACATATATATAATATTTTTTATATATATAAGGATATTTAATTATCAAGATATAATGAAACAATATTATCCTGTACTTAGTTTGAATTTGAAATGTTTACTATACTAATATTTTATCATATTGTCGAGTTTTTCAAATTGAACTTCATTCTATTCATTTCTTTGGCATGTAAAATCTTTAAATTATTATTATATATACATATATAATATTATATATATATGTATAAGGATATTTAATTATCAAGATTTAGTGAAACAATATTATACTGGTGCAATATCATTAAACATTATATAATTTAATAGATTTTAAGGACTGCACACTGTAGCTGTGCGTCGACAACTGTGCGTCGTAGCTCTGTCATAGTTATTACCTGCCCATCCACTTGAAACTCCCCGCTCTCCCTGCCCACCCCCTCTCCACGCAGGTGTGCAAAAATATATTGCGTATTTTTGGGGGATGGTCCGCCCACATTCCTTCTAATTTCCTGAGCCATTTCATTGCAAAAGTTCTTTTCGCCGCGTTTTTGGCGGAAAAATCTTGGTTTTATATATATTTTTTTTTTCGTTTTTCTTCCATTTTGTTGTTGTTTTTTTTTTAAATTTATGCCCATCGTCGCCACCCTGCCAAGTTTTATGCGCCATAAAAGTGAAAGCGACAGGAACGAAGGCAGCGCCGGCAGGATCAGGAGGGAGGAGGGAGTGGGCAGGGGTAAGGGGACGGGGGCACGCCGTGGGAGGGTGACAGCAGCAAAGACGCGGAATAAAAAATGGGGGAAAAATATGCAAACATCCCTCGGAAAAACGTGTGCGCGTATTTTTCCGGCTGCTTTTCGCGCGTTTTACTTTACATATTTTTGTGTTGTTGGTTCCTTTTTCCCGCTGGAAAATGGAAAGCAACACCAACACACACACACAGACCTAAGCACAACAAGCGAAAAAAGAACTGAAGAAAAAAACTTGCAATAATTCGCTTTGGCGAGTTTTCATTCATTTTTTAATGCGTATTCTTGGCTCGTTTTTCCTGTTTTTCTTCCTCGTCAGGAAAGGGAAGGACACACACAGGGTGCAGGGGTGTGCAGGGGTGTGCGTGAGTGTGTGAGTGCGTAGGCCTGTTCCATTTCTAGTGGTTGCAGTTGCGACTCGAATTTCAGTTTAAAACTCGTTAAGAATTTTTGGCATGAGTCGCAGCACTTCAAGTGGTCACCATATGGTTGCCCTATGACCCTTGCTTGACCAGCATGTGCAGCATATGTTGGACATGCAGCGATAGCGACAGCGACAGCGGCGCCATGTGTTGCAAGCAGCGCTGCCAATAAGCGATGCAACGTCGCCTTCTTAGAATCATGGATTGCCAACAGGTACGTGCCCCAACCAGTGCCCCTTCCCCCGAAGAAGTGGTACAAGAATTGCCAGTATAATGGCAAAGAAACCGGGAACAACAGGGAAATGTCATGCGATAACAATGGATAAATGGGAAAACAAACGACTGGCATTGTTCGTGTTCGCATCGTTTCGCTCAAGTGCGGAAAATGCGCAAAAGATTTTTCAGGCATTTTCATTGTCTGCCTGCCTGCAGCAGGAGCAACCTGCCGACAATAGGAAACCGTTCACAATCGGCCCCGCCTCGCCTCGCCACGCATCGGTTGCCTTTTGCGTAAGCGATCGCACACGCAGGTAGCATGGCAAGGCTTCGGCTCGGCCTCGGTCTCGGCTCGACTCGGCTTCGCTAAGATTCGCCTTCGTTAAATGAGATCGCGAAACTCTTATACTGGCGCTGCCTGCCTTTGCTGCGATCGTCGCGAAAGCTTTCGCAAAAGCTCTTCTGCACTGTTAACAGCGGCGCGCGTTAACAGCGTCCGCCATTTTGTAAAATGATAAGCGAAATGTCATTGACGGATGCACTTGTGGAAACCGGTTTGGTATTTTTCCAGTTTATTTTTTTGTTGGTTTTGTTTTTTTTCATTTAATATTCGCTTTGCCCTTTGGTATTTGTGTTTGTTAATTTTCTACACGTACCCACGTAGCCCTTTTAATTGCAAAACAACGCGAGCCTTAGGCTTATGTTAATTACATTTAACAGCAAACGTATTTAAAATAAATTGAAATATATTTGTTATTAAAAATTCACCAATTAATATTTACAAACTCCAAATAATTCGGAAAATGCTAATAAATATTTTAACATGTATATTCGATTCATAATTCGTAAAAAATTCACTAAAAAATATTTACAAATTTCATTTTACTTGGAGAATGTTTATAAATACTTAATAATGTATTTTCAATTCATATTTAATTTAAGAATCCACCAATAAATATATACAATTTCCATTTAACTCAGAAATTGTTAATAAATATTTAATAATTTACTTTCAATTCGCAAATGAATTTCAGCAAAGGTTTTCGAGTTCAAAAACTTACCACAAAATATTGAAATAGCAACAATTGAAATTTAATTCAATTGTTGTGTTTGTTTGGAGGTTTTTATTATTATTTTGCAATTATTTTTGTTGCTTTTTCAGGTGAATTTCCATAGAGTTTCTTGAGTTCTTTATGCGCACAATAAGAATTCTTGTTTTGTTTGTTGCGAACTTTCGTTGTTGCTTGCAGTTTGTTGTTGCTGTTGCTGTTGCTTTCTAAATTAACAAAGTTGCGTTAATTATTGTCTAAATTAAACGCATCAAACACACACACGCGCACAAGACACAAGGCCAGACAAGTTGATAAAGAAAATGAATCCGAGTTGAAATTCAAGTGAATTTTTGCAGTTTATATCCAAAATGTTGTGGTATTTTTAAAATATGTTGTTTTAGTATTTTTAGTTGTACTTCTATTTTCAGTTTCGCTGAACACTGCGACACGTACGTTTTGCGTTCTTTGAGTGTTTTGCGTGGCACGTTGTTGCAGATTCGAGCGCTCAAACTTGAATAAAACTGCCACGGCGCTCGTGTGCAGCAAGTCATTGAAAACAAAATTTCCCGAGCGAGACAGCGCGCACATTTTCACGCACACACTCTCAGAGTCTCGTCTCTCGCAGAGGGGAAACGCACATATCGCAAAGGAAAAGCAAAGCCACGAAAAAACTGTGCTACGCTCAACGTCATCCCTCCTGCTGTCTCGCTCTCTCTCTCTTACTCTCACTCTGCGCTGTGCTGCGCTGCCAATGTTGCTGCGTCGCAGTCGCAGTCGCCGTCAACATTGCAGTCTCTGCGATGTTTTTGCGCTGCGCTCAGTCTGCGTGTGTGTCTGTGTGGGTGAGAGAATGAGTCTTGCATATGGCGGCTGCGACTCTCGCTGCTTTGCTATTGGCACCCAAGAGAGCATTGCGTGCATGCGTATGTGTGCGTGTGTGTGGTGGCTTTGCTTGTGTGTGTGCTGCATGTTGTTTTTGGCGTAAAAAAAAACAGACTGTGGCGGCTGCATTTTTTTTCGACTGCCCAAATTGCCCAACTGGCTGCAGGTTGTAATCGCGCACTCATGTGTGTGTGTGTGTGAGGGCTTACAGTACTGGACAAGCATATAGAAAAACTGGTTAACCCTTTGCTTTTCGAACATGTTTCCCAAAAAATAAATGTATGCAGCTTGCTCGTTGCTAATTATAAAAGCCATAAAAGTAGATGATAAAGAGGAAGAAGAAGAGCAGAGTAAAGAGCATAAAACGTTTAGCTTAGGTAGGCAAAATTGGCAGAGAGATAGGTAAGACAGGCCAGCATGGGAAGGGGGTAACTGGCAAATGGAAATGGGAAAATTTATTGGCATTTCGCTTAAAGTTATGCAAATTTTCGGCGACCTTCAGGCATCAATGCATCAATGCATTTTCCCCTTTGGCCCTTGTCTCCTTAAGGGTCTTGCTGCAATTTGCATATTGCTTGCAATGAGATTTCCTTTTCCCTTAATGCCTTTTTCCTCTTTTCCGCACTTCTTCTTCTTCAGTGTCTTATGCAAATCACGTTTGGCCTTGATCACATTTTCTTTTCTCTTACATTCAATACGAGGGTTGCAAATTCATTTTAATATTTTAATTTGTTACAGTTTTAAGTTGTTTTTTAATTAATAAAGAAGCACATTATTTCTGTGTGTGCATGTGCGTGTATTAGTCAGTGTCTGTGTGTGTGTGCACATTGCAGCAGATTCAGTCACAGCCAACCGCGAATCAACGTTTCGCCGCGCACTCACACATGCAGCATCCGCAATAGTCGACGCTTGTGCAACTAGTGTCATCTCGCTTGCACACACGCCGCATGATGGCAATCGTTGCACATTTCAATTTGATCGCTATGCAACTGTGGATATATAATTATATATATCTTTGATCTGCTGCTGCTGCAGTTGATGTACCTGCTGCCGATTTGCCCTTTAATTGTTGCCTTTAATTGTTGCATCATTAATTTCTCCCTCTCTTTCGCGCTCTCTCTCTCGCTGACTGGCGCTGCTTTTTGTGGTCGCCCTTTGCCTCCTCCTTCTCCTCCTCCTTCAACTTATTCGTTGTTGTTGTTGCTCGATTCATTAATCATGGCCGGGAAATTAAGGTCATCCGCATTCACGAGTCGAAATTTCGACTGCATTTTTGGCAGTTTCCAGTTTTAAAACAGCGCCACATTTGTAGCTATATTTTTCGACTCTACAGTCTGCTACACTGTGCGAGTGTGCGTGTGTGCGTGTGTATGCTTGTCTGACATGCAGCCAAATCTTTTGAAACGCACGAAAACTAGTTTGCAAGTGCATTCACCTCCCCCAACTACCACCCGCTGATAATGCAACAAATAAATAATAAAAAGCATAAAACATGAGAAGAAATAGCTAGAAATAGATAAAGCGACTATTGAATACCCTTTTAAGTTAACAGAAATGGGACTAAAATGGGAAGGAGTTTGAAACTTATTGAAGAAAGATATGTTAGTACTTCATACACTACAGGTCGTTATAATAAATACGCGCAGCCTGAAGAGCTTAGTGTAAGTCGAAAATACAAATAATAATAACTAATAAATAAAGTATATATAGTGTTAAAAATATATGTACATATATATTTCCCTAAGTTCTTTAAAAATATGGTTGTAAACAAGTAAACATTTATATTCTCAGTCAAAAATTGAGAGCCATAATATAAGGTGCTTAATATTAAATATGAAGTTTGTAAAGAGAAGAACAGAAAAATATACGACAATATTAAAGAAATGCAAGTTAATAAGCGCTGTGTAATTAAAAACAGATAATGTTTTAATGCCAAGCATATTAAACAAAGTAAAAGAGGAAAATCAATCTTTTATATAGTAAAATTTTAACAGAATAAAGTTGTCTAATATTATATCATGCCTAACACTGACAAATTATATGAATCAATATTCTATTATAAAGGCATAGTTTGCCAACTAAATCACTTTGTAAGTTCCAGTCCCAACAACCTACGAAAGTACATTAAAATTCGACAACACCCTCACACGTAGAGTACACAAATTCGGTACGCGTGGAAGTAAGTAAAAAGTTGCAGTAAAGTCGTCGAGGCTCGCTTGGCATGTCGACTTGCCCCATATATAATCTGCGGCCAGAGACGGAGAGAAGGGTAGGGGAACGTATGCCTCTAATCTTATCAGCATTTTCCTTGGCTGTCAGCAATCGCAGTGAAAGTTTCGGGTTTTTCGTCGTTTTTCTCTGCAATTGAGTTGCAGTTTCGTTTTTAATATTTCATTTTTCGGTACCTCGATAAGAAGGAACTAAAGACTGAGACTGACGATTTACCACGCCGAGCACATGTGCCGAGCGAATCAACTTTTAGAATTCCCTCAACCGGGATTATCCGGCTGGGGTGTTGACTTTGCTGACTTTGCTGACTTCTTGACTGAATGAAGTTATCGCCAGAGACCTGCAGCGCTCATTATGTGAGATTAGCCCGTCCAAATCCGCACATAATCCAACCGCAAATCCGCCGCATCTTGGCATCGGTCAATGAAGTCGTCTCAGTCAGGTAGAATTGCATTTCAATTGATTATCGCTAATTGTCTTTGTTTCTTGTTCTTCTCCTCCCACTTCTTTTGTACTTTGTTCAGCTCCAGCTTGGAGCCCCCGTCTATATATAGAGAGAAAGAAAATCGCATTGTTTCGGCAATTTGCGATTATCGCTGCAGGAAATGCACTCAACATTATCGTCTATTTGCGCTGAGGAAACATTTGGAAAACATTTTCGCGATAAGTTTTTATCAGCCTCTTGTTGTTGGGGAATTTTCTTTGTTCTCTTCTTCAGGCATATGGCAAAAGTGCGTTCTATGGAAATAGAACTGAACTGTGCTTTACGTTCTTGCTAAAGGATTCTCGAGATTTATTTCTTTATAGGTTTTGCAAAAAATTGAAAGAGAGTGCAAAAAGTTGTTCGCTGGAAGTGGGAAAGAGTTGAAATAGGTATGTGGTTTATGAGGCCTGGGCAAGGGTTACCCCTTTTGTTGCTACCTCATTACCATTGAGAATGCACAGGCAGAGATGTCTCTCTGAATATTCCTGGAAATGTGCGTTCGTTCTCATTATCATAGCGATGCTCATCATTATCATAGTCGGGGCTGACGTTAGCTCAATCAATGCCAGGCAAAACACGACGAAGATTGTAATAAATATTTTCCATTTGTCACAGCGCGCAAGAAATATGCAAAAGGAAAAGTAAAAGGAATCGCACAAACTCTCAACCCTTTCCCTTTACCCTTTACAGTGACTACCTGCAGTTCGTGTCCGAGTCTGTCCGCTCAAGTGGCCGCCCGGCAATCTTTGAAGTTTGGTGAAAATTTCCCTAAACACAAAGGCAATTAGCGCTCAGTTTTTCCGACAAATGGACCAGAGCGAAAGCCGATTGTTTGCACAGGTTCACGTTGAGGATCGAAGACGAAACAGAAGCTGCCGCCCGAGCCGCCGACGCCGCTCGACAATGGGCAACCTGCAGTGCACGCACAGTGGTAACAGGACATGGCACATTGCCCCTGCCCCGGCCTGCATGTTGCATGTTTGCCTCCTTCCCTATTCTGGCCATAAACTGCACTCGAGCCGAGCTCTTTCGCAACATGGTGCTAATGGAGACCAAAATGCAAACGGATGAGCGATAAAAATTGCATTAGACAGCGATATTTGTATAGGGAATTCGAGAATTGAGATTGCTATATAGGATAAGAAGTGTTTAAACAGCGGGAAGAAGATATAATATATTGTTTAGTATATTATTTAACTCAGGTGGTATTGCTAAAGGAAAATATGTAAATTGCTAAATGTGACGGGGATTTTGGACATTTATTGGCAAATTGAGAGGATTTAATGCTAAAATTAATAAATAATACTAAAATTAAGATTAGATATTCATATTATTTTATTAGATCATTTCATATATCATTCATACTAATATTTAACATCATATACCAGTTAATTATGGTAGTTTTTTATATGATTTATAAGTATTTCAGATGATCAATGAACGATTTGCTATATTCTTTGGCTAATACTGAGCTGGATTGATTTACTAGATTTTGAGAGTATTTATAGGGGTAGGATTAGGTCCAGAACTTCCGAAATTGTACAAATTTTGTTGGGAAATCGAAAATATTTTAATAAAAATATTTTATTTTGTTATTATAATGATATGATCATATATAAATTTATTACTTCTATATACTCTACAAGTTACAAGTTCTTATGAAGATCAATAGTATATTATTAATATTTCATAATTCTACATATATAATTTGCGTTTTTCTAGAACTCAGTTATGTCAATTAACCTAATATTGAGTGTATTAAAACCTTTAACTGATTTGCTGATGGCTTCACAGTCTTATCTGTGCTGTCTCATCAGATCTTATGCACAGATAATGCAACTAGGAACGATCTCTAAACAATGCCTAGAAACATCTGCAGGGTTTCTCCGATTTGCTCTATGCTATTTCTAATTTTAGACATTGCCGCACTATAATTTTATTTATCGAAGTTGTCATATCGTACTTGATGACTTCCCCTCCTCCACTTGATTTCCCCCCCCAACAGCTCACAAATATTTACACAAAATTCGACTGACAGAAGGGCAAAAATACGAAATATCTAACAAATATTTATTTATACATATATCAACACACACTAATGTAAGTGCACGTGTGTATGTGTGCATATGTGTGTGTGTGTGCAGAGCAACAGCCAAAAACAAACAGAAGTGCAGGCTAAATTAATAAAAATGCAACAAGACGAGAAAAAAAAGATACGAAAATGTGTGTGAAGAGGGAAACGTTTGAAAAATTTATCGCGCGAGTCGCGACTCAGTTCGCTGCAATGCTGCATAAGTGTGTGTGAGTATGGAAAGCAGCACGTAGGCATAGAACGAACGAGCGAACGAGCCGCCGCGTCGTGTTGGCGTCAGCGGCAGGGCACGGCCGGTGTATGGAAAGGGGCAGCGAAAGAGAGAGAGAGAGTGAGAGAGAGGGGGGAAGAGAGGGCACAGTCATTCGCAGCTACGCATGGGTCATTGCACTTTTGCAACGCCACAGCCAGCGTGCACACTCAACACACGCACACACACTCAACACACACACACACACATAGATACTTTGTAGACGTAGCTAGATACGAAGTCAGATAGCAAAAGGCAACATCGACGAGAATTTTATAAAAAACGTACGAAAAATTAGGCGAAAGCAAACAAAGTGTGGACTGTAGAGAGCGCTAGAGCAAGAGTGGGAGAGTGGAAGAACGTGAGCGCTGCATGTGCATGTGGGGAAGGGGGACAGCAACGCATTGTTGCATTGCGAGCGAAACGAAGCGACGTTGACGTCAACGGCGACTGCGACTGCGCCAGCAACTTTGACTTTGCATTGGCGGCCATTTTGAAATTGAGCGCGTTAATTTCGCCTGCATTCACACACACACATACACACACAGGCACACATGCGCTTTCTAAAAATAGCGCCCACGCCGGCGACTGCCATTGCTCATCTCCTCCCCTGCTCTGCCCTCCTCTCCCTCGCCCTGCCCCTCATCCTGCCCTGGGCACTGCCATTTGTGCCTCCAACGCCACTCGAGTGTTGCAGTTGCCGTTGCCGTTGCAGTTGCAGTTTGCTGCACATGTGGAAATTGTCGAAATTTTGTAAAATTGTGGAAAACGTGAAGCCTGCGCCAAACTGAAGTACAGCAGCGGCTGTGGCAGCAGAGCGGCGCATGGGGTGCGTTTTAGTTTCGTGTTTTCACCAAAAACGACAACACACACACACACACACCAACACACACACAGAGTCGAGCACATTTCCCGGCATTTATTTTTAGCAATTTAAATGTTTCTGAACTCGAGCGCAATGTGAATTTTTATGTAGGGCCAGGCCTGACCGGGGTCTGTGCACGCAGGGGGAACGGGCAAGAGGGAAGAGCGGGGGAGAAGCGGGGGGCGGGGATTGCACGCAAACGAATGTCAATGTTCATTTCCATGAGATAGTTCTCGTTTTTTGTTGTGTATTTCTTCCCTTCATTTGCAGAAGGGAAAAACAAAATTAAACCTTTTCCGACACTTTTCATTGCATTTTCCTATTTGTTTTTGTGTGTTTTTCCCGGCTTGCAGACACTGTAGAATTGCCATACCTGCGCTACGCTTTGCCTCCACAATTCTGCTATGCCGAAGCTTCTCTTTTGTCTTCTCTTCTGCGTGTTCGAGGTTAAATTTGAACGTTTATCCAGCTTTTTGTAGTTTTGCACATTTTTGCAATTTGCTTAGCCACGTGTCACTTTGCATATTTCCCTCAATTTTCTCACTCACTTTTCTCTATTGGTTTTTCACTTTTCCTTTATTTGATTTACTTTACACTTTTTTTGCTCTTTAGCGCTTACACGATCAGCGACACGGCTAACATTGTGCGGCAATGTGGCAAGAAGAATTCGCAATTCTTTCTGTTCTTCTACGCGTTTATAAGCTCTCTCTCTTTGTGTAATCTGTAACTTTTGACCTTGATGGAACTGCGGGGCCCTGAAGCGGGTTCGGGAGAATTCTTCAGGGCACTTTGTAGGGTCTGTTTGTGGTTTGGGGTCTTTGGGGTCTGTCGGCGCGGACCGAATCTGTTTCTGTTTCTGTTGCTGGATTCCAAATTCAGATTTGAATTCTGAGCAAAGCGTCGCAGAGGCGGCAAAAAAGCTCTGTCCACATACACGTGTGTGTGTGTGTGTGTGTGTTATATACTCTGCTATATACTGAGAGGCAGCCACAACTGACTCATGGAATCGAGCAAAACAACAAATGAATAAAGCGGGAACACATTTTTCGTACTACAACTGAAATTTGTACATTACAACAACTGTGTGTGTAGGTAGAGATGGCCGAGAGGGCGTGGCGGGTAGGGCGGCGAGCAAGTATGAAGTGTGGGGGGAACTGTTGAGCAAAAGCTCTGGCACAGCATAAAATTATCAGGCAGCCCTTTGAGGGAGAGTAAGAGAATGAGAGGAGGCATCGCGCCATGTCTCTCTCCTCCAATTCTACGAAATCTACGAGGAAAAACAAAAAACTATTTTGCAAATAACAAAAAAAGAGGAAGAGAGAGAGAGAGAGAAAGAGAGAGAGAGAGAGAGGGGGAACTATGGGCAGACAAGAAGCGCCGCCATTTGGTCGTCACTGTTGTTTCGGTTTCTGTTTATCTGTAGAACTTTTTCAGGGTCACTTTTTCGTTATTACACAATTTTTGTTTACAGCGAAAAATATAACAAGACGAACTAGAAACTGTTGTTGTTGTTGCTGGCAAAAAATCACAACAACAAATTGTAGAAAAATATGTGTGGTCTGTCTGTCTGTGTGTGTGTGTTGTCTGTGTGTAAGTTCGGTGTGCGCTGTTGTCGCTTACAACGAAAACAAATTTCATTAATTTTGTTGTTTTGATCGCGCTGCCAGGGCCACTAAAACGATTGTAAATACATGTGTGTGTGTGTTAGAAATATGTTTGTATGTAAATACGGAAGGTCTTTTTGTTTTGTTATTTTATTGTAAATACAAACTAGATCAGGGTTTGCTGCTTTTTTTGGCATTGCAAACATGTAAAAATGGAAAATTTTAAGAAGAGCAGAAAAAATATTGATGTTTTATATGAGAAACCTTAGCAAACATCGATGTTTTCTGCAGCTCTACAAATCTTGCAATCTTTCGCTGTTTGACGACGAAATTTCCCCAAAATTTCTTTGCACCTCAAGGCACAAAAAGAACAACAGAAGCAACAGCAGCAACAAGTTACGTCAACTCGTCCAACAGTAGCCCCGGGGCGTGTTATGTACGCGCAGAAAGCACGTTAGAAAAGCTAAAAAACAAGCAGAAAAAGAACAACCAGACAGGCCAAACACTGCGAGTGCGAGCGAGAGGCAGCGATGCGGTGCCGCTGTCCCTAAACTTGAACTTGAAACACTGCGAAAACAAAAAATTCAAGAGCAAAATGCCGGCAAAAAATGACGCAAAAAACAAGTCGAAAACAATAACAAGCGTGCGAGCTAGGCAAGTGTCATAGACATACAGATACCCTGTAAGGGGAAGAGAGCAGAGAGTGCAGGCAAACTGCAAAGGGAAAATACACCAAATAAATGTTTAATACACTTCAGCTTCATTTATATTTGTTGGCAATTGATTAACTAATTTAAACATTAATAAATATATTAATTAATAATTCGGTTATAGTATTAATGAATGTTTTTATGCCCAGCACAGTAGATAAACCCTGCAGCCCACAGTGTGTGGAGAGTATTTTGAGCAACAGCTCTCTCTTTAACTTTCGTGCTGTCTCTCGTTTAGCGAACGGAGCCGACGGCTCCCGATGGCCAACGAAGCTTTTCGTTCGCAATTTTGCGATTCGGCTCAGCACTCGCGAATTTGCCAGCCGACCAATCAGACGTGAGCCGACGCAGAGCCGACGAAAGCTGTTGCGTTCGTTAGTTTTGCTTATTTTTGGCACAGATAAGTCGCCATTTTTGCGCAAAAACTTGCGAACTGCGGCAAACTGCGAATGAGCAGGAGAGGCAAAGGCAGAGGCAGAGAGAGCGACTAAGTTAGCACATAGAACGCTGTAGATTCTTTGCTACGTTCTTCGTCTCGCTTATTTACTGGATTTGGCATTTGTCATCTGCCTGTGTGTGTGTTGATTAAATAAATTGCCAGACTGAAGACACGTGGTGAAGAACACGTAAGAACAGCGAGCTTTCCGGGAGAGGTAGCACAGAGAGAAGCTCGTCTCAGAACGGATCTGAAGTAGCCCTAAAATGGGTTAACTACCTGTCTGCAGCAGTTGCTATAAAATTAGCAGTTATTTATGGCAAAGAATCCAAACCAAGCTATGAAAGAACTAAGTTAGCTAAGATCAAGCTAAGTTAGCAAAGGTAAAGCTAAGTTAGCCTTAAGTTAGCTAAGTCAATCTTCTTAAAATACATATATTATACATATTAATATGTATACTTAATGTATGTTTATATTTTATATTTATTATTAATATAATTATTATTAATATATTTACGACTCAGTTTACTTTTATTAACTTATTTAACTTGTTTATAAGCAAAGTAAATTCCATACAAATATATTGTTTAATACACTCAGTGCAATTTTGGTTTATGCTACAAATAAAATGTTTTGCACATAAATTGAACAGCTTTTTCAGCGCGTAGCTTTTGCAATGCTTTCATTAACAGTTTGGGGTTCTTGTCCCAGCTTTATGCAGATCTTATACGCCTTGAAGAGCTTATTACAGTAACAATGTGAATGCCGTGAGGCAGCATAACAATAGAACAGTTCGCGATTACCTACGATCGCGCATTGTTCGACCTTAGCTGCGACCCCGAAGGCTGTGCAACCTGCTGCAGTTCAGCTGTCGCTCCCTCGCCTGACTTGCAACATGTTTCCAACTGGCAACAGTTTTCCTTGCCCCTGCTCCGTGTGACTTTTTTACTTCAACATCAATAAGTTAACTTTTCCCAGGGTTTTCCTGCATCCCGCATGTGTGTGCCTATCTCTGTGTGTGTGTGTGTGTGTGAGTGTCTGTGTGTATCCTGTTGCATGCGTCCTGCACGCATACCCGTACCCAGTACCCTTAACCAATACTCTACCCCCGACTGTCGATCGACAAGGAACTCCTCCTCCTCCGCTGCTCGCCCCTGCAACAGAAGCAACAATCAATTTGTGCATTCGCTTTGGTTTTCCCTCTCCCTGCTCCCCCCTCGTGTGCCTCGTTTATCCTTTTTGTGTGTGCCATAATTTCTCGTCATTCTTCTGGTTTCCCATTGTTCCATTCCTGCTGTCATTCCCAATCCGTGGGTTATTGAACCGTTTCCCCTTCGCACAGGTGAACCGATTGTAGACCAATCTTCGATCCTGCGACAAGTGATTGCTCCTAAATTAATCGCATTGCATTCTGCAACTTAACCTAACCCCAAAGTGACCTTTCAGTAATCGCATGAAAGGCTTAGCTGTTGCCAGTAAATTTAAGGATCGACCTAAACAAAGGATTACCTAGGTGTGATCTGAATTATTTATGTTATTGCATAGCAATCTGGGCTGATTCTGCAGTAATCAGTTTATAGCATTGGCAAGGCTTAGCGTGGGATATGCTAGGCTCCTATACCATCTTGGGAACAATCTTCATCTGCCCTACAAGCAGTATCCACTTAGTTCTCTCGATTCTCTTACCTGTTCTGGCTCCCTCAAACACTTGCGTTTGTTTAAGAAATTTTCACACATTTTTCATTTGCCGCTGCCAACAACTAAGTCAACAATTGCACGGCAGGTATTGCAACAACAACAACAAGAACAACAGCATCGGTGTTTGGTCAAGAAAACGTGAAGATTCTTTTGGGCCCAAAAAACAGGCGCAAATTATTTTGACAAGTGGCCGAAAAATTGTCTTGCATTGTTCGAAACGTTTCTCTACTGTATGCACAGTGGAAAGAGAAGAAGCAGCAGCAGCAGTAGAAATAACAATAACAACACCAACTGTCTGAGCAGCAGACGAAGCTCTTTTGAGTGGCAGCGGCTATTAAGAGAGTGTGTCCCAGGCTCTTCGCCGACTCTGGAGTGGCCTGAGAGACTGAGTGTCGCTGCTATTGAATAAATATTGCGGCTCATTAATTACAATTCGAGTGCCACACACACGCACGCATACACACACACACGGACACACTGTTAATAATTACCTCTGACATTCGATCAATGTCAATTGCGGCAGCGATTAATTTGATAGGCAAAAACAAATGCATTGCAGCAGCAGTGAAGAGAGTGCGGAATTCGCGTTAAGACATTGCACACTCAGTTGCTCTCAATAAGTTGCTCGCGCCTAAGCCTTGCCTTGCCTAAATGAGAGTGAAAATAAGAGCGGCGAAATTGCCTAAGCTGCTTAAGCACAATTGCTCTCATTAGTGCGTGTAAGCCTAGCCTGACCTAAACATGAGTGCAAATATGTAAGAGCGAAGAAATTATTTGAATTCGCTTGAAGGCGGTACGCTCTCAGCAGCTCGCAGTTCTCATTAAGTTGGCCGCACCTCAGCTTTGCCTTGATTAAGTGTGAGTGCAAATAAGAGCAGCGAAATATTGAAGCACAGTTGCTCTCATTAGTGCGAGAGAACAATAGAGTGCAAATAAGAAAATGATGCAGTTGAAGCTGCTCTGTATTTGTTGTTTCTTAATTACATTTGCTGCTGCAAACAAAACTCAAAATTGTTATCATTGACTCTCTTTTACATTATCTACTGTAATACTTGTGTGGTACAGTCCTCGCGCATGGAGTGCGCTGTCGCTCTGTCGCCGCGTCGCTTGCATAGCCGGAAATCGCCAGCAATTGCACGTTTTCCATCGTCTGTGCGTGTCTTCAAAATGTGTTTTTCTATTTTTTCATTTCAACTTTTTGGAAATGCGGCAACAACAACAACATTGCTGCGACTGTAGAATAACAAATAATTAGCATTAACCACGCAATTGAGTGCAGCAACGCAGCGTAGCGTAGGCAGCGCAGCGACCGCAGCAGAAGTTGAATTGTTGGCGGCGAAAACGGCGATGCGAGTGCAATGTGCACTCTCGCATACAAGCACACACGCATGCTCACTCACTCACTGACTTACACACACGCACTCTTGCAGCAACGAAGACGAAAACAGTCGCGGCCGCCAATCAAGCAAACAAACACAGCAACAACAACAAGAAGCGAAACAGCAAAGGCAACAGAGATAATACATTTTTGGAAATGTCAACAAAACGAAGAACGAAAACAAATTGTGTAAAAGTAAGTAAAAGAGAATACCAGCGAAAGAGAGAGAGAGACGGAAAGGGAGAGAGAGAGAGCAAGCAAAGTCAGCTCCAGCAACAGCTCCAGCTAGGGACGTGGGCGCTCTCGCTGCCTCTGCCACTGCCGCTGGCGCTGCCTCTGCCTCTCTGTCTCTCACTGATCAGCGACGCCATCTTGGAGCTGTGCATACGGTAAAAAGGCAAACACGAGTGTACTGTGCAGCGCTTGCTGCTTGTTGTTGTTCTTGTTGTTGTTGTTCCACATGCCGCATGTGGCGCGATGGCGGCCCTATGCCAACATAAAGCAAAGTTTGTTGGTGTTGCATGTGGCACGTCGCCAGGCTGTGAGGGGCATTCAAATTACACTGCAATTGCATAATTGTCAGCAAATGCAGAGCTACAGTGGTGGCCTCTAAATTGAAGACGCTGTAAATAAACAAAAGAAAATTAAATATGCAGAAAGTTGCATTATAAATTTAATAATAAAGTAAGAAAGAAATGAAATTGAAAGAGTTTAACATTATACGAACATTTGCAACTGTTAATTGGTTGTTACTCGTAAATTAAATTGGAATAATGAACATATGCGTACAGTGCTGGCTTGTTAATTAGAAACACCCTTAATTCGCTTGTAACATAAATTAGGGTTGTCAATTTTAATGAAATGAAAATGTGTTAAACTTACAGTGCAAATTTATGAACAAATAGATATAGTTTAAGGATATATTTTAATTATAATTGAAAGAAAGTCTATTCATAAACAATCAGTCAAGGCAAACAGTGCTCGCAGCATGTTAATTTGAGAGTGATCACTGTACTCATAATGCATCCTATTGCCCGTGTCTAATTTGCCCACAAAAGGTCAACAAGTCACAACAATGCCCATGGTAGAGGGAGAGAGAGAGACAGAGAGAGAGGGAAGACTGTCCGCAGTCTGACACACGTCCAGCTTCAGGCCAAAGAGCGATCCTGCAAACAAAAGAAGATGAAACGAAAGTGAAACTCGCTTATCAATAGAGCAAGGAGAACGTCCGAGTCGAGTTTCGAGACTCGAGCCTTGAGAATGCCAGACAAAGGCAACGAACGACTGACACACGCATCAACAGCAGCAGCAGCAGCAAGAGTAGAAGGAGCAGAAGGAGGAGGCGAAGCAGAAGAGCAGAGAATGGCACTGAGAAAATGCGACAATTTCAAGTCAAAAACGAAAAGAACAACGACAATAAAAACAACAACAGAAAACTGCCAGTTTATCCTTTTGTAATAGGATCCTTTTCTGTCCGCGCGATCCCTCTGCGCGTGTGAAGCGTGTTTTCCTCCGCCACTATTTATGGTGGTGTCGCTGTCGCGTAAAATACACAAAAAAAACAAACCGAAAATACTCAAAAAACGAAATGAAAACGAAACGCATCCCTCGCCCCTTACCCGGCATTGTCTTTGCCCTCATTCGAGATGGTTACGGGTCGCCAACTGTGGCGTCTAATTTATGCCAAATACGAGACCTTCGATAGGATCTCATGCACAGGCTCGCCTGCTACACTGAGAGAATGGCAGCACTGAAAAAAGAAATTGACATTTCATTGTATTTGAATTTAAACTGAAGAATCCTTTGAATTTATTTGGCTTTATAAATATACTTAAAAAAACAATAAAGAAAGAAGAAACTTTTATATTTATTAGTTGGAAGAACATTTAGAAAAACGATATATTTCTGCTAAAAATATACTAAAAATATGCTCGAAATACGAGTAGTAGTATCAAAATACTTATAATTTACTGATATATAATGTATTCACAAAGATGTAAGAGAAAGAAAGTGGAAATTAAAATTGTGGGTTTTTAAAAATGGGTTTCTAAATAATTAACTAGACTAGAGTATTATAATATTACTAGAAATATAGAAATATTTTATTCTAGAACTATACTAAAAATATACTAGGAATACATTAAATTCAGTTGCAAATGCATTAGATATTCGGATTTGGTTCCTGGCGATAGTTTTTACCAAATCAGTCTTCTGCTTATGTAGCTTGCCTAATAAAGAAAAGTACCTTCTCTGAAGCCTAACAAATCCTCGTACTTATCTCCCTTGGCTTGTTAGAGAAAGCCCAAGCTGAGATTGCACAGCAAATTGTGGAAAACTTTTTAGATATTTTTCCTGACGCCTTTTTTGGCATACAAACCAAAACAACAACGACAAACAATTGCCTCGGGGTGGACAGACTACCGGCTGTTCTCCAGCTATGGCTTTCTACGGCCTCTGTTGCAACTGAACTTGGGCTGAACAACCCCCGGGCAGATCAAAAGTAGAAGGAAATACACAAAAAAATTTGCATGCTGCCGCTGCGAAACTCGACGCACAAAACACACGCCACACGTGACGCACTGCACACTTGCGCTTAATAATGTCTTCGCAAAGTAGAGCAGGAGAGGGCAGGAGAGGAGAGGAGGTGAGACTGGAGTAGGGGAGGGGGGTTGGGCACGGCTAGTGTCAGTTCGAGGGGTGTTTCGATAAGTACTTTACGAGACACAACCCTCGTTTTGCGGATTTTTTTATGGTTTTGCCGTGGCAAGGCTGGGCAAGGCAAGAGTCAGGGGGGGGGGCAACATCAAAGTTCACATTTCCAATTCGCTTGGGTGGTGCGGACGAACGTTGCACGTTGCTTGCTGCATATTGCTGCAAACAGGGGTTGCTCTCATTCGCTACCTCTCCCTCCCCACGTTTCTCATTCCTGTTTCCTTTTCACTTTCGCTTTCTCCCTGTTCCGGTTTATTTCGCGTGCCTCTGCATTGGTTGCTCGTGCAATTTTTATTGCAATTGACTTTTTGGCAACATCGCATTGGCGATTTCGCAAGTTTTGTGTCCGTTCGAGGGTTGCAATCCTCCCTAGAGCACAATGGTGGCGAATTGGGAGGAGCGAAAACGGTTGCGAAAACTTGAGAGTACAAAAAAAAATGGCGAACTTATACAGCGCTGTGCATGGAAATGAGGTGCAAATGAGGGAAAATCGATGAAGTTGGTTAACTATCGTTAATACTATCGTTGGTACTATCGTTTAGTGTAGTGAAAGGAGTTTGGTTAGGCCTAAGAAATGTAGTATGGCATGAAAATATATCCCTAGTAAATAGAGAATTCTGTTTTTTGGGGGATATTGATGAAATTGGTTAACTATCGTTAGTACTATCGTTTAATGTAGTAAAAGTCAGTTTGGTAAAGCTAAGAAATATAGTATAGAATGAAAATATAATCCTAATAAATAAAGATTTCTGTCTTAAGTTGAATATTTGCTCAGATTCTTTAACACAAGCTAAATAAATAAAAGAACTATCGTTAGTACTATCGATTAAGATGGCAAATTTACAAAGAAAAGAATAAGTTTCCTATTGAATTCCACTGCTAAGCTTGAATAACATAACTCACAAGTACTTGACCAATTCTTTTCCTTTTCCACTTTCACAAAACTATTATTTTCCTTTTGAAAACCATTTCAAAAATTGCAATTCAAATAAAATCGAAACGAACTGAATGTACGTTACTTTCCTGTCCCTGATGAAGGGAGGACTAAACAAATACGTTTTAAATTTACATAATTTTCGGTTGGGCTCGACTTAAGATCAAAGGATCGCTAAGGAATATGCAAATTGAGTCGAATCAATCGAGAGCTAAATGAATATCGATCAAAATTGATTTGCTGCTCGGTGCGAGCTAACCCAAACAGAGGGAAATGCGAGAAGAAAAGACGGCGACGAAGACGTCGCAGAGTGAGTGCATCCTGTGCTAACCCCAAATCCAGAAGTGAGCAATATAGCAAGGTGAGGTGAGGTTACCTCTCTCCAAAACAAGGAAAGGAGTCGAGCGTGAGAAAGTTTCGATGGTATTTTGCACGCATCATTTGCATAATTTTACTTTGGCCAAAACAAGGAAATAAATTTCCTTCGATAATGTTATGCAAATTAGCAACTCGTGTTGTCCCGCTTCAACCCCCTGCCAGGCCAGGCCAGGTAGCTCTAGTGTGTGAGCAGTGCGGCACGATTCGCTTGCCTGCTGTTGCTGCTGGCGCCGACTGTGTGTCCACTGTGCGCATAATTAACCCCTGTCGTGCGATTGTCTCCTCTCTCTCTCGCCTCGTTTTCCTTTTGGCATTTTCCGATTTTCCTGTTCTTCGTTTTCACTTTCGTTTTCGCAGTTTTTGCACCTTATGCAAATTAGAATCTCCTCAGCCTGCTGAACCCTTTTGTTGCCAATGTGGAAAATGTTTTATGCAAATTTGTTCGCCAAGAAGAGATCTGCGTGATCTTCGCATCGCTCTGGTTTCCTCACCGAGTGTCAGGTACACTCCCCGAGTCCCAGAGACCGTGAGAAACTCTACAGCATTTGCATAATATTCGTGAAAATTCGCCTGGCTACGTGACAGAAGAAATGATGCAATGCAATGATGCGATGCATCGCCAGAGAGATCAGCAGAGATTGCCAGCGGAATTTCCCTTTTTTTCACGTGATAAGTGTCAATGACACTCGGGGAGAAACACGTCAGAACTTTATTCAGGAAATTGGAAACGTAAAAATTAAATAATAAAAAAAACAACAGCTCAAATTGAAATAGAAAGAGAACAATATAGTTGCCTAGCTGGACTGCTCGCTGGAGGAGTCGCTGCTGGAGTCGTCGCTGTTGCTGCTGGACGAATCGCTGCTCTCGCTGTCGCTGCTGCTGTCCTTGGAATTGCCTGTTGCTGGGGCACCACCAGCTGCTGCTCCTGCTGCCCCTCCTCGCCCTGCCGCCGCATTCCATTGTCGCTTCTGGCCGCTGGCGGAGCTGCTTGAGGCACCGTTGCCTGCCCCACGTTGCATCTTGTTGGCCGGCGTTGAGTAACGCGCCCGCTTCTTCACCGGCACCGTGGTACGCATGCGCATGCGATGCGTGAGCTTGCGTCGATTCCCCTTCAGCACCTGATTGATGTTCTGCAGTCTCATCTCCAGTGTGCGCTGCAGATCCTCCTTCTCCGCTGGTTTCATCTTGCGCAAATTGAGCTTGGTGTGCGGATGCATTGCCTTCTTCATCAGCTGCAGTGTGGCGGCGCCGAAGTTCTTGATGTCGAACCACTGCAGGTCGCAGCTGTCCGTGGATATGTCCTCCGTCTGGGCAATGATGTGCATGATCTCGATCTTGGTGTTCAGCGGCAGCATCACGAACTGTTGCTGTATGGCGCGACGCTCCACATCGCTGACGTAGTTGGTCGCCTTGAAGGCGCTCGGCTTCTGTGGCGAAGCAACTGCAGCTGATGCTGTCGACTTCGCTGTCGTCATCTTTGTCGCTGACTGCGTTGCATGTGCCGCGGAGTATTGCTGCTGGCGCAGCAGCTTCTCACGTCGCAGCTCCGCCTGCTGCTCCATATTGATCAGTCGACTCGTCTCCAGCTTCTGCTGCAGTCGATACACGGTGCCGTTGAGTCCATCGACGAGACGATCGTGCCAACGACTGGCAGGCAAGTGCTGTTGCGGCAGCAGCTGCTGCTGCTGCTCTGCCTGGCCGAGGGCATAGAGCAGATCGTTGAGCTCCTTGTTGCGCAGATGCTTGGCCACCTGCTCCATGGTGTCGTAGTAGGTGCTCTCGAAGATGCGCCGCGCCTGGGCGCGATACTGTGCAAAGGTCTCGTCGACCTGGGCACGAAAACTGTCCACTGTGCGGAAGTGATGCTTGCTCAGCTTCTTGGACAACAGCAGCCACTTGTCCTTGAAGCACTCGCGCACCTCCCCGTCCAGTTGCGCCAGCTGGCACTGCTTGAGCTTCTTCAGCTCCTCGCGGCACAGACTTTCGGTGCGCGTCGAGGCGCGCTTCTCCTTGGGCTGCAGCGTGCGTTCCGCCTTGGGATCCTTGGTGGTGATGAGTTCATCTCCTGGCGGCAGCTCTGCCAGCACCTTCTCAAAGAACTGCTCCAGCTTCTGGCCATTGCGATAGACCAAATCCTCGGGTCTGTTGAAAGTGTAGCAATTGCTGATGATCAGCCTGAAGTCCTGGATCAGCTCATTCACATTGTAATAGTAACGATTCTGGACACGCTTTATGATGGTGCCCACGTCCATGGGCCGTCTGATGATGGTGTAGTACGTGGGCACCTGTAACGCCTCCGCGTCCACGGGCTGCATGAAGTCCAGGGCGAATCTCTTGCGCGACAGCTCGTCCAGCAGGTGTCGCTTGAGGAAGTGCATCTTGTTGGTGTAGTAGCCAACCTGTTCAGGTGGCGGCATCACCTCGGGCTGCACCCGATTCGGTAGCCTCAACTTGATGAGCAGTGCCTACGGGCAGGGCAGGTCAGCAAGGGAAGGGAAGGGAAGGGAAGGATGAGAATAGGTAAACAGAGCCTGCCATGTGGCAAATTTGGAGCTTACCATTGCCAAGCCAAGGATTTCTCTACTCGATCTTTTACGAAATTATATTTCTTTTTTTTTACTCGAAAAAAAAAATATAATTTCTATTAAATTTTCAACCCATTTGACGACTGCTCGCTCGGCCAGCTCCACACACACAGTTCGTCGTGGTCGTCGCATTTTTGACAGCTTTGCCCCGACCTGCTGCGTGCCCCGTCTCCAGTGTCTGCCAGTGTTGCAAAGCGTTAGTGTTATAAATAGATGCCAACTATGGCACACTTCAAAGCATCGAACGAGCGAACGAATCATCGAATGAATCAGCGCCGTTCCCCAGCCATATTCTTCTGCTCTTCTGCCTCCTCCCTCCAAGCCGCCCTTGTCTAATATTGGGCATATTTTGCACCACTTCACACACAGCCGCCTGCCCCTGCCGCTGCCCACCCTCTGCTTGTGCTGTGCGGCAATGGGACATAAAAACTGCTTTTCGCAATTTACATGAACATTTTTATCATGCCTCCTCCTCCTCCCCCTGCTGCTGCTGCTGCTGTGCCTGTGCCGACCAGGAGGAGTACAACAACATGCTTTTCCTATTTACCTTAAACAGAGACACACACACTTAGACCACCCCCTGCCCCCTGCCCCTCTTGTAACTGTGGTGAGGGTAGCATCCCCAGCTCCTTCCCTGGCTTGGCATCCCATGGCCGCGCTGTACATTTGCCTCGTTGTTGCGTCTTTTTGCGACACTTAATTACACACGCATACGCTTCATTCCACTTTGCTAGTGCCACGCCCCTGCCCCCGCCTCTGCTCCTGGCCCGTTAACTCCCCCCTGCTGCTGCCCAGCTATCCCGCGCCAAACAGGCCTCATTTGCGCTTGTTTAAAACAGCCTGAAATGTGAATTGAGTATCCCATCTGCAGACGCCTTATAGCAGTTATTTGTATGTCTATATCTATGCCTATATCTATGTGCATAGCTGCCATAATACCCTATTGCATAAGCCATAAAAAATGCGCCATAATTTCATGCTGTGCACGTCGACAAGTGCAGCGAGGCGCAGCACAATGTACAGTTCGGTCGGGGCAGCCTGCAAATTCGTTGCTCTTTAGGCCACGCACACACACACACTGGGGCACACAGAGAGGCACACACACTTGCCGCATGTTGCACTTAAGAGTCGCAATCAGAAATGCCAACAACGTGTTCGCTGCACACAGGTAGACAAAGCAAACGTCTCCGCCAGGAAGGTGTCAATGTTGCCTTATCATGCCGACCCCTGGCCAGGTCCTTAGTGCATCCCCCCAACCCCTGCAGCGATCCCTGACCCTGACCCTGTTGCAGTTGCCCATGCACGTCTGTCTCACTCTCTCTCTCTCTCTCTCGTTAATTTTTATCTTTTTGACGGCGATTAATGCGAATAAATTTTATAGTCGAAAATGGGAAAATGTTGGCAGAGGAAAATAGGAAAATGTGAAAATGTGCGCGTTGTCCTTTTGTTCTCTCCCTCTTCACTTGCTTCTCTTGTCTACCTTTTTGGCCAGTTTCTCTGTGTGTGTGCGTGTGTGTGTTATTCTTTCTGACTTTGTGTTGCCTGTGAAATGTGACTTTTTGTGTTTTGTTTCTTTAGTTTCATTTCTTTTCGTTTCCTTCGGCACCTGCAACGGCGCAGGCGGCGTCTGTCCCTCGTCCCTGCGTCCGTTGCGCGATCTTGCGATCTTGCCACTCTGCGCTGACTCAGCATCCCTAGCAGAGATCAAGGAAGAGAGAGAGAGAGGGAGAGAGAGCGATCACTGTTTTTGCCCCGTCCCCCAAATTAAGCAGGGCTCGAATTGGCTCGACAGTTGGACAGGTACAGGCTGCCCTCAGGTGAAAACGAGTTTGTAACTACATTCCCCATTCCCTTCCCCTTCTCCTTGCCTATCCACATCGACATCTCCTTCCCCTTTCCCCTTCTCTTGGCCGCGCATTGTTTGGCGATGTGTTAACCTAAAGCGATTTCTGGCTGCGATTTCTTTCTTGTCCGCTTTGTTCGTCCCGTGACTTTTGGGTTTTTCTAGCGATCCTTGATTTTGATATAAAGTGTATAAATATAGTAAGAGACTGCCAGACAATGCAACTGCACAAGGGCACTGTGGGAACGGCGAACGCGAATCCCGATTGCGATCGCAGCGTGCAATCAAATGATGCAGGTTGCACTGTGGGATACTCCCGGCGGAGATAGACGCAGCCACGCCGGGGCTACGTTAATTGCTCGACTGCAAGGGGACTGCAGGGCATACATATGTAGTAGCGCACCCACAACACACACACACACGCACACACAAATAGATAGTCACACTCATGCACTCGCAACACGCGCAGTTTTATGGCTTTGCTTCCGGAATGGGCGGCAAAAAAAGCTGTGCGTGGTGAGGGCAGAGAGGCAGTCTGGAGCGGGGGAGGTGAGCGAGCGATGAGCAATGGGCGCGTGGTCACGAACCCGCTGCATACGCTGCATTTATTTAACCGTACAGTGGGCACACGTTAAAGAGAAAGCGGTAGAGCTGAACTAACTGAAATTAGAAGAGAAAAAGGTTGAGAACGATTTAAAATATTGGCAATAAATGTGCAATAAATGTAAAATAATATTACTAAAACAATTAAAAAACTTACGATAAATCGAACTAAGATATAAAATAATAATAATACTTATTAAAAACTAGCTTAGATAGGTTTAAATACTGTATTTAGATACTATATATAATTACAAACTCTATAAATCATTTGATTAAATGAATTTATTTTGGATTTTTAAGAATTCTACGCAGATAATTGTCTAATTTACAAAATGCAAGAGTTTCTATACTCGCTAGACACCCCTTTGTCTACAAATTTTATATTTTAAACAGCTTTAATGTTTTATAAATGAATATGAATGGTACAAATAACGTTCTTGCCTTGAAATCACTCTTGCAATTATTTTTATACCCTTCGACCATTGAAAGTGGTCAAAAAAGGGTATACTAACTTTGTGCAAATGTATGTAACAGGCATAAGGAGGCGTGGGAGACCCCATAAAGTATATATATTCTTGCTCAGGATCACAAGCCGAGTCGATTGAGCCATGTCTGTCTGTCTGTCCGTCTGTCCGTCTGTCCGTCTGTCCGTCTGTCTGTGTGAACGCACAGATCTCAGCTATTATAAAAGCTAGAGTTACCAAACTTGGCGGGAAGACTCCTGTGTACTATAAGCAGATGAAGTTTATTTCAAATGTTAGGTGCCACGCCCACCGCCCCCACAAATCAATAATTTAATTTTTGAACTTAATTTGTAAGCGCTGTATATAAGATACAACTTTCTAACTTTAACATATACTAAGCTAAATTAAATATCTACGTAGTCCCCAAATTACAATCCAATCGAACAATAAACACAGAAGTTATTTAAGAAAGTATGAGCATAAAACCAAGTGCTTCTGTCAGCTAACAAGGGAGACGGGCGAGCGCGACGCGCGAGCGCCATCTGTCGGGATTAATTTCAAAGCATGTGCATATGCATATGTGTATGAATTTAACAAATTAAACTACACGGGAACATAGGTCGAAGGGTATCCCACTGTCGCGTTTTGCGCGACTGTTGCTCTCGTTTTTCGATTCAAGGAGGCGGAAGTGGGCGTGGTCGATTTCTAAAATTTGTTTTTTTGCGTCTAATAATAAAGAATACTGTCACCAATTTTGGTAGCTGTAGTTCTTATAGTCTCCGAGATCTACTTGTTCATACAGACAACTGTGGCTTTATTGCTTTGAGTGTTGAACAGTTTTTAATATTTATATTATATATTTACATATAATATTTATTCATTTAAATTACTTCTTAATATCCCCTATTATCACGAATTTATCTAACACCAAAGTGAACCATTCGCTCTTCGAGTGCCCACTGTAGATGCGGAAACAAGCGCATTGCGTTAGTCGCACGCCCGTGTCAATGACCCTGTGGCGTAGCCAAATTCAGTGCGTGAAACTGTTGAGGCGGGAGGGAGGAGGGGTGGGGTAAAGAGTGCGATAAACATGGGCAGCCGAAAATGTTGCAATTGCAATTCAGAATGAAAGAAGAAACGCGCGTTCGCGTAGATCTCAACGATGCGTTTAGGGAACCCGCATCTTTGTCAATAAAAGAAATTGATTGAGAAATTGTGAAAATGAATTCGACATGGACGCCGGCGGCGGTGGCGTCAGGGTGCAGCGGACCACGGGCCATGCGCGGGCATTGCGGGAAAGCGCCACAATTAAATAGCAAACAAATTTCTGCCAATTATTTGACATTAATTATGAACCTCGAACCCGCAATGAGGGTCAGCCGGGCGAGGCAGAGGGAGAGTAGAAGAGAGCAGAAGAGAGATCTGCAAGATCGATGCAGCTTCATGTGGTGAAAGGGTTTCTCCCCCAGCGCTGTTTACCTTGTGCTTGAGTCCTGGCAAGATAAAAAGATGCTGGTGCTATCGAATCGCTTGGGAAGTTTTGCATTTTCATTTCCATGAGAGGTTTTTCCTGCATTTTCCCAGACTCATCTGCATCTTTATGCATGAATCTGTCAAGCGTGCTGCCTGTGCGAGAAATGCCTCACAAGTCATTGACTTTGCTTGCCTCCTCTTCGTCCCCCAACTCCGACTCTGTCTACCAAAAGGTATCTGCATCTTGACGCCGCCCATGCGCGGTGCAATGGCCGGTGACGATGACGTTGACGCCGCCGCCATTGCCATCGTCATCGCCGGCCCAAAACGCCAATCGACCAAGACGATGTTCTTCCCCAGGCCCCCTGCCCCACTCAGGCCCCTCTCCCGCAGTTTTCAGAGCAAGTTTTGCGCCTCGACGCAGTCGCAGTCACAGTCGGCAATTAAGCCATGAGATTGCCGAGCTGCGAGGCTTGGCCCTGCTGCAATCAGAGAAGGTACGAGGAAAGCAAAAACCTCAAAATGAAACATTTTTCAAAAAACAGAAAAAAGAACGAAAAAGAGAAAAATGCATTTAAACGAACCAGAGATCGAGTTTAATGCGCTACCTGTGGCAGCAGCAGCACCACCACCACCACCAGATCAAGATCGTCTCGGGGCCCCAAGCCTAAAGAGGCTGTGGCTCAGACGCAAAAAAAAAAATGGTAAGACGAAAAAAACTAGAAAAATAAAAAATGAAAAAGAAAAAAAACAACAATCATCAGCGAGTCGAGCGAGTCGTGAAAATGTTTTCCCAAAAGTCAACGCCAGCGTCGACGGAGACGGCGACGTCTCGCACAGATTTCGTATCTGGGATTACACATTAAATGCATTTGGCTTGACCTGACCTCGTCGATGACGACGACGACGACGACAATGGCCGAACCCTTCGATTAGTGCTGCGCCAAAAGGGGAATTGATACGAATGCAGTCGATACAGTCGGCATTGCCTAAGGCGAATTACAAAGGGAATTATGTTGGATTAAAGATTACGGAAGAGGTGCAAGGAATTTCAATAAACGTGGACAGTTTTTAAATAATTATAAGTGTATGAAAATGTTTTAATCAAAATTAAAGAAATACGATATGAAGAATAAAGTATATTTATAATATAATTGTAAATTAAAACTAGTAAACTTTACTGTGGTATACTCGATACCTTAACATATACGCCCAATAATCAAGTTTCTTTAACTTAATCTATATTTATAATTCAATCTCTATCAAATTTACAGTTTACAAATTGATAATTTTATACATCCCAAAAATAAACATAACAATTTAATTTAAAATTACGTTTGCAATTCGTTTTTTTTCGATTTATGTGGGCGGCAGAGGGCGCGATGGAATGCTTAAACAAGAATGTTCCACAAATTTGATAGCCCTAGCTCTAACAGTCTCTGAGATAAAGGCGTTTATACAAACAGACATGCCTTTATTCTCTTCACTGTTGCAGTCTTCACTGTACTCTGATTGTCAACTGGTAGGCGGGCTGGTCTAGAAGAGTTCTACGCTCTTCTCGCATCGATCCCCCGTCCCCCTCCCATTTATGTTTTTGGCGGCGACGGCGATCTGCAGCGCGAGATAAGTCGAAAAGGGTCCAAACCTGTTTAATGGCCAAAAAGCAAATGAAATGCATAAAACACGTAAATCTCGCAGCAGGTAGTCCCCGTGTTTGCGTTTGTGTTACCTGCAGAAGATGGCGACACGCAACGTTATGACTGCGACTTTTGGTCAGAGTAGGAGGCGACACGACAATCTCTCAGCGACAATCGATTTCTCAATTTCTCTCCTGATTTAACAATTTCCAAATTCTGCACTCAAATTACGCAGATCCCTTTGTGCCTTTTGTATAATTCCTCCTTCCCTCTGCTTCTTCTTCTTCTGCTGCGCAATTGGGGTTGGCTCTGCGTCCTGGGGATTCATTTGCTACGCCTCGCTGCGTGGGCGATCGGCTTTCATTGTGCCCCCGCCCCCCGTCCGCGCCTACGTTGATTGCATCTGTGAAAAGGGTTGCAGGCAGGGTAGACAAACAGATCGCTTTGCTGACTGATTGACTGTCAGTTTGTCTATCTTTCTTTGCTATTTGCATGATTTACCAAGGTGTGCCTCCCTGTGCCTTGTTGTGGATCGCGGAGTGTGTGAAAATCGCATTTCACATTGCGCACCAGCAGAATCTACACGCTGCAGCGCAATTTTCCTAGTTTCCCAATTGAGTTTTCCGCTTTTTAGGCTCAATTGACTGAGCTGCGGGTCAAAGGTTTTGCACCAAGATAAAAACCAACAACAGAATCAATTGGCAAGCGGGCGATTTTCTTTTGCTTGTTTTCTATTATCTCGCATTGTTTTTTCGCATTGTTGGAAGTTTCTCAAATTTATTGTCGATAAATTGCTTGATAAGCGCCTAAAACAGCATCGATTAATGAGAGAAATTTATGGATGAAGGCTTTGAAGTGATGCCACCCAAACCCCCATCTAATGAACCCTTTGCAAAAGTATTTATCAACTGTTGAAATCAATATTTATTCCTGATCACGTTCTAAGTAATTTGTTGCCTATTCTCTTCCCTTCGTTTCTCGTCTCTCTTCCTCCCTCCTTCTTGCAATTTCCTGTCAAAATACATAGAAAAGTGCCGCAACGAGCGACGATCTGCAAGGGGTCAACCAAATATAGCAGTTCTTTCTCTTGCTGCGTGCTCATTTCTTCTACAACACCAACACCAGCATAAAAACTTATCGCAAAACAACAACAACAATAGCAGCAGCAGCAGCAACAACAATCTATCAGAAATGCATAGACAACACCGAAAAAGTTCATTGACTTTTCGCATTCAGGCGAAGAAAACACATACACACACAGCATATTTGGTGCGTTTGCTGCTGCTGCGGGGCCGAACGAAAAAGTTACGAAAAAAATAAATAAATATGGCTGCCCAGCAGCAGCAGCAGCGTGCACAAAAGAGCAAACTCCAAAGAAAGCAACAGCAAAGGCAACAGAAACTCATATTAAAGTGAAAATGAGCGATAACAACGCAAACACACAACAACTCAACACACACACACTTACAACATGTATATACACTTACACACACACACGTGCAGCAGCAGCGCCATCAAAACAAGCCTGCCCCCCTTCGCATGCCACAACCCGATCGACTGGTTGGGAAAAAAACTGCAAGCGAATGCGACCGAAATGGCTCCCACTACCTCTCTCTGTCTCTCTCCCTTCTCTTTCTCTCTCATGGCTCCCAGCGAGTTGCTGCTGCTGCTCTGTCGCTGTCGCAGTTGCTGTTGTTGTTGTTGCTGACTTCGCCAGTGTCACGATCGTGCAAAGAGAGCGACGAATTGGGGCTCATGCACACACAAGCACATGCAGACATCCACACATGCATACATTCACAAATGCACACATTCTTGCCTGCACTGTGGAGTAGAGCTGGAAGGTAAATCGATTCTCGAATCGATTAACCGATGTTTTCCATTTTCTCCGATGCATCGATTTAATTTTTGAGAATCAATTAAATCGAAAATTTGAAAATAGTTCTAAAATACTACAACTAAACAAGTAAACATGTCTAGTGGTGGTATAAAATTTGGTAAAGGTTAAATATTATATATGCCCTCATCACGGATTTTTTTAATTTTTTACAGGTAGGGCTATATTTATTTAGGTGAAAGAATTAAGTCTCGGACTCCTCTAGTTTTTTTTTATTTTTTAATTTTTTTGGCAGCTGAGTCATTTCAATAATGCATTGGCATGCCGTGGTCCAAGGCAACAATTTAAATCAGAAGGCTTAACGACATCGTTAAATAATTATTCAGATGCCGAAAAGTATGCAACACGTTTTGCTAGGCTCCTTGAGATTTTGCAAAGATTTTCGTTGCGAAGTCAATTTACACCAGGCGAACAGCAACAGCAGCAGGCAAAAAATAATTGAGAGTAAGTAGATCAAAGAGAGCGCAAGGAGAGTGGATTAGAAAACGCGCCATTCTGCTCTCTTTGTTTTCAACCAATCAGTACAGTTCACACTGTCTTTGCTTTGATCGTGACACCTGCGCCCTCTCTACGCTCGTACTCTCTCACTCCCTCTCTCTTTCGTCTGTTCAATTAGTGCTGCCTGTCTGCTGTTTTCTCTGTTCGCCTGGTGTAATTTGTTGTGCTGCACCCAAGAAAACAAGCGAGGCTGCCTTCGTTTGCACTCTCTCACTATGTGCACTTCGTTTGTCTTTCTCTGTGCTCCTCTCTACCTTACTTTTCTCTCGTCTTGCTAAACTACATTCCTCCTGAAATTCCTATACCTATAACTAGTATTAATATTGTTTATCTAATTTATTATTTTATTTATTTTGTATTTATTGCGAATGCAGAAAGCCCCTAAGCCACTGCATTGAAGTGTTGGCAGTTCAGCTCTTTTCTCATCTGGTTTTTTAAAAGTCCAACTGCAGCACAAACTTAAAAACAGCGGGTAGGGTGAAATTTATCTCTTATTTTATCTAATCTAGCTTTTTTTCTTGGCTTAAAATTTTTAAGTTAAAAACTACTGGCAACACTGATGCAGTGCGAGTGGACGGCGAGGGAAATTTTGCAGCATAAATTTCCCTGCAACGCAACTGTTGCATGCTTTTAAGCGCGCATCATAATAAAATGTATTGCATACCCAAAAACTATGTTTTTTTTAAAGAACCCGAAAAAACGCCCAAAACCTTGGAGCCCCCTCCAGGGCGAGCTGCACACTTTGGAAATTAAAAAATAAAACCCACACATCGCTATCTTTTCTGGTTCCATCGCAATTTCGAATTGAAAATAGAGAAAATAGTCAAATAAATGCCGCTTGTTTTTCGCTAATAGCGCTCGTTTTCCCAAGACACGATCCCATTTGTGTCCCGGATGACAGCATCAAGTAAGCAGTAGACTGCTTGGCCAATGACCGATCTACACTCCCCCTATAACAAAAATTACATTTATTTCATTAATTTAAATTTAAAAATAAATTTTAAAAAAAAGTCAAATGCTTCCACTGAAAAATGCTTTCGCCTAAATTCTTGATAAATGGAGTTCTACCAATAAAAAATATTGAAGAAAGTCGGAGGCAGTTAATAATGCAGAAATAATATTCGAAGACAGTTCCTCACTTGTTTAACCTTCCTTGTTGTACCAAATTGGGCGTGTTCCACCACCGTGTTCTGCTGACCCAGACGCCCACATTCGCTGTTGGCCTTGTTGCTCGTGGCAACACGGCGAAAACCCAAACAAACAATAACAATAACAAATTCAGTTAACAGTTACGTTTAATGTACAATGTGCCTAGATTAGGATTAAGATTGATTAAGATAATTATAGATTTTGGTTGTACTCGATGCCTCTACAGCTCCGCCTTGGCCGGGGCGGCGACCTTGGTCAGCTTGGACACCCGGAAGGTCTCCAGTATGTTCAGCTTGCGCTGCAGCTCCAACTTCTTCTCGGCGGTCACCTTGCCGGCCTTGAGGCGCAGCAGGCGCTTCGTCTCCTCCTCCACGAACTCGTAGCCGACTTCATTGATTTTTCGCATATACACCAGATAAACCTTGGCACTCTGCTGCTCCTCGGGTCGCGTCAGCTGCTGCTGCCTCTGCTGCAGTTGCTGCTGCAACTCCAGCTGACGTGTAACCTCCTGATTGACGTAACCACGCACGGCATCATTGAATTCCTTGAGGCAACCGTCGCGACCAATGTACAGCTCAGTGTTGCTGCTCACAAAGCTCTTCAGGTTGTCCAGCGTGACGTCCAGGTGCGAGGGGAACTGCACGTAATCCTCCACATTGCCCTTGAATAGGAAAATGCCCGGGAACTTCTTCTCGTCCACCTTGTAACGTTCGCCCAGCGCTTTGTTCTCCAACTCGCCGTAGTCCTTGATGCCCACAGTGGCGACCAGCAGCTCGTCCGTCACCAGATGCGCTGCCTTGGAGAATTCCGCGAACGCCTCGTGCTTCTCGCCATAGGGAAAGGCAATGTCCAGCTTGACCAGTGCATAGGGGAAGCGCACAATTGTCTTGTCGAAGTTTATCTCATCCAGATCCACACAGCCGGCACAGGAAATCGCTCGAGCAAGGTGCGCCTGCAGCGCTGCCAGCAGCAGAGTGAGCAACAACTTGAACATGACCGCAGGGTGGGGGGCAGGTAACTGGATGTGGAACTGTTTCTTGACCCTGCTCTGGCAATGCGGAGTCAACAACTAAACGCGCAACTTTTCGCTTAGCTCGACAGAATTGTTTGGTTGCTATAGCCACGCGGCTGCCTCTCAGCAGCAGCAGCAGCAGCTGCCCCGCTCCCTCTGTTTGCTCTCTCTCTCCCCCACTCTCTCTCTCGCTTGGCCAGTTGACTGCTGCGTGGCGTTTGCTCTCTCACTCTCTCTCTGAGCTGAGTTCTCGATCGAGTTGAACGACATTTGAACACGTCAGTAGAAGCCGTCGGCAATTCTTCTGACTCCCTCTCTCTCCCGCTCTCTCTTTCTCTCTCTCTCTTGGTTCGCTGGGCCAGAACCGGCTTTCAGCTGTTTTCAGCTGGAATTATGTAACGCCAAAAGCGAGCCACATACACTATATAGAGAGATAATGCATATGAAGCTTGCTATATAGTTGCCTGATGTGAAACTGATTGCGGTTCAGCTTGAGCTGCACACGACGCCAATGGAGCGTGCCACAAATTGTGGTGCGTAATTTCCACGTTGTCATTGCCGAATGTCATTAGAGAGTGACGAGAACACACACGTGTGTGTGCGAGTGTGTGTGTGTGTGTGTGTAAATGACAGGATTGGACAGGAAGTTGTAATTTGCAATTGGCCGAAAAAAAAGAAAAGCGGCCGAAATGGAAACACCTGCAGCAGCAGCGGGAAATCCAACTAACCCCATTACAACAATTGTCAGCAGAGCGAGAGAGAGGGGTGGGGGAGAGGGAGGTGAGGTAGAGGCGTAGCTAGCGCGGGTTGTTGGAAGGGAAAACAAGCATTTGCCGCAATTTTCATTAGACCGAAATTGAAATATTTCTACCTAGCCTGACCTGCTTCTCCATCTCCCTCTCCACCTCCCACTTCTACTACCCCCCGCCACTGATAATGGACATTTTCGGCAATTGTCAATTAATAATTCATGTGCGCGGCACACACATGCCACGGCAACGCCCCCCACCCCTCCCCTTGCTACACCCTGCCTGGAATTGCCGCCCAGTTTTTCATTTGCGGTTTCATTGGGTTCCTCGGAAAATTGACCATCAGCGAACATGGCGGACATGGCGGACATGGCACGCAATTCGGAAAAGCATTTGGACTTCACACGATCGATATGTGTGCGGCTATTAAATTATCTTTTGATGCCTGCAGAGGGAGAGGGAGAGTGGTAGGGAGGGGGAGGTGGGGAAGGAGGCGTTGCCAGTCAAGTGCAAAGGCGCAATATCACGAATGTTCGACGGGCCTAACTTTGTGCATTTGTGTGTGTGTGCGTGTGCGTCTCTCCCCCTTTGTGGATCCGCATTCAAATCGAAGTTACCAATCTGAATTGGCCCCAAAAGTTGCTACCCCTGCCCCTGCACCTGGCCCGCCCCTGCCCACTTTGTTGCCGCCTGGCAAAAAGTGACCGAAAACAAGGACTCGCCACTTGCTTGTGTACACAGCCCCTACCCCCTTACCTCCCTCTCTGCTTCACCTGTGCCGCTGTCAGTGTTGTCCTTTGCTCACTGTTTGCGCTTCATACATTATGCAACACTGGTCGCAGGCCAATTCCTTAAGTACACCCAGGAGCGGGTGACAGCAGCAGGGGGACAGTAGCTCGGAGGGGGGGGGGAGCAGTCACAATATTCAAAGTCAGCGCCAAAACGCATAATGCTCCCTCCTTAGTGGTTGCCCCGTTTGGAACATCCTGGCGTGACGAGCCTTTTATTTTTAACACCCCTTCCGCCAGGTACGTCATCGTTATCCTTCGGGCTAATTGCCAGCACAACCTGCCAAGTCCCCGTGACATTCGACAGCCTGAAGATTCACGACTAACGAGCACAGACCCAGCGAGAGGCCTCAAAAATAACCAACAATTTGTTATATTTAGTTGTAGTTGACAGTTTTTTATAGATATTCCTGATGGGGAAAGGGGAAAGTGAGGGGTGAGGATGGGTAGTTATTGTACAGTTCGCAGTTGAAAATCTCTGCGCTTTACTCTAGTCTGTTATCTAGATATCCCGCAATGCAAACAACATAAAGTTAAGACATTACAATTATAAATTAATCAAAATTTAACTTTGGTTAAGATATTCATGAACTTTATGTGCATAAACTATACAAAGTTTGGATGAAAAGAGTTTACTTAGAAATGAAGTTTTAAAATTATTATATTTTACTAAGTGAAGAATCCATACATCATAATATTGTATCTCAACATCACAGGGTCGAGAAATATTAGAAATGAAGTGGCTTAAACTAAATAAAGTTTGAAATTGTTGAATTTTAAACTCCTAAAGGTTTGCTAATGCATTTTGTTTCTTACTTTTCCTAGTTTAAAAACCTTTTTAACTCTAAAGAAGTTCAATTTATTCTTAGTTCCCTGCTGACTTAGCCTTAAAGACAATACAAAAGTGTCATAACATATATTGCTTGATAAGTTAAAAGAGAAACCTTAAAACCTAATCTTTTCAGCTCTGAAGTATCTTTATTTGTTCTTTGTATATAAATACAAAACTGTTATAATATCTAGAGCCTGATAAATACAAACTATATAGTATACGTCATACATATTTACTCTCATTTAATATATAATTTAGAGTTTCATATAGTGTTCTCTCTTTTAAAGAGACTTACAAGTATCTTTTATACGCCCTTCAAGACTGAAGCTAATCCATCCATAGTTATACTTTGGGCAGGAGATCACTGCCATACACAATAAAACACTGTCATATTGTATGTACAACTAACTATTACTCTCCCTCACCCCTTCCCAGTGCAGCAGTTATCCACCAGCTACCCCTTTGGCACTCCTGCTACGTGGTATCAGAGCGTAAGTGTGCGCACATGTGAAGCATTAATAATATAGATTGTGCGGCTATTACGTCGCTCAATGGGCACAGCAGGAGCAGGAGCAGAGAGGGAAGGGAGACAATAATAACACAATGACCTTTATTATGCGAAATGGAAGTGTCCACTGTGTGTTGTGTGTGTGTTGTGTCCTGTGCCCCTCAATCGACATTAGCTTGATAAGCGCGCAAAATTTCCAAAGTTCTGAAATTTCCGAATGGGCTTGACAATCTTGCAACGAGATCTAATTGTCTCCCTCTCTGTTTTATGGGCAGATAGACATGTGTATACTATATAGACAATATATATGTATCTATATTGACCACTGCTTGGCTAATCGTTTTGCCTGCGTCACATCACACTGGGCAATTGTGTGTGTGGGGGGGGGCGTGGCAGCTGCTCCACTTTCTGTCTCTATTTTTTGGCCAGCCTAATTATGCGTGTGTGGAGGGGGAAGCCTGTGACCATGAATTTTTCATGGTACACGTATGCCAATGGCATGCAACATCGATAGTTCTCTATACCGTTATACCGTGTCTATATACGATTGAAAAGTTCAAGTTTTTGGTGAAGTGTTTCGTGTGTGAGCGAGACCAGTTGTAAAATTGAAACTCATCAAAGTTTTATGCGCTGGCATAATTCCATAAATGGGCCATGCCGGAAAATCAACCACCTGACCAGGCCTGTCCAACAATGACCTCTGACCCTCTGCACAATATGCTCAGCCATTGAATGGTTGAATTGTTCAATCGTTTAGTCCTTTTATTCCTCTTCATAATAATTCGCATGCCCAAATCCCGAAACTGCCTCACCTAATTGGTATTTATTGAGAATGCGTTTTGGTTAACCCACGCTTAACCCCTTGCTGCCCCCCCCCCACATACCTGCAAAATGCGTGGAAAATTGAGTTTCCTAACCACAACGTGTGTGACTTTGTGCGTCCTTCTCCCTCTGCCCTTCTCTCTCTCTCTCTTGTTTGCCATGTCCTTTATCGCTTTTCATTTGCATTTATTGCCATTTTTATATGGTCCGAATATCATCTTTGGCAATTGAAAGTGTTTAGCGCAAATTTGTTTTCAATATTTGTGTGGGCACCCAATAAACCCAAATCGAGTTCAGTTTGTTGGTCAGTTATCTCCACGCCGAGGCCTTTTATGAGCTAACCCAAAATTTGATTGCAAAATATGTTTTTATTTTTATGCCAAACGCGTGCAGAGAATATCGAGAACTGCAGCAAGGTGCTACATATAGAGAAAGATAAAGAGAGAGTGAAAGAGAGAGAGTGAGCTGATTAATGATAGTAGTGCATAATTACCATAGCTCGACTCGTTTTAGGCCCGTTAATTACGCTGTCTAAATATTTGTCGAAGAACTCAAATCAAATCAAATATTCCATACACACATGTGGCAGTGCACAGGGAGGTAGGGGCAGGTGCGTCTTGGAGCCCCTTATAAGCTGCTGCTGTCAATCAAAGCGAAGCTAATGGGCGCCTCCTTAAGCGATTGTCCATTTGCTAACGGTTAACGGAAAATTCCATTAAATTATGGTCGAGTAATTAGTGCAGAGTTCATTGCTGGTGATCATCCAAGGCTGCAAGGACTTCTCAGCAGGCAGCACGTTTATCTCTCTCTCATTACCTCTCTTTCTCTCTCAGTCTGCCTGGGGAAATGCGCGTATAACAGTTTTTCCTGCTTGGCGCACGCGTTGAGCGTATTTCCAATGCGAGTGAAGGCTTTCGATGGAGTGTTTGTTTACAAACAATTGCCAAGCGGAGCAGAGTGGGAGAGAGAGAGAAACAGAGGGGGCAGTGTCAGAGAGAGAGAGAGAGGGAGGCAGAGTGCGAGAGAGAGGTGAAGGAGAAGAGAGCGAACGGGCACTCGCGTTGCAACGCATGCAAAATATTTCTAATAGTTGCCTCCTCCAACTTGTTGCTGCCTCAATTACTTAGGACAAAGTCGAATGGGACTAACGGACAGTGGCACAGACTGTCGGACAGACATGCAAATTGCCGTTGCACGAGCAAATAACCCCCTCTCCCCTCTCCTTCCGTTCTTCCCCTCCCACGCAGCTGTTAACACTTTTTCCATGAGCATGTTTTATATTTTGCCTCACGACATTTTGCATTGCAGTCGCCTAACATTCTTTTTCGCTTTGGCCATCCCCCTACACTCCCAACACTCGACCCCTGTTCCTACACCCTACCTCCTCTCCCGCGGACGAAGTGCTTTTATTTTATAACGTTTTAGCGCAAATGGCCATCAAATCTAATTGGCAACGTCGCTGCGAGTCGCTGCCCGCAAATTGCAGGTCTGCGCTTTGATTTTTTGCACTGATTTCATGTTGACTGGGGAAAAGGGATTCACGGAACGACTGTCATCTACCTTTTAAGGACGAATTGCCATTGGGTTATCCCTTCATGGCGATAGCATGTCAAAATGCTTCAATTGATTGACAGTTTTCGACCTTAATGTGCAAGTTTGCTTTGGTGGTTTTTATAACTTACAGAACTACTAATTCATATGAATTACTTACCATAGAATATTTCATATATGTATAAGCAAAGGTATCCCAACTTATAACATAACTATACATTAAGACAATATATGTACTTACAGTATATCATATCGTAACTCTTCAGAAGAACAGTACTTGTGTTGAATACTGAGTTCACTTTACTGAATACACATTCTACAATATTAATGAACCAAATAAACTTCCTTACTGTCCCTCAACAATTAGAAATAGGTACAATATATGTAATCTATACAGTTTTTAAAATATATTATATTTGTAGCAGCTGAGCACCCTAGCACACTGCAATAACCATATCTGTTCAATAACATACTCTGTAAATATTATACATGCTTGTAAATAAACACTCTGTAAATATTAACAATAAGAAAACATATGGACATATCTGTTAACATTAACATACACTGTAAAAGTAGAATAAGAACAAGAAGAATAAAAGACAATCTAGAACATAAAGCGAGACCTACATATTTTTCTTTTATCATGGCGTAGCTTTTTTTTCTTTTATCTTTATTTTTATTAAGTCATACGCGGAAAATCCAATATCCTCTTTGTGTCCTTTTTATCTATTAATTCTGCTCATTGTTTGGCGCGCTGGGTTACTAACTATAGTTAGCGTTATCTATTTTGTTTTTATGTTAAATCTGTATTTTTTAAAAACCATGCCCTCCCCCGGGATTCGAACCCGGAACGCCTGTATAATAGTCAAACGCCTCAGACAACTCATCTCGGGCAGGGGTCGGCTATACAGTTTTAACCTTTGTAAAACAGAACACATAACAAATATTCTTTATGATTATTGTACATAGTTAACTGAAGTAGAAAAGTTTATAGATACTCGCTCTATATACGTGTTTTCTATAGATACTTGCCCCATATACCATTTATAGTAAACTGCAAATTCATAAAGTTTCCAATTATCTATTAGATTTTCGATTAAAGCGCAATAAGTGGTTCGATTTTCTTACGACCCCCCGCTTTGCAATTCCTTGCTTCCTTCCTTCCTTTCTGGCCACAGAAGTTTGCACTTTGCAGTTATTCCTGGTCAGGTCGCAACGAGTTAATAACAAGCGTGCAGCGAAATACTTGATGCAATAGTTGCCTTCCACGCCGTCTGAGTTGAACATTTTTCGAGCCTGACCTCAACAACAACATGCAATATGCAGGAGTTTCGAAAAACAATAATAACAAAAACAAAAACAAAAACACAAGCAACAAACAACAAAAATATTCGCAAGACGAACAAGGATATTTCCACGCGCATTTAAAAATGCATGAGCCGTGCAGACCACACATGAAATAGGAGGAGGAAGAGAGGAAGGAGGAGGAGGAGAAGGGTCTATTGTAGTGTCCTGAAGTTGCAGGGGAATAGGGGGGACTGCAGGGGAATGGGGAAGGAGGCAGAAGGTTGGTCGAGTTGAGTGCGCTTTTGCAATTCTTAAAAGTCTGCCATGTCTGCCTGGTTGACGAACTGACGAATAGAGGAAAAAAGGGAAGGCATGAGAGGGAGTTGAGGGGGTGCTGGGCTCAATAGTAGGCCGGGGCGGGCAACCGCAGGGTGCAGAATTTCAACGCCTCGCGCGCGCTTTTTATATCTAAACAATGAATCAATGCATTAGTCAGTCACCTTGTACGCTCCACTTTAATTACTACTTTTTATGCTGTGCCCCCTTCCCCTGCCCCCACCTCACAGTCCCTGTCCCTCTCCCAGTTGGACAGTTTTTTGCATGTTGTGGCCACAATTTAAAAATTGCAGCACAAATGGAAAAACGAATACGAGACGTGGCACAAAAAAAAAAGCCACAGACGAGAGTCAAGCGAAATTCCTGACCGGGGAACGTAATGTTATTAACAGTTCCCCCCCTGTCCCTTCTCCACCCTCTGCCCATGCACTATAAATATTGCATTACAATAATTTGCCTCACGAGTTGCAAGTTGCGAATTGGATTTCATGTTAATGCAAAGTCCTTATCGCCATTGCACATGTCCCTGTCGCTTGACGTGGGTTGTGCCTCCTTCTCCACCTCCATCTCCTTTCATTTGTTTTTCTATTCATTGCATTTCTATTTCTGCTGGTAATTTCACTTAATTGCAACGATGTGTTGCCCGATTGGGCACTGCTCCTTGCCACCTTGCCACGTGCTGCACTCATCGAGTATTGCGCGAGCGATAAACGAGTCTTTGCCACAGGGGGGAGGCACGTGGGTATTCTGTGTACATTTAGGTTCTCTCTTTATTCTGAATGCAATTGTGGTTTACAATTAATAATATATATGTATATATATAGTATATATGGTATATATAAATTTCTCTTTTCAACTTTCGCTTTTGCACATTCAATTCTAATAATTAACGGTAGTTCGCGCGCTTTCATTTTGCTTTTGTAGTATAAACAACAGTTTTGTAATAGGTATAAAAAATAATAAACATACAAATATATTTTATGGATGCAATTGCTGCAAGACGTTATGGATAGCTCTCTCGAAGTTGAATGTCAGTGTGTGTTTGTGTGTGTGTGTTGAGTAGTATAAAAGGTGCTCGACTTTGATGTGTGTGTGTGTGTGTGTTTAGTGTGTGTGTGAAGCTGTGCGGGTTTTCTCTTTCTTCATTTTGATTTCTCATTTAAACATAATTATAAAATCTACTGCGTTTGCTGTTGAATTTCAATCTTCTCCACTGTCATGTCCGGATTCATGGCCGTTGCCTCCTGCACCAGAGAAAGAGAGAGAGAGGAAGAGGGGACATTAGTACTACGCAATGTGCTGCAATTTCATGTGTTTACGCACCTGTATTGCCTCAGCCAGTGCCTTGTCATGATCGATTGGATCGCCATCGGATTGAATTGTTATCTTCTGTTCCACACGTGTTTCAACAATGCCATCGCGTTCGGTTTTGTACTGTTTGGAGCAGAAGAGCAATAAGAAACAGAAGGTGAGTTAAGCAAAGATCAGTTGGAGTCGTTTGCATTTGTACAGCACATTATAATACTCTATATATAAACAAGACCCTTTTCAACATTTGAGACAAGATGTCATGAGAATTTACAGTGTGGGCGCAAACGAACACAGGAAACACCCAATCCTCAGCAGGGGGATCTGAATAGGTTGCCTACCTTCGCTTACTTACGCTCAAGATCTATTGGGGTGTACAGAAGATCACCCATTTGGGTGGGGCTCTCTACCCACTCTGCCTACTTACGGTAATCGTTTCCACGGTGCGTGTCTTACTGCTCACGGTCTGGGTGGAGATAATCTCGCCGTGTCCAGAGTAGCCAGGCGTGTCCTCGCCAAGCACAACGCGTGTGCTCTCAACATGTGGTCCGGTGGTGCTGGCATTGCTGGCAGTCAGCGGAGATTTCTGCGAAGGGAAAACCCAAACGAGTTAGTTCACATTCCACAAAGACTCGGCAAGAACAATTGAGGGCAACACTAGACTGTGGAGCTGACAAACCTGATAGGTAGTTGGCGGACCGTATGAAGGGCCATCGATGGGTGTGCCAGAGTCATCGGAGTTGGTGGAGGACACGCTGTCGCGTCTCTGATACTACGAGGCGAGCAGAAACAGCAACAACAACAACAGAAAAGTTACGCACAACAAAAACAAACAGAAGAGGGAAATAATAATAATAAATGTTAATCGATATTCATGCAAATAAAACGCGTGCAGGCCATGCCGAGGGCTCCGGAGGATCGATGTTGCCTTACCTGATCGCCGCTGGTGACTGTCGCTGTCGTCTTCACCTCTTGGGTGACCACGCGCTGCTGCTGGTTGCTGGGGTCCAGGGTGCGGGTGGTGGCCACTGTCTTCTCCTCCAGCTGCTCCGTCTTGGCGTTCTTGCCCAGATCCTCGTGCGTGGTGGCTGTGCGGGTGGTGACTGCGGTTGCGGTGACATAGGCGCCACTCAGGTCGGTGGGTGTTGCATCAGCCTGATCAGTGATGGTTGTGGGTGTGGTTAGTGCGCAGTTAACAGCGGGTTACGATTGCAATAACAATAACAACAAGTACAACAACAAGAAAATGCGGAAGAATTGCAGCAAATATGAAAAATAAAATTGATAAAAAGAGGAAACAAATTCGATTTAAATCGCGTTCAAATTGCAGCTGTAAAGCGAAAGCGAAAGAGAGACAGAGACAAAGCGAGAGAGAGAGAGAGAGAGAGTCTCTTCAGCGAGTGCTAACCTTGTGCTCCTGCGTCGAATAGGTCACCTCGCCGGTGCCCAAGTTGCGCACCTCCTCCTCAACGTTGTGTGTGACACCGCCATCGTTCTTGGTCAGCACCTGCTTCGTTGTCGTCTTGACCACAGTGGGTCCCTTGCTGCTGCCGGCCTGATTGGCGGGACTGAGCAGAATGTCCTGCACCTGTGCATCGTTGCCATACTGTTTGGTCATGTCATCATCTGAACTGCCCTCGGAGTCGCGACGCAGCGCATCCTTGCCAATGTGCTTGACCCCATCGAAGAACTGCTGCCGTGTTATGGGCACCGTCTCGGTGGTGGTCTGCACCTGTGCCTGCTTGCCAAAGTGCGAGGGATCGATCTGTGCATAGTTGAGGATCAGTTTGCCAGTCACTGGATCCGTTACAGCTGTGGCCGGATCAATGTCACCCGTATTGGGATCAATGTCGCCGTACTCGCTCTTAATGCGTCCCGTCACCGGATCTATTTCTCCCGTCAGCGTCATTGTGTGCGTCACTGTGGTGCGTGCGCCCGCAAAGCGAGGATCATTCGGATCGACCTGTACAATTTCACCAGTTACAGGATCAATCATATTGTAAACATAGACGGTTTTGTTGAAGAACTTAAGCACACGTCCCGACACCGGATCAATTTCGCATGTCTCCGGATCGATCTCCTCGGGGCGGCCGCGTTCGTCTGTCTTCGAGATGAGCAGAATGCGCACAATGACGATCTTGCCGGTCTTGGGATCAACGCGAGCCAGCTTGGTGTACACCTCACCGGACTCGGGATCCACCTGGGTGGCAGCGTAGAGCGGTTCACCCGTAGCCTTGTCCACCTCCCCAGTGGCTGTGTAGATCTTGCCCGACGTGGGTTCGATCTTGATGGTGTTGGGGTCGAGCTTGGTCTGTTTCTTGATCTCGTTGGTCTTGGGGTCGAGGTAACCGTAGATGGTGATAACGTAGCCGGTCTTGGGATCAACACTGCTGGAAATATATTGCACCTCTTTGGTGCTGGGATCACTAGCACCCGTTGGCATCCAGATCTGGTTCGACTTGGGATCGACAATGATCTCCTTGTCCTTGGCGGCGCTAACCTGTGCAATTGGTGCCTTGGTGGCGGGATCAACACGTTGCTGCACAATGCGCAGCGAGATGATGCGTGCGTAATCCTTGTCGGGCTTATTGTTCTTCGGGTTGATCTGATTCTTCAGCACAATCTGTCCAGTGGCCGGTTCGATCTTAATGTCTCGTGTCACCGTCTTGCCCGACTTGGGATCATTGAAGGTGATTGTGTGCTTAACCAAATCGATTTGTCCGTACTTCGTATCGATCTTGCCAGCCTTGGGATCGAATTGACCGCCAGATGTCTCCACCTGAGCAGTCTTCGGATCGATAATGTTCTTCTTCGAATCGAATTTGCCGGCCAGTGATGTCACCTCCACAATGGGATCGATCTGTTGACCCACCTCGATGATGCGACCCTGATTGGGATCGACCTTGTTGGTCTTGGGATCAATGACGCCCAGAATGGTGATCTGTCCAGTGCCGGGATCAACCTTGACATTCTTGGTAACCACAATCTTGCCCGACTTGGGATCAATGGCCTTCAACTCACCGGTGCGTGTGTTAATCTCACCGTATTTCGTATCGAGCAGACCCGTGTCCAGGTTCAGTACACCCAGTGATCGTTCCACTTCGCCGTTAACGGTGTCCACCTTGCCAGTGGCGGGATCAATGCGGCTGGTGATGACGGTGAGCTCGACGACTGGATTATCCTGTGGCGTTATGCACACAATCTGTCCCAATGACTCATCGATGCGTCCCGTCTTCGGATCGGATACGCCGCTGACCAAGTGCAGATTGCCCGTCTTGGGATCCACATCGCCTTGGAAGAGCTCCTTCTTACCTGTCTTGGTGTTCAGTGCCTCCAGTGTGGCATTCTTGGGATCAATTACGCCATACTTGGTATCAATGCGACCCGTTGCCGGATCCAAAATGCCCGTGGAGTGCTCGATGGAGCCGTTCTCGGCATCGATGCGCTTCGTGGCGGGATCAAACTTGGATGTGATTACCATAATCTTGACACGCTTCTTCTTGGGCTTGCCAGCAGCAGCAGCAGCAGCAGCGCCGGCAGCAGCTCCTGCAGCAGCAGCCTTGCCAGGCTTGGCACCAGCTGCAGCTCCTGCTGCAGCACCAGCTGCACCTGCTGCACCAGCAGCCAGGGCTGCATCCTTGCCAGCACCTTGCACTCCCACATAGCCGGGCTCCTTGTTATAACGCTGCGATTCGAGGAAGTCCGCTGTGGGATCTATGATTGGCTTGTAACTGCCTGGGGCACCAGAAGAGTAGCCCTGTCCCTGGCCCGTGCCCTTGGTGGGCGAGTACGAGCGCTTCTGGGCATCGCTGAGGGGCACAGCAGCCGCATCGACAGCGCTGCCTTGCAGCTTGGCGCGCGTGGTGGGCGACAGGCTGCCGTCTTGCAGCAGCTTGGCACGCGACTTGGGCGACAGTTGGCCGCTGTTCAGCTTGTCCTGTGTACGTGGCGACAGCTGGCCCGACTTGATCTTCTCGGCCGTCTCCTTCAGGGCATTGTCATTGCCTGGCGCATAGTTGAAGGCCAGTCCGATCTTCTTCTGCTGCGACGTGGGCGACAATTGCTCCTGACCATCGGCACCAAGTTGCTTGCCACTATGCGGATCCTGGTCATAGCGGAAGCCACCAGGCGTGTACGACTTGCGTGTGGGACTGCTGGCATTGCCATCAGTGTCCACAGCGTATTCATAGGGACGTGTCACACCCGGCGTAGTTGAGCCGCGACTTCCGGCATTGCCCGCATTTCCTGCATTTCCTGCATTGCGATTGGCATCGTTTTGTCCCTGATCCTGTTCACCCAGACCCGATGTAACGACCAGACCAAGACGACCCACTTCCTTGTCCTTCTTATCCTTGTCCTTGCCAGACTTATCCTTGCCATCCTTGGCGGGTGAACCGCTCTTGCTCTTGCGACCCGACGAGAATATACCAACGCCCTGCATTGCCCGCATAACCAAATCAAAAGGGAGAATACATAAAACGAAAAAGAATTGGAAGGGGAAGGAGAGATACGAAATTAAAAACAATAATCAAACTTATCAACTTAAAATATACATATTTAAAACTACAAACTAACATTACTTAGGGGTGGTGAGGGGGTGTGGAGGGCGAAGGGTTCGGAATTTGAACTTAAAATTAAATTGGTTTGTATTTACACGAGCGCGAGTGGACTTTTTCTTGCAGGGTATATCGATTACCTTAAGGCTTACTGAACGATACATCTTACTTACTATATATATTGTGTATAGAGGGAGATCATCTTAAGATATTGAGATAATTCCTTCTATATATTATACATTCGATATCAAAAGTTGTTTCAATACTTACACGTCTGCCTGATTTATCAGATTTATTCGAGTCGTTCAGCTCATCATTGCCTGTAAATGGAATTAGAATGTGAATAAGTAAGGAAAAATACATATGCATAAATATTATTCTTCTGTCTTTCTAACTGATCAAATTTGTTGTGAATGTTTTGTTTAATGCGAAAATGATTTAGGTTCCCAACTTATCCTGCCCGCATATTAAAATTGTAAAACGATTATACTTTTTCAAATGCCTGGAAATTCTTATTTCTTGCAAATACTTCACTCGATAGGTTGAGTAATAATAAACTATTCGCCTGATAATGACAGATATTCTACAATTTCTCTATAAATGTTATTAACTTAACGTTCCAGTTGTTCTAAAACTTGTGTATTTAATGAATTAATTTATAAAAATAATAAAACTATTGGATTTATCATTTATCACTCATTTTTGCTAATATAAACCCATGTTTATGTTCAAATACTGCAATCTAAGTTCGCTATAATGTATCAAAGAGTCCAACCAAGTGTTCCTATGGTGAGTATCGACTACAGCATACCCTACACCAGTCTCACCATTGACGCCAGCTGCAGCTGCGGCGGCAGCAGCGGAGGCAGCAGCAGCGGCTGCCTTGGCCGCCTTCTCGGCCTTCTCTCTCTCCTTTTGGTCGCGCTTCTCCTGCTCTTTGCGTTCCTTCTCCTCCTTCTCCTTCAATTTTTTCTCACGCAACTTGGCCTTCTCTTCCTCATCCTGTGGCGGAATGTAGAAAAAGAAAGTGAGTGTCAAGCGAACAGACACAAAGCGAACAAAGATTAAAAAAGCTCACACATAATACATGCAACAAAAATAACAGATTGAGGTTAGATTAAGTTAAGGAATAAGTTAGGATCTACAAGCACCAAAAAAGTTCAATTTTGTAACTGTACAAACAGAATAAGTATATAAGTAATGAATAAATGTTTTGTGTAGACTGTACTTATGAAGGACACACGTCTTTATGTACATGACAAATGGCAAATGAGTTGAGAAAAAAGTGGAATTCAAACTTAAATCGAAACAAATATAATTTTCATATTGCATATTGTTCTAGTATTGGTATAGTATAGTATAGATATAGTATAGCATAGAGTCGTAAGCGAATGTGAATCAGACGAAACGTTGACAAGTTCTTATAGTATATATAGCAGAGAGAGATATGAGGGCGTAGTCTGGATTCATATACAAAAATTTACCATAAAATCGGTGTCCATATACAGAGCCTACCAGAGTTGTGGGGGTGGGGGTTAAGGTCGGTTATGTAATCAAATTAAAATGGGCAAACAATTAATAAAAACATTAATCTTAAGCAGGGAACATATTTTATATATATATATATATCGTAACTAAGGCTGAAATAATTATCAAGAATGGAATTAAAATAGGAACGGAACTGGAAACGGATTCAGTTCCTGTTTTGCCATGCGCTGCCTGTAAATAAGCGACCTATTTACATCCTATATAGTACAAAAGTTCTCTAGAAGCTCACAACAAATGTTCAAAAAGCGCAGAGAGGGAGTTAGAGAGATTTGAGAGAGAGAGAGAGAGAGAGAGAGTTTTTCAAGCAAAGAAAACAAAAATTCATAGACTTTTGGCAAACAAAGTGTAAATCGAAATGGAGTTGAAAGAAAAGAGAGAGAGAGAGAGAGAGAGTGTTGAATTAGTAACCTGGCCAGGAGCCGATGCAAGATCAGCGGACGCCGCCTCGGGGGCAATGGATGTCTCATAGTCTCCCTCGAGCGAGCTCTGCGAGGAGGCTGAAGCTGTGCCCGTGCTCGATTCGCGAATCAACTGGAGTCGAGATTAGTGCAGGGATTGGTTAAGGTTAAGGTTAGATTCAGGTATGAGTTGTGGGTCATCATCATACGCAGCACACAGCGATTCACACCAAGATTGATTGTTGTTGTTGTTGTTGATTGTAGTAGTTGCAAAAATGGTTGTGTGTGTGCGTGTGTGTGTTAATTGATTTGTTGTTGTTGAGTGAGAGAGAGAGAGAGAGTTAGTAACAAACAAACCGAGAAAAAGTAAACAAAATGATCTGGTTAACTCCCGATAATCGTTACAAACAACTCATCCAGCAGACTTGGCGGCATCCATGGCAATTGCATCGATATTTACCTTCTCCTTCTTGTCCTTCTTGATGGGACTGCGTCCATGGGCATCTCCCTCGCTGCTACGATCGCCACGATGGTCCAGAGTGTGGCTCTTGCGTGCCACCTTCTCCTTCTCAGCCATGGCCAGAGCTGCAAGGGAAGAGAGAGAGAGTGAATTAGTAATGCGATTCTTTGCTCAGATCAATCCTCAACCAACCATCCATGCTGCGCGACGAGAGACGTGCGCCAGACAATGCACGATTGAAGGTGGGCGCCGTGCGATCCACAGGTGTCGCCTTGCTCTCGTAGTGCGTGCGACCCGAGAAACGATACTTGGACCCGAAGCGTGGGAATAGCGTAGAGCGCGTGTTCGGCTCCGGTGTCATCAGGCGGAAGAACGTGTGATGTTCCACACAGGACTTCCAGAGCTTCTTGGCGGCCCGATGATTGGCAAGCTTGAAACCAATGGTCGATTCGTATTGCTCGAATTCACCCGGTCGTATCTTGATGTAGAAATGATGACGCTTGTACGAGATCTTCAAGATCTTTGGCCAAGCGAAACGGTTGATGCGCAATCTGAAGTGAAGAAGGGAACGAGAATAAACCTCTGATATTCTATGATATTCTTTATTTGGCTACTCACTTGTCGCGATAAACCAGCAGACCGGACGCACAGACGCCCAGCATAATGTCAACGCCCTCAGAGTCCTTGGCGGCATGCAAATCCACGCCATACATGGCCAACTTCTTGGCGTTCTCCAGGTAGTGCAGCTCAGCCTCAGCGGGCGATTGACCTCTGCGAGAGAGAAGGAGAGGAAGATGAGTTAGAAATGCATCCATTGCCGTTGCTCGCCTCCACCTACTTGTGAGTCTTGTGCAAGTCCATGACTTTGTCCTCCAGCTCCTGTGTCTGAGTGGGGGCAATTTTGAAGTCCTTCAGATAGGCACGCGTGGGCATCTCTTTGGGATCATAGTCGCCCATTTCGGACTGCACTAGGTAGGAGCCGAGCAGAGCGTGCGTGACAAATGTGCAGGGCAGGCGACCCTCCAGAATGTCATTGCGCACTTGCAGGCAGAGATGGTAGCGCGTTATGTCCTCCTGCAGCTGCGACGGCTCCGGTGGATAGAACTTAACGGCGAATGCCAATGGCCAGGGATCTGTGCGAAAGAATTTCGCCACAGGTTTCTCCAGATCCAGCCAGACACGCGGATCCGTTGGCGTCTCATAGGTCAGACCAAAGTAATCCTTCTCAATGATGTTCAGTCCGGCACAGATGGAGTTCACCAGATCGCGGCCCTTGGCTTTGCGCTGTGTGGATGGGGGGGGAACAAGGGGGAATATCAAGGGATCTGTCATCGTATATAGAATAAGGGGAATCACTTACATCAATGGTCACATCCAGAATGGATCCATCGAGCAGTGTAACGCGCGCCAGGGCAGCCTTGGTTAATGTCGATGAGTTGCTCTTCGGTTTGCTCTTGGTCGGAGTTTCCGGCTCAGCGGGCGGCGCGGATGGTTTAATTTCCGCCGGCATCGTGTGTCGCTCAGCTCAGCTACGCGGAAACAGTTTGCTGGATGCACTCAAAGTTGGCGTAGTCCGCTGCAGACGGGAGACAAGCAAAGAATAATTTAGCAAAGTTTTCGCAATTTCGCAGGAAGCCATCGACGTCCAGTCGGATGTGCGAATTGCAGAGTGAGTGCGAGTGCGAGAGAGAGCAAAGAGAGTAAAGAGAGTTCTCTGTTCTATTTCATTACGGAATTGTTTTAGTTTAACGCTTTGGCTGGCGCCAGCAACGATTCATCAGCTCGTAAAGCGGACAAACTGGGACAGGGATATCAAAACTGCAGTCGCCTGGCTGACGATGTTGTTCCCCCCAGGAAAAGCCACCCCAACTGTAACTGGAGCTGGAACTGGAACTGGACGCATGATGTCATGCGATGACATTATAACATGACTGTGTATGCCGCGCACTTGTGCCCCTATTCGTAGTTGTACTTGAACCGCCATCCACCACACCACACTCCCTTCTGTGACCCCCATCAGGGCACTCTTTACTCACTTCAGTGTGTGTCGGGCTAGAAATTATTTCTGCAGCGACTTCTTCTCTTCACTTCGTTCCTCTTTCGTCGTCTTCTTCTGCAAGCATAAGAAATGAAAATTACACAATTAATTTGAAGTTTTTAACGTTTTTTCTTGTTTCAATTTAACTAGCGAAAGTCCACATAAACCTGGACGCGCTTATTAAGAGCTATAAAAGCAATAACAGTATCACGCTTAGTCCCAAGTGAGTTTTAATTAGCCCCAGTTATAAAGTATAACTCCACACACGCTGTACTCATTGCGCCTCAATCTCCCCTTCTCCTCTGCTCGCCCTCTGTCTCCCTCCCCCCTTACCAGTGTTGAGAACTTTTGCAGATGTTCCCCTTTAATTTATAATAATCTCAAGATAGCAGGCGGGGCACAGCGAGTCGTAGACCCTTCCTCAAAGGCAGAGCTGCTGTCAATAAGTCGATTACCCCCGTTCAAGTCACGGCATTAAGGCACAGTGGTACTTATGCGGTATATTTTTGCGTGAATTATTTCTATTTTTATAAAACTTACAGTTAGTAATGCTTTAAATTAATCAAACATATTCGTAATGCTAAAAATTAAATGGGGAATATGACTAAAGAAATGCAATAATAATTATTCCCAGTTTCTTTAACCACTGTTATGACATAATAGATTCAATCAGACGCACACACGCAGCCACGGCAACTCGTACTTCTCGCCGATGGTGCGGGATATGACGTTATATAAGCCGGCAAAGCGAGGCGGCGTCATGTTGCCTACATCTGGAACCGCAGCTCAGCGAGGGCATATTATACATATCGTATCATACTATATACAATATATATATATATGTATATTTGGTATATGGCGTGCGAGCTTGAGAAATGCATAATTCATAAATTTCTATTTACAGAACTAAGAAGAAAGTGCAAGCAAAATGAAATTGCAAAACAATTGTGTGAGCTGTTCTCTTCTGCCTTTCCCTCTCATTCCTCCTGCTCTATAGCGGCACCACACCCCAGCTGAGGGTTCTTAATTGTTCTCTGGCTTATTTTGAGTAATTGCAAGCGATCAATTTAGAAATTTAATTGATTTGAAGACATTTCTCGCTGCATCGCTCATCCCCAATTCCTTCAGTTCAATTTTTCTCTCTCTCTCTTTCTGTTTCTCTATCAATTTCAATTGGATTCGGTGCGAGTTACATGTCGGCAGGCGGGCAGAATCTTTCAAGACAGGCTGAACCAGTTTTGGAATCAAGAAACTAACTTGAAACAGCAACAGTTGCCCAGCTATCTTCTATCTGTTTCTATGTAAAGCATCGCAGCGATGCTGCGAATCAAACATTCAAAAACAAGAAAACCTCTAAAAAACCGACCGAAAAAAATAATAAAAACCAACATTAAACAAAAAGAACGCGTCACAATGTTAAAGCTGGTGGCGTCATCGAGCCTTCTAAAATATACCGAAACATGCCGAGAGAAAAAATAGCCGAAAAACGGCGCAAACAGCTAATTTACTTTGGTTTATGTGTGTCTGCCATACATCGTATATATCGTATATAGTACGTATATAAAGTGGCGTCTGTTCGTGTTTATTTTCGAGCATTTAGTGTGGCTGTTGTTGTCTTGTCCACTCGCTTATTAGACAGTATTAATAATACATTTTGGCAACATTCGTTTCCATTGTTGACATCATCTGGAGATCGCTCGCATTCAACATTCAACATTCATTCCGATCGGGTTAGTTGCACCTGACAAATCGTGCAGTCATCTGAGTTATTTCGTGTCTGGGGACACACTTGGTTGACTGACGAGACGACGCGTGATTGAGGCCCGATTGAGATTGAGAGATTGAACGATTTAGGCATGAATCACAACAGATTTGTGATTGTTCTGGTGAATGTCTCTCAGGAGAAGGGGCAGCAATGGCAGCAAGTGAATCGTGTTGAATGCAATTAGCGATCTAACTTAATTCTCGCGACTACAGTGAACGCTCGTTAAGTGAAACCAATTGACTAAGCACGGACAGGCAAAGTCAGTGATGCAACTTAGCGAGTGACTACTGTACGGCGCTATGCATCAACACTACTCTGGAATCAGCCTATGATTTATTTTCGTATCGCATTAATGATGACATCATCATCATCGGCATCAGCAGCATCGACTGCGAGTGTAACCACAGAATTATTCAAATAATTCAACAAATATTGCACAAAACACACACCAGAGCACACAAACACACACACTCCTACTATATATAGCATATATTTATACAATACAAAGATATTTTGCAAGATGCCGACACCCCAAAAACATAAGAACGAACGCTTCAATTGAAGGAGGTCGAGGTGAAATTCATCAAGTAGCTGAAAAACAGACACACTCACACGCACACACTCACACACACACATGCACACCCATAGTTATTGTACGTACGATCAAACAACGTGCTGGGGCAAAGAATCTATTGAGGGGGAAGAGCGAGAGACAGAAACTATGGGGAGGCAGAGAGGAAGAAGTAAAGACGTGACCAGTACGAATAGCCATGAATACACCCATATAGAACCGTCTGACATAGGCCTATACTCATGCTCCTTAGAAGTCGCCACTCGTAGCTCATTAAAGTACGCGGCATGTTGCAACTCAAGAATTCTGTTTGGAATTCTTCCAGCGACCTCAAGAGAGATTCGCCCCAGTCGGGGCTGACTGGCGACTGTCGTCGGTGGTCGGTCAATCCAATTGAGTGCGAGTGCGAGTCTAATTAAGTTTAATTTAATACAACTTAAATCACATTCAATTCAACTCGATTAACAAGCAAACACTGGCTCGATGAATATGAACCTGAACCCCAGTTGGCTTTCCCGACCTCTTTGCCCCCTATCTCCCTCTCTCTCTCTCCGTCTCTCTCTCTCTCTGTCTTTCGCTGTTTGTGCTGATTCTTACTCTCCTTTGCTGCTGCATTCCGTCATGGCATTATGTCATTTCAGAAGTTCAGTGACGTCACAAGGTGTGGATATATTTGCAAGTCGTGTGGCCAAGCTCCACTTTCCCAGCCCCAGCCCCTCCCCCTCTCCCTATCTCCTTCCCCTTGCTGCAACTAAGCTTTAATATTAAACATGCGATTAACGCGCGTTTCTCTTTCAGAAAAATGTTAAAAATGTACAACACAAAAGGGGAAAAAAACTCAACTGCACAATGCAGAAATGTTTTTTTTAGCTGTCCGAACTGTTTGGGAACCCAGCGAAGCGTTGCCCATAAATTGTATTCCGAATACTTTTATTGTTTGCAGCACAAAGTGAAAGAGTTGCGCGTGCCCAAAGAGGGGGCGCAAACGGGAGGGAGGCGGGGCGGGGCATATTCACATCCGTTAATAACCCGTCGACAGAGGGGGGCGGATCCCTCGGCACGGACTACTTCCGCGAGAGAAATGTGTGTATGTTTTGCATTCTTCCCGAATAGAGACACGAAATACTAGACATGCATGGAGTAAGCGAGGGTCTGCACAACTACAGCATACCCTAGCTACCCCAGTTCATATAAAGATAGAGCATTTCTAATGCTAAATAGCATCTATATATGCTTCATTTCTTAGAACTTCTTCACATAATTCTTAAGCTCACCCTTCCCTTTCTGCTGTCATTTCTACAGGGTATGCAAATCGTGTAAAGAAATCTTAATTTATTGACTATACACAGAACGAATCTCAGATGGTTTTTGTGTGTATTTTGGGTGTGCGTGCCAAAAGAAGTTGTCGGGGCCGCCTTCTCCTCCAGAAACACAAAACACACAAAATACCTGATGAAAATGGGTCAATCGATACAGTTGTATGCCATGGGTGTGTGTGAGTGAGGAGTATTGTTTTTTGTGTGTTGATTTCTGCAATTGCACTGTGACTAACTATACGTATGTATGTCTGTATGTACGTGTGTGTGTATTTGCATCGGATCGGAAATTATATTTGCGGTTATCGCTGCGGGTGAGTTTCACATGCTTGCGACATTCGCATTCGATAAGAGAGTGGCAACTAGAGAGAGAGGTGCAGAGAGAGGAAGGAATGAGTGAGAGGTAGGGAGAGGGAGGGAGGTGCAGAGATTGAGATCCATCCGCTCCAGTTAGCGTCAATAGCTAAGCGCGAAAACTGTTGACCACTGCAGAAAGTGGACCAAACACTTGACTACTGCGGTTCTATATAGAGGAGTATGAGAAAGAGAGAGACGGAGAGAGAGAGGGAGGGAGAGAGCTAGTATATAGTATAGATGAGACTTGCGCACGTATTGTGCAAGTAGCACAAACGCGTACTGATTGTTGTTGTTGTTGTTTGTGCCCGATTCGGGTCTCAGCTCAATGGGGCCTGACTAATTGACGCCGTCACTGTTTGATCGGCAACAGAAGTGCAGAAAGAGCAGAAAAGTTTTTCGATATTCAAGTGGAGATTAGAGATCATATCTACACATAATCTGCAGGATTTAAATCTCATTCTCTTTCACATCCACTTATAAAGTCGTTAGCAACTCGCTTGACTTTTCCCAGCAAAAGTAGCCGCATTTATCCCACTGTCCAATCCCAAACCATAAATAGATGACAACCAGAATTGGCTACAGAGAGAGAGAGAGAGAGGGGAAGGCAGGGGGAGGTGCATTGTGTATACCCCAAACAAACCGAAATACACAGCTGGCACTTTGGTCACATAAATCATAGCGCTCCCCAAGCAGCTAGAGGCCAGTAGGAGCTGCTAGTCTCTCCCCTCTGACCGCACTTCCCTTTCGCACCACGACAACAATAAAAATCGATGCGACAAACAAATAAAAATAGAAAATTCAATGCGAAAATTGTGTGTGTGTGTGTGAGGGGGAAATCGTTTGGAGCCAAGTGAAACTGATTGAAAACACTGACAGATTGAACTCGAATCGGGGGAGTACTCGCTTCAAAATAGACACAATCCGAAAAGGGGAGGAGTGCAGCATGCAGGAGGGGGGGATAGGGGGGAGGCGTTAGGCAGAGCATAAATTATGTAGTTACTTTGGGGATCGTTGTGTTAATCGCTTTCAAAGCAGACAGAGAAAAATATTCAAATGCCACTGGAAAATTTCGTCGTAATGCAATGGCCCAAATTTTCAGTTAACGAACGACAAAGTCTAGCTTGAGCCAAGAGAAGAGAGAGAGAGAGAGGGACAGAGACACTGAGAGAAGTCTCTTCTAATGCTGCTTCAACAGTAGACAGACACACCTTGTTCCATTGGGGACTTGGCTGAGCTGTGAGCTCTGTTTGAATTCAGGTTTCCACGCTGTTTTTCACGTTCGTCTCTCTTTGCGTTGCGTGTTGTTAAGCCGTTTACGCTGCGCTCTCTCTCTCTCTCTCTCTCTCTCTCTCGCTCTCCTTCTTGACGGCTTTTATTATAATTTTGTGTTGTGTACAGTTATTAGCATTTGTGCTTTGCTCGTTTCCTTTATTTGTTTGTCTGCTATGTAGCCAATTTCTTGGCCAGGCCGCATAACCGGTTTCTAATGCAACTTCTTCGCTTCGTTCTCTCACTCTGTTTCCCTCGTCACCCTCTCCATCTCTCTCTGTGTCTCTGTCTGTTGCCGCTGCTGCTTGCCTTGCATTGTCCAGTCCAAGTTTGTTTTTCAGTAGTTTCTCGTATTTCCATGCTTGGCTTCCATTACTATTTAGGTCAAATTCAGTCAGTCCCGTCTCCCAGAGCAGCGCTTTCTACCATTTTCCCCGAGGTTTTTCACTCTGCATGACGCATGACGAGTTTCCTGTACCTAGAAGTCACCTGCTGCCATTCACAATTCGCACGCTGGTTTGTTTTGGATGGAGGGGGAATCTTATCGCAAAACAAGCAGCAACTATGTGAGTAATTCCACACGCCTTATCAATGCGATCGAGACATATTGACTGTGTTTATGCCATGAATTACATGAGTTCCTCTTCCGTTCGTCACTGTTTATAAATATAGGCAGTCTTCCTTTCTTAGCCTTCAAATACCAAAATGGCAATATTAATACTAACTAAAACACACATACTCTCACACACACACATAGTAGTAGTATTACCAGCAGTGATAAGGAAATAACCTGCTCAACGTTCAATTTCCATGGCACAGCCGGTGCTGGTGTGTTCTATTTTTGTGGCAGTGACGTCGCTTTTGTTGCCAATGTCGCAGCAAAAGTTTAACTAACAAATCAAATGTATCCACTGTGCGCTCAATTAACTGTGAATCAACAGCAGCAAAGGAGTTACCTGATCGGCTTGTTTTGCGTGTGAATGTGTGTGTATCTGTATTTGTGTGTGTGGCTCGTCTCCTTGACTACGCGCCATTTGCCTGCCCAATAAGAATTTCACGACTTTCAGCCCCCGAACTGAGTCAAAACAAAATGCGAAGCAATTGAGAAAAACACAAACTTGACAAACGTATAGCAACGACAACAACAACAACGACGACAACAACAACAATGTGAGCTATAAAACTGGCAAGAAAATCTGAATAAAATACGTACAGAAGATACACGAAAAGCTTGACGAAGCTATGGGCCAAAAAGCAACAACGTCAACGTCAACGTCGCTCTCTTGCCCACACTCTCTCAAACCTCAACATTGCTCTCACTCTCCCTCTCTCACTGTGATTCTCTCGCTCTACCACTCTCTGTGTCTGTTTCTCACCCGCTCTCTGAGAACAGCTTTTTGACTGCGTACGTGTTAAGGTGTGCGTTCGTGTGGTCGTATTCGTATGTCTGTGTGTGTGTGTGTGAGTGTATGCGGTAGCTATGAAGTCATACTGTGCTTGTTGTGTATGCGTGTGTATGTCAGAAACATAGAATGTGATGGAGACACGAAGTGAGGAGAGCGGCAACTCTGACCACAGCCCAAAACGAAGAACATGAGAATAAAGTCAGAAAAAAAACCATTCCCAGCTTGATCAATGGTAAATGGCGCGAGTAGAAGCTGAAATGAATGTTGAAGTTGAAGTTGGAGTCGCAGAGTTGCCGTTACTTACGGGAATAGAATTCGGTTGAAAGATAATCCACAATAGAATCTCGTGGATTGTAGTTTGTTGAATACTTTGCGGCGCGTTTATTCGGCGAGTTTGGCTTGGCTTGGGGGCTCTTGGCTTGTTGTGTTTTCACTTTTCACACTGATTCTAGTTGATTTCGCTAATGCAACACACAAACACTCTCACACATGTAAACAAATTCTTAGCCACTTTTTTCTATTCAGCACGAAAAAAGACAATTTGTTGTTGTTGTTTTCGTCGTCGTCGTCGTTGAATACCTGTTGAAAATTTACGTCGAGTGAGTAATAGAGAATAGTGAATGAGCATAAGTGTGAGGGAGAGAGAGACAGAGAGAGAGGTGGCGTAGTAGTCGTTGTATGTGTAGGGGGAGGGGTGGGGGAACGTAGTCTAGGCGTGGGCGTTTTCAAAAATTGCACCAACAGTTTGTATAAATTAAATTCTAATTTGATTTTTATTTATAAACACTCGAGAATTGCGCGCGTTTTTACTGCAGATGCTTCTGATATTTTCTGACATTTCTCTTGCCCGATGTTTTTCTTGCTGTTTCTTTTGACTTTTTATTTTGCCTATTGGCCACAGCCGTAATAACGCTAAAACGTACCGTGGTAAAAATATTCGAAATGCTGCGCACGAAGAGCAAACTGGTACTGAGAGATTGTTTCGCAGTCGCTAATGCGCCAGGCCAAAACAACCACTGCCCCACTAGATGGAACGACTCAAGAGCGGGAGAGAGAGAGCGAGAGAGGATGACGTCACAATTGGGAACAGTGCCAGAACTAGTGACAGTTTGCTGCTGCTCTCAACTAGGTGGCAACGCTGCATCTCAACTGTTGTGGAACACGTTCACAATAGTTGAATTTCAAATTCATTTACAGAATGTCATTTTATAATTTAAATTCATTTCTATTTGTTTCTAGTTACATTTATTCATATTTAACGTTTGCGGTAAAGGCACGGTTTCAGTGAGAACGGTTTCAGTTTGTCCGCCTTACTCACGTGACGCATCTTGCGAAAATGAAAGAAGTAAAAGTAGTTTACGGCAACATCCTTCTTTACCAGATCGAATCCACAGGCAGTCATGAAGCGCACAAACTCTCGCACCTCTTCAAAGCGCGACTGAATCTCGGCAATGTACACGTTGCCATGGAGCTTGAGCACACGATTAGCCTCCAGCAGGTAATCGTTGAGATTGGTGCCCATCAGAGAGAGGCAATAGACGGCCACGTCCAGGGATTGCGCCTGCAATGGCGTCTTGGTGATATTACAAGCGATAATGTCGTCACGCGTCGAGACCAGATCCATGGAGTACACCTTGTTGGGCACAGACTCGGCCAGTTTACCCTCTCCGCAGCCGAAATCGCCAATGATAGCGGTCTTGGGCAGCTTCTTGATGGTCTTGATGATACGTGTCAATGGATTTGATGGCCACTTCTCCACCTGCTGGCGATAGCCGGCATGGTAGGCCTCGAAGGCACTCGCATCCGAGCGGAAAAGTCCCTCGGCCTTGGTGCTGTTCACTGTGTACAGCTGCTCGTTGATGTAGCGAAAGCGTCCGCCCAATAGTTCCGACTGCAGCTTGTTGGCCAGCGTAGCCGGCGTGGGTGCCACGCTGGGTGACGCTTCCATGGCTTCAACTGCGGCTTTAACTAGTTCGGGCTTCAGATTCAGTTGTTGCTTCTTCTGCTCCTTACTTGCCTTCGCTGTGTTAATGACGGCGCGCTGCTTCTCGACTCGTCCACTGCGCACCTTGTGCATGGCTCGCAGCTCATCGTCGGCCTCCTCGTCGCTGGATGAGTCGCTGCGTGGTGGTGCCAAGGGTCCTTGGCCTTGTCTGTACGTTGAAAAATCCTTCACCTTTTCGGCCTTCTTTTTTTGCTTGTCTTTTTTCTTTAGTTTCGCCTTTTTCTTGCTGGCTGCTGTGTTGCCAGCAACTGTCGGTGGGGCAGGCTTGAATTTGACAGCTTCGTGATCCCATGCGGGTATCTCAAATGCCATTTTATTCTATTTATTTTTATAAATAAATATTCCACACACACTTTGAGCAACACGTGAAGTTGTCTGTTGTTGGCAGTGTGACCACACTAGAATTAAAGAGAAAAATACCAATTTATCAGCTGATATGCCTGGCGCTGCCAACTTGTTAAAAGTACTGGCGCAATTTTCAAATTAGAAAAAATACCACAAAGTACTTGCAACTCTTTTGAAATACTTTTATTTTGCACTAAACTAAAATTCAACAAGTTTTGTTTTGTATATTAATTTATAATTTTCGGTTTCTTGCTTTCTTTTTCTCTTTTTTTTTCACGTACATACGAACTAATTAACTTAAAAATACACTTCTCTCTCTTCATTTCATTCATAATTTTACAACTGAAGACGAATAATGGTGCTGCTCGGAAAGTTGATCGCTTAGGCTAAAAATCGTAACTATTGACAATCAGTTTCAATCAACGTACAGATACGGGGCTACCTACATATATAATTTGTTATTATTTTTAATCGTTTTTCGGTAGCCCTTTTACAATGTGGTTTCAAATGTTTTGTGTTAATTATTAATTGTAATTTCATTTTGTAGTTTTTAGAAAAATCTTACGACTATTTTGTTTCCCAACAAACCGTTTTTCATGCAATCATTTTCATCATCACCATCCTCATCATCATGATCATCAACTTTCTTGCGTTTTCTCTCTCTCACATTTATTGGATTCTCGTGTTGGTATTTTTCAGCCAACTGAATGCAGTTCTGCTTTTACATTTAAACAACTACAAAACATTTGCGATTTACAATTGCTAAAAACTATTAAATTTATGTATATATAGTATATTTATTATATATTTTATGTATAATTATAATTTCTATGAATTACGGTAATTTTATTGCGTACGCCTCGCCTTGACTTGGCCTTTCCTCATCTTTCTAGCTGACTCTTGTTCTCTTTGATCTCTCTCTCTGCATCTTGAAACTTATTTGTGAACAAAGATTACACAAAAAACCTCTATAAAATTAATCATATACCATGTGTATATTAGTATATATAGTATGTATGTATATAGTTAATAAAGTTAGGCATATAATTTAAAGCATTTTCATCTTTGTAATACAAAAATATAATTACAACGGAATCGGGGGCGGGGCTGGGGCTGCGACTTAATCGAATACATTTACATACTATATAGTGTTGAGGGTTTGGGGGATTTTGGCAAACAATGGAAATAATGTGGTTAAGGGGTTTGCAGAGGGGGGTGGGGAGGTGACTAAGAATCTCATAACCGGTTGCAGTTTTTCATTTCGTTTTTCCACTTTAATAATCGTGTAGTTGTAGTTGTTGTTGTATTTCCCATTTAGTTTGTTAGTTCCTGGTTGCCTCTAGAATAAAATGCGCTAAGTTGCTTGATTTAATTTAGTTTAAGAGCTTACGGCCTACGACGAGTAATTAAATTACATTTAGTAGTTGACGCGCTTCGCTTTGCAATTTCAATTAATTAATTAATCTGTGTGACTGAGTGTGTGTGTGTGTGTGGGGGGTGTTCTCGCGTTGTATTGTTGCATTGCATTTGTATATTATATTTGGAATATAACAACTATCGGTCTAGTAACTGGCCTCGTGCCCGGCCAGAATATACAGATCGTGTCCCTCCTCGCTGCCCAGTGAACCGGTGCGCAGCAATTGACTCTCCAAGGCAACGACCCTAGAATAGATTAGCATATTATCAAGGTAGGTATGGGAGTGCCATGTGAAGTACTCACTTATCGCTGCCCAGCAGCCGATAGGTGCGACTCATGTCCTTAATCTCCTGAGTTATCTCGCCGTTGCGCAGAGATTTGCCCTGCATGCCGTGCTTGTGGAATGCTAAAACACTGTCCGGCAGACAAACTGCAAGTGAAGAAGAATATGAGATTATCATAATGGTACAGTATATATAGACATATTCAATATATATAGTCATCATTCAATATATATAGACATCATTCAATATATATAGACATCATTCAATATATATAGACATCTTCTCTCACCAATACTGTCCACATTGAAATCGAAATTGAGCTGCGAGACCATTTTCTTGTGCTGCTTGGGATTGCCCTGCAGCGTGACCACCTGCATCACATTGCCATAGCAAACCAGAATGGCATCCTTATCCACCTGATGTACGCGCACCACCTTCAGCAGATCGCGACGCGGCACCATTGTGGCCATGACATCATAGTCCAAATCCTCCGAATGGAACCAACTGGCACCTGAGAAAAAATGAAGAAATATTATTCCAGGAGTGGATTCTCTTCAGCTGCAATTGCCACACTCACTGTTCATATTGATGAGCTCCAGCTTGAGGCCACCGTTGAGGGCTTTGCGCACGCCTGTGCACACAATGGGATACTCCAGTTCGGGAGTGATGATCATCTCGAAAACTGGCGTATGTCCATTCTGCACGCAGCCATGTCCCCCGCCCAGTATACTGATTGCGGGCCATTCGCACTGCTTGAGCAGCATGAATTTGTTCAGCGGATCGTACCATTGCATAAGGAAGATCCCATTGGGTGTCGCACCGCACAGATACTTGTAACCGTTATAGGGATTCCTTGTGACACAGCACTGTGTGCAGCCCTTGGTGTCGGGCACCTTGGTGGTTAGCGCAAACTTGCGCGGCACCAGACGCTCGGGTATCTTGTTCATGTGCAGCGAGAAACGCACTGTCTGCTTGGAGTGCAGTGCGACCAGATCGTGCCTGTATAGCTGGCACGATTTGCCGGACAAACTCATTAGCACATCCTTGATCACATACAGCCAGGTGGTGCGACGCGGATAGAGCTGATCGATGGCCGCATCGTGTAGCTCGTTCATGTTCAGATTATAGATGCCCTCCTCGGCCCCGATCAACAGATGCTGATCTCGCGTCTCTGGATGGATCCACGATGCGGTGCAGTGCACACGCAGCGGGCAACCGTTGAAGATCTTTGAAAAGCACGCGCCCATATGCACCTTGGGCGTCGGGGGCAGACCGTTCGAGATGGGCCTGGGCGGTGTATGACGACGGCGATGCGAACGTTTCGGCGGCACAGGTGGCGTATTGTTAAGCAGATCCGGCTGTGCCTCTTTTTCAACTGTGGGAGGAATGGAAGAATTATTATTATTACTGGACAAGTGAAACGTGGAGATCACAGTTCATCACTCACCATCATCGTCGTCCTGTGCACCGCCGTCGCTGAGACTGCGCGTGCGTGATGATTTGCCCATGTCATTCAGCAAACCCATCAGCTGATCCATTGAGCTGTGCCGACGCGGCGAGTCCTCTATGCCATTCTGTGCAGCAAGAAAAAGGTTACAGGTTACATTGAACATTGGCACCTCAACCTGGGCACACTCACCTGGTTGCTCTCGTTGCGATAATCACAGTTGCTGTTCCCAATTCCAGTTCCCGCTGTTCCATCCACTGTTGCTGTTGTGCCTCCGCCTGCGCTGCTGCGCAGTAGATTCTGGTAAGGATTCGCTTCAGTTGCTGCCGCTGTCGCTGCCGCCGCCGATGACGCTGCTGCTGCTGCTGCCGCTGCTGCTGCTGCTGCACTGGTTGAGGGGCAGTTGGAATGAATAAAGCCATCGCCGGCTGAACGTTGACTAGCCGCTGTTGCTGTTGCTGCCGTTGTGGGCGTGGCATGCATTATAGCAGACTCGCCCACATGCTTGTCCAGGCCATTGCTGCCATCGCCGCTGCAATTATCGAGTAGTAGGAGGCGATTATAAAACGAGGCTGACGAGGATGATGATGATGTTGTAGCTGCTGCTGCTGCCGCCGCTGCTGCTGCTGCTGTTGTTGATGCTGTTGATGTGACTGATGCTGATGTGGTGCAGTTGTTGGTGGTGCTGTTGTTACTGTTGCTGTTGCTACTGATGCTGCTGTTGGATGCGAGCGATGAGAGCAAACCCAGACCATGCTGGCCACCATCAGCAGAGGAGGAGGCAGAGGAGACGGCAGCCGCCGCCGAGCGATAGTTGCTGCTGTGCCGCAAATAATGCGCTGCCGAGGCAGAGCAACCACCCGCACCCGCAACTGAATTCGAACTGGAGCTGGCTGAGACGACGGCGGCGGCGGCGGCAGCGGCAGCATTGACAGCATTTGAGGCAATCGGTGCTGCATTGTTCATGGCAATATCAAGTTCGAGTTCCTGCAGCTGCAGATCATCGTCGGCATCGCCGTCGCCAATGCTGGTGGTGCGCAGATTGGACAGACCCAGGTAGGCACTCAGCGAGGCGGACATGCTCATGGGATTGAGATTCATGTTCAGATTCAAATTTGAATTCGAATTGGAATGGACCAAGGCGTTGCTGGTGCTGCTGCTATTCGATTGTTGGTGGTTCAGTTGATGTTGCTGCTGTTGTTGTTGCTGCTGCTGCTGATGATGATGGTTCAAAGGTTGCTGGTGTTGCAGATGATTCAAGCTCTGCTGCTGCTGTTGCTGCTGCTGATGATGGTGATGATGATGATGATGGTGATGATGATGATGCCCTCCACCGCCGTTGCCACCGACACCGACACCACCGACTCCGGCTAGGATGTTGCCGCTGCCACCGCCTCCTCCAATGCCGCCGCCGTTGCCACCGCCACCAGCAACGCCTGCCCCATTTGTTGCGGGGCCACCGGTCACGCCTCCGGCTCCATTGTGGGCACAGCTGCACTCGGCACCGAGTGCCGCCGAATCTTTGGTCTCGTTCAATGGTAAAGTTGCTCTAAGAGCAGGAAGAGAGCGAGCGAGCGAGCACGAGCGATAGATTGTGTGTGTGTGTGTGGGAGAGAGAAAGAGAAGAGAGAGAAAGCCAAAGGTGTTTGAGCTTCTTCGTTGAAACACGCACAACATACACTTATACACTTTGTGGGCGAGGGAAAGGGCAGAGGGGGTGTGACTCAGTGTGAGTGCAAAATGTGTGTGTGTGCGAGAGAGACAGAGAGAGAGAGAGAGAGTGTATGTACACAGGTTGGGGAAGAGGAGTGTTGCATGCCCTCTCACCCGTCGATATCTATATGGGTGTGTGTGTGTATGTGTCTCAGGGTAAGTGTATGTTTGTGGTGTCAGCCAATGCTGCAAAACTATCGGCAACAGCAGGAACGATAGTATGATATTGTTCAACGTATTGATAAATTGCAATTCGGACTATTCAACAGTACTGTTTGCTTTATGGGCATGTGAAACTCTTGATCAGTTTAAATAGTAATGAAACTATCGTCTGTTTTTCATTAGTGATGTAACTACCATAAGATTTCAATCTTCTTATAGAATATCGATAATATTAAACAGTAATCGGAAGTGGTTCATTAGTGATGCAACAATTGTAGGACTTGCTTCTGTGTTAAAAATGCCTGTAAAGCTTGTAACACCATCGATAAATTGAATTAGTGATGATAGTATCGGAGTTTTAGACCTTTGAATCTATCAATAGGTTTAAATAGGTATAGAACTATAGTAACCCTTTTAAGGATAGGTTATACCTTCCATTACAAATCTCTTACAAAGATTTTCTTTAATTAATGCCTAACGATAGTAACCGATAGTTGTGCAGCACTCGCTTCTGGTTGGTTATCACCGAGGGGTTTCTCGAGGACCTTGTTGATGCTGTTGTAGTTGTTGTTGTTGTTGTTAGTGTGTGCCTGTGCATGCAGTACAACTATTGGCTAAGAGAACTTCAGTGTATTTGCTCTCTCTTTGCTTCATAATTTATGATTTAAATTTAATTAGCACCAGGGGTGAAGGCATCTTCTACCAGCCCCTCCCACATCACAGCTTTGTGGCTTGATTTTAGTGCGTAGACACAATATAAATAAATAAATAAATAAACTAATGTGAATGCCATAAATAATGCATGAGACAAAGCTAAAACAAATAGACGAATACGAAACAAGAACACGAACACGAAACACGGACATAAAACACAGACACATAGATACACACGCACATATACAGATATACAAGTACACACACATAAATACAACTAGCCATGCAAATACACAGAAAATTGCCTCGCACATGAATGCACATTGAAACAGTAAACAAAGAGGGAGAGGTATAACTAAGAAGGAAGGGCGCGAACATGAGAACATGAAGAAAATGCTTGGAAAATTAATTCCTCAAAAATGAAATGCATGAAATTTTCCAAATATTGTTGAATGAAATGAAACAAATAGAACAGACAGCACAAAATGCAATGTAGAAACAAGGCAACTTAGATGAAGTTTAGCCAGAGAATGATGGAGAACAGCATACTCTGTAAATGGCATAGTCTATTCTGCAAGAAATTCACTCTTCACAATTGCCAACATTAGTTGATATACCCCCTCTTGTCCTATTCATAATTACAGGGTATTACACAAATAAAAGAAGAAACGAAAACAAACAGGAATAAATTTACTGAAAAAATCTCAGCAACAGCAGCTTCTGATGGCGCCTGAAGGATACACAACTGTGGGGGGAAGAGTAGGAACAGATGAAAGACAGAAGGAGTGGCAGAGGAGTGGGAGGGTGTCGGAGATAACTCAGCATACCCTATGCTATTGGCTGTTCATTTGCAGATTAGTTTTGAGAATTGTTTTGCCATGTGGCAGCATAATTGCAATTTGTTCGCCTTGCAGGCAACAGCTCATCAATTCTTCAATAAACACTTGAGTGAGCGTGTGTGTGTGTGGGGGAACTTGTGTGTGTGTGTGGCTTAGTGTGAGTGTTCTGTTGCCTATTGTTGTACTTTTTCATGTACTTGGTTATTCCTTCATGAGAAGTTCCGCTTGTACGCATATTTTAACAAGCTTTACGCATTCTATGCGAGGGACAATAGGGTGGAAGGGAGGTAGAGATAGAGAGAGAGAGAGAGAGAGAGAGAGAGAGAGAGAGAGGAGGTCAGGAATGCACTAAATTGCTTAATGTGGCAAAGCAATTAAATAAATATTTTATTACAATCATATTGATAAGGTTTTCCCTGTTGTACTATTCAAATTAGCCTTAACATATGTAAATATTAACACAAATTGTTTTAGATAATGAGCGGTTACAATTAACTGCAGTTTAGACAGAATCTAAATAAATGATAAGCTGTAAAACGAATTAAACGACATATTCAATATTTATAATTAAATCACATAGGGTGGGACTGGGTGGTACATGATGTAATATCAAAATTATTTCGAAACAAAAAAAAATTAGAAATAAAAAAACCAACTACGGACGGAAAGACAGCTTTAACTGCAGATAGACGGACATGGCTAACTCGACACGGCTGTGGATGCTGATAAAGAATATATATTGTGTGGTCTGTCACGCCTCCTTCTGCCTGTTACATAAATTTTCAGTTGGCAAACATTTATAATACCCTTCTTCCCTTCTTCTATTTCCAGCTGCTTCACGAAACCTTACTCAGCAATGATTAACAGAGCATTAATATTCTTTACCCTACACTACTCTACTTAAGTTGAGAAAACCGTGCATCTTCTATACCTTCCCAATTTAATACTCCATATTTTCCTCAACATTTCTTTTTGAATTTCATTTCGCACATTTGCTGTTTCTCCCATTGTAACGAAATCATTAGAGAAGGACATAAAGAGGAAAACAGGAAAACAAACAGTGCAAAAAATAATAAAAAAAGAGAAAACACAAATACAAACAAGGCAAATACTACGTGAACAGCCAGAGTCCGCCCGATGGGGATTATTGGCACTAGTTAGCCTGGGCCAATAATAATAATAACTATAAAAGCAATGTGCGGACAACCATTTGCACACACATCAAATAAATAAACACTAAAAACTGGGAAGGAGCCAAAGGAGGCGCATAAAAAAAGGGTCCTGTTTGACAAATCGAGCGTATTTCTTTCCCTTTTGCTCATTTTGTGTGTGTTTTTTCTTTTTTCTCCTTTTCTACTGATCGCGCTTAAATTTGTTGTACATATAAATTAGTTAAGATTTTCGATGTACGTGTGTTTGTGTGTGTGTGCGCGCTGTGCATAATTTAGCCATCAAAATTGGAGGGGGCGCCACGCGTTGCGTATACGTAATGCGCGCTAGACACGAGACAAAGAGTCGCATTACGTATACGTTAAAGCATAGCTAAAGTTTCGGTTAGAGCCAAAAAGGAGACAATGCGGCACACAAAACAAAAGAGCGCACATTATAAAGAGGGAACAAAGGAAAGGAGAGACAGCAGGCAAACAGAAAGATAGACAGAGACAGAAAGAGGGAGGAAGGGGAAGACAACATAATTATAAAGAAAAACACTAACTTAATATTACTTGCGTAAAAGTTAAAGAAGAGAGAGACAGAGAGAAACCAAACGAACTTCGTTAAGGTGAAAAACTGAGCAAAATAACTTGTAATCAACTGATGTGGCCAAAATGCTCATAATGATAATGCGGCTAAGGTGCGCCAAGAACAGAGAGGTGAGGAGGGGGGAATAACTCGCCACAATGAACTCGCAGTGAGGCGATAAAGTGGAAGAGAGAAATATGCAGAAAAAGAATAATTTGATATAAAAAAGGATATTTGAGCTTATTGAAACTGATTTTATATAATCATTCAATATGTTTTAAACATGAGATAATGAAACAATGAAAGAATTCCTTAATGATTACTTAGTTATAAATTATATAAACTCCAGATCATTAGCCAGTCTTAATTATTGAGTAATTTAATAATAAATTGGTTAACCTTAGAGATGGAGAGAGAGAAGGACGGCAATTGCAGTTGCTGCTTCAACTGCAGCTGGGGTAATTAAACTTAACACTAAATCAAAGTCAAGTGGAGCACTGTATGCAGGTGTGCGGTGTGTGTGTGTGCGTGTAATGAATGTAAGTAGCCGTTGTACCGTTAGTTAGCTAAATTATACATGTGTTTGCACTGCGTGCGTGTTGTGGCTGCATCTATTACAGTTAGGTGTATTACGACGGTCTCTGTGTGAAAGAGAAGTTAGGAAGGGGGGGGAGAAGTAAAGGGAGCTAGTGTTGTCTATTATGTGAATATACATATACTTTTGCCCAGTCTAAGTCTAAGTTTCAGAGAGATAGTGAGAGAGATTATCATTATTTGGTGTGGTAGTTACCTTAGCTTTAGCTCCTCATCAATATACTGTAAGAGGCTCCTACAAAAATCAAACACAGAAGAAAAAATATACGAAAAAAGAAACGGAAAGAAAAATATAAAAAGAAAATTCGTAAAAATAGTGTGTGTAAAATAGTTGTAACAAATTAAATAAAAAACAATTTTCCCTCCCAGCAAAAAACAAACAAACTTTTTTCTCAAACTACCAACAGAAAAAAAATGTAACCAACATTAACAATTTATTGTTTATTTTCGTTGCTGTAAGAAGCAGAGGCGACAGCAAGTAACTGGAACTGGCAACTGTATCAAACATGCACAAGTTAAATTGGGGAAAGGAAAAGAAAAAACAAACGAGCAAAGAAAATAGAAGGGAAACGGGCATAGAGCAGCCAAAAGGAAAGAAGCCAAAGGCAACGCGGCTGCTTTGGGCGGCTGTTTACGGCCAATTAAACGCATTAGCCAATTTTCAATGGCCATAATTTGTTTTAATATCATATTTTCCAGCCGAAATAATGGGCATATTATATAGAGAGAGAAAAAAGAAAATACGCTAGAAAAAAAGGCTAAACAAAAAGCAGAAAAAAATGGTTCATTTTTTGCGCTACTTTTGGGGCCAATTAACGATGTTTTCTGGCTTGTTCTAAGAACGAAACGGGGGGCGTAAGAAGCACACACACATCTTCTGTTGTTTGGTGGGCGTGGCTTGACACGCACTGTGAGTGTGCGTAGGCGTTTTATAGCACATAAAAAATTGACAAGCTCGATTTTATGGCACCAATAAAAGTCAGCAGAAAGTCAAGGCGAAGGGTTGACATTCTGTCGCCAACTGTCTGTGTGTGTGTGGTAGGGAAACTCATATGCATAAACGTGGCAGTTTTCACCACAACTTCAGGGACTTCACAGCAGCAGACATCACAATTTTCGAGCTGTAATCATTTAACATGACAAATAGCCTACTTTATGCCAGCTGTGCGACACTCTTTGGGTATAACGGGGCGTATGTGTAATGTGAAATTCACACTAATTGATTTTCTACGAAAAATGGTTTCAGTCTTTCATAGCATACTTTAAAGAGCTATCGCATAAATTTACCACAAAATGAAGCTGAAATTTGTTGTATAATTTTAAGATAACATGCTTTGTCGATTTTTGTGTAAATTTTATGCAATTTATGCAATTTCACCAAGGCAAACTGAGTTTGGGTTGAACAGAAGGAAAGGCTGCAGAGGAAGTTTGATTAGAATTCCTCAAAGAAAACCTTTAAACCTTGGCATAATTTTAGCAACATTGCCTTGGGACATTTTTAACTCTTTTTCATGCTCAACTGTTGTTCGCGTGTTTGTCTTTTTCTCTTTCTTGGCCGATGCGCAGTTCTAAGACTGCTTGTTATTATTATAGCATAGCATACTTTTGCGGGCATCCATCTGCCTGGGGGCCCGAAGCCACCGTCAGGTGGTAATTATTTATCACGGACGGAGTCCGAAGTAGTCAAAAGTTGCAGGAGCACGTAGCGTAACTTCAGCTCACAGCTACTGTGAAGCAAGCAAATTACACGTGGCGCGTGCCTTGTTGCAACTGTGCAACTGTGTCAAATGTGCCACCAAAATGTGGCGAAGCGGCAAGCCAAGGCCATGCTAAATGACATTAACAGAACTGCAACCAGACTGAGCAAGCAGAGGAAGCCAAAGACATGCCACAACAGTGCCAGAGAGGCAGTGAAAAGGGGGCAAGGCAAGCAGCAGCAACAGGAAGTGGCAGAAAGAGCTCTCAAACCTTAAGGACATGTTCATAATCAAAGTGCCGCTGAGCCTTTGTCGCTCTACGCTGGGACTACTAAAAGTAAATACAAGGAGAAAGACAGAGAGTAGAGTGAGAGAAAAGACAGAGAGAAGTGTGTGAGAGAGAGAGAGCGAGTGAATAACAAGAGATGGCAAAAGGTATGAAGAAGCTGCTTTCAATTTACAAGTGTATGAGAGTCATGTGAGTGTGTGTGTTTGTGTGTGCGTGACAGTTGTGTCTGTGTTTGAGTTACGTGTGTGTGTGTGTGTGCTTTAACTGAATTACATAAATGTAATGCGAACTGAAACAGTTAACGAAAGTTGAGCGACATTTTTTGGCAAAGCGGCAAATGCAACAACCAAAACTGTAGCAAAGTTTCAGGCAACGCGACTGATATCATTAAGAATATATATATACATATACAGATATAGGTAGACAGAGAAAGAGAGTAAAGTAGAAATGCAGATTGAGCCCACTTACATGTCGCTGGGCAACGTCTCGGGACTAGAAGAACGCTCGTACCACGTCGAATTCGTCGTCATGCCTGCAAAAGAGGAGAAAGAGAGAAAGATGGGGGAGGACAGAAAAAGGAAAGTGAGAATAATGAAGTATTGTAAACAATATTGCATGAAGTGGCCAAAGAAAGGGTTTGAATAATTCAAGATAAATGTGAGAGATAAGTTTAAAAAAACAAAAGAGAAAGATATAGTAAAGATATAGGCATATTGGTAATCGATATTTGTGTTAGTCAATTGATAGTTTTATGCATTAACTATACTACTTCTAGTTCTTATCACACTTGCCTGTCTTGAGTGTGTGATTCTGCGCCGGAACTCCATTGGTGCGCGACGTCATCTTGCTGGGAATGCGTTGCGGCACTCCAGCCACAGTCTGCGTAGGAAGAAAGTGTAGAGAAAGTAACATTAAGCCGAGCTAAGAGCAGAGTGACAAAGTTTTCAGTTTTGCGATAAAATCTCATAAATCAAAATCATATTCGCTGCTTTTTATTTTTTAAGTGAAGAAAGTGGAAAGAAAAGGAAAGAAAAGAAAGCCTTAGCCAATTTTAGGCAAAACTTGGCTCTAAGCTAAATTTAAATGGCAGAAAAAGTAAGTCCTTGCGACGAGCACATCCCCAACGCTCTTTTCCCTTTCCTACTTCCCAGCTACCAGGTTGCCACAGGCTTCTTGGTCTCTCTCGTTCTCTCTCTCTCTCACTCTCACTCGACCTCGGACAGTGACAGGCAGCGAAAAGTTTCGCAAAACATCCAAACAAATTGAAGATTTATGAGTTGACATGCCACAGCACATCCCCATACAAAATGAATCAAGTGCGAAGCGTGAAGCGAGCGGAGCCCAGAAAAGATGAAGAGCAGAAGACGATGAAGAAGAAAAGAAAATGTGTGTCCTCCATTAAATTTGCATTTGTTGTAGAGCGACCTTTTCCCACGCAGAGCCGAGAGAGAGCCGCAAGCTTTTGTGAGCTCCGATGTATGCGAGCTGTCTAGACGGTTGCATTAGCCTGGCATACCTAGCTCCCCTCTACCCTTGCCCCTCTTCTCTACATCTCCATTGATATCGTCTATTAGTTAGGGTAAACCCGTCAAATTTAAATATTAAATTATAAATCTAATATTTATGTTGGCAATATCAAATTGCAGTGACAAATTTTTGGCACAATTTTCATTTGGCCAAGTGACAGAGATGAATTGCTGTAGATAGATAAATAGATGAGTTGTTAACTAGTGTAATTCATATAAACGTAGGTTAGCATGCGAGCAATTTCAGCTGAGCATGTGTAAATGCTTTTTAATCATCATCATCATCATGCGCTCAAACTGTTTGTCACTCTCATTTCATTTCCATTTTTCTGTCAGTTATTACAGACTAAACTAGCTCTCTCTCTTTCTCTCTCCTTTTCCCTATACTCTCTATACTACTGCTTATATACTCTATATATCATTTACCTGGCGCGTAGGCTTCTCGCGCACTATGCTGCCTAATGGCCTCACTAAATCTTCAATTTTTGCTGCGCGCACAAAGTAGGGAGGAGGAATAAGTAACTTGGCAACCCAAGTTAGCAGACACAGCAGCCCCCCAGCAGCCTTCTCTCCGACCCCCCTCACTACTCAGCAAACTCTTCTCCAACAAAGCAACACTAAAAGCGCAAATAAATTACACATAAAGGTGGCAAGTGGCTTTTGGCCTTGGCCTCCTTTTGCCCTCGCCCTCGCCCCCGCTCTTCCCCTCTTGCACTCACCTCCTCATCACCGTCGATACAATAATAATGCTGATTGGGACTCTGGTACTTCTGCAACAGCTCCTTGGCCACTCGCTGCGGCATCTCGCACTGGACAAACGGATGCTGCAACAGTCGTTCGGCTGTGGGACGTTTCTTTGGATTCTTGGTCAGGGCCGTCTTGAGGAAATTGTGAAAAGTCGGGCTCCATTTATCCTTGTTGCTCAGTGTGGGCGGCTTAAAGCCGCTCTTTGACATGAGGAAGAGGGCGCGCATTGGATGCAAATCGAACATGGGCGGCTGCAGTTCAGCCAGTTCTGCAAAGCGGAAAACCGAAAATATTCACAGATTATAAATCGAGTTTTTAATTGAGTTATGACTAACCCACAATCTCTCTGCCCCCTTTGCCACACTCAATTGAACTTACCAATTGCCGTTATGCCGCAGGCCCAAATATCACAAAGTTGATTATAGCCCCCCTTGCGCTCCACAGCGGCCACTTCGGGCGCCATCCAGTAGGGTGTGCCTGCAAAGAGAGAGAGAGAGCAAAATTTGCAAAATTTCAAATCGATATCGATGGCAGAGGCCCCAAAATGTATGCAATATTAATTATACTATTCGATTTGCGACCAATTCTCGCTGCAGATTTGGCCATTTTTGATTGTTCCGTTTGTTTTAGTTCGCTTGTGCCGTGATTTAATTAACTGTCCATATTTCCAAAGTGAATTACGAGTGCTATAGGCAGAGCTCGATTTATCTATGTTGTAATTGCATCAAATTGCGCATACGCCATGTGGCGGCGTTTGAACTACAAAACTTAATTTAAATTTTGGGCTGACAAAATTGCGAATGACAGCTGCTGAAGGAGAAGATAAAACAGCATATCAACAGCTGGCACCATTCTCATTTCACACACACACACACACACACTCCACACACTTGCAGCTGCCACAGTTGGCACACAATTTAATTAATAAGTGAGAAATGAGCACATAAAATGGCAGCGACGTCATGACTCAAGTATCATTTTATTAATTGCAATGTGTCAGTAACGCTCAGGCAGACAGCGTTGGTAATTGCACGACTTGCTGCATACCCTGTACCAAATAGTTGAGTATAATGTGAGGCATATATTACTACTCAATACTTAGCAGCATAGTTAAGATAACTTCATCACTCTGAATATAAAATAAATGTTCAATATAATATATAATTACTATTGTCTATTTCTTTTCTTCTTTTCTGTTCTTTCTGCAATTTTAAGTTATATTTTCTTTGCTCAGTTTTACAGCACTTCTTATTCTACTGTTTGTAATTTAAGTACCTTATGCAATGCAATCCGAAACATTGCTTGAAAGTTCAAAGGTTAAGATGGCAGCTTTGACAAGTTGTGTCTGTGTGTGTGTGTGCAACGCTCTGGCAACTTTTTAAGCGGGTGTCAATGCGCATTTGTGGCAAGACACACCCACATAAACCAGCAAGCACTCACACACACTTCTGCCGGCACTGCGCTACACTGTTGCCAAGTCCTGCAGTTGTTCCTTCCTCCCCCTCCTCCTATTCTTCCTCTACCCTTTCTCTTCGCGCCCTCATCTGAAGTATAGTCTCCTCTCGTCTGTTGTCGCTGACTTTTTAATGATACTAAACACAAACATAAACACCCTTTTTATTTCTCTTACTTCTCCTTTTTATTTAATAACGAACAACGCAGGCAGCCCTCGCTTGTCTCCTGCCCTGGTATTGACAGCGTGTGTGTGTGTGTTTGAATGTGTGGCTGCCTGTATATTTGTATGTGTTTTATTTGTCTTGTTTGTGGTTTCATATGCAGACACTGCGATAGACAAGCAGACAGGCTGACAGGGGCAGGGAAGAGAGGGAAGGACAGACAGCAGTTGTGTGCTTATCACCACATTTGTCACAGCAACAACAACAACAACAGCAACGACAATGTCACATTGAGGCAGCACTCGAACTGATAACACACTACACACTAAGCGACGTCACATTGTTTGACAACTGCAGACTGAGACGGCACTAAACCACCACACAGACAAGCACACAGATAGACACAGACAGATAGACAGACAGACACCTCAAAGGTCGTCGCTCACAGTTGCCGCCTCCTTGCCCGCAACCTCCAACCCACTTCTATCACTTGCAGCATGCAGCAGACAATTGTCATGTGAGATTTTTGGCCGAGAGCAAAAATAAAAAAGAAATAAAAAACTTGCTAATTGTTGTGTGGGGCGGGGTAGCGGGGGATTCAAGAAAGTTGAGCTCGACAAAATGTCATAAAGTGCAACATAGTGTGGCGTGGCAACAAGAAACAAGCAACTCGTTGGTGCAATGAACTTTGGCCCATTGTTGCAAATACACTGTGCGAGAGAGGAAGAAATTCGGTTTGCAATTCTTCAAGATCTAAAGATTTTAGATGAAAAGGAACTAAGTGAATTAGGCTAAGGTGTATAACATTATAGATTACAGATATAGATGCTTCTACTCTATCGCATTTTGCGATCTGTTCAATCCCTTAGAAACAAAGAAGTATTCACGATTGCATATAACAAAAGCCTTGCTTTGATCTTCTTCATTTCTGAATAAAATGCATACAAAGTTCCCCGTGTAAATAATTTCCTTATATCAATTGAAGGGTTACCTATAAAATAAATGTGTTTAACTATAAATATAATATAAAATACAATAATCTTTATCTAGTTAGTTTTAGCAATTAAATTTTCGACTCTACTTATACATAAGTCAAGCTAAGTCAGCAAATGCATTTCTAGTTTAGTTCAGCCACAATAAACTTCTTTCCGTGTACTTGCCACATACAAAGTGCAACACGCAGCAGTTTGTCTGCAATTTGGAGCTTGCCTCAGACAAACTTAAAGATTATTAATGACGTAATGCCAGGACATTTTATGGCGCTGCATAAATCAAATGGCGCACACAATTAGCGACAAATTGAATTATCCTACTCCATCCGGGCGTAACGAGCAGAATGCCATAAAAAACGCTGGAAAATTTATGCGAAAGCTTTTGCAGAGCACACAGATTTTAATGTTAAAGTCAGAAAGACAACAACAATGAGAGAAATATAATCACTAAAGCATTATGCCCGCAATATCCTAGGGCAGTTCAAGGCAAATCCTTTTTACTGACCGTAAAAGAAAATCCCTTTCTTTGTCTGTTCTTTTATGTCAATCACAGTTCAAAAATGTCGAGGGCACTTTAAAGTAAGGTTTAGGCCAGGCACGGCTCACGACAAACGGTGGGCGTGGCAGATGTCATAATTTAATTAAGATGCCTTGAAAGTTTTCATTAAGCACTCAATTAATCGCTGCCAGCGAGCTGCGAGCTACGAAGGTCTGAGCTGATTAATGGGTAAGATTTAAAACGCCTTCCTTATTGAGTGGGCGTGTTGCAAAGGTGATGCTGAGGGCGCGCAAGAAAAGTAGTTGAGATTAATCGACACGTCTGGCACCGACGTGTGGCATACCTGACATCATTGTTGATATAATATTATATTATATAGTGCCATGATAAGATGTCAAACAACTTGAGATAGTCACGAGTGGAAACTACCCTGGAGATATGTATATAATTTATATTGTCATTTACAAACTTCCCAGACATTTCGCGGCTTACTTTAATTTCCTTGGCTGCGACGCAATTTTACGAGATTATTTCGTATTACAGAAATATTTTTAGCTTAACGCGCCCTTACAGTTCCTCATATAAGTACTTTTATTACTCTATTATAACTTTCTTGGCGTCTACAGGGTATTAAAATTCATGCAAATGTTTCACACACACTCACACACACACACACACTCGGAAGTCGTTGAGAGCTGCGTGTCTGGAGATTGCATGTTGTCATGCAAATTGCAAATGCCTGACGAGGCACTTCCACGCTCAGCTTACGTCCCCCTCCCCCCTCTCCACTTTTCTTCTGTTTCCCTGTTTCCTTTCCCTCAAACACACGCAACTCTCCCTTTCGTAGTTGCAGACGAGTTCTTTGACTGATAAGTTGATATTTACATTTAAATTGCGTATACCACACGTTGTCCTTTCTGCGTGCTGCAGCGAATTTAAAGCTGCGAACGAGACAGCCAGAGAGAGACAGAGAGAGAGAGAGAGGAGAGTGGAAAAATGCCCGTGTCCAGTTGTGCGAAAGCTGCTTAGCGCGCCCAGCGCAGCAGAAAGAAACCTATTAGAGTTGGCGACAAAAGAAAAATTGCACGCGCAAAAGGGACAACACACACACACACGCACATAGAGAGAGAAAGAATTATATTCCTTTGTGCTACGAACAGTACTGAGCAGCAGCACGCGCACAGCAGGAGAGCAACACGAACAATGAGCGTCTCCTTCTGGCAGGTGCTGTCCCTTCTCTGCCTGCTGGCAAACAAGCTGAAACATGTCTGCAGTTGATATTTTCTTTCAAATTGAATTGCTTAAAATTTCCACACAACCTTCTCCCCTCCCCTCCCCCTTCCCTATTCTTCCTTCTCTCTGTGTTTCTTAATGGCATTTTATTATTTGCCATTATTATTTTTATTCTTCTTATTTTCTATGTGTATTTTTGTTGCTTTGCACTGGTCTGCTCTGCTTTGCTTTGCGTTTATTGAATTTCCCTTCTGACCCGCCTTCTCCCTTGCTTCCTCTGTCCACTTGCCGTTCGCTGTCTCTCTTTCTCTCACTCTGTTTCGCCTTTGCCTGTCCGTTATTTTTGACAGCTGTTGTGCGTGTGTTTAAAAGCGTGAAAAGCAATTGTGGCCACTGTCAGCATCCTGTCAATGGCGTGTGTGTGTAAGTGTGAGTGTGCACAACACAATGATAAACACTTATGCCTTATGCCAACTTGATGCAAAGCGTCTGTCATTTTGTTCGTCCTGTGGCGACTGACTTCCCCTCTCCCTCACCTCTTCTTCTTCTTCTTTTGCTTTTCTTTAGTGCTGTTGCTGCCATTTTCTTTATCTTTCTCAAAAAATACTAGCAAAACATACATTTCACATTTCAGCAAATACATTTTTGCGCTTTCTTTACATAGTCCCTCTCTCTCTGTTTTCCCTCCGCACTCTTCCCTCTGTCTAGTCATAAAAATGACTCTATTAAATTTGCATAAAGCCAATGGCAAACACCGCAGCGAGCGCAGCTGCTGCAGCAAAGGGCGCTGGGGGCGAGGCAAGGGGGGAACAGGGGAAGGGGCGTGGCAAATGTTTGCGCATTTGTTTCAAGCCAATATGTGCAAATTTGCCAGACAAACGAAATAGCAACAGGACCGCATCATAGCGCAGCACTTCGCCCTGGGAGCATTTGCACAAACTGCATAAATTCAATTAAAATGTATAAATAAATAAAATGCAAAATCAACTTGCAACACACACACACACGCATACAAATACGTATACTGCATGCTAGCAACGTTACGCATACGCAGCGTTGGCACACACACACCGACACAGCGTAGTGGATTATTCAGTTTCAGTTTGTTGTTTGCGGTCAAATGTCTTGACAAAGCAAGCTACATACGTAATTAGCTGGCAAAAGGCGACAGAGATCAACATGAAAAGGATAAACAACAAACATGAGAGAGAGAGAGAGAAAAACCAAGAAAAAAGAACACTAAGCTCAGCTTATGCAGAAAAATTGTTGTAAGAGTTTAGTCATGTTGAAGCTATTAGAAAGGATTTAGCTTATTCAAGCAGAGATAAGTGCATTATATATTCAGGTTCAGTAACAGGATTTACGTTACTATCGGAATGTATTTTGTTTCTTATATAATAAATAAAGCTTGATGAAGGTGTTTTGTTGGGAATATTCCAACAAACATATTGCATATATATGCTGATGCATGATGCTGATTAAGAATACTATATACTCGTATATACATTGTGCGGTCTGCCACGCCTTCTTCTGCCAGTTACATACATATTTTTGGTTAGCGCAAAGTTATAATATACTTCTACCTTATGGATATTACATTACATCTATTACATCTTGCTGTCTTTGTGTTTCATATCATAGATCAAGCAGTTGTCAGATATTTTATTAAATTATTCATTTTCGAAAATGTTCAACTAAATATAAGCAAAATTTAAGTATATATTAAAAATAATTAAACCTTATCACTCAAGATGGCAGTTGCAAACTACAAAGAATGGTCAAAATCTACGATATGTAGACCCAAAGATAATTTAATTACCGAAGGCCTCCAGAGGGCCCGACGTTCTGTTATGGTCAGTTCCCTGGAGAAAGAAGTGAGAGCTTAAACTGTTATTTCAGCCATACAACTGTCCATATATCTTAATCTTTCAGGGTCAACCTGTATCAATGCATTTATTATTGGGCGGCGAGTATGGACGTATATGGTTAAAAGATCGGGACAAGTTTCGCGAGGAAACATTTGGCTCTAAGACGAAAGTCATTCACAACGATTACGATTGGTGGATCAAGCTGCACAAGACAGATAAATGTTTCTGTGTCATCTAAGTGGGGTTAGCAAATGCCCAGAATTGTAGGACGCGTAGTAATACAAAGATTTAGAACAGATTTATATACAGATTTGGTATTTTAACTGAAGATAAGCAGTTACAGATAAACTATCTGAATCAGTAATGGTAGCAATATTCAGTACAATATTAATAACTACAAGTATGTAATAAATTATATTTGATTCTCTTCACATATTTGACATAATTTGCCATTATTTATGTAAGGACTACAGTTGGTTCTGTGCTCTAGAATCTTTAGAACAGGCACTTCTATCATCTGCTTCCTTAAGTTTTCTGTTTATCTCTGCCTCTTTCATTAATTTACATTTGTTTATACAGTGAATACTCTTCACACTCACCTATGAAACTCTTGCGTTTATTTATGGTGGCCGTTATCTGCGCCGAGACGCCAAAATCGGCCAGCTTAACGTCTCCGTATTCGGTCAGCAGAATATTCGCACCCTTAATGTCACGATGCATTTTACCCATCAAGTGCAGATACTCCAGACCCTTCAACGTTTCGCGGCACATGTATGCGATCTGGACTTCTGTCAATGGTCCTGTAACCTGATAGATATCCTGCAGACTGCCACCACCACAATATTCCATGCAGATCCAGAGCTTATCGCGTCGCAAATATGATCCATAGTAGGCGATTATATTCGGATGCCTGCAGTCGCGCATCATAACAATCTCCTGCTGTATAATGACTATATCATCGGAGGGCTCCAGTTTGATGACTTTGATGGCTGCCAGCTCGTTGCTCTGTATGCGATTCGCCTGAAGAGATAAAGATAGAACGAGAGAGAGAGAGAGAGGGAAAGTATTAATCATTTGTGCATTCAATTCGTATAAGAAACAGACTGCATTTTTCGCCAATCAATCTCGCTGTGCAGCGACTCTTAAAGGTAACCCACCTTTACCCCTAACCCCTCGCACCTTTCCCCCTTGTGTGCTACCTGCGCACTTTGCGCACCTGCAACCTTCGCGGATTGCGGCTTTTCGCCGTTGTTCAGCTTCATTCATGCAAATATTTTCAATAAATTCTCTTTTTCTTCCCCCGTTGCTCGTCTATAAAAATGCAATGTGTGCCCCATGTACACCCCCCATAGAACAATATGCATGCTATATAAGGCAAGGAAGGCAGGGAGGGGGGTTCGTGACTGCGGGTGTGTGTCTAGAATGCAATGCAATCGCCTCGCGAGCATATTAAAATTTTTTCAACCAGCAGCAAATTTTTTTTTTTTTATTGTAATTAAATTGGTACGCGGGCCCTGAAATATTTACGTACAGTGTGCGCTAGCAGTGAACTCACATGCAGTTGTTCAAATTGAGCTACTTGAAGACGAACTCTTAATTTAGTTTAAATATAATGTTGAACACTTAACAATTTTTAATTTTTTTTAAGCTTCTTTCTCTTTTCATTAAACCTCAAACATAATGCGCATACTTAGTTAGTTACAACTTTAGTTAGTTCTAACCCATATCGGAGCTTTGCTTTTATATTTTCAGCTGACAACTGCCACCAACTGCTAATTGTGCTCAATTGTCGCTTTAAATGGGTTTAACCTTTGCACTCTCTCAATGACTTTTCACAGCAGCTGTAGCTGATTGTGGGACTGTGAAGCTGCATCTACATACTCTATGTGTGTTGCTGTGTGCCTGTGTGTGTGTGGGTGGGTGTGTGCTTTTGCCACCTCATGGTCGTATTCATTTGCAACTATGATGAAGCGTTCATCGCTCATGTTTTGGCAGCAGCTGACCAACCTGTCCGCCTGTCCGATCAGTCTGCCTGTCTCACTTTTAGTGAGGGCCAACCGCAGCAGTTTTCTACAGCAGTTTCCGTTGCTGCAAACACACACACGTGTATGTGTCCTTCCACCTCGCTCTACCCGTAAACAATGCATGTATCCACTTGCTGGCTCCACTGTTTATCCTTGAGGTTGTTGTGTGCACGTGTACATGATTCTACCATTTATCCTAGCAGCCCTGAGCCAGGTCCAGCGCACCAGGTCCATCTTTAACTCTCTACCCCCCCTTCTCCCTGCACTACACACACACACTCTCAGCGCGGACTTTTGCCTGTGGCTCGAGCTGTGCCGAGTTTTATTTTCATTGCATTTATTATTCACGAGAGAGCGTGCAGTTAGTCAGTGTAAGAGAGAAGGAGAGGGGGGGGGAGAGAGAGGGAGATAGAGAGAAAGGAAAACAGAGGTAAAGAGAGGGGGAGAGAGAGGGAGTGGGAGAGAGTGCAATGATATCTTGCTTGCCTTAATGAAGATAAAGCGATTTTTATTGCTCTTGCTCATGCTTCGGTTTAGCTCAATTGCTGCGCTCTCTCTCTCTCTCTCTCTCTCTCTCTATCTCTTTCTTGCTCTGTTGTTTTTCAATTTTTCACGTTGCATGCATTTTTCATATTTTATTGCAATGCTACAGCAGCAGCAACAATCGAAACAACGAGAGCAGCAACGGCAACAGCAGCAGCCCTCAGGCAGAGCAGGCAATCGCTGCGTATACGTTATATTTCGCATCACATGTGCAAAGTCCTGCGCTGACAGGCAACAACTTTAGCTTGGCTGCCTTTCGTTGTCTGTCCAAGGACATATACCAGCCAAAACCCCCTCGCCCCTGCCGCCACCGTTGACGGCTTTTCTTGTTCTTCATCTTGTTTATGGTAAATAAATTATGCGTGATTTTTAGACAAGTTTCTCAGGCTCGTAAAAGGCGAAGAAGGCAAAGACTCAACTGCTGCCACTGCTGCTCCTGCTGCTGTAAGCATAAAAAAGCTGCTGATATGGCCAAGGCAACTATGGCAGGATAACGACTGCAGCCAGCGGGAAACGAGCGCAGCACATCCTGGCAGGCAGTCAGGCAAGCAGGCAAAGCCCAAGATATGCAGCATCAACAAATTTATAATGAGCTGCGCCAACAGCCTCAGTCTCAGCCTCAGACTCGACTCGAGAAAGATGCAAATAAGCGCAGCATACACAGAGACTCTCTCTCTCCTTTTTTCTATCTTTCCCTCTCTATCTCTCTCTCTCTATTTTCCTTTCTCATCTATTCAACTTGCCTTAGAAGTTTTCTATTTGCAACTGCAAAAGTCACGGCAAAACTTTTAATGACTTATTTCAGTAGGTTCAATTTCAGTGAGACGGGAAGGCGAGGAATCCTGCGGGAGTCGAGGCTCAACATGCAACATATTCATTTTAATTAAAAATACATTAAAAACAACAATCAGTGCATAATTAAACAATACGCACTCGAGTCTTTTTCTCTCGCCACTCTCACGTGGCAATAAATTAAAAAGCCATTTGCCTGCCAGCCTGTCCTTAATAATTATGAATACACTCATGAGTGCCAATATGAATACCATCAAGAGGCTATCGAGTATGCGAAATTCATATCAGCGCATGAATTTCCTCAACTGGCCACACGTTATGAAGCCGCTAATCAGCATAATCAGCTCAAGCAAAGACAAGGAGTATACAGGGTGTCGCCGCCTCCCTCCCGCCTCATTAACCACTTCCACCAACCCCCCTTTGCCTTGCCACAGGACTATGTTGTGGCGTTTCCTGTGTGTGTCCGGCGTATAATCGTTACAATTTCCGACATATGAAGGCTGCATGAATAAGCAACAACAACGAAGGCAGCAGCCACAGCCCCTACATAACACACACACACACACTCACACACATACACATGTGTATGCTATACATTCAATATAATATGCCGTGCGTAAAGGGTTCGTGTGCTCGACAGTCCTCAATCCTCTTGACTCTGACATGACCGTTGAATGGTCGCTTTCAATATTTTTCGTAATGGATTTTGCGCATTAAACCGCCGTTGTTTAATTGTTGTTGTTGTTATTATTGTTGCTGTTGTTGTTGTTGTTGTTGCTGCCATGGCGCCCTGTCATTGTTTGCTAATTGCATTATGCGAACAATTGTGCCACCAAGCATCGCACAACGCACAACGAGTTCACTTATTTATAGCACACACTGTACACGCTCTGGGAAATTGGGCAAATGATGGAGACGGGGGCAGAAAGGGATGGGAGGGAGGGTGGTGAAGCGGGTAATAACACGCGTAGCTTAATTCCTTGACCAGCTTGGCGTAAATTGAATGTGAGGACAGTGTCGCGCTGTGCACGTTCCACGTCGGCTGCATTATCTTTATAGCAACTGACAGGGATTGACAAATGGCATGCATTATCGATAACTGATAACAGCGATAAGGCAAGTCCCCCACGGGGAGGCTTAGTTGCGATGGCAAATTTATGGGTTTCAAGCGGGGTAAAATGAATGGGCATGGAAAAAATAGAGGAATGCACAAGAGCGAGAGGAGAAGCAACGGCATAAGAGGAAAGATAGAGGGAGGTCGATAGACAGAGTGGCAGAAAAGAAATTGAAATAATAAGGGAGAAGAAGAGAGGGAGAGAAAGATGTACGGGAAGAGAGGGGAAGATTTAGAGGGAGAGAAGTATAGAGACTTAAAGGGAGTAACAGAATGACAGAGATACAAATGTAGATCAATAGAGAAAGAGAATATTGATAATAATATTAAAAGAGATATTGATAATAATATTAAGAGAAAGGCAAACAGCGAGAATAAAACTAAAAGATTAACAGCCTTATAAAGTGGGAGATATATATAGAGAAAGATATAAGAAGATCTCAAGACATCTCAAGTGAGTCATAAAACAAAAGACATAGAGAGAGAAAAGGTCAAGGTCGCTTCTAGCGCATTGTTACCACATAAAAGGTCAAACTAGTCCTCCACCCCTCCCGCTACATACTTCGAACCAATACATTTGACACTAGACAACACAATTAAACGGGTACTCGAACTATGCGCACAAAACATTCACACACACTGAATGAGTGCACATTTTTTGAAGCATTCTCGAACATGCCAAAAAACACACGCAGCAAGAAATCCGATAAAAAATGTTGTTTTTATTAAATTTACGAGGCTTTGCTGTACCTCATGGCATGCGGACAAAGAGACAGAGAGAGAAAGAGAGAATGGGGGGCGGGTGTCTACGCTCAAGTAGCCCAGTCAAGTGCGAGTAATTGGGGGGTCTGGGTCAATGCCAAGACGTACGTGAAGAGACAAAAGCGACGACGACGACATCGAGTCGAGGCATTTTTTGTTGGGTTTATATAGGTTTTTTATTGTATTCAAAAGGGGGTGAGAGAGTCTGACATGACACCAGCTAAGCAAGATTGGAAAGAGGATTGAAAATTTATCAAATTTGTCACTTTCAGGGGGCGACAAACAGCAAAAGCAAAATGGGCAATCAATCAAAATGGACAACGCAAGCCCAATCGATGAGCTCAATTTGCGCAGACCAGCAAAAAGGAAGAAGAAGAAGAGGAGAATAAAACACAAGTCTGCAAAACGAAACTATATGTTTGCTTTCCTCTCCCCCTTCCACTCCCTCTCCAACAGTTTACATTTTTTATAATACCCAACAAAATCTGAAGCGACATTTTTGCAGCGAGCGTGAAATTAATCTTTTAAGCAATTGACAAAATTTCCGTTGTCATTTTTAAAGCGCGAAGCTTCTCCTCCCCCGAAAAATGTCGCACTCAATTCCTGTAACTCCCTGTCCCTCCCAGCTCCCCTTCCCCTCTTATACTCTTTCTCCCCGGGGAAATGTTGTTGTGTATTCCTCGCGCCTCGCGCCCACCTTTGATTGTTTTTTATATTTTTGTAATTTTTCACATTTCGCTTTGCGTTACATGCGGTTCTTTTTGTGTATTGCTCATGTATTTGCATACTTTCTTTCATTCGTTCCATTCATTCAATCATTCATTCATTTATTCGGTTCTACCACAAATATTTGCCATATTTTTTCGCCGTCGGTTTTGTCGTTTAATGCGAGCATTATGTCAGCTTTTCAAATTGTTTATTCGTGTATAAAAGTGTCGTAAATGGAATGAGATGAAATGCGAAACAGGCAAAGCGTAAAAAAACGAACAGAGAGGAGTGGAAAGAGAGAGAGAGAGAGAAAGAGAGAGGCAGTATGAGTGGTAAACAGATACCTGCCGAATTACTTTGTGTTAATGAGCAGCGCACATGATCTTGATTACGATATACAATATATGTATGCAATATATACATAATATTATGCACAATATATAATAAGTATACGTATATGCACAATATATAATAAGTATAATTATTATATAGTATCTGCATGATGAAGGCTATCAATGACATTCACAATTTGTGAATTGCATTTGCAAATTGAAATAGTGCAAATTGTAATTGTGGTTTTTTGTGGCAAATACAGGACAATAATTATGTCTATTTTACCGCTAATTGCGCACAGACAATCGCCCATTGTTGTGCACATGTGCAAGTAAGTGTGAATGGTTGTGAGTGTATGTGAGTGTTTCATTTACTCGACGTTGTCCGGCAATTAAAAAGGAATTTTTATCGCCTGACACTCAATAAACGAAACGGAAAATATAAAGAGAGAAGAATATGGAAGGAAGAGACGAGAACAGAGCTCTACACACTGCTCCTACTACTGATACTTCTTCTCTCTTTCACTCTCTCTCTCTTCTGCCTTTCCACTTTACACTTCGCTTTCAGATAATATTCATAATGAGCGCACACTTGGACGCGGCGCCAGATAAAACAAGTTAAATATGGCGCAGCGGAAGGAAGTCAGCTAAAAGCTTAGCTCGCAGAAGAGAGAGAGAGGGATAAAATGGAGAGAGCGAGAGAGGAGAAGGACTCCGCTAAGCTGCCAGGCAGACAAGCAGACAACAAAGAAAGATCGAGAAAAAATAAAAACAAAGAATTGTTGTCCAGTTGCCATCTAACATACCCCAAAGAAGCTTATGTGAAATGTGGATAAACAGCAATAGATAACACTGAGAGAAACAAGTAGCAGAGTGGGGGAAGAGGTGTAGATAAATTAATGTATTGATTTTTTTAAATATTTATTATGGTATTATGAAAATCATATAATAAATATTACATTATTGATGCAGAGCAAGAAATGGTAAAGCGAGCCGGTAAAGGCAAAGATAAATTTGAATTATACATAAGTTTATTATTCAGTTTTATTAGTTTAATAGGCAAATCGTTTTATAATGTGATGTTAATCATCTGCCATAATGTCAAGAACTCTCACAATGATCGCTCAGTTTAAACACTGATTATATAGATTATAAATATTATTTCCCATTACAATTTTATATTTCTACTTGATTTGTAATCAAATGATGCCATCACTTGCAATTACAATCTACTTAGCTATTTCTCTCAGTGCACCAAAGGAATCCCGTATGCAGCTTTATTTTCCGCTCACTGGACATGGACATGTTCCATCCTCCTCCATACGCGAGTGCTTTGAACCCTTTTATGTGTGGGGTCATTATCATTATCAGCGTATCGCGTGCTAGTTAATCTGCTGACTGAAACAGATGCTATCCGTCCTATTACTCCCCTCTCTTTCGATCTCACTCTAGCAAGTGGCCTTTATTGAGTTGCCATTATGATTTGCAAATGCAGCACAGCAGCTGCGCAGCTTTTGCGTTTATTTGCTCCTTTTCAATGACTTTTCGCAGAACGTGGCAAATCCCACGCCAGCGAATGCACTCAATACACTCAACATACACACACAGATACATAGACACGCTCATGCATGTTTGATGAGTGTGTGTTAGAGAAAAGGAGAAGATGGTCGCTCTCCTCCTCCCCTTGGAAGGTGGCAATCGTCGAGTCACGAATGCGCACTTGTCCGTCCACAGCGTTTAGTTTAATGAGCATCGCGTTTTATGTGCAGGACATGACCACGCTACACAAAATGTACGCCAGTTGTTCTCGCGTTTTATTCGATAATATTAAAATGGGTCAAACTAATTGAGGAGCTACCACATATTTATAACTCTATATACAGCTAGACGATACTAGACAAGGGTTATTACACTTGCTACCCATAGGGTAGAAGGATATTGCAACTTTGTGCCAACCGAATACGGGCAGAAGCGTGGTAGACCCAAATTGTATATATTCTTAATGAACATCAACAGACGAGCCGATATAGTCATGTCCGTCTATTTGTTTGACTATCTTCGTATCTGTCTGTCTATCTGCCTGCCTGCCTGTCTGTCGGTCTGTCCGTCCGTATAAATACATAGATCTCAGAGACTATAATAGCCACGGCTACCACGTTTGGTGTCAATATTGCACGCAGATAAAGATTATTTTAGAATTTGACCACGCTCCTTCCCACTCCCGTAAACCGAAACGTAATTTTAATGCAGGGCAGTTCATTTTCGGTGAACACAATAACTATCAATGCCCTAATGATTTCTGAAGAATTGATCGCAATCGGATCATTAACATAGAAGTTATTAAAGTAATCATTATTTCGAAACCGTTTGCGAATTAACTCTTCAAAGTATGCAACACAAAATACGCAAAACATAAAAGTTATATATAAATATTTATGAAATTGTTTTGGTCACTAAGCAGCGGGTTTATCACAGTCAAACTCACTCGCTTTCGTAGCTTGTTTCTTTTCACTACGAAATGATGAAACTTTGAACAGAAATAATAGAGTTCTATCTATAGAGTTCTTCTTTTTAGATTTCTTCAGAATTAATTCTCTACTTCAGTTGTAGTTGCACTCATTTGCAATTTGTTTACTTTGAATTCTTTATTATTTATATCTTTCAGATTGTAGCCGCAAAAGTACTACATCTCTATTGCTATGACCATGAGCTGCTGTGCCAAATCAAACAAACTATGTACTTTATGGTCAACAACATGACAAGACAAGCTAAGTTTGTTTGACCCCCTGACCCCGTTGCGAAACTGAGCTGAGCTTCTGCTTCTGCTGTTGCTGATTACCGCAAGCGTTTTTAGCGGGGGCACTTTTTATGGCAATAAAGAAGTCAAAAGGGGGAAATATTTTTAGTTTATTTTGGATTCTTTAGAAACTTGCACAACATTAAAATCACTTAGAAATATCTTAAGATTTAAGAGCACTAAATCAAATCAGTTCCAACTTGATTCCACCATCCACTCACTTTTCATATCTCTCTCCCTCTCTCTCTGTCTATTTCTCTGTCTCTCTTTCTCTCTCTATCTCTCTTTATCCACTCTTCCACTTAATGTTTATTAGGTTCTTAATTAACGCTTTCATTTTATTTTGCGCGCTTTGCTCATCAATTCAGATAAACTAAAAGCTGCAAAAGAAGGCAGGCAAAGAGCAGGAGAGAGAGAGTGCGAATAGAGCAGGTAAAAGAGCTGTGAGGGCGTGTCGAAAGGTCAAGCAAGTCGCAGACTGTTTAACATGATTATGTAACACGTTTACGTCTGTCTCTTTCTCTCTCTAAATCTTTTTTTTCTCTCTTTCCCACTCTGTTTCGCTGTTTGCTTGTGCCCCAACAGACGAAAATGCTAATTGAAAATACAAAATGATTTACATTTAAATTAGTTTGGTGAACACGGGCCTTCAACCTGTATGGACAACCCGACAACAAACGGTAGCCTATTAAAGGCCACCTCCCTCCCCACCTTCCCCACCAAGCGGAAGCCTCATGCAAATGCTGCAAAGGAAAAACTTTGTTGTGGAAAAAGTAGAAAAACAACACAGAGATGAGAGAAGAGGCCTTCTGAAACTATCATCCATCTATGCACGGGATCATAACGAAGGCAAATCACGTACACCTCTGTATGGTTGCAAATGGTTGTCGAAATGGATAGGGATAGACAGATGGATGTATGCACATGCCATATGGGATTGCACGTATGTGTATGTGTGTGTGTGCGTTAGAAGAGTTTTCCTTTTTACGCCCACTTACACCTGCCGTTAGTTATCAGTGTAAAACTTTATCACTCGCACAGACTTTGTACAGTGGGTGTAAATGAAAGTTATTATGATATATTACGTGTGTACAATATATGCATTAAATTGTATGTGTAGTGTCAGCATTAGGGATTAAGACATGCTTGTGGATTATTTTCCATATGTTTTCTGTATTCAATTTATGAAATTTTCTTTTTCTATGCAAACTCTTAACTGGAAATTCTGTTTGCAAGTCTAACTTTACCCACTGTGCGTTGACGCAACGTGCGTAACTAGCTAATGCTGCCGCAGCTTCAGTTTCAGCGTTACAGTATCTGGCTTTGCCTACGTTCCACAGCCTCCTCTTACTCTCTCTCCCTCTCTCTCTCTCTGTTTCTGGCATGGAATAGCTAAATTTTTAACGAACTGGTTTATGCATGAGCTACTTTACAGCATTATGCATTGACAACGAGGCAAGGCAAGGCAGCTCCGACAGCTTGCCAGGCTGATAGCTTCGTCTGCCGCTCCAGATGTGGCTTCAACCTTCACCCATTTAACGCACACACTACACGCAGTATCAACCTTGGTGCAAAAACGAGGCAACTTCATAGTCAGTGCAAATACTTTTGACCGACTCACAAAAAGCCTCACTGCGTATGGTCAACTATAAAAACAAACGTGTGTGGGTGGGAGTGTGTTAAAGGTAACTTCATTAAGCCAAGTTAATGTTTGGTAGGGTAGGGTGGCAAGGGGAAGGCTGTTAGGGGTAGGCCCGTCAGAGTGTCATGTTAACAAAGTGTGTCAACCGCTCGAGTGTTGCAGCTGTACAGTCACCTTTCAACTCGCTGCATAAATGCATGAGGAGGTTGCTTCACAAAAGGTATACCCCTTGAGAGTGCATGAGGGGAAAGGGGTACCCTCATTAAGTCAGTCGTCACATAAAGTTCTTGCACACACATTTTGCATGCTGCTAAACTAATTTGGTTTGGTCGAGTGCGTCTGCGACATGGCTAAAGTTGAGACAAACGTTTAGCAAGTGCTACACCAACAACAAGAGGAGGAGCAGCAGCAGCAACGGGAAAGAAACAACTGCAAGGTGTTGCCCAGAAGCGTGTGCGACAAGTGCAATAGTTGAAGAAGCAGAGAAAATGAGCGGACAAAAAAGGAAAGAAGGAGAAAAAACGCCTCGAGTTGCTTCTAGTTTTTGCACTCTTGCGACGCGGCGGCGAATTAATGTGCATGAATTAAAGTTTGTCAACCTGTGTGTGATTGTGTGTGTGTGGGCGTCCAACGTGGGCACCATTTGCACTACCTCGAAACTTGGAAGCTTCATCCTTCATCCTTCCGGCTTTTGCGCTATGGCGATTTCGTGTTACGATTGCGAAATGAGCTCGTCGTGGGAAGAACTCATAAAAATGCTTTTTATTGTAGTTGAAAAGTGTCACCCCAACAGCAGCAGCAGCCTCTCCTTCTGGTCCTCCACCTCCCAGTCCCTCTCACTCTCCCTTGCCATGCTCTGTTTTTACGAGCAGCTGTTTTGAGTGTGCACTACGCGGGCGCTAAGTGAATGCGGCGTATGATTCATTTTTGAATACTTACTCAAATTCTGATTTCAGTTCAAGTTGGGGAGTTGGGCGATGGGAAGAGAACTAAAGAACTTGCTCTTTAGCGCGATTTGGGCATTACTATTTCATTTTACGACGGCCGCGTGCTATAAAATAAAAACGCCAAACCATAATTTCTTATGGCACAGTGCTGCCTTTTCCCTTGATTCGAGGCAGTAAGGGACATGGTTATGTTGCGAAATAGCTTTATTTTATAAGGTTTTAATTTCCCGTTCCTGATTTTAGTTTTGCAATTTTGCAGCTTAGATTTCATTTTATTTCCCTAGCGGAAAAATCGCAACTGATTAGCCAGCGTTCACTGAACCTGCGCGGAAAATTTGCTCGAAAATTGCCAAAACCGGAGCAAGCAAAAGTAAAATCAATGTAAACAGAAATTGCCTAGAGACCGTAGAGGCAAAGAGAGGCAAGCAAGAGATTATAATAAAAGAGAATCTATACCGTAAAGCGAATAAAAGCAGCAGCTTATAGTGTTTATTTTGCCAGCAACAAAACAATTACAGATTTGAGCATAAACAATAAGAAAATAGAATGTTATAAGAAGTGTGAATACCCTTCATATCAAATACAATCAACAATTGTTTTAAATCTTTAAACAATAAATTTTCTGAATTTCGAATTCCAAATGTATTTTTATTATCATTTCTTCCAATTCTTTTCTCAGTAGAGAGAGAGAGAGAATAGAAATAGCAAACTAGGCAAACAATAAAACACCAAATTGTGTTTTGTATATTTCCCCAGAATTCACACAGCAGGTAAAATTCTAATGCGAATGCGGTTTGCGGGTGAATCTAAATTTCCATCTCAATTTTAATGAAGCCTCAACGTGCAAAATAAATTCCCACAAACATAGATTCCCCCTTAGTTGTTGCTTATTTAACTTGGAATAGAAAAGAAGTTAAAGTTGCTCCTGCTCTGACCGTGCAGCCTTTCTTCTGGGCCATTTAACCACGGCTGTGTCCAATTAGAAAACGGCTCAGAGCTTTCGGCCAAACAATAAAATTGGCTACTTGAACGATACGACACGATTTGGCAAGCGAAGCCCAAAGGAGCAGCCCAGCAAATCCCAGAACTGGCCGAGGATTACCTCGTGGCAGCGACATGTGGCTCAGACAGACAAAGGACGAAGACGCCGACGAAGGCCACGAACTGCGGCAATTCCCGTAGGATAAACATGTAAATTAAATTATGCTCCTTCCATGCATATAAAACTACCAATCGAGCCAACAGGCACCAGGCCAACACGCCCCACAACTTGTACAACAAGCGAGAGCAACAACAACAACTACAGCAGCAGCCAGGTGAGTGTCAAAATGTTTGGGCTCCAAGAGCTCCAAGGTCAACAACAAAGAAAGAGAGGGGAGAGTGGGGGAGAGGGAAAGAGAGAGAGAGAGAGGGACCAAGATGAGGCGACACTAATGAAAATACTTGTCATGTGCTTGGGCTTCTGTTCTGTTTACCCAAGAGCTTCCCTCAGCTAGAGATGACAGAGACTTTGCCAGTTCCCTTGACATACACGCCGGAAACGGATTTCGTGCGTGACCTGAGACATTAAAATGTACGAAAAGACAAGCTCAATTTATAATCGTAATAGACACAGAGATGCGTGTATATTCAATCACTTGTTGAGGAAATTGACATAAGCAATATAACTATTATAAATAAGCACCCTATAAATACATCTTAGAAGTGGAGGAATACTTGTTGTGCAGGCTGGGACAATGAACGGGAATACAACTATTATACATTATAGTAGAACTGTATACAACCAAGTTATCAGCTAAATATCTATTCTAAATCTACTTTGAAACAGAAACTCATGAAGTGAAGAGTAACTGTTCGATATTGCTGGCATGAACGGGAATATATAATTATAATATTATAAAGTAATATATAATCAATTAATAATCATGCTTTCAAATATGTAAGCATATAACTGAAGGCCGTAAGGCACTGCAAGTGACACCCATATCATTCCAGATCCATTCTGGTGGATTCGTTGGATCGATATCGAAATAATAAACTGATTTGTTGTAGTTTCAATTAAATAATTATTTCTGAAATTCTCTCTGTTCCCGTGCCTCACTTGTTACTTCTTGCACGCACTCATCTCTCCCATCTCCCTTATTTGTTTTATTTTATTACGATAAGCATCTGCAGTCAAAGGTTGCGCCAGCTTATCCTCTTATCTTCCTGAGCATCCTTTCGCATTTGCCTTCTTATTTTTTCGGAATGATGAAATTAAAATAATTTGCCTTTGGCATTTTCGTTTGTTTTCGATTATGTTCCCCACTCTCCCTCTCTTTTTTTATTTGCCCATTGATTGAACGACTAACAGAGGCCTGGTTGATGCACAGGAATTTCAAGGGGGGCGAGACTGAGAGAGGGAGGGGGAGCAAGACCAAAAATAGCTGCTGCAACATGGCAACAATTGCAGCTAAAATATCAACAAGAGGCCTGGCTAAATATGTTGGCAAATGCGTGGTCTGTTTCGCTTGGTCAACGCGGGCGCGTGCTACAAAAATAGCCGCAAAACTATCCTGGGCGAGGCGCGAATTGGGTCATCCGTTGTGCAGTTGTTGTTGCAGTTGCAGTTGCATTTATTGTTGTTGTTGTTGTTGCAGCAGCGTGTTGCGGCTATTGAAAATTGTCGCCTTGTTTAGCAACAGCAACAGCAGCAGCAGCTGGCGCACAGTCGAGGGCGCAAATTTATCGCCGCCAACGAGCAATGTTGCCCGCTTGCATAAATTGATAAGCAATTTGCAACGTCAACAGCAGCAGCTGCAATGTGCAAGCGTAATGTGCAGAGAGGAGGGAGGGGTAGGGGGTGGGGTAGGCAAGATAGCGCTCCCTTTTGGCTAGCCGCACGGGAAATACAAAATACGCTATAAATTTACAGCTAATAAAGCAGAGTGCCGCTTGCCAAGCTGCAGAAAATGAGCTTCGTATCGTAGAGGGGCTGCAGCAGGGCTACAGCTCTTCATACTGATCTGCCCTCCCCCTTGGCTATACTACTGTCCTGCCATGCTCTGGCTCTGGCCACCTCTCCGTACCTCTACCTTTGCTACTGCCCCCATCTTTATGAAATATTCATGCTCCCCAACCAATTTTCTGTGCTCTCATCTTCGTCAGCACCTGATCCGTGGACAAGGCATATCGATATATATTGTACGCTCTGTTTACGGCGTGACGGAAATTTAATTTATTTACAGCTCAAGCAACAGTCGAGCGACCTAGGCCCAGTCGCCCAGTCCGATAGCATCGTCATCTGCTTTATTGCTCTTATTACACATGAGTGTCTGTTGCTGTGCGTGTGTATGTGTGTGTGTGTTTGCGGGGTCTGTATCGGGGTCTGTGGCGCTGTGGTTCTATTGACTTTCAATAAATTGACTTTGGTCAATTTGTACGTGTTGTAATCAGCAATCGTCGAGGCAGCGCTCAGACTCGCCACGACTTGCCTTGCATCGGGCTCACTGTGCGATTGACAGGCGTTGTCATAATCATATAATCATATAATAAGCTTATCGATATGATTATTATTACGCATACGCAGCGTTGCGTAAGGAATGGCAACTGTTGGCAGTCAAAGCGGAAGAGAGAGAGATGGAGAGAGAGAGAGAGGGGAGACCAAGAGGCAGCACTTGTAAGTGGCAGCAAAAGCGCAGGAATCAACATCAAACACACACAACTATATGTGTGCGTGTGTGTGAGTGCCTCAAGCGCAATCAGTTTCAAATTTTGCGTAGTTTACTTTGAACATTTCAAGCTGAAAATTGAACAAGCGAAGGATGTGGAAAAAGCATTGAGCAAAAGCAAAACTTAACTAACGATTATCGATGGCGAAAGAGGGAGAGAAAGAGAAAGAGACAGAGAGGAAAGGAAGCCAGTAAAATGAGGGTATCCTTTGGGGTATTTTTGCTATTTGCGTTGCACTTGCAAATCGAATTTATTGGGCCAAGATGAAATTGATGTGCTTGCAGCAGGAGCAGGAGCAACGCATTTCCCTCAGCTCAACTGATATCTCGAGCAGACACACCATTCCCTTTCCTCCCTTCCTGCATAACTCCCCTTCCATTTTGACTTGGACTTGCAGTAACGGCAGCTAGAAGAAGGTGGGGAGAAGGAAGTGGGAAAGAAGACTGAGAACGGTGTCAGAACCTCAATCGACATTCGCATCGATGTTTTTGGCGTGAGTGCGTTCGCGTTTAAACTTTCGCTAAATTGAATTTTTTATTACGTAAATATTGAAGTAGCTACCAAGGTTTCCCTTGTTCACCCCTTCCTTGCTTTATCCCACTCTCTCTCTCCCGTGTTCTTCCTTCTGCTGACATTTGCCTTTTCCTTCTACTTTTTGCACACTTTTCACAAGGATTTGCGCACGAACGCCTCAGAGCATGCTATAATATTTAAAGCAGCCCGACTTTTGTCTCTGTCTTCCAACTTCATCTCCACCTTTGTCCCTGTCTCTGTCTCCCTGCCACCGGTTGAGAAACTGGCGCTTTTGCTTGAAAATTTATGTGAGTTTTCTTCTTCTTCTTCTCCATCTTTTTTATGGCTTTTCACACCGTAAAGGAAGCACAGAGTGCACACAAAGAGTTGATAACACTTAAGTTGTGTGTGTGTGTGTGTGGGCGAACGCAAATGACAAAGCAATTAACCACAACACGAGACAGCAACGAGGAGGGGGGGGCTACAGGAGGTAGAAGACAAATATTTACAGTCGAACTTTATTAACAGACGAACTTTTCGCTGCGTCGTGATGTTCTCTACAGTATTTCATTCAAAAACTTTTAATTTCAAAGAGTTTACTAGTAAATCTCTTCATAAACAGCATAAGAATGTTTAATCTCTTTAAAGCATCGCAGAAATTGATTTCATTTTCTATGGATTTAGATCAAGTGTGGGTTGTACATACTCTGCATCTTTATCTGTATCTTTTTATCTATTGGTTTGGCGTGAAAAAATGCCAAGATTGCTTGAAATTGTTGTTGCTGTTGCGCTTATCTTTGAGCTTGAGCTGTTCGCTGATTTATGGCAAGTCGACGTTCTTCTCTTGCTGTATGCCCTGGCAAGGGGTCAAGGTTCATGGCTGTGCAAGGCAGACTGTGTGCCCCGACATCTTTACAAAACCTTAATCATCATCAGCATACAGCTTCATTATCATCATCATCATCATCATTATTATTATTGAGTGCGGTTTCGTTTGATTTTGCTGCTGATTATCGCAACAATTGGGCCAATATTCTAATTATTTTTGCAGCTGCCTCCTCAAGCCGCAACAGATTCGTGGCATAGAATAAAGCGATAAAGCGCGTGCCACGCACACACCGAAGCAGCAGGGAAAGGGTGGGAAGCGGGGGTAGAAGACATTCTCAAAGAGACGAATCGAGTGGGTAAAGCGAACGAGAGAAATTAGTCGCCGTTGAGAGTTGATTGAGTGCGGACTAAGCGAGAGGCGACTTGGCCTCGTTGTGGGTTACAAGGCGTGCACAAGCAGATGTCTCTGTCTCTGTCTCTCTTTTCTCCACACTACCACCCCCTCTTCTCTTCACATTCTTCACTCGCACGCGCTTCATTTATTTGCATCAGCAAAAGATTTTCGCAACATTTTTTGCAGGCACATTTTTCCGTCTACCGGGAAAATAATGAATTTTCACGCTGCCCTCGCTGTTGTTGTTGTTGTTGCTGTTCTGCCTATTGTTGTTTGTTTGTTGCACTATTTTGCTGTTCTTGTTGTTGTTGTTGTTGTGCATTTGTAGTTTTTTGCCATTTTTCACACGATGTCGCTTTATAGTTGCCAGCGCACTCCTCCCCAGCGTCATGAACTTGTCCCCAGTCTGACGCCTGGTCAAACCCAGGCCGACTGCTTTCTTCGTCCCTCACCCTCATTCCCCTACCCCCCATCTCACACTGGCTGTTGTGCTTTTTGCCAACTTTGCCGAAAAACTCCGCCGGCAGCGGCGCCGACATTGTCATTGCCTTTTCCTGCTGCTGCTGCTACTGTTGTTGTTGTTATTATTACTACTCTTGTTGTTGTTGTTACTGCTCTTGTTGTTGTTGCTGCTCTTGTTGTTGCTGCTGTTTCCTGACTGACTTTGCCGGCGTCAGCGCCGCCGGGAAAATTGCAATTGCAATTTAATTAAGCTGCTCGGCCGACCTCGACACGCCTCCACGCCACTGCTCCCTCTTATGCCACCCACTCCCCTCTCTTTTCCTGTTATCTCTCTCCATCGATAGGCGCATTCAAATTGTTTAGGACTCAATTTCCGTTAATTTTTACACAGTGAAAATGTCGGCATTTTCCTTTTATTTTTTCGTTTCTGGCCCTTTGAGCTGGCATAATTAAAAGTTGTTTTTAAAAAGCTTTTACGACTGGGGGAAAAACAGAGTGAAATAGGCTGCGAATGGGGTCTTTAGAGAGCACACTATAAGGGATAATATCTTTTCGATTTGACGTGTTTTTGACATTTAAATTTTAGAGTCAAAACTGAAAGCTTTAATAAATGGTTCCTTATGCTTTAATACAAGAAGCAGAATCAGCTTAAATTTAAAGCTCTTTTTTAAATTTGAATATAAGAAAAATTCCGTTTTTTATCTGCAGAAACTTCTATCATAACAAAGATAGATGTTTTTGATTGCCGCAAACCTTTTGCCGACAGCTACTGACAACGTTTGCTAACTAAACCCACCTCAAAACGGGTGCCAAAGGATAACTGCATCCATGCAAAATGCAGAAATCTGCCAGAAATATTCCAGCTTAAGGGGGAATCAACGCTTTTTGTGGCCTACCACGCTTGTTGTTGTTCTGCTTGTTTGCTTGCTCGCTGCATATTCAAGTGAACACAAGACCTTCGCCATGCCACTTTACACTACACTACCCATGGCTGCCGCACCTCCTCCTCCGACACCGCCACCGCCTCCTCCTGCAGCTGCTTCTCCTCTTGCCCGGCATAAACAGATTCCATTTGGCGCTTTCAAATGGTAACCAACTGTTTGTTTACGCTGTGCGCATTTTATTTTTGGCACGCTACAAATCGGAGAACTGAAGTGGGCAGAGAGAGGGAGAACAAGAGAGAGAAAGGGAGAACGAGAGAGAGAGAGAGAGAGAGAGGGAGACAGCAGCGAATCTCGACGCATGTTGAGGAGTCGTCTTTGGAATTCTTTGTGTGTTCCGAAACGAATTTCTGGCATTTTTCAGCATATGTTGACTCCAATCGATTGTGGCACGCTGCTCCATACCCACAAACACACATACACGCACAAACACATGTTCACACACACACTAAGAGTGATAGAGGGGGGCAGGAAGAGGCAATGCCAGCCAAATTCCATCAGTTGGTTTTGTGGTTCCCAGCGGATTCATCATAATACTCAGCTGAATCTAATGAAGACCAACTTTTGTTGGGGTTTCCACTGTTCCCACTGTTCTGCTTCTACTATCCCTCGTCCTGGTGTTTCCCTACTGCGTCGTCATCAACACCTCGCATTATCCTAATCGTGGTTAACGAGACCCTACGCGGGTCTGCGGTGCACGACGATCCTGGGCACAATCGCCACTTAAACCACTTAAAAACTTTAAATTGTCTTATCGACATGATGACAGCCACAACAACAACTATAACAGCAACAACAACAGCACGAAAAGTTACAACAACTGGCCACAATTTCAATATGTGCTGGCAAAAAGGGGGAACAAGTGAGAAAAGCCGCAGAAAACAAAAATTTCACTGCATCTCCCTAAACTACCTCACCATCTCTCTCTATCTTCCTCTGCATAGCTGTCTCTCTCCCTCTGTATAGCTGTATCTCTATCTCTTTTGCTCTTTTTATCACTCCATCTCGCTTGCTCTAGTTTGCAAGTGCAACATAAAACGACGACAACAGTTGCCTGCTTGTGGTAACGCACTGACTGCCTCTGCCCTCCCCCGCTCGCATTTTCCCACTCTCTCTCTATCTCTCCCACTCTTTCTGCCTCTGTGTGTTGTGCATAGTGTGGTAAACAATGGGGAAATTAGTGCAAATGGCGCACAAATGAAAAACCAACGACGTACATCGAATTTGGTTTCGGACAGCGAAAAACAACGCAAAAATACCATTTAAATGTGACAAAATGTAAATGAAAGAAAGTATTACAGATGCCAGAGCAAAAGAAAAGAGGGAGAGGGAAGTGAAACGTTATATAGGCGAAATTATCAAAGCCACAACTGAATACACTTTGTACAAAGAAGAGCTTAGCAACATTTAATATTTATAAGGATAAAAATAAAGTTTATTAATTATTTTACTAGTATATATATATGGTATCAGTTCCTTTTGAAAAATAGAACTGCAATTAGATCATATAATACCTTAGTACACCCCCAAATGAATATACTGTATATAATCAATTCAATTTGTATTAATATCAATATTCTAAATAAATTTCTATAGTTATACATTCATAAATTCTATTAATTCTCAATATATTCGCTATATACATTACAATAACTGCATAACATTCTGCACCTTGCTGGCTTGCTAAACAAATATACCCTGCATATGCGTAGAGTATTTGAGGTTTTTCCTATTGTGACTGGCAACTAAATTTTGACAATGCAAACGACAGACAAAGCGGGTGTCAGCCACAAAGAGGCAGACACACACACACACACATAAGAGACGCCACACACACAAAGATATATACGCACACAGACACATGTAAATAAAGTTTGTTTGTGGCTAAATTAGTGCGAATTGTGGGCGTGGTTTGACGCCCAGCAAGCACTCCCAACTCATGTCGCCCCAACCAAAACTAAAAAGGAAGGCACAGCCAAGTGAAGCAGACACAACTACAGTAATTACTCGATAATTGCACAAGAAAATGCATTAAGGAATGTTCTTAGAAGAACTCCAGTTGCTTTCTTTATAATAGAGATCTAACTAGTGGTACTTTATATGTTATGTATATTTAATAGATATCATTATTAAAGCGCACTTTACTTCTACAGTCTGTACTTACCATAGTTATGATTTATTTGTGGAATAAGACTTGAGATCTTTTTAAAATTGTAAATTAAAATTTACAAAGGTTTTCACTTGCAAACGACACGATACTCTCGGACTGTCAATAACTTCCTTTTTTGCAGTTAAAAGTTCTGACACAGAATGTGTCGTAAATTGCTCAGTGCAAAAGAAAAGAAAAATACTAGTTGTTGTAGTGGCTCATATAGACGGATTTTTCAAGAAAATGGCTGCTGCTGCCTCATTATACTCTTGCAGAGGGTATGCCACTTTGGACTAGGAGTTTTGCAACGCATAGAAATAGATGCATACTAACCCAATCTTCATCGGCATCGACAACGTTGGATATTAAGGCATTTCTATTTTACGGCATATTAGAAACATATAAGAAACGGTCACTTTCAATTTTGAATGTTATATATAGCAGACAACCTATAACAAACTGTTCAAACTTTCGCTGAAAACAGGTAAGGGTATCTTAGCATCTACTTGACCAAGGGAAGCTTTCCTTCTTGTTTGGCTTGTACCTTTTGGTTACATTGCACTGCACTCGTGTCAGCTGGGCAATCAGCTACAAACACTAGCCACTGCCTGCTGCACCTACACACAAGTTCGGAACAGAGAAAGCAAAGCAAAGGGGCTAGAGGGATGCGAGGGGAGTGAATCGTTTACTTAACTGACCCTGGAGCTTGTGGACGCAATCGTTGCCATTAGAAATTCGCATGGAGCAGGCAGCTCTAAAGAGAGAAAGACAGAGAGCTCACAGAGGAGCTGCCTCAATCTCATCCTGTTGTGCTGCAATGTAAACTGACACACACACACACACACACACAACGAGGCCATTGTTATTGGCATTTACTGCTGGGCTTGCGTGCAAAATTGCTTTCCTGGCCAAACGCCGTTGGAGCAGTTTCCTGTGCTATTTTCCTTGTCTTAGCAGCGGTTGCCTTTATTAATTTTGTTCCGGCGCTTTGGCCAAAACGGAGGAACTGAAAAGGGAAGAGGAGAGAAAAGGAAGGGAGGTGGGTGGCATAGAAAACGGCCACAAGAGTTTTAGTTTTATTGATTTTAGATTTGCTCGTTGTTTTCTCGTAATGCGCCGCTTGCCGCGTCTCGTATAGAGAATGAGTGCATTCACCTCAGGCGGAGCCCCTTTCCATTTACTTCCACACCCCCATCCACCATTTGGGCCATAAATAATGCAGTGTCATGATAGGGCGCCACACAAATCTACTTATGCCGTTTGTTTTTGTCGGCCATCTCACTGATTTACGACGCCCTCCTCCTCCGTCCGCCTACTCCCTCAACTGGACAGCGTCCAACGATCCGATCTCCTTCTCTTTCCAATTAAATAATTTATAGTATACGAGTATAGCTTAACTGCTGCCCCAATCAAATCACCTGAATGCTTCAAGTTCCGAGCCTGATTTCTAATTCAGACCTCATCAGGCGATTAGGCTGCCAATTAAAAAGGCGCCCAGCCAAAGTTAGATTTAATTAAACTTCATTTCAAATTCAATACAAACTTTTCTTCCTCTTTTTTTTTTGTCGGCTCATCCACGAAAACTTTTGGCCTGCGTAACTTTTTCATCAAATTTGCAAAATGCAATCAAGTGCGCATTAATGTATGCTACACTTTTTTACAGGCTCAAAAACATAGACAGCTTGAACAAGTTAATTTTAAAACTGGAAGTGGAGGCCAACATGTGCTAAAATTAATATTAGTTGAAGAGGAACATAATAAAGTTCTTAACAAAAATTAAGAAAAACTGCTCTAAACAGTGAATATCAAAAAAGTTATGTATGAAACTGGTTACCATATTAAACTTTGCAGCCTTCTCTCTTGTATCTCATAAATATGATAGTCCTAATATATCAAAGACGAACAAAACGAGAAGTATTGCCTCCTCTTTTCATTACTACTTTCCTGCTAATTAATTTTCAAACCTTTTCGCTGTTAGAGAACACAGAAAATTTGAGATATATTAAATTTCAAACAGAGCAACTACAGAATCCGCAGCTCTGGGGCAGTTGCTGCAGTTGGCTCTAATTGCCACAACTAATTGCAACAATTGGGCAGGCAGCAAATTACAAAGCAGGTGTGTGTGCCTGCGCTCGTGAGGAGTGAGGAGTACAGATGAAACATACCTAATGAGTCACTGTGCTCTGCTCGCTGCACTTCTCATTCGCAGCTCAAAACTTGAAGCAATTTGTCAACGTTTCTTCGAGTAATTTCCGGAATGCCATCACAAATGGGCGAATAACGGAATGTGCCACGACAGGTAAAGGTAGCAGGAGATAGAGGGGGGTAGCGTGCAAATGCCATGTGAAAAATGGCAAAGTGTCAGAGGAGGAAAGCTTCCCTTACTACTCTAAGGCTGCTCTGCACTCCAGAGGGAAGCTTAAACATTTCGATCATCGTGAGCCTTTTAAACTAATTGAATTCATGTTTTATTAATTACGGCTCAAAGAAGAACAGACCAAACCAAGAGCAAGAGCTGCCCAAACCAGAGCGAAACCAGACCGAATTTCCGGTACACACACATACGCAGCTCGTAAATAAGCGATTATGTTAAAGGACACACACGCACACACTGCGAGAAAGAAGCAGGCAAGCGTCCCGCAATGGCTACGGGCTGCCAGTTGTCCACATTCATGCAAAATGTAAGGCTCAAATGCAAACACAACATACACAACTCTTGCTGTTCCCCTTCGTACCTCCCTCCCTTCCCCAACCTTTAGCACCCTACGCATATCCAACACACACACACACAACTCTTCCTACTTCTTGCCTCTAATCCAGACATATGCTGCCATTTACTTTTGCCTGACTAACTGACTAAATATCCCTTTTACACCGGAAAAAAATACCAGTCCTGGCTTGTTATACCTGTTGTCCATAGCTTAGCAGTGTATTATGACTTTATGCTAACTGAAAATGTATGTAGGTATATAGCAGACAGAAGGAGGTATCTGCCTTACAGTGCCAACAGTCCAACAAATATAGTAAATTCTGTTTGTCTATTCATATCTCGAAGACCTCAAGAGCGTGGGCTATTAAATTTGATGACAAACAGTCTTATTATTATACACAAACAAACAATTTATTATAAATAATCCACGCCCTGTGTTGCCCCCGTAAAAATTAAGGTGTTATTCTATATAAATTTGGTTGCTAACGTATAATAAACATATCAGTTATTTAAGATATTCATTTAATAAAAAACCTATTTCCATAGCCGGCATATCTCAGTCGGGCATGCTCAACTCTAGTGTTCTTACTTGCTTATATAATAAGCTTGTTAAGGTGTTTCGCTTTGAGTGTAGAAACTTTCTATTGAGCTATTAAAAGTGGAATTTACTTTTGTTGCGAGTCTTTTTGCTCATTCTCTGGTTTCCTCCCAGTTCAATTAGCTCTAAAGTAATCTCCTCTTTTTACGCTTGCCATTCTCATGTTTCCTCAAAAAATGTAGCAGGATAAAGAGAGAGAGAGAGAGAGAGAGAAAGAGAGAGAGTTCTATCCAACTAGTTGCCGCACACTTAACCAAATTGCATTCATTGGAACTGCAAATGGAAATGGAAGTGGACAGCGGAAATGAAAGTGGACAGGGAGGAAGAAGTAGAAGTAGGGAAGGAGAAGGGGAAGGGGCTGCTAGCAAACTTTCGAGAGTTGTGCAAAGTTCTTGCTCAGTTCCCCAAAGGCTAAGCTCATGTCAAGCCCCCCTTTTTGCTGGTCAAGAGGGCGGACTTTGTTTCGATTAGTTCGATTTTGTTTTTACTCGATTTGCGGCGGCAGCACGCCTCGTGTTGCGCCTCCTCGAAACATTTGCCACAAATTGAATATCAGCTGCCCCTCTCCCCCGCCCATTCCGTATGCAAATTGCGAAGCGTTGTGTCCAGGCAAATAGCAAACTGAGACCTCAAGTAGAACGCTCTATCTCTCTACTTCCCCACTTTCCCCTGCCTACTAGACAAATACTTTAATTACTTTTAGTCAGCAGCGTCGCCTTTGGGAGCCGACAGACTCCCCAGTCTTCTTGCCTGCTGTCTCTGGCTGTCTCTTCTCTACCGCGTCTGTCTGACATTTTTAAACGCCCGAGGTGAAATTGAAAAGTTCAACTGCAAAAGGGCGCACGATGTCAATGTCCTCTTGCTGCAGACAGCGTCCTGGAAATATTAACAAGTTGACTGTGACCAAATATTTATGCAAAAGGCAGTGACACAGCGGAGAAGAGAAGTGCAGAGTGCTGGGGGAGGGGAGGTGAGAAAAGGAGCCACACTGCGGCGTTGACAGTGTCCAGTGATCGAAAAAGAAAAACCTTTAGCCGAACTGCAAGATGCTCTATTAAAATTTGAAGTTATCAAGAATTATAATCATACAAACCCAAATTCAACTCGTACTCAATGGAATTTAACTGAAACTAATAGAAAATTTCCATTTTATTCCCATCTTGTTAATAGTTTTATGTTTTATGACATTCACGTCAATGCAATATGTTATTTCTCCAGAAATGTAATTTATTTGGCTTTTATTTAAACGATAAGAAAATTTGGAATATTTAAACAGACAGCACAGCACAGACAACGTACGCATCGCATTTATTAATATTTATTATCTGCAGCATCAGAGCGGTTCCGTCTCTGTATATTTATGATATCTCCAAGTGTGTGGCACACATCCTTCCCACACACAACGACAAAGCCAACTCGGCAGAGTATAATAAAGTTAACCAAGCTGACACACACAGGCACACACACCGGCATATAGAAGGAGACAGGGACATGTGAGCTCTGTGTGTGGGCGTCAAGTGGCCTGTGGCAAATGTGGTACGCAAAAGGTGAAAGGTTCTCGAGAGCACAAAATTTAAAATGCCTTTTAGAGAGAAAGAGAGTAAGTCAGAGAGAGGAAGAGTAGGGGGGACCGGGGATGAACATAACGAGTGCAAAAAGGACACAAACCAAAATTTGTCACGCTGAATAAACACAGCCAGAGCCGAGCTTAAAGTGCGCAGCACATCAGGCAGAGAAAGGGGGAGAGGGAAGGGTGGCGGAGCACTCAGTGTGCAAGCGAGAGACACTTAGGATTTTCCTTTTAAATTCATGAGTTTTTTCTCTGTCTGTCTCAATAGATTTCACTCCTAAAAGCTTTGACCAGGTTCCGCCCACTGTGCAATCAGAGCGGTAGCAATGCATGTTTCTACCTCCCCCCTCCCCTCCCTCCATCGCATTTATTTGTCTTTTAGTTTCGAATGACCCCGACCTGATAAACAACAACAAACAAGAAGAGAACAAGAACTGCAACAACAAGCTTACCAATGATGGACAACAGTTTCCACTGTCTAGAAGCAGCAAAAGCACCTGACAATTTCCAGCTGAATGACAAGCTGTGTCAGTATCTTTCTTCCTCTCTCCCTCCCCATTCTCCTTATCTATTTCTACAGTGGGCGTGGCACGTGACAAAGCTGCATTGAATGGACTTTAAACAGACTGCAGCTGAACAAAGACCGCTTGTTTGTCTGCCCGTCTGTCTGCATGCCAGAGGAATCAGATACAATCATTGATTTGTTTCCAAAATTGTTCAAGTTTCAGGCATGTCTTCAGTTGCAACTTTGAACTCTAATTGCAACTGCAGAAGTTGCATAAGAAGGCTATTTAATTGAAATACAATGTGGAGACGATATTGCAAATGCAAAATAATACGGTACAGCAACGATATGAAGAACAAGAATACACTTTAGACCATCTCATTTATGACTATTATGTGAATATAGTCTTATATATAATGTATATGAATAGTTGTCTCGCTCTATCAACTCAATACTTTTATTTTACTTATTTATTTATTTTGTTCTTTATTATTTTATAATCTTTCTTGTAATCATTTCATAGCGCAGTCATATGCAGTCATTATTATATTTATATTCGTAACTATCTTTTACTAATTCCCATTTAACATTCTTAAAACCTCAAAATTCACTTCTAAGCACGTTCATTACCCAGTTAACACTGTAAACCAAAGCAGCAACAACAACAAACAACAACAACGCATATTGACAAACAAGCAGCAGCAGCAACAACAAGAACAAAGCTCATTAATTTGCCAGCTAAATCAGAAAATGCAATAAATGTTTAAGACCCGCATGAAGCATGTTTGCATTCCCGTGTGTGTCGCTGTGTGTGTGTCTGCACCCTAGGCAAAGGCACCTCAACTGAAGCGAACCATGTCTGCCAAGGGCGTGGCATGCTTAACACACCGCACCCCACCGCAGCACACCTCCCTCTCACTCCCTTTCCCGCCTCATCTCTCCCCTCTACACTGTCTAAGCGCTCTCCTATCCGTCTCACGTAAATGGCAAACGTTGTTCTGTCAACGACTTCTCATCATCATCGCCGTCATCGTCGTCGTTGCCGTTGCCGTATGCTAATTTCCGTGGCCGCTGTTGATGTCTCCGTCTCTGTCTCAGTGTCTCCATGTCTGTGTCTGACGACACTCAATGAATGAGCTCTCGGTGAGTGCATGAATGAGTGCCCGCTTTATAGTACCTAAGCAAGGGGAAGGGGCCACTAATGTGAGCTCTGCAAATAGCCGAGCAATAACAAACTTGACGTTGGCTAATTCGCCATATCGAGCTTTATCGGCCTGCGTTGCATTCCCCATTCCCCTCTTCACTAAAGTGTGTACTTAGTTAACAGCTCTGCCATTATCAAATATGGAGAATGGGGTATGGTTATGCCTGTCCTTTGATCGAACATATTGTAATCGTAAATGTTAATGTCTGATAAAGAAATTTGTGTATACCGTGTGCACAGTGTGATTCATTATCAGTAGATATCGAAAGCACACTCTTTCTTAGTCATGCTCCCCCACAATTCTCTTGTTCTTGCTTCTCTTCGTCTTTGCATTCGTCCATAGTTTCAATTTTCATGTACTTTTTCTTCTTTTCTTAGCTGAGTTTGCACTTTACCTGCTCATTGTTTCAAATGTGCTGCCTAACTCTCAATCACACTCTTCCTCTCCCCAACTCTCTTCACACCTTCAAATTTATTACAATGTAAAAGGGGTACAAGGAAGGGAAGGTAGGCGTGGCAATGCGCGTGTTCTGCACCTGCCGTCGGCGGCAACGACGGCGGCTTCCCAAAAACGAAACGTGACCATTTGCGCAACGTGCCCGCAATGACAGTGTCGTTCTCCGCGTCTCACTCCCACAGTGTCTCAGCTCTCTTCCACCAAAAACAGAAAGAAATAAACGAGCAGAAACAGTTATTAGGGGTACTCGCGACGAATATTTAATACCCTTGCAGATTTCTATGCGAGATTAGCCGATAAAGGAAATACATTTTTAATTTTTCAATGTGATTTATGAGTTTTCTGGTTCTTTCTTTGATTCCTACATTATACCATAAATGTTTTCGAATGAGGTATCTCTTTCAATAATTCCAATAGTTCTATTGTATAATACACTATACCATGCCTCAACTCTTTGCACAGTTCCAGATTAAGAACTTAATTTGCATAAAGCACAACGATGAAAGTAGCAAAGAACTCAAGTCCTCAGCTCCTCTATGTGCTTAAGGATTTATGTTTTTATTTATATCTCATTTATGATATCGCAAAGATTTCTCCGAAATTTATTACCGTCCCCCTACAAAACAACACTCTGCAAATAAAACTTATTTCAAATTCAATTAATCGCCCAAGTTCAGATTCAAAATTTCTAGATTCATAACTCAAGTCTAGCCGTAAAAACTTTTACAGAAGAGGATTACACAATACCGTAGACACAGACACACACAGATATATGGATATATAAAGTACATATAAAGTGGCAACTACTTAGCACAATTTGCACAGCATTCACAGCATCTTCTTGCCACGTTTTACGCCTCGTAGGAAAATTTACTGACGCATTTTGCGGCACTTGAAATTAATAATATGGGAAAAGTCATAACCAGCCATCAATTGGGCGCCCAGTAGGCCATTATTTTAGCCACCCCTCCCCTACCCACCCCACCCTTCTGTCACTGCCTTAGAGATTGTTGCCAATGGATACTTCTTCTGCCATGTAAATTTTCATATATCGATCCATAAGCAAGTGACTGTAGGCGTTGTCGTTCAGAGGGAGCAAGGGTGGGGGAGTGGCAGAAAGAAGGCATGAAAAACACTTGAAGCAGTGCCAATTATTTCATATTTTTGTTGTTCTATCCAACAGCAGTAGGAACAGCAGCAGCTGCCGGCAATTTGCCAGCTCCAAGCAACTCTCAAATTCAAGTGATAACAGGCGATATGGGAATATGATGCTGTCAAGTGTTAGCTATATAGAACTATAGATATACACTGTATATACTTAATTGATACTTGGATTATGCTGAATATAGAACTACAAAATATAGACGAGAGAGACACTACAATGTCTGAAAAGTTTGTTAAACTTTAGAATTATTCTGAAGGGAAATATAGAAAGGCTTCGCAATTCAAAGCTCTAACTCCACTATCTACTTTAATATACATTCTTCAATTATACCCTGTAAATATATTCCCATTTTGCTTTTCAATTTTGTTTCTACTTATCCCATTCAGGTTATGCAACTGGCAACAAAATGCAAACACAATAGTCGAAGGCAGGAATATCAAATGCAGCAGGCAGGGCAGCGCCTGCCTCCAACCACCTCAGCCATCAGTTGCCATTGTGTGCACTCCAATTACGGGGCACAAGTTGCAACTGAAGCCGTGTAGCAGCAGCAGTTGTAGGCAGAGGCGGAGTCAGTCGGATCAGCAGCACAGACCAGAGAGTTGCAGTCTGATTGTGATAACAAAAACTTAATCAAAAATGTGGAAATAAGCGCATAGACATAGATACATATAGATGAACTATATATAGGTCGGGCCTAGACAGGTAGGCGGGCGGTTGCTTGTCCAGGAGACGACGCCCACTTCAGTTGCATTTTCTGCGAAAATAGAAAATTGCATAATTGAAGGATCTACGCTCTGGGGCAGCTCAGCAAAGAGAGAGAGAAAGAGTGGGGGGAAGGCAGACTGACTGTTTGCACAGCGGTTGCATGCCACAAGCGGCGGCGTCGTCGGCAGTAGTTTTCATGAAAATTCTGGCGCTGTTTCCGCCTTTTGGCATTGTTTGCTGAAATATTGGTCAGCGGTTTTTGGGTGAACCAAGCGACGCGACTGCCAAGTGGACATGGACCTTTCCCTCCGACTGCAACTGCAACTGGACCTGGACCTACACTGTGCTTTAGCTACCATTGTTGCATAGTTGTGGGCGTTGCACGTAAAATATTGACACAGTTGCTGCACAACTCCTGCTGCTCCTACTGGGAGTGCGCGTCGTCAATTTACGTAAGTAATGCCCGGCAAACTGCACACACAGTGAAGTAACTTTACTTTACTTTCCCCCCTCGTGCAAAACTTGATTAACTTTTTGCTGCAATCGCGATGGGGCACACATAAATCAGAGACACTCTAACAACAACAAAGGAAGGCGCCTCCCTGCGTGAGTTACGTGCTCAACTTTTCAACTGGCAACGCAGCTCGAACTGCGCTTGACTTCATCATTATCATCAGCTTCTGCTGCTGCTGCTGCTTGAGCTTTGCTCATCAGTCATTCCGTGGTTTGCTGCTGTTCACACATTTGTCTTGGCGGCTCAAGGTCAAGGCTCTCGTGTTGCCCAGCCTCCTCTGACAGCAAAGCAACAACAAGAAGTGAATGTGAAAAGCTGAGCGAGAAATGCGAGCAAAAGCAAATTCTCATCATCATCATCAGCTGTCAACATTAGCAAACTGGAAAAAAGCGAGCAGTGTAGTTGACCTGCTGCTGCTCCTTCTCCTCCTGCTCTTCCTCCTTCTGCTCACTTACCTCCTTCATCAGCTCTACCCCTCAGCTGCCCCTCAACACAACCCTGCGCTGGTCTAATGAAGCGCATTTCCCTGCAAACATTGAACTTGGACAATACGCATTGTGTGGCAGCTACACTGAGAGAGATGTGCAGACAGTTAAGGCGAATCAAATGTTTCTTTCACTGTATAACTGCAAGTATATTTACATATCTTCATCTGTATTTATATATTATATTTATATCTTTATCTGCATCTTTAACCCCAAACAAGTAAATGTTAAAGTTCTTTACTTCTCTCACAAATTTCTCGCAATGCACACACATGTACCTAGTAGCGGAATACACAGACAAACAGGCCCAGGCCAGACAATGGGCACACCATATAAATTATTAGCTGGGGCCAAAAAGCGTCGCTAAAGACTTTTTATTTGACTTTGTCTCGAGGCGTTTCTTCATTTATTTCATTTCAGCTTGTTGTTCTGGTGCTGTTCTTCTGCTTCCTCTTCTTCACGTTCGTACTTCATTTTTATCATATTTTTCACATTCACATTCATTCATTCCCTCATTGTGTGTGTGCGTGCGTGTGTGTGTGTTTGTTGTGTTGTAACTTGTCTTTTGTGCCATTTTCTTTCGTATGCTTTCATTTTCTCTATTTAACTTCTGGTATTACTTACTTTTTATTACTTTTTGTTTCTGCTTCGTCCCCTTTGTCGCATTGTTTTCTGTCTATATGTTTACTCTCTCTTTCTTCCTTTCTTTCTTTCTCTCTCTCTCTCTCTCTCGCGCTGTCTCTGTTACTATATCTTTCTTACTATCTCTTTCTATACATCTTCATATCTCTTTCTCCCTTGTGAACTTTATTTCCCTTGTCAGTCTGTGTTTTAATCTTTCTAACTACATCAGTATATTCTGCTGTCTATCTCTCTCTATCTCTGTACATTTCTCCCTTCCTCTCTATCAGTTTTACTCTACTTCTCTCTCTTTCTCGCCCTCTCTTTTGCCATACTATCCAACATGTACGCTTCTCTTTCTATCGATTATGTCGATTTTATGGGCAATTTTGCTATTAATACAAGTACAGTGGAACCTCGACATCGGGAACAGTGGGTAGATAAGAAGAATTTACTATCGTATTCGCCTTTTTTCTATTACTTATTATTTGTTCTTATATTTTCACTGATTTTCAATTGAAAGAAAGTCTCCTAATAGAAATACATCAGTCTTCTTCACCTTTACTTGTTCCTCTTCGTCTTCGCGTGTGCCCACTGTATGCAGTTTAAGTATCAGCTTTCATATTGCGAATATGTTTTATGTCATGTGGTATGAAAACTCCATTAGCTAATTGCCTCCACCAAACAAGTTCAATTCTTAAACAAAGTTTATGCTTCGCTCCGCCTCTTCTGCTTCTACTGGGCTTCATCTTTTACGCTTCTCTTAATTTCTCTTGCTATCTCTCTCTATCTCACTCTCTCTATGCATCTCTCTTTCCCTCTGGGGGGTCTGGCCCTGTCACAAAGTTTACTTCAAACGCAATTATTTCGCTTAATTGTATTTTTGTGTCTGCTTTTGGCTCCCGTTTTGTAACGGTTTTCTTCTTTTTTTTTTTCTTTTTTTTGTTGAGGGGTGTGGGGGGTTGGGGACTTTGGGAATTTCTCCAAGGGGCGCTTTGACAGCAGCTTCTCAAACATTTTCATCACGCTCCACGCAGTGCTGCAGTGTGGAGAACTGTCAGGCTTTATAATTTTAATAATTTCGTCATGTCTCTTTCAATTAAAGTCAGTTTAGTGTTTTGCGGTTAACATTCTTCTTTTTTTTTTGTTTCTTCAACCACCCCGAGTTCAGAGAGGAGATATTCTGATTAATTATGCGCAGGCTGTTTATGCAAATTCACTTTAAGGGTTAATCACTATTTTCACAAGTGTGGCCTAAGCCCCGTTGAGACTACGAGCTAATGCTAATGGGCCTGTTGGTCGGGGGCTAAGCGGACGATAATGCAGGGAATAATCTATTGAGTTATTTAGCATATATAAAGAGATATTAACTGGGCTCCCTCTACAGATATTTAGCATATAAATAGAGACATTAACTAGTTTGGTTTTTGCTTTGTTCTTATGATTACCACAACTTGTAGGGCTTCACTTTGATCTGCTTCTCTTAATCTTCCTCCTTCCAGCTTAGCTTAAAGTCTTCTGATGAAATCTCTTCATTAGTTTAATGTGCATTTGTTATTGTTTTTTTCTCTAGTTTTTTTCTTATATTTAACAATTTTATAATTAGGCACAGCTGCTGTTTGCGGCTCTAAATCGATTTTGCATCTGCAGCTGTTTGAAATCTGAATTTTACTAGTACAACTTTTTTCTTCTGGTCTTCAGCAAAGCGCACTTAATTCACATTTCTCATCCCTTTTTACAGCGGGGTTTGCAGCAGGGGGAGGGGAGGTTGAATTGGAATTACATATTTTAATGCGAATTTGTTTGCCAGCTGGCAAAGTTTTTGGCTCAACAGCCCCCAACGACTAATGAAATTATGGAGAGCAACAAACGCAAAACTTTTTGTGGAGGAAACCCCACGATCCCTTGCTGCCTCTGCTGCCCTTTTGCCACCTCACTCCCCTGCCTTGCCACAGCTGGGCAGAGAAGGAGAAGGGGGGAGAGAGGAAGCTACACACAGCAGCCGTTGTAAATAGCTCATTTTACTTGCATAATTTTACAAGTTTTTAATCAACTTGCCGCGGGGCAACGACAATGACAGCGACAAAGCCAAACTCGCGGTCAACTTGACTTCTGTGCAACGGTCTCTCGCATCCTGTTTGACACCTCCCAACCCCCTTGTTTGCTCTCGCCCTGCCTAACTGCCTGCACCCGCGCAGTTGTATTATAAAATTTGATAGAAAAAGTCAAATGAAAAACACAAATTTGCCAGACTATGCTTTAGATTCGTTGAATGAGGCAAAAATTGTAATAAGGGGCAAGATTTTGTGAATGGGACCAATGAGAATATGAAATACACTTACTTTTAACATATAATGTGGCATTTCTCCTCTCCTGTATCTTCTCTCTTATCTTTCTAATCACTGATAAATACTTTTCCCGCAGCTTTACCAACATTACAAACCTATCTCTTACTTCCCTTTACCTTCTTCTCTCTACTTGCCAGCCCACATTGCGCATGCGCAACGTTTGCCCAACTTACTCTACTCTTCTTGCTGCTTGCCACCCTTCACTTCTTATAAAATATGCGCCTGGCTGAGAGGAAGGGTGCAAGTTAATAATATTTATAAATAAAGTTTGTACCATTGACGATTTTAATATGGCAAATTCTTGGCCCACCAACTCAAAGAGGATGCTGTAATCCGTGGCAAACTTTTGCAGCTTCAGTCGAGGAGGCACAGCAGCTAAAAGGCTTGAGAGATTGGGACTAAGCCCCGCGGCAAAGGGCAAAGTTTTGGCAACGTCATGTAAGCTTACACACACACACACACATACACATACATTGCTTGGGATCCAGCTTAGACGACAGCCAAATGATGGCAAAATTGGCCAAATAACAAGCTGAAGAGCACAACAACTATAAATAAATACTTCCTTTCTGGAGATGCGAATCAAGGACATGGCAGACAGGCTCAAGACTGAGCCTTTGTGCATCTTTGGCATATCTCCAATTTGTAACTCAAGTAGTTGTCTCTCTACTCGATATCCCAAAGCAAAGAAGAAAATCCGCATAAAACAGCGCAAGCAGCAGCAAGAAGTTAAAAAAAGAACGGACAACATTCTTGCCAGCCACAACTTTTATCGCTATTTTAACTGGAAACTAGCGATATAACAATGAAATATAGCAATATAATAACTGATCTGATATGAATTAAAAACTGAAAGAACTGTAAAAGAGAAGCAAACAACTACGAAAAGAGAATGGGCAGCACAACACATCCTGCCATCTAAAATGATATCAAAGTGACATAAAAGCAAAGCATTCGCCACGCCCATTGCCCACAATCGCCCCCCCCCCACCAACGTGAACGACAGACAAATGGCATAAAAAGGATGTGACTTTACCTCTTCCTTAGTACAACAAGCAAAAAAATACAGAAAAAAGGACTTGGATTACCTTTTTTTATTTCGCATTTGGGATGGCTGCTGATGTTGGGCATGGCAACAAGGGGCGTGGCCGCATACACACACTCTGTTATATTGCTGAAAATGCTTTAAAGCCGCGCCAGGCATGGAGCAGTGTACAGGACAGTCCCTTTCCACCTCCCCCTCAATATTTGCACAACTGGGATTTGCGGGCAGTGGGATAAAAGAAACGAAAGTCGGGTATTTTATTTAAATTTCGTTCATTTTAAGTTGATTTGGCAACTGGATTAGTTAGGGTCAACTGACGTCCCTGCATGGGGTGACAGGGCGGGGGGGTGGTAATAGGGTGTAGGCTTTGTTGGGCTAGTAAACGGTTCAATTCCCCCGAAGCTAGTTGAGTCGTTCGTTTGATAAGTTTTCTGTAACAAACTAAAAGTCACTTGCAGAACGTTTTGTTGTTGTTGTTCTCAGAGAAAGACAACCGCATTTGCAGGGCAGCAAAACTGTCCACGCCCACGCCTAGCTGCAGTAGCAACTCATACACAACATGGGTCCAATGCCTAACCCAACCCAAACATAACCTAAACAAACTCGGGCAAACAGAAGAACCCCGCGTCAACCCGTTATTACAACGCGGAATTAGGTCAATGGGTTGCCCAGCCACGTACCAACAGGGCACGACCAGCTCTACCCCTCTTTTTTACTGCCTCAAGTAAGGGTTGCCATATTGCCAGAATTGCCTTCATTTTTCCTAGAATTTTTCACATTAAACATTTAAATCTAGCGACGGTTGAAAATGCGTGTTACCAGGTGAACTGTAAACAATGCCCACCATACAGCACCCCTACCTCTTCCCTTCCTCTTCCTTTCTCTCTCTCTCTTTGTACCACCAATTTGCATATGGCCGAGGCAAAGGCTGCAGCAGATTCCTTCAGCCAAGGGGATCTGTGAAAACGTTTTGTCATGTGTTTACATTGTGTTTTGTTTTGTTCTCGTCTAAAGAAAGACAGCGGGGGGAAGAGGGAGAGAGTGAGAGGGAGTCTGAGCTGGGGGACTGTCGCGAAAAATCTGAGTGAGAAACCCCTTTGACATTCTCCTGTTTGCTTTGGTCCCATTCGTTGTCCATTCAATTTCACTTCTATTGTTGTCGCTCTCTCGCTCTCTATTTTTTCTCTCTCTCTCTTCATCTCACTTTGCGTGCTCGTTGAGACGTAACGCAGTTCAAGGCAAAGCTTTTTTGGCCACTTGCCTGCTCCCTTCCCTTCTTCCTGCTTTCTTTCCCTAGTCTTTCTCCCCACTGTTTCAACACGAACTTTAGCCTGACAAAGTTTACATAGTGCGAATGATTGGCGCTGATTTGTTTGTGTTTTGAAGCACCCAAACAGCAAAGGAAAATTCGGGGAAAACTGTCTAGTTGATGGCTTACTTGCCGAGTGTGCCAGGGAGGGAGAGTGAAAGAAGAGGGGGACTGCTTGAATTTTCCTTTATTGCGAAAAGTTTTAAATTTGCCATTGTGCATTATTAGTTTTTGTATTATTTCATCTACTTGCAATTTAAATGTAGCCAATCTATCAAATTTTCAACTAGATTTGCCAAGAAATGAATGCATTTGAATTGGCCAATACAAATGGGTTCTACGGCGAAACCTACACACTCAGATACATCCAGACACACTCCTACACCATCCTACATACTCTGCTACTACTCAGTGCCTTCCCTCGCTCCTGCTTGGGCCACTTCAATGCGCTGCTTCAATTTACTACACTTTTGCTGCTTTTCTATTCTCATTTTCTGTATAGAAAATTCACCTCAATCCAAGCACCCAGCACCACCCACTTATACACCCTCGTAGTGCTCGTATATTCTTCCCCCATTTCAGTCGAGTGGTTTGCGCCAATTTTTTCATGTTTTCATGCGTGTTGCGTGCGCAACAAAAACAAAAACAAAACAACAGAACAACAAACTCAACAATGACGACGCTGATTGTAAAAATGTGTAGCTGAATAACAACAACGAACAGTAGCAACAACAACAGCAACAACAATGGCAACAATGTACAGAGAAGTCAAGTGCCTGACTAAGGCAATCATCATACACAGATGTATTAGTGGGCGGCTATCTGTGTGTATGCGAGTGTGGGCGTGTGTGTGTGTGTGCCATACTTCATTGCATAACTGTAACTGTAACTGGCACTTCTTTCCTTCTATTTCTTATACTTCTTCTTCAGCTTCCTTCAGCTCTTATTCGCGCGCCTTTAAGTAGACTTTGTTTGGCGCCTTTTGGCCCCTTAATGAAAAGCTACTTGGTTTAGTTGCGCCTACCACACCCACTCACCCACATCCTCTACCACTTCCTCTACTCCTCTTACTCTCTCTCTCCCTCTCCCTGTGCAATTTATTTGCCATTTCTAGTGCACTGTTTCTGTTTTTTCTGTTTCCTGCCTGCGCCTTTTGTTTGCTTTTCTCAAGATTCTCCTGGTTGCCATAGTTCTCTCACTAATTCTCGCCCTTTTGTCCAACTCTAATGACAATTTATGTGCACTCGATAAGTTAGAAACGAGCATTCTCTACCCTCTTTCGACTTGGAATAAAGTTCTTCATGTCTAAGCTTGACTGTACTTGCAGTTGTGTTTTACCAACGCGTAAATTGAAACATTTGAACTTTTGTCAGTTTATTTTGTCGTCGTTCCTCTTCGCTCTGTAAATTGATATTGCCAATAAGTCAAAAGAGACACAACAACAACAAAAAAACAAACAACAAACAACGCTTGGAAACCGTCGCTGCTGACGGTTTTTTGATTAATGAAATGAAATACTCCAATCGCGTGCAATTATTTCAAAGTTCAGCAAATGTCAAAACTAATAGAGGGAAGTGTGAAAAAAGAACACACATATCATTATTTATGATCATATTTACATTCGAAATACTAATTTAAAGTGCAAGTAACAAGTAATCATTGATAAATCATAAACATTAAACATAAAAAGTTTTTATTTTATTAGATTAACTGCTTTCCTCGTTTAGCCTTTTAATATTCGCACATAAATATCTCTAAAATATCAGCTCTTTTTTTTTGCAGCTTGTAAAACAAAGAACTCAAAAAATTTTGCATATGATTCGCGCTCTATGTGACGGAAAGAGAGAGAGAGAGATTAAGAGTGTGTGTGTGTGTAAGCGGGACAGAGAACACGCCTGTTCTGGGTGTATTCATGCTATGGCATGTGAGTCTGTGTGTGGCATCATCATAAATTCCAGCATGAGTACAACAAATTCCGCATGTGCAAATAAATAAATGTGCCAAGATTGGAGGGAGAAGGGCAGAATATGAAACGGTTAGAGGGCGTAAGGGAGAAGGAAGGGGTAAAGGGAACAACGACGAACATTGGGATTCATGCGCAGTTGGCTTTGGCGCATGACGCATGCAGAACAGAAAAGCAAAAAACAGCAGTCAGCAGAATGCAATACAGATACACTCAACATATGTTCTTGTAGAGGCACCCACACACACACCCAAAAACATTTATCCCGTTCATAAGCAAACATAACCCAATTTCAAAGGGAAATATCGTATTAGATATGCTTCATTTGCTTGACTAATTTCCCCATGGCACAAGTTATGATATAATAATGTTATTAATGTGTATAAATCGAAATAAAACCAGAGGTTTTCTTAGAATCATATTATACTTTTATATTAATAATAGTAGAATTCATAAGCCATATAAGTTTCTGAATATTATTGATAATAAACTTTTCTTTATTATCTTTAACAACACTTGAAAATAAAACACATCCCCTATGTGCAGCTGTATTTGTGTACTCATCCCATTCTACTCATCGGTAGCTGTATTTCCATTGGTATCTATTGCTTTATCTGTATCTGTATCTTTATCTGTGTAACTGTCTGAATCGCATTCGACACATTTGAGTACACAATGAAATGCAGATGGGTAAACATATAAACATAAACAAATAAATACAAACATTCAAGATTGTTATTAATCCGTATAATCAATGCGAGAGTGCGCGTGGCTCGCGTGGTGAATAATCATTGAAGCTGTGTGTGTGTGTCTGCTGGAATTTTGAAGAGGGACAGACGAAGAAGGAGGTGGGTCAAGAACGTAGAAGAATTCCCTCTTTCTCTCTCTCTCTCCCTCTCTCTATGTCTAAAGTTCCTTATAACGTTCTGACAGCACAAATGCATTATACTGGGGGATCTTCTTCCGCTTTTAAAGTGCAAGGCCAGATCCCGTTTTTAGTATTTGTCATATTTTGTGCGCAGTGACGACAGCGTCGACGTCGGCGACGACTTCAGTTGACACTCGACGGGCAGCAAAATAAACACAAAGAGAGTGGGAGACGGGGAATGGGGAGGGAGAAAAAATCCGCTTGCATATTTACCAGAAGGCAGCAATGGAGCTGCATGCGGAGCAAACAGATGTACAAATGAGTGTACAAGCAGGGGGCGGGGGGAGGGCAAGGGGCAACCAAAGCGGCTGCACGTGCACTCATGTTGTATATGCAACAGCAGCAGAGGCAGCAGCAACAGAAGCCAAGGCAGTAAATGCATCAGGAATGCAAAGCAAAACAAAAGTGGAGGGCGGTGTGGGACCTAAGCACACACGCACACGCACTAGCATACAAACATAAATTCTAAATTGCAAACATGCAGTGCGTGTGTGTGCATGCAAGAGAATGAGTGGGAGAGAAAGAAGAGAGGGGAGTAGAGCGAGTGTGGAACTGATTCTTTAAAGAATTTTCAACAAAGTGGCGCTTAGTCTATGTGTGTGTGGGTGTGGTTGCCCGATTGGCAGCACTGGCTGCCATCAAATAAGATATGAGTGGGCAGGGGGAAATAGATAAAAGAGTTGAATAATAGTTTAGCCTTACCTTATAAACGTCGCCATAGGTGCCAGAGCCAATTTTCTGTATGAGCTCGTACTCATCCTGTGGATTGCGTCGCGATATGTCCGAGCTGAGCAAATGACTATGAGCGCCGGCCATGACGTCTTCGCGTTGAGAGCAGCGCTGCTTCGACTTCTGCTGCTGCTGCTGGTGCTGCTGCTTCGTCTGCTGCTCTGCTGCTCCTTCAGTTGTATTTGTTGTGCTTTCGATGCGCCGCCTGCTGCTGCTGCGCTGCTTGGGCGCTGCTTTACTTTGGCCGCTGTTTTATGTTTCTTTTCACGTTTTATTTATTTGAATTTCCTATAATTGTTATCTGGAAAATGTTGTTGCATTTTTGCTCTTTTGCTGGGCTGTTGCGGGGCAATTGCGTAACGTTTAACTATTTGCGTATTTATAGAACTGGAAATTGGATGAAAACTGAAATTAGCTCGCCGTTTATCAAAACAAATAAGAAAATAGCAAAAACAAAAAAAAACAGCACACGGAGTAGAACATAAGAATCTAAGCGAAATCAAAGCGTACGCGGCGCAACTACAACAACAATAGCCAAGAATAATGATAAACGCGACGCGTCGCGGCGGCAATGACGACGATGACGATGGCGTTGGCGTTGGCGTTGCAGTGCGAGAGAAAGCGAGAGCGGCGCAGCTGAGGCGTCGGCGTCGCGGTCGCGGTCGCAAAAGTGGAAAAACAAGTGGCAGCGCAGCACCAGCGGCGGCGACGAAAAAAATTTGCGCTTAATTTTATTATTACTACTTATTTGTTTCTTCCTTTATTGATGCGTAGTATAATTATACTATAATATATATGTTTTATGGTGTCGCTAGATTATTTCTTCTTCTACTTGCACTGCAAGTAGCATAAACAGATGCCAATTGGAAATATATTGCACACACACATACACGCACGCATAGGCGCACTCACGCACACACACACACTACCGACACGACACGGCGACTGGCGACAGACACGGCGGCACAGAGAGCAAACACACACACACACGTACAGACACACGCGACAACAACACGAAAACAACGGCAACAACGGCAACGCTGGCTGGCTGTTTTTTTTTTCTTTTTTTCTCTTCTTCAGATTGCTGCCGTATGATTTTTGAGCATGTCGAGGCGTGTCTTTGTCGTACACTCACAACGCAGCATTAGATTTGTTGTTGTTGTTGTGGGCTAGCATTAGCTGCTTAGCACTCTGCGTTAATGCACTTTTGTTAGTAGACACACGTGCTCGCGCTCTGGATGAATTTTTTTTTACCAATTTTTGTGAATAATTTTTACGCACCACAAGCACAAACACACACACACACGAGCGCGCGACCAACCGACGAGTGCAGCGCGAGAACAAAAAACATCTACAACTACAGAGGTACAAGATAACATTTTACTGTACTGCTAATTAACATTCAGCAGCCACCACCAGGTTTGTTTGTACTCAAATGGAAATGTTAGAAATACAGTGGAATAGGCAGCGGTCAGTAATTGCAGCTAGCGACAACAAATTAGTATTTATTTGTACAATAAGAATATGAGTAGATACTGATTGTCTGATTTTAATGACTTCATATTACAGCTGTTGCAAAAGCCGCTGTTAACTCAATTTGGCACTGTAAATGACTATCGGTTTGCAATAGCGTTGCCACTTCTGTTAAAAGCAAAGTGCGACCCATCGAGTAACCCTACTCCCGCAATATTTTGAAAACACATTTGTCGATTTATCGGTAATTTTTATTCAAAAATGTTTATTATTTCGGTATTTTGTACAATTACTATTTGTGATGGTATAAAAAATTCAAAATTCCATTAGATTCCGTTGGTGTTGTAGACGCATTTAAAACAAAACCAAAATATTGCACTTGTGTATAAAATAAATAACATAATTTATAATATAAATTTAGTTTAGTTTAGTTTTAAGATTCTCATAAACAAACACACAATCGTATGCAGTACGCAGTATTTTTTTGTTCAGAATATTCATACGTATTCTTGCCAACTTTTCGCTTAAGGGTTAATAATGCAAACTAGTAGTATATATAATTATTATTTCGATTCGTAGTGCTCTGTAGAAGTAGAAGTTCTTTACAATTTCCTAATGCTACGATCCCCCGCAGCTGAGTTAAGTTTCGTTCTGTGGAAAGAAGAACAAAGTTATAAGAAATATGAATAAAATTGAAAACATTTTCGAAACAAATTAGAACATGAAACAAAACGATAAGCAGGCGGCGCAAAGCAAAATATTCCAATACATTTTAATTATAGAAATTTCGAATGAAACTATACTGAGTTAATCGAGTATTATTAGCTGTCATGCGATCTTTGTGGGTTATTTTCGTGTGGCTTTTATAACGAAGTGACAAGAAACTGTTGTGGAACTCCATGCGAATGGAATATGGCTTACCCGTTTTCCTAAGTTATAAAGATATATCTTGAAATTGACGAACGGGAACCTAAATACCTCCTGATCAAGTAAATATAGTATGCTATATAGCATTATATTTCAACACTTTGCGCCTGGCGTCAAAATTACAAAATCCTTTAGCTTTTATATTATTTATTGTTCACTGTGCGCTTAAATTTATTATTCATTAGGCATCCTGTTTCCATGATTTCGGTATTTGTGACATTTTTAATGGTATTTTTTTTTGTATTTGTTTTAGTTTATTTATGTGGTGGATTGTTGTTTTTGTAGTTGTTGTGAAATAGAAAAACATCAAATTAGGTTAGAAATTTGTTTGAAATGATAATTCAGTGCGAAGTATTAAATGTATGTGTGTGTGTGTGTATTTGTCTGTTAACAGATTGTATAACGGTTAATAGTTAAAGTAGTAAAAGCCAGCGCAAGCGTTAGTATGGTCACACTGAATATAACGGGCGCAAAGCGTGCAAAGTATTTCGAAAATATACTGAATAATTTTGCAATTTTGACGCCAGAAGCTCAAACAAAAGAAAGAGACGCAAAATAGTTATTGATTTCTCTTTTATACCCATACATAAATTGCATAAAATAATAAATATCAAACTGCATTTAGCGGACAAATATAATGAATAGATAGATAGTGTATTGGATTTAATTTAAATATATATCTGTTTATATAGTATAGTAGTTTCTTTTCATCAGTTAACTAGATTCAAATCTCGCTCTGTGAGTACCGGATATGAGGTTCTACGTTTTGCATTTTTCGGGGCGGGGAGGAAGGAGTTCGGGAATTTTGTTTATTTATGTTTTTGTGTATTTTTTTGTGTGTGTGTGAAAAGAGAAAAAATAAAATAAATATATTAAATTAGTTATGTAAATATTAGGGCCGACCACCAAAAGATATTATGATGAATTAATGAAAACAAGTGAAATCATAATTCGAATCAAATCGAAACTTAGCAAAATAAATCACAATCCACAGAATTTGAACTTACAGTTCCATGGAGAGTACTGTGGGGTTGGGACACGCCTGTGGCGCCCGTATATGACATTGCTTGTGACAGATCAGCTGACAGTCGCGGCACTCGTAGCCCTGTTTGCCCGGTCGTCTGGGTATGGACTTCATGCAGATGGAGCACTGTAGGCCACTGCTGTAATTCGAGAATAATATACTAGGTCAGTGCTGTTAACTTTTAATGAGAAAAATAGCTGTTTATGATGGAAAGGAAAGGGAAAAGAGCTGACAATTTTCTGAAAAGTCCGTTTTTCACATAACAGTGGTGGCGTGATAAAAGGTAACATCTGACTTACAGTTATCTGTTATTATTTGGCAATCTGCTATAATTAGCAGTCTGTTATTAATAAGCAGATTTCTGTGTTGCCTTAACAGGCGGAAGGCCACTGTAATGTTATGTATACAGTGGTAGTCAGAAAAAAGAGCACAGCTTTAGATTAGATTGTTGATAACTCTTTCTTTACTGTTTTAAGAATATTTTAAAGATTGTACAGACTTATTCTGTAATATTTGCATAAATTCCCAATCCTAGTTTACTGTACTCACCCGCTCAAATGCTTGGCAATGAAGGTGTGATCGTTGTAGATGTGCAACTTGGTGCCCTTGCGTCGCCAGCGCGGTCTCTGTGCAATGGCCAGCGGCACAATGAAATGTCTAATCAAAGGAATAAAGTATTATTAATGAATCAGAATAAGGGACATTATAATGCAGTTAACACTGTACACTCACCGCTTGACACCGTTCTCAACGGTCTCCAGGACCAATGTGGATGCTTCGTGTACATAGGTTTTATTGCTGGCCGAGGAGAAACCTGAGATGGCCGAAGATTCTGAAATTGAAGAGCGTCGTGAGTGGTCGGTGATGGGTGAGCCTATGCCCATGCGGGGTCCTGTTTTAAATGATGTTGTTGTTGTTGGTAGTGGTGTTACATATATTTATATATATTTGTGTGTTTTTTGTTGTAGTATAATATATCCATAGCCGATAAGAGTGGCCATATTTAGTTATTGTTTTTTTTTTTTTTTTTAGAGCGAGATAGAGATACACACAAAACACCCGATAGACCCGAAATTGTCGCAATCAATCAAATAATTATTTGCAAATATTGTTGAATATGGCACATATGGAAATAAGAAAAAAGAAAATTCCAAAGAAAATCATAAATAAGGTGTAGAAAAATATGTACGTAAGTTTAGGTATTTTAAAATATATTGCATAAATTGAGATAAGTTTTTGTTTTGTGGTTTTTTGTGTGTGTTTTGGTGTAGGCAAAAGTGTGAGAAAACCATTAAAACATTTACATACATAAATTGCAGATAATATAATGATACATATACAATATAAATAGTTGGTATATTGGTAGAAGTACATACAGATAAGATTTGTGTTCGAAACAGATTTAGGTTAGCGTTCAAAATGGGAATAGAAAGAGTAGAACAAAGAAATGCATAAAGATACAGATAGAACATTTGAAATGCGACATTGATGCCAGTGAATATTGAGTATATTTAAATCTATATATATTTATAAATATATGATCTATATATGCTCTTTTCTAAAGGTGCTAAACAAAGGAGTTAATGCAGTTGAAGAAATGTTTGATAATGTTCTGATTTGAATATGTTTTGATACATTGTTGAATCGAACTGATAAAAAAGAAAAAACTATTGCTCTGTCTATCGATAGTAAGAATACCGATTAAACAGTCAAGTACCTGTTGCATATAGTTTTTATCACTTTAATAAATCCAATTGAGCGATAGTTTCACTGTACACCAACTTAATCACAGTTTTGCTTATAGATATGAAACAGTATTGAAACTATGTCGCTATAATCGATTGTTTATCGACTGATAAACACTCAACTGACTCATTTTACAATACTATCGGAATATTATGGATAGTAAAAAATCAGCTCGTCTCGCTTGACTAAGCTAGTTTACAAAATTTCGATTAAATACAAAAATATTCTAATTATTATACAAAAACTCGAAGCGTTAGATGTGTGCGCCTGTGTGTGAAAGTATGTGTGTGCTGTGCTGGTGGTGTTGACGGGAATGTGCGGTGTGGTGTGAATGGTTGTTCGAGGGGGTAATTACCAAGTGAATTGCTTTTAGACAGAGTTGCACGATCGACAGATAATGAACGGGAAGATTCACCATTGAGGGTTCCTTGGTTGGTTCTAGTGAGTCCTGCTGTTGTTGTGGCTGTTGTTGTATTGGCTGATTGTGATTTATGGTTGTTATTGGGCTGATCAGCCGATAGGGTACGTGTCTTGGAGCGGCTAAGCCGTTTCTTGAGGGTGCCAAAGAAATTACGTTTTTTGCTCCGTCCACGATCGTCAAGCTCGAGTCCGGATTGCTGCTGCTGCAGCGACGATTGCAGTGGCGCCAATTGTCCGGCATAGGAAAGACCAGCGGCGCCTCCGTTGCGTGTCAGACTGTTCGAGTTGTAGCCACTGCCGTTTGTCTGTCCGGTGAGATTGTTGCTGCCATTGAGGCTGTAGTTGTTATGGTACCCACTGCCATTGGGCGATGAGGCAGCATTGGGCTGGCCAAACTGCTAAGAGTAGGCAAAAGGAAACGGAAACGGAAATTAGTCGAAGATCGATTGAAAATGGAAACTGAATTGAACAGAACTTCATGCTTCATGCTCGTACTCACTCACTCACTATATCTGCCTCTCTGTTACTCACCTCAGCTGTACTCTCCTCGTTGAGATTACCGTTACCTGTTTCGTTCGGCGATTCACTGTCGACCTGATCGGCCGTCGTGATCTTATCCGCTGCCTCTGCGACAGCGACAGCTGCAGCGGCAGCAGCTTCGTTGGCGGCACGCTCGAAAGCCTGCGCGACAGCCTGATCGAGCTCTGTTGGCGACGATGGCGTTGTTTCGACGATCTCGATCTTGCCGTCTTTATTCATCTCGACCTGGTGTGGCACGAGTGACGATGGCGGAGGTGGGCGTGGTTAGAGAAGCGCAGGGTTAGGCAATAAACAGATCAATAAACAGAACAAGAAACAATTTGTTTTTTTAGATTAGCTCCACTTAGACGCTACATTTGAGTGCTGCGAGACTATCGATAGACGAAGGGAATGTATCGACTAATATTAGAGACTTGCTAACTAGTTAAAACTAAGGTATCTATAAAGATATTGATAAAACAATAGTAAAACGATAGTAATCATAACGAATATCGTATTAAACGCGATATATTGCAGTCCATCTTATCGATATCAGCCAGTGTTCGCTATTACTACAACTATCGAGTATGATATCGATATTTAATAGTATAAAGATAACTTGCAGTATGTTTTAATCGATACAAAAACAATGATTGAGATAGCTATACCGATTAATCAGTGCACTTATCGATAGTATCACAGCACTCCACATATGTATGTATGGATGTTTGTAGGCATCGCTACGTGAAGATTAGAGACGAGTCAAATTTGAACCAAAAAGTAACTGAAAACGGGCCATGGAAAACTTCTCGATAAATTACCTTATATTGATTTGGACTGCTCGAGTTCTGTGCAGGAAATGAAATGAAAAAGAAGGTAAAAACAAAAAAAAAAGAAGAAAAAGGATAATGAAATTTTAAAATAAAGGAAAAGGAAATGCACTGATTGCAGATGATGGTCTTTCTCCGACACGGCACTTACCCGCTGCACGCTGTGGATGATGAGGGTGCTCTTGCTTGGTTGTCCGCCAGTCGAACCCGACAACGCGCCATCCTGCAGAGCACGCACAGCAGCATCAGCCAAATCGGCACCATTGCGTATGTGCTCATTAATAGCTGGCGTACTGAGACGCAGTGCCTCCTTCAGGCGATTGGCACGAGCACCAGCGGGAATTTCAGCACCCTCGATAAATACAAAGTCCACAGTGATGGAACCCGCCACGGGCTGCGTCTCATAGGGGCGTGGCTGCAGTGGCAGCACTTGTGTCGATGCTGGTCCCACCGCCAATTCATCAATGCCCACCAAACCGAGACCCAGAAACTTGGGCGGATCCGATGCAATTACTGGACGGTCATAGACCTCAAAGAGGATTTCGGCAGACTGCGGGGAGAGTTCGCTGTGGGAGAAGCATAACAGATCAGATAAGGTTACACATTATAACTATATATAGCTTCACTTACAATAGGAAATGTTCATCCCAATAGGGTTGGCTGCCACGCTGGACGCCCGTTTGATTCTTCTGCGCCGGTTCGTCCATTTCGATGACCACATACGGATCATGAGCATCCTTCAGTCCCTCGCCCTTGACAATCTTCACGAGCAGACGACGACCGGAGATCATGTGCTGGGAATCACCACGTAAGATACCCCCGCCCAGACCGTGCTCCATGTTGTGCTGTGTGGTTGTTGTTGATGATGCATGCAATGAGCGAGTGAACAATGTGGAATGCAATTAACAGATTTCAACAGCAACCCGAAGAGAACTTTAAAAATATTTCAACTATTTCTATTTATGCAGCTTATGAAATTCGCCTTTATTCCAACAGGAAGAAGGGGAAGGGCAAGGGGTAGGTGGGGAGTGAGAGAATAACATAAAAATATTCCTTGATTTCTTTACAAATGATAATAATATTGAAAGTATTGATTGCCCTGCAACGGAGAGAGAGAGAAAGAAAGAAATCGTTTACTTTGAAATGGAAACGTGCTGAACTCTTGAAACGGAACATGCAGAGGAACTTGAAAACTTGAGACTGAGGCGAAAGTCGGGCGAATTTCATAAGACAGCTGAGACAGTGTAATGGGCTGCTAAACTATGGCAAGTACTATCGTACGAAAATATCGTATACTATCGTTTGATATTAAAATGTACCAAATTTTGCAAATATTGTAGAAATAAATGGGAATGGGAATGGGAATACAACATACTAAACGATAGTACAGCCGATAGTTTGGCAGCTCTAAAAGATATATAGAAGACATAGAGATATACAGAGGATATATATACATTGTATATATGTTTGTTTGGTGTGGCGTTAGAACAATGAGCAGTGTTTGTTGTCTGTGTGGCGAGAGAGACAGAGAGAAATAGAAACGGAGAGAGGAGGGCCAACAGTAGAGAATTGTGTAAGTGTGTGTGTTGGATGATGAGGAGAAGATACTCAATACAAACACACACACACACACGCATACACATAGATACAGACAGAGATACAGACACGCGAACAGAGCCAGAGCAACTGAGACGCTCTCATTGGTCTACACGCTCACCGCCAGCGAATCATAATGTACGGGATAGATTACAGGCAGATCCAATGGCTCCACCTCGGCCCTTGGGCAGGTGGAGTAGATAGAAAAGTCCACCGGGTAGATGGTGTCACGCAGCGCTGCCGTCAGTATGTCGCTAATAACCGTCTGCAATTGCTGCTCATCCTGATCCATGGCCTTGATGGCGCCCACCGAGTTCATGGCAATGCGCACCTGTAAAACAGACATACAACATATTAGTATTATATAGTGCTATATACTCGTATATCTGACAGCTTAAGGGGATTGTCTGGCACAGCACAATCTGTGTATGGCCCATCTTACTTACGTCCGGATAACCATCGACACGCATCTCACCCTTGAGCGTATTGTAATTCATGGGAATGGACATGCGTGCACGGAATCGCGACACGGTGACCTTATAGTGCGATGTCTCCACCTTGCCCGACTTCTGCCTGAAGGTCTTCACCTGCAGCACAGGCATTGCGTCACAGTCAAAGGTGATGAGCTGGATGGGGTAATTAAACGAAGGGAGGTTCACTCAACGACGTTGATTAATGATGCAATCCACACGGTCACTTACCATTTCGGCGGGATTGTGCTCCTCGCAATTGCAGAAGATGTTGTTCAGCCCTGGGGCGGGACTGTCGGGCAGCACACGAACCACTTCCACAGCGACACCATGCTACAAAATAAAAGAGAAGTGTGAATACTCTAGAAACGCCATGAACTTGATGGAAGGAGATGCTCTACAAGACTGCAGCTAATTTCTAAGGGGTAATTATTATTATTATTTAAAGAGAAAGTCTCCTAGAAGAGAAGGGGCGCGGCCCTGCGACCAAGTTGGTCTTTTGTACCTATAATGCTCTCCCTATCTTGTCAAAAGCTGGCAATACCCGGCTCTTAATTAAAGAACACATTAATCTAGTTCCGTGGAATTGTAGGTTATGTTCGAGCAATTCATGTTTTACGATCAGAGTTCAACTATTCAGAACTAACTGTACATATATTTTTGATATTTCTTATCTACATGCGTTCTACGGCTCTTAATCTTTATAAAGTACTTTATGTGCATTCCTAGAATTCCCTGTAGCACTCATTACTCTACTGCACGTCCACAATTGCTATACCTTGCTTGATTCTTTCGCAATTTTGGTATTTCAGTACCTAAGCTGCCAAGAACTTGCTTCTGAGTTTCACTGCCTCCCCCTCTCTCTCTCTCTATCTCTTTCTTTCATTAATATTACGTAAGCAACAATTATAAAGAAGTAGTTCATAAAATCGCGATCCGTAAAAAGTCATAAAATGACGAGAACCTGCGAGAATGACTAACTGGCATGAACTCGACTCATACTCACATTCACACTCATACACTACACACACACACTCGCACACTCACACATTCATGCGGGTAAACAAAATGCTGACCTTGGCCTACGACTCGGCGCGTAAAAGGCGATAAAGAAAAAATAAAAAGTCTAAGCTCAAAACGCGTTTCGATGCCGGTTACGGCTGAGCGATTCGACAAGTAGACAAGGGAATAGAGCTGGAGGAACATGCAGCGAGGGGAAAACAGCAACAATTTCAAGTTGAAAGTCGCGGTCCAAGCTAAGAACAGAGGTCAATGCACGTCGTCTAATGACATCACAACTAGGTGACAGAATGGAACAAAGAATGAAACTGGAATTGGAACTGGCAACTGGTGAATGGGTGTGGATGATGATGTCGTCGCAGATGATGTCAAAGTCAAAATAACTTGCACTGATGTCATTGCCAGACTTACCTCCTCGACAGATTTGCGCAGTGTATCGTTGATGGCAATCACCCAGGACATGAGCAGCTCGTTGACAATGACCAGATCGCTGTAGAGCCAGCGGAACACTTGGCTCGTCCAGGTGACGGAACTCTGAGAAAGATGAACAACAACTCGTTAGCAAAGAAAGTTCTGCAATGAGATCTCCTTTCATCCTTTCACTCACCGTTTCGGGTCCCACAACATTTGAGGGCGGTGGCACGTAGCGTTTCTTACGATTCTCCGGTCCCGTTGAGCTTTGACGCACCATACGACGACGTGGTCCAGCGACAGCACCAGCAGCACCACCACCAATTGGCGAAGCCGTTGAACGTCCACGGCCCGCTGAGCCAGCACCACCAGCTGGTGCAGCTTTCGAAAGATCATCGACTTTAGATTTTGTGGCCAGCAAATCGCGTGGCTCGGATAAACGTTTCTCGGTCTTGCCACCGGCACCACTGCCACCAGGTGCCACACTGCTCTGGCGACTGTTGCTCGCACTTGCCGGATTCGTTGCACCCTTGTTGAGATACTTCTGGTAGAGCAGCTTGCACAGCCAGACGGAGAAAAGGGCCAGCACGGCCCATAGGAATATAAACATGGCTAGGGAGTCCATTGTTAAGTCACCAAGTCCCTCGAACGAACAGATATAGTCATCGATTTGATCTGCTAGATCCATAGTTTAGTGACGCAGCCAATGAAGAACATCATTCCGATAGTAAAGACTGCAAAGAGAGTTCGAGTTTTCGATTAAGCATTATTCATATTGAGCGAACTAAGAAATCTTTTAAACCTGTTCAACTGGGCGGGGAAATAATATTACTTTATCAATCTATATCTCTTCCAACTGGTTTGCCTCTTTGTCTTAAGTTTAACAACTTTACAGATTTATAAATATTACTTGATCGTTAAAGTCGTTCGAGCCTATCCGAAAAACCTATTGAATTTTGTGGCTCGCACAATCGAAAAACAGGAAATCTTAACGAAACCATCGATTTCAATTTCCAGTTTCACTGGGTATTCAAGCGCGTATTCCTATTCAAATTAATCCGGTTTCACGTTCCGCTAGAAGAATTCAATTACTAATCTATATAATCATTAAAATGTAATTCTTTTGATTTCCGTTTCCGGGAAAAATTTAAAATACTAATTTAGTTTTGTTTTGTTACTATGCAATTATGCGATAGTTAGTGATAATACGATAGTATTTGTATACGATATGGAAACTGTTGGCCCATATATTTCGACTATATAGTAATCGAGTGCACACACTCACACACATACTTAATGGTGTATTCGTAATACAACAACAATAGCCACTGGCTCTGGGATCACTCTCTCTCTCTTTGTCTAGCACCAGTTCTATTTATAGATCCCGAAAATAATTTTCATTAGCAAATATGAAGAAAAAACACTTACAAAAATCAAATATCTTATTCACAATGCACACAAACACACACGAAAATTGGGTTAGCAAATCGTTTTCGAAAAACTAAATTGTTAATATTGTTACAATTATTTAAGAGATATTTATTTTGTTTTTTTGTAAAAGGAAAAAGCACGGCAAAATAAGAAGAGGAAAAAACTGAAAAACTCAAAGAAAAATTGTAACGCTCGAAAAGCAAAGCGAAATGAAACTGAACACAATTCGCAGGGCCCCAAGCATAACGCATTTTCTGTGTATCTCTGGCAATCTTTCCAATCTTTCGCTCATCTGAGAAATGTTCTCAGATAATAATGTATCTAAGAACCGAAGAAACAAGAACTAAACTAAAATCTTGTATGCGCCGAAGCACAAAGCTTGCAGAGAGCAAGAGAGAGAGTGTCCAAGAGAATAAGCTAGAGAGAAAAGGGGAACGAGAGAGAGAGAGAGAGAGAGAGAGAGGGAGAGGGCGAGAGTGGCGTCAATGTTCACGCTGGAGTTGTGTTGGGCTGGCGAACTATTGACGTCATTGTTTTTTGGGGTCACGACGTGTTCGAAAATAAAAGACAGAACACGCCAAAAACAGAAAACAAACTAAACAACGCAAGATAGAGATGTTTTTTTCGAGGGGGAATGATAGAACTGCAAATACTCTAACTGTACTAAGTGTCTCAGTGTACTATCATGAAAGTATATCCTGATTCGAGCCCTGGCTGACAATTTATTGCATGTTCATTTACAGATTTCCTAACTATGCCATCCTCATCTTGTCGTGCAAGTTAAACAATAATAAGCTCATGTCTTTCCGTATGTCTTACGAACTTAATCGTGCATTCGTTATACCCTCTTTGCCACCTGACAAAGCAAAAACTATACACACACTCACACACACACACAAACAAATAAATTTTCCTGTGAGATGACGTAAACCTTTGATGATGTCGGAACCGAGACAATGCAAACATAGTTTGCGATTGATTTTACAATTTTTGGGCAACGGCTTTCAGTTTCTTAAATTGTCGTTTTATACAGTAGATAGTTTATATAGTATATATATATATACATATATATACTGTATAAAATGCGATTATTTTTGGCAAAGTTATGATAGAGAAAAGTCAAATAAAGTCTAGCAAAAATGAATCTTTTAAATACGTATTATTTTCATACAGCATTAATCTATATGTCAAATTACGAATAAAATGCGATATCCTGAATATAATCCCATAATATCTGTATAACATAGACTTTCAATATACCAATTTTAACCTGCTAGTAACCGACAAAGTGTAAACAATCGCTGCACTTGCCAACCTTGTGTGCATTTCGCTTATTGCGACAATCAGTCTGTATATTTTTTGCCTTATCCCCCACTTGGCACTTGTTGCAGTTAATATTTGAATTAGCTTTTCGATTTTCTTGTTGTTTTTCTTGTTGTACAAAATTGAATTTCATTTAAAACATTGGCAAACGCTGCGAGGCTACACTGGCTAGAAATCGGCCAAAATCGGCAGTTGGCTGGCCAGCTGTTGACCCTCTTTTATAGTCTGCAAAACAATATAAATATATATCTACTTGGAGTAATCATATATATCTTTTGAAATTTGTTTACCAGAAGGTTGTTGTTCTTTCTACACTGTGCAAAAAAACAAAGAACGTTTGCCAGTTGCCTTTATGCATACAAACTTTCGATGTGTATTCACACACATCTGGAATCTGTTTCATGTCATTTGCAAATACAATGCGTGCTCTTCGACTAGAAACGCTTGGGCAGAAATCACAGTTCCGCACGCATTGTAAGACAGTCAAACTCTGCGTCTCTAAATATAATAGATGCAACACACACATTCACACACACATGCACAGTCAAGCTGTATTGTATTTACATATGTTGCTTTTGCTGTTGTTGTTGTTGCTCTTGCGCTATTCTTACTGCGCCGTTGACTTTGACTTGGCTTGGCGCGTTTTCCTCCCCGGCTATGGTGGCGTCTATTGACCCCACTGTGCAGGCAAGAGTGGTAGCTACAGTGGAAGGGGAGGAGGGGGCACACTGGCGCGAGAGCAACAAGTATTCGTGGGTATTTTTAAGCATTCGACTAGAACAAAAGGAAACTGATGAAAATGCCGTGTGCACTGCCTTAACTTAGCAGCTCTCTCTCTCTCTCCTCTCTCTCTCTCTCATTATTCCCTGCTTCTTCTCACCCAGAGGCCGTTGCCAAGGGGGCGTTGAGGCTGGCACGCCCCAATGGCTGTGTACAATTGTTAATAAAGCAAAGCAACAAGCAGCACCAACAACAGTAACAAATGTTCTTCATTGTTTCTATGCTGTCTAATTGACAGCACACAAAATACCCACTGCACAGTGGAACCAGAACGTGAACTTAGTGCGCGTCATTAAGAACCCTTCGACAGCGCGTAAATGGTGTCAGAGCATTCTCTGCATCGCTTTCTAATTAACTGGATTACTTTTGCATTCTCTTTTAGTATAACGGCTCTACCCACGTTGGGCGCCAAAGGGGGTGTGCCCTTTAAGCTGCCTAACTGTTAAACAAAGGTTTACAATCAGCACATTTCATATGATTTCGATTCAAATTCCAATTTAGCTGCATTGCGTCATCTGATTATAATAAAATCATGACTGAAGCTGAGGTCTAGAGGTGGCAAAATCTCTACTAAGGAATTACAAAGACAAGCTGATACGCTTTCTAAATATTTTACTTTCTCTTCGAAGTTCTTTTATTCCATTCATGTTGAAACTGTTATACCCTGCCATAGTGTGTAGAGCTCTTGTAAATATGGCAAAGTGCAGGCGTTTGCAACTTTCGCAAAAATACTACTTAAAACAAATAACTCATTGAATTCGTAGATGCGTAGCTATAATGTTTATTCAGCATCGATTTGTTTTGCTTTGGCTTTGCTATAGTGAGCTATAAATAGAGATTGGGTAATGCGGTAAACGATGCTAAAACAACCGCAAAGCAAAGCCCCGTCAGTAGTACACTCAGCTTCCCATTCTTAGCTATCCAGCTCACCCTTTTGGTTATTCCTTCTCCCCTACACTTCACAAGGCCCGCATAAAGTTCAATAAAAAAGTACTTGAAATATCGTTAATGTGTTTAATTGAGTTGCAAGCAATATATCCACACAATGCGGCGGACGTGATACGAGTCTTAATGGTCCAATTGATGCTTATCGCTAGCAAAGAAAATTTTAATTGCGATAGACCGAAGCTTGAATACGCTGCCCACTGTGCAAGAAAATAAAAGAAGTCAATATAGTCGACCGATTCCATTACAAATAACAAATATGTATGTAATTTGTGAGACTGTAGGATTATTCCTAAATGAACAATTGAAATGTGATCTATTTTATAAGGAATATCAAGAAGACACATTCAAGCAGTTACCTACATATCTCTTGCTTGTGTTGAGGTACTCCAAAAAGCATACGCTAAGTGATTCATTCAAAACAAAAGCGACATTGCTTGATTACCTTATCTCTTATCGGTCAAAGTGCCATCGAGTTTGCCCAGTAAATACACAGAACGTGCTGATAAATGCATTAACAAAAGCCTCATTCATTTAAAGGGTCAATAATGTGCGATGAGAAGAGTATTTGCCGGCGGCGGCAGGCACCTGCTGATGTCATTTCAATAAATATCAATATTTGCATATATATACACTCAATGGCAATTGATAAGGCGTCCGGCTGTCTGTCTACCTATCTGCCAGGAACAACTAAATTAGCTAGCATTAATACGATTGTCTAGTTTTTTTTTAATCCCATTCAAGTGGCAATAGTTCTTATCTGCATAGTAATACTCTGTACCTATCAGAGACTTTGAAATTATAACAACAAATTGCAGTGCGATGTCAACTTCGGAAATAGTTAATAATTAGCGTCATGCAAAGTTTACATTTGCTGAATGTATGATTTATATAGCTTTGACCTTTGACAGGCAGCTGATCAAGGTAGCACAGTGGTCGCTGTGGTCTCCAATGCCAGTTTCAATTTGATTTTAAATTAAAATAATTAAGTTAATTTTATGTTATTACAGCGATTTTTTCTTGCTCCTTAATTTTAAAAGTTTCTCAACATTATAATGAAGTTGCTGATCATCATCAACACATTGTACACATAAAATTGTCAATCTTTAATTCAATTTGTGATTCTACTAATATAATTGTAAACATTTCAAATACTCATTATGAAGTGCCCACTGTGTTTTATTAATGAAGCGAGTCGTTTGCAATTTAATGGACCTTTCGCGTTTTTTGGGGCTGCCAAAATTGTTTTGTCATCATCATCAACAACAATAACAACAACAACAACATTATTATCATCGCATCATTCTCATTAGACAGCCGGAAATGGTGAGTGAATGTAGAGTTAACGGATTACGCGGCGTATGCGCATTATGCAGACTTAACTAAACGACACTGACGCATTACGCATACGCACAGCTGCCGCACAATTACTGCAACAGTTGCAACACATACACAGCTTTCACACACTGACACACTCTCTCTCTTGGTCTTACTCTTTGCAGCGTGTTATGAATTAAGAAAGCCCATAAAACCTTACAAATTTTCTTGGAATTTTAACTACCTCCATCTGTTTTAGTTTACACACCGTACACGACACAAGTTCAAGTTGAGCAAAGTTCAGCTGTTTCTTCACACACACACACACAGAAAGATACAACTTTCATGTTGTCAAACCTTTCGACTTTGCCAGTTGTAACTAGTTTTACTGCTGTCTCTCTCTCTCTCCCCCGCCCCCTTGCTCTGTCTGTCTGTCTATCCCTCAGAACAACCAATTACACTGGTTTACAGTTAATATGAACCTTAGACCGTAAGATATCACACTTAATGGGCTTATGAACGCCATTAAATTGCTGCAATTTACCAGTTTTATAATTGCATATCAAGTTGAAGACTTGTGTTAAAGTTAAGATATCTTGGCAGTTCTATATAATATTATATGTATATACATATATAACCCACATTGTTTTGCTGCCCAGTGTTATTGATTCTCTAGCTAGGACAACTCACAACTGGGACTGTATTCAATTCAATCGATTTACGCATAACAAAGAGACAGTTCCAGCCCCTGAATGTAAATTAGTCGCCAAAGCTGCGACAATTCTGTTCTGTTAAAGGGTTAAGGCTCGCATGTAGAGAGTTAAGGGTTGAGATTTGCGTCGTTTCTACTCATAGCCAAGCGCAGCCAAGCCCCCAAGACCGCCTTCGATTTCTGTGCTACCAAAAAAATTGCTTAGCAAACAGTTTGTGCTGCTGATATTTACCCAACAATTTGTTGGCCACTGTGCACAGCGTACACTATGGTCTGTTTGTCTGTCTACCCTTTCCCCGTGTTTAACTAGCCACATATGCTTTGCGTCTTGGAGGTATTTGAACTCTGCGCAAATGTTTTGACCACGTTGCGCGGGGCAACTTGCTGGCAGGAGAAGCACATGAATAATTAGGTCTGTCTAACGGTTACAATTTAATTAATTAATTACTAGTTTAGTGGGAAACCTTCGGAAGCACATTAATTAATAATAATTAAAATACAACTTTGCAGAAAGTTGCACACCAAGAGAGAAGAGAGAGAGAGAGCTGCGCAAGAGCTTTACAGAGCGGCAGTTACGCTTGAGGGTTGTCAAAGGGCGTGGGCAAGAAGGGCTAGGCGTCAATGGAAGCCTCTGCCTTTAAATTTATAGCCTCCTCTCTCCCTTTCTCTTTTACTCACCCCGTCAAGACTCCACGTCTGTCGTGACACACATTTTTCGCCATAAATGCAGGCAAAGGGGATGGGATTTTCCTGCTGACAATGCCTGCCACCCACTGTGTGTAACTGTGTGTGTGTGTGTAAGACAAGGTTTCCAGCTGACATTTGAGTCAATGAGAAAGCTGCTGTTAAAGTAAGAAAGCAAGAGAAAGGGGCAATGGGCGGGGTGCAACCGTTTAGTGTAACAACTCACGCACTCTGCAACGGGATTATTGGGGTAGTTAAATCACTTTGTTGCCCAGAACAACAAATTGCACGACTAACAGTTGAGCTGCATATATGTCTAATAAGAATAAATACATCTACACATATAAGCCCAAAATATTCTCTACTCATGAGATACTTTTCCTGCATTAATTAACATATTTTATCGCACAACTGTCAGCTGTACCACCCTGCTTGCACGTATGACATCCATTTGACCTACTTCCCTTGTCTATAGGGTATAATAGAACAGAAAAAAAAACACACCCAACATGCTCTGGGCGCACCCAAGCAGTCCTAGCCCCAGCCCCAAGCTCAACTTCTACAGACTCTTGAGGGTTGCTTTTTTCTACGCATAATTTACTCACCATCATTTTTGTCCAGCAACGACGACGTCATTCATGGTTCATTTGTTGTTGTTGTTTATATTATTTTTTGTTTGTGAAACAGGAATTTGCGTTGCATTATAACCGTAAATTAAGACGTAGAAATTTTTGTTTTTTGTGTGATTTTTTCGATTATTTTGATTGTAGAGGAATAGAAGAAGAAATACGTTTAATTTATTTGTAATATTTCATCGAAATATCAATAGTACTATCGTAGCAAACTATATACAAGGCTAAAGATCACTTTATGGCATATTGTAGTATTCGTTTCCTTATGCTAGCATATTAAACACAGTTTGACAAAGTTATTTGCCTACTGCGATAGTACAACCGATAGTTAAAGTGCTCAAAACCGATATGTTCATATATATTTTATATTGTTCATGTATTGATTAGTGACACATGTAAGCAAACCAAATATTGTGTGTGTATGCGTTATTCATATGTACATGTGTGTGTGTGTTTGTATGTGTGTGTGCTGCACGTGAAAGTATGCCAAATTTTTTTTTGGGCAAGCCAAATTTGGTAACAAGCCCCACAAAGCAACAAAAAAATCAATGAATAGTAAACAGTGGAACAAATGGTGAAACCGGGAGGGAGAAGGAAGGGGTACATATATATGTATGTTGGAAACTCGGTAAAGAGTTCAAAGAGTATAGATAATAAATGAAAACATTCAAAATTTGCATAGTTCGCTAGGCAAACTCTACTCACACTTGCAGGGAGGGTGCTATTTTAACGTTGACTTTAACAGGTATATTTACAATCAACTTTTACACTTGGTAAAAAGATAACGAAATTTGTTCTAACTACGTTTCTTGAACTCGAACCAAAACGTTGTCGTTTATTTTCCAATTGCATAAAAATAACGTCGTTTAGTTTAATGTAGAATTTTTTAAAATGATCTCTGATTGAACGAACTTTTGAGCAAATTCGACGGGGGAAATAAATCCTCTATTATATTGTTGTATATCGTAGTGCTTGTTGTTGCTTTTGGTTTCTTTCTCAGGCGTTTGTTTTTTTTTATTGACGTGTGATGAATTTTACAAAAATCGTAAAATTAACTAAAAGAGACAGGCAGAAATTAGCTTAATTGCTTTTTTGTTTAAAGATAGAGATTTTTGTTGTTTTTTTTTTGTTGTTTTTTAGTAAACGTTTGTCGAACTAGTCGCTGACATTGTTTCAACATTTTGTTCATGTTATTTCAATGTCGCACGGCGCTGATAAACATTCAAATTTGGGTTTGCTTTTTACTCGCGTCAGTGTATCGCAGCTAGAGATGAGCGCGTGAGCAGGCGGGCGCGAAACACGAAACACAAAAAGAGGTACGACAAAGGAAGAGAGAATTTCGCTTTATTTTATGTTTTGTCTTGTCTACGATATTTAGGATTGTCAGATTCAAGATGATAATATGTATATAATTCATTACAATATTTACTAAGTACGAATAAAACGCGTTTTCAATACTTGTGCGCACTCGTGTCACGACTCTGAGCCCGCATCGAGTTTAACTCTAATCGTACACACACAGTCAAAGTAACATACACATATATGCACACAGAGCTTATACACATGCATGTGTGTGTCTGTGTACTTTTGTTTTGGCCGCCACGTTTGTAGGCTACACTTGGCTAACATCCGAACCTAAAGCCAGGCCGCAAACAACAGTTCATTGAGAACAGCATGCGCAAGCATCTGTGTGTCTGTGTGTGTAATTGCTTGAGTATGTGTGGTGTACTTCTTATTTGTTTGCCCAGTTTTGTTATTTGACAGTTTGCAGATGTGTAGGACACTGTTAAGTACTCAAACACATACACACAGACACTCAAGCCGACACCGACACGTATCTGCATGCAAAAGTATTTTTATTATATTTATGTGTTTGCATATTTTTATTTTATTTTTTCACAATGCTTTCAAATATTTTGATTTTCTACATATTTTGTCTGTTGCTGCCAAATTTTAACCGTATAACCGCAAAGAGACACGCACACAACCGCGCTGTTGTTGTTTTTGTTATTATTGTTACTGCTGGTTTTGTTTTTGCATTGTCTCTTTTTCTTTTCCTTTTCTTGTATTTGCTTCTCAATAGGTTTGCCGCTGTTTTATTCTGGTCCAAACACAAACACACACGCACGCTTGCACACGCATACACATGCACACACAAATGCACACGCACACGCAATACAGGCGTAAAAGCTTTAGTTCCAATGGGATTATTAAGCAATTATATATATATATATCTGCGCAACACTCGGCGTGTTATTAATTATAATTTTTTTGTTTGGCACTTTATATTTATTTCAGATTTATGTGTGTGGAATTTTCAAATTTAGTACAAAATTTGTCAGTTGCGCTCGTACCACCCGTTCGCGCTCAGCTGTCCAATAAGACTAACAGCTCTTGAGTTACGATTCGATAACGATAAATGACAGCAGTAGTTCCATCTCGAACTAGTTCTCTGCGGCATTAAAATCATTTTGAGCTGAAAGAACTTCAATCATACGCCTAAAAGCTGATTGCTATGTAAGTGCGCGGTAAATTTAAAGCTAGCTTTAATGAAAATTATCACAGAAAGATAATTTTAAATTGAATTCCAAATGCAACAAAGAAATAAAACGAATATTGATTTTTTTTACATACAAACGTTTGTTGTTTATTTCACTTTACGTTCTTTTGAATATGCTTATACGCATTATTTTCCGTATCTGTCTCTGTTTACCGATTCTGCTTCCGCTGCGTGTCCGCTTATAACTTATGCCGCTTATATTTATTCTAAATGAATCCGTTGCTGATTTTTTTCTTTTAATTATTTTGATCTCAAGTCAAGTTTTGAATGCTGCTGCTGTCGTGTGACGCCGAGGCTTATTTGTTATATTTTCTTGTTGTTATGTAATTTACTTGTTGTTGTTACTCTTGTTGTTGTATATTGAATATTTTTCTTGATTTTCATTCGTTATTCCATTCCATTCATTGTATATAGGTGTATAATATGTATATATTAAATTTAATACATCAAAATTGTTTACGCTCCCCCCAAAACTGCATAGAACTGGTTCAATATATTCTGGATGTTCTTTGAAATAGTTTGAGTTCCTTCTGCTTCTCTTCTAATTCTTTTTGCAGTTGCGGCCAATGCAAAGGTCATATATAAAAATACAAAAATCATAACATTCACATATACACTGCCCATATACATATAGAACTAGGATTAAATATATAATATTTATATATATATATTGTATATCTAAATCGACGTTACCTTGCACAATCAATATATCAAAAATTATTCAATATTTAAAATTAATGTCCATCATTGTTGTATAAATAAATGTTATAGACTTAATAAACAATTTCGCATTTTGCATTTTGCCATTAAATTTATCTTTATGTAATGCCTGCCTTATGAACTAAACTCATCGTCAGCATTAACTGACGCGATTTCGTATTCTCATATTTCATATATATATGTATGTATATGTATCATTGTTTATCGTTTATCATATTCGTATGTTTCATTCAAGTTTGTTGTATAAATTTCACTATTTAGTCTTAATCGTATATGGAAGTTGAAATTGGTACTCGAATATGTTTCAGGATCAACTAGGAAAACAATTTGTGTGTATCTCTAACGGAGGAGAGAGGAGGTGTACAATATAGACCGGCTACTTTGCTATTTATATGTTTCGTTATCTTTCCCTTTATCTTTATCGTTTATTGTTATTGTTATGTTTTATCTTTACTTTAATTAGCAGCAGTCAGTTTGTTGTTGTTGTTGTTAGCTTTCGTAATACTTGTGGCATTCGAAAAGTCTGCCTACTCGATATTGTGTATAGAGCGTATTTAGAATATCAATATCTGTCGTACTTGCGTGTATATATCTATATAGAGAGAGTATAATATATAAATATATATTACGCTAATGCTGTCAAAAAAGTGCTGAACACCAGATTCAATTCCGATTTGAACAGTTTTGAAGACATTTTTGCTTGAGTAAATTTCTGATTTTCTCTCGATTTCAATTTCGATTTGTCGTGTTTTTTTTTTATTTTTTTTTTGTTTGTAATGAGATCGTGACTTAGGATCATGAAGTGTTTTTGTGCTGCCAGGGGAGGCAATAAAATGCAAGAAATCAAACCCGATTCGATATAGTTCCCAGACTGGGGGAAGGAAATGCTGAGTTCTCTTTAGAATGCACTAGTGTGCCTCTATTATAATACTATATACTGCGTCTGTGTGTGTGTTTGTATACGTATATGATTTCTTTTACAGTATTATATCATCCATAGAATAGTTTTGATGCATGTGTTAAAATTGTTTCCGTTTTTTGTTTATTTTATTTAGTTTTTTTTTCTTTTGGCTTTTGTTTTTATGTTAATAATTATGAGCTTTTGATTTTTTTGTTTTTCTTGTTCTTTTTTTTGGTAAAGCGAAACTAAAAATGCACTTGAAATCAGTACGAAAGATGTGAAGAAGAGGGAGAGAGAGAGTAAAAGACTACAATGGGCAAACACAGCAAAAAGGAGACATTGCATTTTGTTGTTCACATTTAAAATTTTTCTTTTTTTTATACTTATGTAAAAATAATGTACAATTGTAAAATTACATATTTAAATTGTTGTTTTTTGCTTTTCTCGCACGAAAATAATTTTTTCTTATTCTTTTTGTTGTTGTTTACAGTTTGCGTAACTTAAAAATCGATTAGAATTACATTTATTATTTTGACTAAAAGTTCCTTGTGGTTGTAAAAAGCTGATATATATTTATGTATATATAAATTTGCGTACATGCTCTCATGCGTGTAAGCAATACAATTATGTACTATATAGTAAGATCTATATATATATATGTATATATATATATATATTATATTTGTGTGTATGTAGGTTTGTATATGCTTGTAAATACTCATTACGATGGGCGCAGTTTAGCAAATATTCAATTGAAATACATTTAAAATACATATATGATGAGTTTGTATATATAACATATATATATACCGTATGTAGATATATATATATATATTTTAAAGTCCACACATTTAAATATCTGATGCGCCTGCTCTCCAACTCAGTTCGTGATACGTGGTGTGCCCTCCTTCCATCCAGGCTAGTTTCCGTATTTTGATCTATCTACGATTAAACTCCGATTTGATAGCTGAGGGACAGAAGAATAAGATTTAGTTTGGGATTTAACAAATGCGTTAGGTTAGCTCACCGTCTATAATTTCGTTTTTGACTTTCTGTATTTCCAGTCGCATCTCACGTACAATCTCAGCCTTCAGTGTGTCCAGATCGCTGTTGGACAACGCCAGCGACAGACCATCGCCATTAACCTGCTGACAGAGAAAGAGAAATAGAGAAGGATTAGTTATATGGATGACTGCAAAGCTACACATGCTGCGCACCTTGAGTATGGTCTCCTCGCTAGCGCTGCCGAAACGTTTGCGCATGGGACGTGGCGACTCGCCGCCGCTGTTCGTTGTATTCGGCCCATTGCCGGAATTGCCATTGGCACCGCCATGAGCACTAGATGCGCCGCCACCACCACTGCTGCAGTTGCCGCCGCCGCTGAGCTTGTGCGGCAGTGTGTTTGATTTCTCCCACGGTCGTTGCTTTACCTCCGGCTCCGGATCAGGCTAAGGAAGATAAAATATTTAGTTTTCTTTCAGGTTTTCATGTATTATCTTCTGCTAACCTCCTTCTTTTCGGCCTGCGCACGACGCCTGGCCAGCGTCTTGGCCATCTCGTCCATCATGGAGGCCATGCCATTGGAACTGCGGCCAATAGTGCCATAATTGCCGCTGCCGCCGCTGGAAGTGCTGCTGCCGCTGTTCTCCGGTGCAGACGTTGTGGACTGTGGAAGGAAGTTGCTTAATTAAGTTGCATTAATCGTTATATTTTCCACAAGCGCACTCACCTTATTCTTTTTGAGCTTGAACTGCTGCAGCTGCGAGGCCAGCGAACCCATGAGATCGGCCTGTGGATCATCCTTCTTGCCCGCACCGCCTGCACCCAGGCCGGGCGGCGGTGGTGGTGGCGGTGGTGCGCCAGGACCGCCAGGAGCACCCGGTGGACCTGGTGGCCCACCACCACCCATTGCCGGTGGCGCTGGCGGTGCCGGTGGCTGTGGTGGCGCCGGAGCACCGCCATTAAACATCTGTGGTGGCGCCGGTGGTGGTGGACCACCACCAAATGTGGGCGGTGGTGGTGGTGGCGCCGGTGCAGCCACTTGTCCCACTGGTCCGCCGCCAGTGCTGCTCATTCGATTGAGTGGCGGCGGCATGGGCACACCACCAACAGGCGGCTGCTGCTGTTGTTGCTGCTGCTGCTGCTGCTGCATCATGGGCGGCGCCAATGGCACCTGACCATAGGGATTCTCAGCCACCTGCTGTCCGCCATTATGCTGCCCATAGGCGGCAGGGGGCAGACCCGGCGCCTGTGGCGGCTGTGATTGCATCAGCTGCGGCTGACTGGCATAGACAACGCTATTCGAACTGCTCGAGCTGGGTATGTGACCCACTTGTGGCTGTGTGGCCCCATAGATGGGCCCGCCTCCGTTCTGATGCACTGGCGGCATCGGCGGCTGCTGCTGCTGCTGTTGCTGTGTCGGGTATTGGTGTAGATTGAGATTGGGATTAGAGTTTGAGAGCACATAGTGGGGCTGCTGGTACTGCTGGTTCATGGTGGATCATAGTGGATCATGGTGGTGGTGTTGGACGGTTGGACGATTATGTTTTATTTTAGCGGGTTTAAAACATTGGATTCAATTTGGTGGTGGTGGTGGTTTGGAATTGTAAGCCAATTTATGCGGTTCGGAATGAAATGAAACAGAAAGAGGAAACGAGGCAACATAAGCAAAGCTTGGATCAAGGTTGACCGGCAGAAGACTCACCTGAGATGGCGCATAGCCACCCTGCAACTGTTGCTGCTGTGCGGCATAAATGGGTTGCTGCTGTGGCTGCTGCTGTTGGTACTGCGGCTGTTGCTGTTGTTGCGGCTGCTGCTGTGTCTGGCCGGGAGCAGGCGGTATCTGCATTTGTGAATTGACCTGCTGTGGCAGCCCATTGGACGTTGGCCCGTTAGCGGTGGGTCCGTATTGTGATGCGAGCTGTTGTTGCTGCTGCTGTTGTTGCTGTTGCTGCTGCTGCGGTTGTGGCGCCGGTGGTGCGCTGAGGGAATTCCTTTATTTGTGAGCAAATTTCGAAGAAAAACGATCGATCGATTGTTGTGTGGGTTAGAGAATACATGAAGTTATGACAAGTGAGACACAGAGACAGTTTAAGAGAGCAGTGTGTGTGAGAGGGAAAGTGTGAGCAAGCGTTAAAGTGAGTACAGTGAGTAGAGAGTACAACAAGGAGTGAGTAGAGTAAGTAGGGAGTAGAGTAAGTAGTAAGTAGAGTAAGTAGTGAGTAAAGTAAGTAGTGAGTAGAGTTAGCAGGGAGTATAGTAAGTAGTATGTATAGTAAGGAGAGAGTATTGTAAGTAGAGAGTATAGTAAGTAGTGAGTAGAGTAAGTAGTGAGTAGAATAAGTAGTAAGTAATGAGTTATGTGAGTAGTAAGTGAAGTGAGTAGTAATTGAAGTGAGCAGTAAGTGAAGTGAGTAGTAAGTAAAGTGAGTAGTACGTAAATAAATTAATGAGTAAGTATTGACTACATTGAATGAGTTAAGCATAGTGATTGATGAGCGAAATGAAATGAAAAGCGATTGGTTTCATAGCATATGATCGTCATCGTCATCCTGTACACACCTGCTTGTGCGATGATGTCCCTGCGGCGTTGGCGGACTCTGTGGTATGTTATTCTGATTTGTCTGCGAGGTGGGCGTCTGTGCCGATGGCGTTATGTGGCCACCAATGCCGTTATTCTGTCGCAATATTGCCGCATCCTCGCTGGTCATTGTGCGATAACCCATGTCCTCCTCATAGCCATTGCCATTGGTTGGCAGCCCAGCTGGATTGTTGGCCACGCGACCGCTAAGCACCTGACGAATGAAATGAAAGACAGATTAGTAAATGAGAATGAGAGGGACAAGCGTAATCAGTTCCTTACCTCCAGGGCATGCATCATGGCGCGTGCAAAGTTCTCGGCATCGCTCTGGCTGGAGAAATTGAGACCGTAAACATATTTGGAGTCGCGCCACTGATGAAATGTGGCTGTGGCCTGATTATATTTGAGTCCCTTCAGTATGGAGCAATTGATAACGACCTCATGATCCTGCAGCTTACGTCCAACGACACGGAATGTGTTGTTCTGTTGGTGATGATAGATTTGCACCTTACTGAGCCCCGATGAGCTGCCCGATGGCACCCATTTCTTTTGATTGTCATCGTACACCATGACAGAGGCGCGGGCGCTTATAATGCTTTGTTCACTGCAAGGAAAAAGGAAACAGGAAATCAGTACAAGATATACATGAGATGATATATACATAAACATGTACGACAGAGAGCTTAACAATCATAGATAGCAGTCATTTGTAATTATCGAGCACATTAATGAAGCCAACTAATGACTTCTCAATTCTTTCCCCAGTTCAGTTCTCACTTGGAATTCTGCGCAAGACAAAGACCCTAGGAAAACCTGCCTAAGGGGACGGGGGGATTTTCCTAGGAAAGTCGTCGAACGGAAAGCAAAGCATCATTAGATGATTAATTCCGACTCACTGGACGACAAGTCAGTGAGTTCTTCTTTTTCAACTCTTTGGCTCTTCTGCTCTCTTTACACCAGTCTCGGCTTTCACACGATTGACTAAGTGCACTGATCTTCCAGCGCTTTCTGCCCCTCTTCCTCTTTCTCTCTCTGTGGGGAAGCTGCAACAGGAAATGCAATGCATTTCTTGTACTGTGTAAGAATTGCACACCTGTCACGCAGTCGTCAGACCGATTAAATAATTCTAATGAACTTTTGCGCAACCTTTAACATTTTTCCCTTTTTTCCCCCCACCTTTTTGTCAAAGCGGGAAAAGTAAACACTTGGAAAAATGCTAGAAACATGACGTCGCAATGAGAACACACACTCAACGAGAGCTTTTTGTGTGTCTCTCTGTGTCTGAGTGTGTGTGTGTGTGTTTGTGTATGTGTTACTGGGCAAAATACATAATGACAGCCGCAAAAACGAGTTGCAGATCTACGTCTCCATCTCCCTCTCTCTCTCCCCCCACCCCCCTCATCGAGTGTAGAATTCTCGCGTCTTGGCCAGGCCAAAAGTTGAGTAGTTTTGCACTTAAATGGAGCTCGACAGCCAAGCACAGCCAAGCAAATGCACAGCGAGGAGAAACACAGAGGGAGGAGAGTGGCGGCACCTCACAGCCAGTCCACACACAGCTGTGCGGCCTTATATAACCAAAGCAATGTGTGTTGCTGCTGTTGCCTGCCAGCTCGCCTGCCTTATAGCACATAGCATTAATATTATTGGGGTTTTTCATTTTTGTCTGTTGATTTCGTGGAACGAAAGTGAAGTTTATCTAGGTGGACTTATAAAATTTGCCACAGATTAAGCAGAGCTGCAGGAGCTAGCGAATTGCGTTGGACAGGCGTATAAATGCGACTGCATACAGTGAACACTTGCTAAGCAGAATACTGAGAGTCAATGGCGCAAGTTTTAACTAAAGATGATCATGGTATAGATCTCTATACTGCTTTAATTGTTCCCCTTTCTTTCTTAAACATGATATACAGATTTGAATTTGTGTCAATTCTTAGTTCTAAGTAAATTTTTATATTCATTCCTTATAAATGTTAAAAAATTTTCTGTGCAACTAAATTTGTATTATAATTTAAACTCATCGTTGTAACTCAGTTCGAAGTAGCTTTATGTGTTTTAAAGTTATTGTACCCTTAAATGCATCATATAATCTAAAAACCTTTTAGTTCTTTGTACATACATATGCTTTTAGTTTCATAAACTATCATCAGTACGTAAACCAACAAAATCTTCATTATATTGTATCATCTTGCTTTTAACATCTCTAAATATCTTGAAATATTTCGATTTATTGTATTCTGTTCCTTCACAACTCAGCCATAGTTATTTACTAAACTGTGTCTTACACCCCCTTCTATATTTACACCTCACAAATCTTATCTCAACTATTTAAAGATTAAGAAATTCCATCATTTGTTAATAACAAACGGCCAAGTGGTTGTGCCTAATGAGTTTGGAGACGAATGCAGATTACAGATTACATTCCATGCCAAAACAGGCGTTGGAAGACTTCATTAGAGCACGGCGCACTTCAGTGGCAGGTGAAATTTGAAATTTTCCTTCATTTTCTTTTCAATTTTCATTTTCATTTCGCTTTTTTTTTTCTTGTGAATCAATTCGTGCGTTAAGTTTAATGCAGATTTTCCAACACGAAGGTAGATTTTTCTCATTTTTAATTGGCGTTAAATTGAAGTGCAGCTAAGCTGAATAATGACAGGGGTGGCTAGGGGATGAATAAGGTGCGAGGGGAATGATAATGAGGAGGTGAATGGGAGGTGCTCTATAAAGAAAAGGGGCAAAAAAGCCGATGGTAATTTGATTTCAGATCGATTTCAAAGTTGAATTGAATCACGTTTCGTATTCAAAGGGGAATTGAAGTCAGAAGGATGAGAAAAATAAGAAGAATAAGAAGAAGAAGTAACAGCAGCAGGAGCAGCTGAAGAAGGAGAAGGAGACACAAGAGAACAAATATGAAAACATACGTAAAACACAATTTATCTTTGACCGAATTATGACGACGCTGGGGAATGCGTTGTATGTGTTGCTGCTGTTGTTGTTGTTGCTGCTGCTGTTGTAGTGTCTGCTGGTGTTGTTGCTGTTGTTGTTGTTGTTTCATCAACAAAGCATGATGTATGTTGCTATAGAGATGCGGCTGTGTTGCATTGGTGGCTGTAGAACGCGTTGCTCTAATTGAAAACGACATAGAACTGGCAAGTCTGGAGGAGACAGCAACAGTGGGGGCAGAGACAGGGGCAGGGGTCAGGGGCGGCGGCGGTGGGGACTGGGGCAAGGGTACGACGCACTTGCGCAATGTGGAAAACAAAGCAGCAGACGTCGATGGGGACGATGATGATGATGCTGCTGATGATGGGGAGCAGGAGAAGGAGGAACGGGAGGCAGAGGCAGAGATTGAAACTGAGACAGCTGGGGTCGCTGAAGTTGCTATGCAGACGGTGTCGGATGATGTTGATGATGATGCTGCTAATAATGATGATGCTGATGATGATGAAGCTGATGATGATGACGATGGAGCATTGCTGCGTCTGCAATGCAAGGCAGCAGCAGCCGCAGCACCTACTACACCTACGCCAGATGTTACGTACAAGGGCTGATCGTTGTTGCTGTTGTTGTTGGTCTGCTGTGTCCAGGTGGGCGACTCATAGATCACCGTGGGCGTGGCAACTGAACCTCCCTGCTTGGCAACCTTGGGCAATTGCAGCACCAATTGCTCGTGCTCGTGATACGGACGCAGCTGGCGCAACTGCAGCAACTCCTGCTGCTGCAAATGATGGTACATGGGATGGCGATAGTCCAGCAGATCCAGCTCCTGCAGCTCCTCAATGCTATAGTAATCATTGCCCTTTGCCGACGATTTGTTGTACATGCTCTGACTGCGCTTTATCAGCAGCTGCTGCTGCTGCTGTTGCTGCTCCGGCTGCAACTGTTGATGCTGCTGCTGCTGTTGCTGCAGATGCAGTTGGAGCTGTTGCTGCTGATGTTGACTGGGCTGAAATTCACACATGGCAGCCGGAGTTGGATGATGATAGGCTAGAATGGGTCCAGCAACGGCGGCACTTCCATTGGATTTCTTGCTCGTAAACGACGTTTTGGCATAAAGTTTCTTCATGGCCATTAACTGCTGGTAAACATTTGCAGAGGCGGCCGAAATAAACACAAGCACACACACACAGACACAGACGAGACGCGCGCACACGCAAATAGACTCGCGATCCCACGATCAAAACCAAATGGAAGTTGTCTCTTATGCTTCTTCTACTTCGTCAATGTCTTCGTATTTGTCTAGAGGGTCGCGCGCTTGCTGCGATCGAAATCGAACCTCGATTGAGACTGAACAAGCCAAACGAGTCTCAGCTGCGACGAGGCTCAAGAAAGACTGAAACGGGAGAGCAAGAGAGCGCCCCAAAGCACTCAGAGAGAGTAAACAGAGAGAGGGAGAGAGAGAGAGAGAACGACGATCAGCACCAGGTTGAGCCGAGTGAAGTCGGCAACGCTTCGGCGGCTTGAAGAATTGGGCTAAGAAGCTAAAACAGTTTCCACTTCCCAAGATAATAAATGTAATGAGAAAAAAACTGAAGAGCCGCCGCCAAGTGCAGCAAGTGCCTCTCTCCGTCTCTTTTTCTTCCCCTTTCTCTGGGTTTATAATCGAGCATTATATGCCTTTTCCAAAGACAATTAAATAATGCAAAAGGCCGCAGCGAAAGGGTGCCCAATTGAAGAACGATTAAGAATGATGAAAGAGGTTGAGAAAAAAACAGAACGAGCCAAGATCAACGTAACTGTCTCTAAATGCTCTTCTCCACAATAAAATAATGAGACGAGCTACCTTAAAGATTTGTTTTGTATCTTTCCGTTCATAAACGCACTCCGAATCGCTGAGAAATCAACTCTGTCAGTTACTCATGGCTGTCAATTCAGACAGTCCAACAGTTATGTTCCTATCGTACCGTATGCTGTGTGTGCGATAATTACTTAAGAAACGAGCTCAATAATTTATATTTGCCCCGCAGGGGCAGGGGGGTAGGATAGGAACGACTACACAGCTTGTGGCATGCTATGAAAAATTCATATAAATATTTAAGTTCAACTTGGAGTGAAAAAGAAGGAGATAGACAGTGTTGAAGTCTTTTTTGCGCTGCTCTAAAGTTCTTGAGCGTACATTTCCAATTAACATTGTATTTGTCTATTGTGAATGTTGTTGTTGCTGCTGCTGTTACAGCTCGTTATAATGCGGCAAGTCTGGTTTTTAATGCCGTCTGATTTGAGCTACGATTATCGTCGTGCAGCTTAATGGCTTTGTCAGAATGGGCTGGACCAGTAATGCTCGAACCTGAACTCATAGCGGGTCTCTCTCTCTCTCTGTAGCTCTCAAGTCAAAAGTCAGTTCAATGGATCGCGCAGATCGTGTGCTGCGGCTTAAATGATTTGGCAATTTTTATCCCCCACTTCTGTTTTTTTGGCTATTGGTTTTTTTTTGTAGCTTGTCGGAGTGCAGAGCAATTAAAAATGCTCAGGTAACAATAAAATGAGGTTACAAGCACACAGTAAACGGGGGACAGCAAGAAAAAGAGAGAGAGAGAAGGGGAGCAAGAGATAAACTGTCAGAGAAAGGCAAGTGGGGCAGCTGCGAAAGGAATTGTCAGGAAATGCTCAAAGTTCCTTTCGTATTCATTAAATGATTCATAATAAACAGAACGAGAAATGAGAGATGAGAAATGAGACAGAAAGGAAATGAAAGACAGTCAGAGGAAAAGTAAATACCGTAAGGTATGCTTTAAGTGATTCATGTTATACTCAATGCTAATAACCCTTATACAAAGTAAGCCGAAACATCTATCAAACTTTAAACTCAGCAATTTCCCTATTAAAGTTGACTCTGTTATTTTCCAAAAAGAATTTGATTAATGCACTCGATAAGTAAAGAAGTTTCAATTAGACTGTGTAGGAGAAAGAGGGGAAAATCTCTTCGTAGCGCACTTCAAATCAATTAAATGAAAATAATTATTAAAAAGATGCCTCCCCAATTTCCCACTTCACTGCGCAATTGGAGCAGTGGGAGACCGAGTGAGAGATAGGGTATGAATGAGAAAGATAGAGAGAGATATGTATGTATATAGAAAGCTAGCTAATCAGTTGTCTGCTGCATAGTCTACTTTGAGGCATACCTTGCTAGCATCAATTGCAATATGCAAAATGCCTCCAATCCCCGTGCCGTCTCGGCTGCAGTTGTCGGACAAATGTTTCCCATCGTGCTGCGCGAATAAAACTGTTGGAAAAGCATAACGCGTTCAGTTTAAAGCTCAACGGGAATTTTTCCCGCACCTTGCGACACATTTAATGATGACACACCCAAAAGACAAAACACAAAAAAAAAAAACAAAACGAATCCCAAGTTGACTGCGCTTCTGTTTCGCATATACATAAGGTGTATTTCTACATACACGTATTATACATATTTTTTATATAGTGTATATAGTTGTTGTGCTTTTCGCTTATGAATCAGTTATAGAGGGACAACAAAAGACCTGACTTAGCAGGAACCACAGCCGGATGGGCCACACCCCAATGTCAAAATAGTCCAAACAAATTATGCGTATTAACCAAAAAGTAAAGTCCCTCAGGCTGGACTCAGGACTGGACTGGACTGTGATGGGCTGGGTCAGCTGGCCAGCCTACTTCTTGTGACTGTTCTCCTGTTTGTGCTTTTTCCTGCACATAAATTACACTGATGACCCATAAATTTTCGCTTAGTCGAACATGTCTATTTTTGGAGCAGGTGCTAGACCCTTGAACCAGCAGCACCGTCCAGAAGTGAACATATCAATTGAGCGTAAGACTGAGAAATGAGCATCGTTTACGTCGCTACACAGACGCCTTGTCAATTGAATCTTATGGCCAGACAATCGACTATTCGATAACAATTTAAATGACAATGTCAGCATAATTGAAATGTCCTTCACACAAATCAAATGCAAACGAAAAGCAAGTGCTACACTGAAAATAATTTTAGTGACTTGTATAGATTGTCAGCATAGTTTTTTAAGAAATTCTTATGATTATTAATCGTTTTTTAATCGATTAAAATGCAAGTTAGGTATTTAATAATAAAGTTAAACATTAATGATTCAAAGTTAAAAAAGCTACAATATTTATTTCAAGCAGAAATCGATTTATGTTCGACAGTGTTAAAAAAGGTAAGTCTTTTATCTTTTTTTATCTCTTGTTTCTCTGATTTCCTCTCAGTGTAGACAAACTAATGAACTACAAAAACTTCGCGACATTGGCGCACATATAGAAAATGATCTTTGAAATGGAAAACGATTGAAAATTCCAACACTTACGTCATTTTGATGTTGTGTTATTGTTGTTGCTGTTGCTGATGTTGTTAATATTCTTGTTACGTGAGAAAAAACGTGCTATAAACGTTGCTTTTGGGGAAGGGTTCGTAATGCTTTCCCCTCTTTATCTCCTCCTTTCCAGTTTTTTCTCGGTTTCCTTCTTCTTTATTCCAGCTGTTCGTGAGCTCTTTTATGTTGTTTAATATTATTATGAGATCTGCAAGTGGAAAATAATGGAAAACGATAACTTGATTAGAACTTGCACGTGTTACGACAACGTAGACGCACTTTATGTGCTAATAAAAACTACCTTATACCACATTTGCCTGGCCTTTTTTCTTTCACTTGCCTTTTATGATAGTCATGTGAGTGTGTTTTCATGTAGGGTGTGTGCGAATGAGTTCTCAGGGAGATGACTTGGCAAATGCGTGCACAGTTTTTGCAATATTATAGAATATTTAAGAGGTTAAATTGGTTAAGAGCAAGACTAGAACAACATAAGAAACCGTAAATACCACAATAATAAATGTTTCCTTTCCCTTCTTAATGTCCAAAAACAAAACTCGATTTTCTCGATTTTGCCCAAAATACTATTCAAATCTTCCAACTGACCCCGCGCATTATCATGATAAATCAATGGAAACAGACCTTGAAACCGAAACTAGCCTCATCAATTAACTAACAGAAAACCGCCCGATACGTTGATTTGATGGCAAGTGAAAGCAGCTGCTGAATTAATAAAGAAGCAAAGCGCAAAATCCAAAGATAGTAACAACAATAGCTATACGATATATACTACAAATGCGGTTTCTGTTTCGCTTTGGGTTTTCATTGTTGTTTTTATTGTTGTATACATGACCCATTTACTTTTGTTTTCCTTTCGGTGTCTTGGGGACTTGGGAGCCAAACAATGGCAATTCTTAATGAAAACCAAAAGTAGCGAGAGCAACATTTACATGACAAAATGTTCGCAGAGAACATTGCTGAGTTGAATCGGGTCAACGCATGCGGCCCAAGAGATGTGGATGGTCTCCTAACTAGGTAAGACTAGCGTGAATCGCCCTGCAGCAGTAGTCGTCGCAGTACTCATAGCAGCAGCACTCGCTGTTGTCGCGCTACTGAAATGTAGTTGACCTAGTTATAAGAGCGCTACCTCCCTGTGTGTGTGCCACACTCCCTGCCCCCCCCTTCTGCGTGCCCCACCCCCGCTCCAAAAAGCAGCATCGCTTGCGTCATAGTTTGCTGAAAAACCTTCGCTGTGTAAAAGTTCTTCTATAGGGGACTGTGAATGGAGAACTCCGTCGTCCGCTTTGTTGCCGGAAGTGTACGCGATTTACAGCCTACAACTGGCATTGCTTGTGTATGGTATAGTGTTATCGTATATTGCGTGTGCCATAGTCGGAACTATCGGCGGAACTATCGCTTAAGCGAAGGACAAATATGATTCTATTTTAATCTGTTCAAGGGACATTAAGAGGCATTAGAAACATGTAAACTAGAAGTATTCATATTTATAATTTAAATATTATTATATAGAGTTGTAAAAATAAATGAATTATCGGTTGTACTATTGAAAAACAGTTATATGACAGTTAAATAGTCTGTGACATAATCACAAACTTCGAGATCATGTCTTGCATTAATATCTATCGTTAGTTCTATCTTCTGAAGTATAACTTCTAGCTGCTCTTTGGCATAAGTAGTCTATGAACAATCACAACCAAATTCATTTTATTCAATTATTCTAGCGACAGTTGTGCTAGATCATTCTATACCATCTACTCTTGTTGTCTGTCTGTCAATCTCAACACTGCAAGCTCAGCAATTGAGCTAGTTAATTATTTTAATTTAGCGACAGCGTCAGTAGTTGAACACGTTGTGTAGAGCTTGAAACTTTTGTAGGCTCAATTTGAAATGATTCACATAAATGAATCACTAAAAATTCCATTAAAGATCAGGAAAGTTTTCTGCATTTGGGATGATGTAAAGTTCTTCCCTACTAACTTCACTAAATTCTCTGGAAATTAACTTTTATTTATCACTTTAAACTGGAAATGTGTTCCTTCTTGTTCAATATCGTTAATAGGATAACATTTTATGAGTTAATTCTCACAAATGTGCAATTCCGTATATTGACTAAACAAACAAAGACTGCGCAAAGCCATTGAAACGTTTGCCCAGGGGATATGAACAGGCACAGGGAAGGGACGCCCAGGGGATCAAGAGAAGGGAAGCAAAGGGAGGCACATGTGCTGCTTCCTCAACTCACGGGCAATTAAAAGTGTCCAATATTGTGCTATGCACTCGACATGGAGTTGCCACCCTCCTTGGACAACCCTGCACTGCTGGCTGCTTCCCTCTTCCCCTCATGCTGCCGCATCGTTTTGGTTTCACACTGCGACGACATGCGACAAATAATACACCCCCGTTGCAGTTCAGCCCCCGGGATTGAGTGCAGGTTTCGGTGTTAATAAACGCGCGAGTTTCAAATTCGCCATTTAACCCAAGAGGGTGAATTCCCTACCTCACTGTCTCTCACTCTCCCTCTCCATCTTCCTCTCTCTCTCATTCTCTCTCTTTCTCTAAGTTTTAATTTTCATTCATTGCAAGCGTATTTCCAGGAATTTTCATGACTTGTACGTGTCGCACTATGGACTTTGCCTTGGGCATGATGTCAGACCACACTCAATTCAACACAATTCTTGTCCCTAATTCATACGCCTCCTGCCATTCCTTCTTCCCAGACCCCCATTTCCCTCTAGACTCCATGGTAGGACAACAAATGTTTGCACTTAAAAAGAAGAAGCAGAAGAAAATGTTTTGCTGTCGCATTGCACATGGAAATTTCCCCCATTTTTGTTTTCATTTTCATTGTTGTCGCTGCGGTTGTTGCTTGGATTGCGTGACCCGTTAGATTTGTTGTTGTTAGCAGGCAGCTACCAAAAACCAACAGAAATAATAAAAAGCAAAAGTAAGAAAACCAGTTGACTCAGCCAAGTAGTAAGTTGTAATCTCTTTTAATTATAATGTCACACAGTGTTCACTTGTAGCAAGCTTAACATTTCCGCAAATTAATATTTGCCAGAAATTAAAACCTTCATTGTTTGTGTAAGTTTTGAACAAAAGAAAAAAGCTAAATTAAAATTTGCGAAAGTTTTTTCATCTCTCTAAAAAGATTTGTAAGTGAAATCTACCATTATTTTACCTGTGCTTAGGCTTATCATTATCAAAGTGGTAAGAAAGCTTTTTCTGATCATATCAATCTATTTCTTTCATATTCTGTTATATAATTATGTCCAGAATTGATTTGTGTTCTACCTTCCGATCTATCTATTTTCCTCTTTCCGGCCAAGAGATTTCCTTTATATTCTTCACTTGTCTTCTTCACTTAGTGGGATTTACATATATATGTATATCATTCTCTCTCTCCATAAGAGGTAATTATCTTTCTGCACTTGTTTCCCTTCAGTCGTGGCTTAGTCAATCAATCAACAACCTTTTCCTGCCCAGCAGCCCCAGGCTTGGGATCAGGCAAGCTGTAGCCCTTCTTTGCCACCTTGTCTTGCGGTTTACGCTGTGATCCCAAACAGGTTTACGATCTTTTGTTCTCTCTGTCTCTCTTTCTCTCTCTCTCTCTCTCTGTGTGTCTGAGTACTTGACCACATCTTGAACTGAGCAAAAAAATTACAAAATTATGCTTTAATTTCGCTTGTTTTGAATTCGGGTCGCCACTTCAAAGTCGCCGTCAGAGTTTGGTAAACGGTATGGAAGCTCCGGCTTGATGGATTTGCCATATGGCAGACACGGCAACTGTAAACTGCTGGCTTAGCTGATGCCCTGTAAAGTTAACATCTATAATGGTCCTTATAGCCAAGTTTGAGTGCATCTTCATTTATACTTTGCTTGATTTTAATAGCATTTGTGAGAATAACCCAAATCCATGAGACAAGCGAGAAGATTCAACAGAGACTGAGAAACTCCCAGGCATATCAGCGTAGCACGGGAGCTCAACCAAGCGTCAATTCTTCTGCTTCTTTTTCTTGTAGCTTAGCTGCCAATTAATAGAGTTTGCAAAAAGACTACAAAGCTATTAATTTATAGATCTTGTAGTCGTTTCCCATACTCAATGTGTTTTGCAATCGGTATCTATCGCTGGAAGCGTGCTCCACATATTTGTAAAAAAAACACTCATCATTATCTCTCTTGTAGTCGTTTTTTGTTACTTTGGTCTTGCTTCATTGACGGACTCAACTCGTCAGTTTAATGGAGCGCGGCAATTCCTCTTTTTTCTTCGTTTTCAGAGTGACAATCCGAAACGAAAGTATGCCGATAATTATTGAATAATGATTTCTACAACATGCTACATTACATTACTCACTCTGTGCCCTTCTACCCCCACTCTCTCTCTCTCTCTCTCTCTCTCTCTGTCTCTCTACACACACCCTTTTGTTATCTGCGGCAGATGCAACAAATGTTTATTGTTGATAAAAGTTTCAACAAGAATGCGCACTACAAAAGACATCTATTAAATTATTACGCACACACGATAGAGCTGACCTCACATAGACACATACAAAAAAATAAAGAGACCACGCCCCTGCAGCGACGCCCATAAGTCAGATAGCGCACAAAGTTCAAGTGAGAAGCGGACATATAAATATCATAATCATAATATAATCAGTTAGTGTGCATGACAGAGGAGAGTGGGGGAAGAAGGGGAAGCAGAAGCAACAACAAGCAGAGAAATGCCACAGCAATTGAGCGCAAAATAACAAATAACAATAAAGTAAATGGTGACAAAAACAACAACAAAACAATGCGCAAGTGCAGTAAGTGCACCACGGCAGAGATACCCTGTAATACAATCACTGATAGAGGTTTTAGCAGTATACCTGAATGAATTAAGAGCCTGTCATTCACATAAGATATAACTTAATATCCTGCAAACAGTTTATAGTCCAGCAAACCTCTCTATCTCGCTTTACAGAGCATATGTTTATACAACATACAGTGTACTCTTTAAATTGAGAAAAATACAAAATGCAGGTGACCTGCTACAAAATGTTTTTCGCCACAAGAACACTTCGGCTTGTCTCAAGTGCCCAAGTGGGAAATCTCGTTCCAGAAGTCGCGGTAACGTCGGCACTTAGGGAACAAGTGCATCAAAAAGTCGCCAAGCTGCAAAAAGTATTTCCATTACAATCAAAACGCAAAATGAAAACTTTGCGCTGTCAGCTTTCCTGCAAGTTGGATAAAGAAAAATAAAAGAATCAGAAAACACACATACAGAAAACAAACAACAAAAAGAAACCCGTTGGATGCCTGTGAAATTTCAGAATCGAAACCCAAAGAAGCAGAACCAGAAGCAGTGGCAGACCTCACTCAGACCCGGACCCACAGACCCCCAGACCCAGACCGGAAGCACTTCAAGTGCTTGCGATTCCATTCTCAACTAAAGTGCGAGTGCAGCAGGCTGAGAAAAGGGAGGTGTCGAAGAGGAAGGCAAAGAGGAAAAGAGAGGGTAGGGAAAACTTGCAGCAATTTACTCGATATCAGCAGCTTCGCTTACTGTGGCAATTTCATATGTCTGCCAAGATTTCTAGTATTCCTTTATGGTATTTATATTCTTCCTATTTGTAATTTGTATTTAATCAGCATGTTGCAACACTTCCCGGGAATTCAACATCATATTTCGATAGTTATAAACATATTTCATATACTTATTTTTTTGGGTTTCCATGTCAATGACTCGCAAATTGCGCAAAGACCTCATCCGCCCTCTTTCAGTTCGATTGGATTTTTAGCCACATTTTCATGATCAATTTTCACATCGTTATTTACCTTGAAACCGAGCAGCAGCAGAGCGCAGCACAAACAACAACAACGATAAATAAAACTAATAATAATACTAATAATAATAATAAAACTCTATTGCTTTCCGCTGTTTTCCCAGAACTGGCCCGCACACACACACACACACGTAAGAAACACAAAACATTTGGTACAGAAATCAAAGATAAACTGGAGAAAAGTCTTAGATATAAATAGATTGAATAGATTCATGGAATTGGAATAGCAGTAAATTAGTTGACTCGATGATTTGCCACCTCCCCTCTTCCCCACCGAAATTGGTAATTAATTGCAGACGTCAAAAGTTTTCATTCTTTCTTGCAGAAAATTTTTTACATGGGCTCCAGAAATCCGTATAATCGTATCGCATAGCGTTCGCGCCAGTCAGAGCGTTAGACCATGAAGAATTGTGGGAGGAAGGGAAGTACGAGAAGGCGGCACATCTAGAATCAACTGCAACACAGCCTCCTCCTCTTACTCCTCCTCCTCCTCCTCCACCTCCACCTCCACTGTGTTGCGGCAGAGTATCTAGGCCGTAAAAAATGGTTAAATGCCCCGCCAATTGCTTTTATATAGAACGCGTTCAGCGAGAATACAAGCCTCCCCAACGATGTTATGTATGTTATGTAGATGTCGAGCTATTACAGCCACCATACCATATAATTACAGTCAAACCTCTTTACGAACGAAACGATTTAATTAGTTTACAAGCCTAAAGAAGCTTGTACAGTATAAAGAGTACAGTATATATCAGTTTTTATTATTTATAATATATGTATTTAGATATTTGATATTACATTTGTAATTCTCGTAATCAACGAAAGTGTCAACGCTTTGTGCCTGTCACAGCGTAACGTATCGAATTTTAATCATTGTTTTTATTTAATAATTTGAATTTTGAGACAGATTCCCATACAAATTTATAGCACTATCAGAGCAAACATTAAAACTTTGTTATTTAATAGCAAACTTCAGTGTAATTTTCGCTCAGTGCATTGCTCAGCCAGCTGCAGCCGGTGGCTTTCTAACTCAAATTTCATGGCATATATTTTGCCTTCTTTACGTTTATGCCATGAAGTTTATAAACTTGTAAAGTTTGCAAAGAGTTGTAAGCAACATAAATATTGTTTATGAATTCATGAATATTTTTGCTTTTATATCTTGTCATATATCACCAACATTGTTACGCCATAAACATCATATTCATTTATATGTATGTAGCTTAGGATTGTAAATGATGGTTTTCTAGATATGTATCATGTCTGTTGTTGTGTGTATGTGTGTGTGTGTTGTACTTGAGCCAATGTGGCTGCGGCTGGCGGCCTCCAAAACCAAAGCCAAGCCAAGCCAAAAGCCAAGACAATGGAACGAAACGCCTGAAAAGCTGCCACTTAAGCGAATTTTTAGTCTCTCTCCTCGTTCTGCTTATCTGTGCAGTTCGCGTATAACTTGTGGATCTACAATTTATGCCATATGAGCGCGATATAACTCTCTGTATTTATCATCATCCATCCGCGCGTGCATATAAATACAATATATATATTATTCTCCAACTCAGACTAAGGCTCGTCGTATCGGTGGTTTTTCATGCTTATTCATTCATGTGCATGTGGTGAATAATCTGTGATGCGATGCGGCGGCGGCGCACTGTAAAAGGCAGCAGGCAATTATATGCCGGATTTTAATTAGTGGATACTGAATCGGCCGGTGGACTTGGACATAACCAAATGGGTGGTATTGCTTTGATTGTGGCCGGTGTTTGCCAAAATTCGAATAGAGTGCGGTTTAAGGGTTTTTATTCCAATGTATTATATGAATTTAAGCCAGCATTCCCAGAGCAAGGCTAAAAGCGCTGATACTGATAGCTGTTATCAGAAAGCTGCAGAACAGTCTACACTTCCTTGTTCCGCATTTTTCTTATGTATGTGAGATATATGGTATCATAGCTGTGTATCGTAAGTACGTCTAGCTGCTATCTTAGCCTGGGTGGCAAAGAATGCTTCCTCATTCCCTTTTAAAAATAAAGCCATTATATTAATGCAAAAGAAAGAAAACTTATTAAGCAAAAACAAAAAAAAACACTAAGAGAGAAACATTAAATTTTCAAACACGTTCCACGCATCCGATGAACTGAAACGAAGACAGACCGACAGATTGGTGGGTTGGTGTAGGTAGGCTTATTGACGGGTTGTTCTAATGAATTATGCAGTCTACGTTGGCGCACCATAAAATTTTATACAAATGTATGTAAAAGGAAAAATGGCAATGCATTTGTAGTTGTTGCTGCTGCTGCTGTGCTTGTTGTTGTTGTAAGAATAAAGTCATTAGGCAAAAGAATTGTCACAGCAAGTGAGGAAATAGGCGATAATTGAAAGGAAACTAGCGGTAAAAAATGCTTGTCATAAGAAAGTCAGAGATAGATAAAAACTTCAAATAGAGAGAGTGGGATGGTGTCTAGAGATTCTTTGAACCTCTCACCCGCATTCACATAATTCAAAGAGCAGAGAACAAAACAAAATCGTGAAGTTTTATTGGATGCTGCCCTGCCAGTGTTGTGTGTGTGGGAGAAAAGGAAGGAAATGTTAATTAGATTTGTGGACAGCTGCTGCGCTGCCCTCGAAGCTGTTAAATGCATCACACTGCAGGCTGACTGCTATGACACACGCAAACAACCAAAGGTTTAGTCACACAGACCGCGGGAGCAAGTTTATGATTCAGTGCAACAGACATAAAAACAAACCTAAAGCAAAGGAGAACTTGAAAAAAAATATAAAATACGTGGAAATATTGTTGTAGCGATTTCGTGTGTACAAAAAGCTTTAGTCATCGCGTTAAAAATGCCGAAAAGCAGAGCGAACCAAACGTAAACAAAACTACGCATAGAAAGGGATGTCTAATAAACTGATAAATGCTGTCTACATACACAAACACACACATATACACATACGAAGTACACACATGCATATGGTGGCTTTAATTTTTATCTTATCAACAACGACGACGCGTCCCCAATTGCAGCTGGGTGGGGAAAACTAGGTTAACAGTGTTTAACTAAATATGGGTGCGTGTGTGTGTGTGTTTCCGCTACCTTACCTGACTAAAGTCTGTGAGTGAGTGGCAACACTCAATTGCTATCAACTGCTACTACTCAATGAGTCCTCTTCCATTTACTACTCACTGTTAATCACAAAATGGCATTAGTTAAGTAGCAATGCAGCTAGGCAACACTGACCAATGACTGTGCACAGCAACACTGAAAATGTGCAAAAGAAGACAACAGAAAATGCAAATTTGCAATAAATATCAAATAAATTTGTTCGAGTTTGGCTTTTTGTCTAGTTCGTGAACTGGTTTTGGGCTTTTTGTTTTAGCCCTATGCATGTAAGCGTGTGTATGTATGTTTGTTTGTTTGTGTGTGTGAGCTGCGGGTCTTTGGCCCGCTTCATTTGGCAGCAGCGAACGAACACACACAAACACATAAAACAAAAAAAACTAAAGTGAGTCATGGGACTCCAGTAGTGATGCAACTCCGATGGTGACTCCGTGGGAGGCCAAGGAGTGCGGAGAGGGGAGGCCTGAGTGTCAGGCGGGCCTTGGTGCGGTGCATTGACATTTAAATGTTGCAAAGAGGAAAACCAAAGCCAGCATTGGTTCGCATAAATTAAAGTTCAAGCAAACATGATAAAGATAAAAGAGAAGTCGAAACATCAACAGCCCCACCCGCGTCGGTCTGCCAAACAACAGCAACCTTACGCTCTCCCGGCGCTCTCTGTGTCTCTTTCTCTCTCTCTTTTCCGCACTCTCCTGGTCTTGCTCTCAAATTGGCAACGGTGGATTTTGTTTGTTTGGCAACCTCAAAATGGGAGTTTGAGAGAGTGGAAGAGAGAGAGAACTCGACAGGGTCTGTGTTCAATAACAACAACAACAACAAAAACAAGCTGCAAACGCCAGAACAAAAGAGAGGAGACAGTGAAGGCGGTGGGTCATTGCAGTGGAGCAGCCGGGGGCAACGCACAAAAACAATTAAAGCTGCCACAAGACACAGCTGGCAACACACACAAACACACATGCAGACGCACACAACAAACAAACACACACATACAGAAAGTAAGAAATGCAAAAACAGGTTTGGATGCCACAGCAGATGCGACAGCTGTTCCAAAAGAAGTAGGCACAAAGTGGCGAAAATAAATGTAGGAAGAGGGCGAAATTCACACAATATTTTAAGAAAAATAAGTGCAAAAGGCACATAAATTATTCCCATCTAGGCTACCTTATTCAAAACATACACACAAACATACACAGAAACACAGGCGAAAAAAGGGCGTGTTGTGTGAATAAGAAGAAGAAAAGGGAGCAGGAATGAAGCAGCAGCCGCCGCCGACGTCGACGTCGCAGCCGCAGCAGCCACCGCACTAAAAAGGGAGCAAAAAGCGGAAGTCGTGGGCAAAAACATGCGCAGAAAATGCAGCGAATGCCGCCGACTGGGGCCAACTCGAAGACAGATTATAAATTCTCTGATTCAGCACATGTAGATTATAAATAAATGTAAAAAAAATAACAAAAAGGAAAAGAAAAACTTACCACAACATTTTGCTTAATTCCGCAGTGAAAATGCGTTGGTGTTTATGCCTCTGTCTCTGCCTGCCTGCCAACTACTCCCTTTTTCCTGCTGCAGCGAGCAGTGACGCACACACACACACACACACGCTGCGCGAGCGGCGGCGGGCAAAGATAGCAGCAAAACTAAACGCCGATAAAAGAGAAATGTTTGCAGCGTCTCCGTCTCCGTATCGGCCTTTTTTCAGCTGTATTTTGTGTCAACTTCACTTTTACTTTTTCCTGTTTCGTATCAAGGAAATCGGGCTGCAATTTTAATTCAATTTATTTGGTTTTTTGGCAGCACTTGCACTTACACAAACAAACACACACACTCACACATAGAAATGAACGAAGAGCGAACAACCAAACTCCTTTTCAAGGAGTAGAGACACAATTTTTTTCGGCTACTTCGTTTTACACTGCAACTCCGTTTTGCGGTGCAGGTTTTTAAGGAACTTGCACGGTTGTTTAGCAATTAGTTAGAACTTCTTTTGTTTGCCTACTTGCGACTGCAATTTTATGTTTTTTTGCGCAACGCGAATTAACGCGATTTAATTTCGGCCAAACTGCGAGAGCGACAACAACACACCAGCGCCATATTTGATCTGATGTAAAAATTATGTAGACAAGCAGCCCTGGTATTCCAGCAGTCTGTTAGGCCGCAATAAAATTAACATTAACATAATGTTATTAACATAGAATTTCATTTTCAATATGATGATTAATAATACTCAGATCGATATTCCAAATGGAAATTTGAAATATATTAACTGTTCAGTTGTTGTCTATCAAATACAAATACATAACAACTGCAGTTCTTATGATAACCGGTCAGAAAATTGAAAAACAATTTAAATATAACAGCTGGTAGTTAGTTCCATTTAACAGGAACTGCCTACTTAACAGAAACGAAGCAGCATCGATAAATACTATCGGACGGCACCGAGTAGTTCAAAAACAGTTATCGACCTGAAATACGTAGTGAGCACACTGGTTTGGCGCCTGCATAAGCGTTGTTTAAATTCGAATTAATTAAAAGACATTTCATATCCTATTCAAATGACTATTTTAATTTGATGCACCCATAATTAATTTTAATAACATTTACGGTTGAAATGAATTAATTTAAAATACTTGAATAAATAGGGCCCGCAGTGGACTGTCGTCTAGTAGACCTCATTGTGATAATTGTCTACAAAGTTCTTCACCAGCTTGGGGATCTCCGGGGCACGGCATAAATACTTGTGTCCATATCGATGACTTTGCTCGAACCGATGGAACTCGACCGGGCCCCACGAGCGATCTCGCTTCTCCAGCGCAATGCGATAGAGCTGATAACCCAAATGGAATGGCACAACGACATCGTCCTCGGCATGGACAATCATTACGGGCTGCCGGAACTCATAGATATGTCTGTCCGACTCAAAGCGCAGCCTATTAGTATACATTGGCTGGGAGATCATAAAGTCAAACCACGGCAGATGTCTAAATGGCCGCGAAAACGGATGCAATCGAATCTCATCGCGTATATTGGTAAACGGACTTTCCAGTATAACTCCACGTGGTCCACGCTCCTTCATATCCGCTAGCTTGGCGACCATATGCGTAGCAACGCCAGTGCCAAGTGAATGTCCCCAGATGAAGACCGGATTCGATGTCTGATTGGCAACATACTCATAGACAGTGATTGCATCACGAACAACGCCTTCTTCTGTGGTCTCGACACGATCGGAATCTGCATAGCCTCGATAATCGAACGCAAGCACATGATAGTTCAGATTGCGCAGCAGTTTATAGACTTCCGAACGATGGCCACTGCCACGTGTCGCCGTATTGCCATGCAAATAGATGACCACAGTGCCCCCAGGCACGCGTAACAGACGCTCGTAAAATAGTTGCTCGTTTTCGGTACCAACCACGGGAAATTCAGAATTCAGCACTGGCACTAGATCTTCCAGCTCCTTATGATTATCTCGCACCTCAATGAGCGGTGGTTTTACGTCACAAAGCCTTGCATTTTCATCCTGCTGAAGATCGTGCTCCACATTCAGTGCACGCTTAAAGCGACACACGGCATTCTTGGGCAGCACATGCCATACACCGATTTGCACTCCCTTTGGATCCTCATCGTAATCCTTTACGGTCAAATAGAAATTCCTTGTTGCATACAGCCCAATGCTGGACGGATTGGTTAAGTCAAGACCCTTCGGGTAGGTAACTATAAAAAAAAAACAGATTGTTAAGAAAGAAACTCTCCAAAAATCGATTTGCGATACATACTGAAGTTGAGAAAGAGTATACCCCGTTGTAGCGTCTGGGAGCATCGAAAGATGAACGGTATCAGTAGAAAGATAACGAGGAATAGCAGAACTGCTAGTATCAGGCAGGGCACTGCGACTCTGTTAATATATCGCATTATTAGTAGTCATTCAATTTATAGAATTTTCACATATTAGGACAAAAAAGCACAACATATTTTACTACTTATACACACAAAATGAAACTGAAATGATATTGAATTTCGGATTAGAATGCACACACTTGCTGCGACTTGTATACTAGACATGTTCATAAATATTTCAGTTACACAGACTACGCTTAGTCACAGTTGTTATAATTAAATCTCTCATTGCGTACATTCGAAATATTTTTATTTATTTTAAAGTCGGCTATAGCAGTCGACTGTTTCTTAGAAAAGTTTTAACGGTAGTGGTAACATTTCTGGGATCTCGAGCGCGAGCTAGCGATATGCTAAATATTTATGCCACGATGCAAAACAGAATTTAATGCAATATAAATAAACATTACAATAATAATTTAGGCCTGTTGCGAATTTCACTTCCATAACAATTAATAATACAATATAATAAGATCATGACTTAAATTGGAACAAATATCAGTAGTTGCCACCATAGTCCAATCTTTATGCATATAATTTAGTATAGTTCCTTTTTCAACACATTTTCGCGTATACGATACTAATTTCCGCAGTGGAAACATTTTGCAAATTTTTCTTATTCACTGACCTTTTAAAACACTTTCGAACGCGAGTTTTAGTTTCAGCAGCTGCCATAACGTTCTATGAATCGGTGAAGCTACTATCGCTCAGCGTTCTGTTAAGGCTTGCGAAACTATGTTTCGCAGAACTACGGCGATTTCCGGTAATATTAGTCACGGTTTTCGGTTTTTAAAATATTTTACTTTGCAAATTCAACCCCTCACAAGTGTAGAACAAGACTTGATATTATAAATGGTAACAATCATACATTGCTGTTTTCTTTTATTGCAACAAATTTTAAGGGATACGACCAGCTTGCGCGGATTAGTAAACAACAAGTGAGGGTTGTGTGATCGCGCGCGTGGTGGTGGGCTTCAATCCATAGCAGCACAATACCGTATAACTATCGATGGTTCTATCGATACTTATCCACTTCAATCACGACTTTTCTTGATTTATTTTTAAATGTTTACAGTTTTTCTACCGCAAATGCTATGCCAAAATTACTATTCGCAACAGCTCTTAAAATAAAAAACAAATGAAAATATAAAAGATATGCAAATAAAATTATATGTATAAAAGCAGATAATTATTTTCAATAAGTTTACAAATTCAAAAAGTAAAATGTACAACATCAATTTGGGGTTTGATTTGTTTTGTTTTTTCAGTATACAGTTATAAATCGTCGCGATCGAGCATAAATACTTACAGCCCAGTTAGCCAACTAATGAGGATCGTTCCGGGAATGGCCGTTGAATATAAAACTAATTTTAAACAACTATGAAGCTCGTACATTGTGCAAAAACTTTGAGTATCGACAATATATGATATCGATATTATTCGAGCCTTGGTTAATTAGTTTGGTACTTGTGTTTTATTATTATTTTTATCTTGGTCAGCAGAGCGAGTTTTAATTGAGACTTGATTGGGTAATCAGTGCGTAATAGTTGCTTTTCTTTGTTTTGTGTAGTAGTATAATTCACAGAGTTTTACAAAATTACTAAGCGTCTACCCGAACGTTGGAAAGAGAATAGAACAAAGTAACTTGATTATTAGCTTAAGAATGTGTAATACGAGCACACGCACACACACACACTCACACTACAGACAAGCGGATTCCCAAAGCATGCTAAATTGCCCAAAAACTAAAACAGAACACAAATTTGTTCTCTGTTGCTGATAAAGCAGAACGCGGGTGTTAAAGGTTGTACGATAATACATCTACATGGGTGGGTGATGTATCGAGTCTATTTCCTGCAACTAAAATACAATCTTACTCACACACACACACACAGGTTTATGCGATGAATAATTGCTGATATCAAACGCACGTTACGCTAATGATATATGAAATCGATTTCCGCTTATTTTCTGTAATCAGCAACAAATTACATAATTTATACAAACTTGAGTTAGTGAAGCGCGCGCATTATGCAAAATACAATAACAAAGATAAACTACAGATTTTAAAAACAAGTTAATCAAGCGTTAATTAGACGAAAGACATATGAATTCACCTCTTGAAGAAATGCCGCCTACGCGCAAAGAGCATAACTGTAAATAGTCAAATAACAATAAAAAAGAAATAAAGACACGAATTTGGTTAGCAAGTGTGGATTAATATTATATAGAACAATCAATGTTATGTGCGAAAGAGACAAGACGCATTAACAGAACTTTTAAAACTAATTTCAATGATTCAACAAAAAATATAACAACAAACACTTTTTTGATAAAGCTCTCGCCTTCGAAATTGAACGTTACATCCAGCGCGTTGGGTGTCGAATGACTGACTCTGAACTGGAATCCCACAGCCAATAAAAGAGACAAAGCTTATGAACAAGAGAGAGTGAGAGAGAGAGAGAGTCGAATGCACGGTGAGTTTATATGAGGTAGTGTTTTCTTTGCAATGATCACACAATAACATTGGCAACCTCAATTGGCAACACCATGAGAGCAACTGCACATTATTTCCACACACTGTCTCAGCTCTCTCTCTCTCCCAATTACTCTCTTTGGCTGGCCAGCTGATCGTGTGCACTCTATGTGGCATTTATTACTAATACTTGAATTGAATATGAATAATATTTGGTTGTGATGCACTTGTTCCTTAATGCTTTAATTAACACTAAGTGGCCCCGCGTGTAATTGGACTCACCGGCGCTTTTGTTGTGGAATCAGTTGTTGCTAAAATGCTGTCAGTCGACGAATGGGTATGTTTCCTATATAAGATAGCATCTAAGGCAGCATCATTTGGGGTTGTGCTTAGTCAGTGGCGGCGATCTAAAATAAACCCAAACAAATCTGTTAGTTGCACTTGCCGTTGTATTATCAATTGCGGTACTTTGTGTGGAATACAAGTCCCTTAATTTTATATAATTAATGCTTATTACGGAAAAACCGGCACTCATGTAATATGTATTCATACATATTTTATCTGAACACTACTCACTAAATGCTTTTGTAAATCGGCTTTACATGCAGCTGAAGAAATTACAAATGAATTGTTTTTATTGGATTATTTTTCTTCTAACAACAACAACCGTAAGTGTGTACCCACTGTTTTTAGAAATAAACAGCTGACAATTTAGCTTATCGCGTAGGCCGATAACAATCGGAGGGTTGCTAAAAAATATTGTATATTGTAATCAAAAAACCGATATTTACTGGTTAAAATATTCGATAACATTTTTTTCAATTTGATAAGTACCAATTTCCATTCAATTTGCAAGCTGACCAATGTAACCAGGTTTTGAAAAGTAAAATCGTCCGTTTTTACCTCGCAGAGATGTATGGTCATGCTATGCTCACCGAGCGTATACTTACAGTTTGATTTGAAAGTAAATAACGATTTATTTGCTCATTTACTTTGTTCACGAAAACCTATATAATATATTGTATTAAATTTATTTACTATTATTTTATTTATAGAAGAACAGTTTTCTGATGAAACATTGAAAAAATTAAAATCCGTTATATATTTAAAAATTTAAAAGTTTTCTTAACGGTAGTTAAAATGGAAACGTATTTGGATCACAGCAATAATAATAGCCAGCAGCAGGATTATTCGGATATGTGACAGGACATTTAACTGGCTTACAACTTTCATGAGCCCGTGGCTTAGAATCAGTCTTGAATATCGAATTGAAGAACAGAAACACATAGATACCATTTAATTTGCTGTCCTTGACCGACTTATAGATCCACTGAGGCACTGGCAACTTGTCGCCTGCCAGATACACATGCTTTGCCTTATTCGTTCTTTCATCACGCAATGCAAGCACATCGATGCCTCCAGTTCTAATGCGATATAGACTCGATGCCGGCACTTGAGACCTCAGCCAGCTTTCGACCTTTTGCCAGTTGCCTTCGTTGATCGACTTGAATTGTGGCACCACGTTGATATAACGATATCTACTTATCATCTGATCAACAAACAGAAAATCCGCCGAGGCAACCAGATGTCCGCGGTTGATGGTCAACTTATTTTTGGATACATATGTCTGACTTTTACCGAATATGTCGCAGAAGGCTTTATAGATGTTTTCCTTTATATAGGCAGCGCCCATCGTATCCAAATTATCCGATATAAATGGCACCTCAGGACGCGTTGCATCTGTATAAAGGATGGAAACAGTAAGGTTAATTCGGACCTATTATAGAGCTGAAAACATCTCTTACAGAAAGTCTTATGGTAGACATCGCTTTCGGCGTACACCGCCCTTGCGTTTGACACGCTATAGCAGGATCGAAAGAGTTCCAGGTGCTGTTTACCAATCACATAACCCACGGAATATGTCTTCGCTGTGCAATTCCTGTCTACGACTTCGAGGAGCGTTGTATTCATCGGCTTACCACAGGGTTTCGATAAGGACTCCGAGAAGGTGCCGTTTTCCAGACATTCCGTTTGTACTACGTCGTCTGGCGTGCAGACCATATGCAGGATAACTCCGGTTTTCACATTCTCTGTGCGCTGAAGTTGGTAAGACTTGGAGGCATCAAGGTAAGTGAATATACGATTTGTGCCCTCCACCATGGTACGGGTTATCAGACAATCACCCTTGATATCTGTCATAAATAAATATCTAATGTGATCAGTGAAATATTGCGCATATTCTGCTCTTACCCCAGACGAATAAGGACAAGATAATAACTGCTAACTTAAACATCTTTTTTAATTAAAAATAAATTTCGGAGAAATATAAGTTAACTTCTTTGTTTGAGCTTTAATAACTGATTGAATCATTATTTGTCCGCAGACTTCTTATATAGGCAAAATGTTCCATCATGTACACCATCATTATCTTTGCTTCGACCCACAGCAACCGCGATCCACAACACTAAGCCACGCAAAAGCTCAATGCTACAAAACTATCTCAGCAATGTTAGAAAACATCAACTGCAACATATCGATATTTTTGTAGTTCTAAATGTCCGCCAATCATTAGCACACAATAAAAATTAAACAATTAGTATTACTATTTTGTTTACTACTTATTATGTTATAGCTTATTTTACTAGTTGTGTAATTAGAGAAATTAATTTAATTTTGTTGCCATTCAATTTTAACTTCGAATTTTTAAATTGTGATATGTCTAAGGAATTTTTAAATGTTTAGTTACAGTTGTCGTTAATATGGGAAGTTAGCTGGATCACAGCAGTAGACGAAGCCGTTTTTGGCATCATTTGGCAAGCTTAATGGACATGAAACAGTGCGACAAATATCCAAGACAGGGGGACGCTCTCGTTCGAAAGTCGAGTTGAAGACTAGAAACACATAGATCGCCGTGCCCGCACTATTCCTAACTACCTTATACATCCACTGTGGCACTGGTACCTTATTGCCCGACAGATAAGCACAGCAAGCTCGTCCACTTTCATCACAAAGGGTGAGCACGTCAATGCCGCCAGTTTTGATGCGAAACGGACTCATCTGTGGTACCTGGTCGCGTAGCCAGCGTTCAATCTTCTCCCAATTGCCATCGTTGATTGTTTTGAACTGCGGCACAATGTTAAGGTAACGGAACGTGCTGCTCATCTGATCGACAAATAGAAAATCCGCCGAAGCCACCAGATGACCACGATTGATGACTAGCTCGCGCGAATTAGGTAGATATGTCTGAGATCGACCGAAAATGCATAGAAAGGCATTGTAGATATTATGTTTCATATAGCCAGCCGCATCCGCAGGCGTCACAATCTCATCCGTTGTGAATTCCACAAAGGGACGCTTAGCAACTACACAAAGGGTGAAACACGAATTAGTGCAGGGTCTATTATAGTCCTCAAAGCATCTCTTACAGAACGTCTTATGATATACATCGCTTTGGGAGTACAGCACCCTCGATGTGGCTCCATCGTAGCAGGATCGAAAGAGTTCCAAGTGCCGAGTATCAATACCATACCCCACGGAGTACATCTGTGCTGGACAATCTCGATCTGAGACTTTGATAGCCGTTGTCCTCATCGGATTGCTACACCGCATGGGCAAAGGCACCGAAAAGCTTCCGCTTTCCAGGCATTGCGTTTCCACCACGTCCTCTAACGTACATACCATATGGAGTTTTAATCCGGTGGCAACCATCTCTGTGCGTAGAAGATGCAAATTACCGCCAGCATCGCAGTACGTGAATATACGATTGGTGTTCTCAACCATGTTACGCGTTATAGTACAATCTCCCAAGACATCTGCGTCAAAGGAAAATCGTATGATATCAGTGCAGTATAATATATAGTTGATATGGTAGCTTTACCCAAGACGAGGAAACATAATATGATGACTGTTAATTTTGACATGCCGAAATTATCCTAAACTAATTTGTAATCTAGAAATGTTATCGAATTACGACGGGGATTTTGAGACAACAGAGTTGCCAAAGCTCAGTTCAGTTGGCATTTCTTATATGAATAACTATTGTACAATAATATTTTAGGTACTTAATCAGGTATGCTGCTCTGATTTTAGTACTACTGTATAAAAACTGAATCTACTTATTTGAGTAGAGTAATTATTCCAATTTAATTTCTTACATTTAAAATAAAAAAACATTAGTAGTTTTTTTTTTGACAGTCCACTCTTGGATAACACTTTATTGCTTCTATCACATACAATGAATAAGCTGGTTAAAAACAATAGATGTTGTTTGGTTGTTAGCTGAACTCTCATTCTCGATCGCATCCGACATTTGTTGTTGTTCAATGTCTGATATCGTGGTACTGTACTATCAATGGGGTAATTATCTTCTTTTTTATCTATGTATATACTAAACAATTATTTTTTTTTTACATTTTTTTTTTTTTTTTGTATTTTGTTATTTTGTTTTCTACTTCAAATGTTTGCAACTGCTTCATATATAAATCTCTGCTATATTTATATAGTATTTTGTATGTAATTAACAAGTATATATATATATATATATATGTGTGTGTGGTATATATGTATAAACGTTGAAGGTAAAATAATAAGAACTTAATTATATAGAATAAAACATGCAGCATTGATAAAATGAAACAAAATGCAATATGCTATGCAGAGAAGGGAAATGTTTGAATGTTATGTGAATAATGTTGGGAAATGTTATGAAAATAAGAAGTTATTAAAATGGGGCCGAAACTAGAAAATAGTTTGCTATTCTTTAGCTCTTGAACTTTTAACTAAAAACATTAATAACGGGGCTTCTCCTAGTTGATGTTGTTACTTGTTACTTGTTCAAAATTGCTGCGCGAAATCTCATACAAATTGAAACTTATATAGAAATAATGCGAAAATAATGCGTGTGTAAGTGGTAAAGTGTATTAATACGCCAATTAGGGATAGCAAGTTAATTAATTAGTTGTAAATGCCTAAAAAAAACTATACTTTCTCGTTCTTTAAATTTCTGGCGGGCAATTAACAAAAGCATTGCTACAAAGCTACAAAGAAGTGCGAATGCGACAATCGAATCGCTTTCAATCGCGCTCAATTGTTATCCTGCTTATTGATCAATTTCAATATAACTTTGCCACTCTGCACATCCAGAGCATAGAGGCTGCCGTCCTTGATCTCGTTGTTGAGCACCTCGTCGGAGACACTGACATGCACACCAGACGGTCCCGACATGTACACAGAACTCTTGTTGGTCACATCGTTAAAGATGTTCGAGCCGCTGCCCGAGTACTTTGAGTGCATGCCCCAATTATTGTAGAGTGCAGCGGCTGCCGCGGCTGCTGCTGCTGCCGCAGACACGCTGCCATTTTCCAGCACACCCGAGGCGCCGCCCTTGGCCATGAACTCATAGAAACCAGGCAACTTGTAGATCTTCTGCTGTAGTTCCTTGGCCGTATTGGACAACAAGTAGATGGCATTAAAGCTGCAGCCGTCCATGCTGGCGTAGAGTGTCAAACGCGGTGCAATAGTTCTGCAAGTATTTAAAAGTTGCATGAGTAACGTTTAACATTTAATTTGTATATAATCAACGATTGTTTTCCACTCACTTGGCGCGCAAAATATTAAACATGCGAATGCCATCGGCAAGACCGCAGATCTGTATAAGATCCTCCTTCGACATGCTAATAATGTAAAAGAGAAGAGAACGAATTAACTTTATGTAGAGAGAGAGGGAATAAGCTCTGTACTTACCGCATAATATCGGCTCCCGAAAAATGGGCAAACGTGGTGAGGTAGGCCGTCAGACGATGATTGGTCAGCCATTGTGTCACTTGTGCGGGCGTTGATTCCGGCATTATGTTCTGATTCTGTGCAGTGCCACAACAAAAGACGACGCAAAAAATTCAATTAGACTGACTGTTGCTACTGCACATAGTTGGTGTATATATACGTACATAATCATCCATATCCGCTGGCACATGCTGCGGCGATACCATATTCGTGGCATCCATTAGTTTCAATGTTGGCGAATTTGTTGATGTCACTGAATTGATCGCAATGGGGCTGCTGCTTGTAGCCGGAGATGCGCTGCTTGCGAACGGTAGCATCCCATCATATTTTGGTATATGAACCGGCGAATTGGGCCACAGTTTCATACTGCAATTAAAAAGAATATAACATTATTGTTAACAACAAAAATTGACAACTGTCTTTGTAGTTACAAATTCTCTGCATAAGTGTGTAATAATATTTGTTGGGGCAACAACAGGCGTAATGATCCTTTAGATACAAGCGCATCTTCGTGAATGCAACACAAGGCAAGCAAGACTATCCAGCAGATACACACGCTGTTACTACTCTCTCCCTCTCCGTCTCTCACTCACTCACTTCCTCTCTCACTCTCAGCACTTATGCTCTATGCGCTCTCGCAACATTGACACTCGCTTTAAGGCCGGTTTTATCATACGTCAGTCAGAGATGTTATATGAATATGTTTGTATACATAATGTATACAGCTGACTGTACGTCGATATTCGATACGTACTGTTGTGGTTGATTAAACCCTATGTAAATCTGTTCAGTCAGCTGGTAATAATTATTATTAAAGTATATTGAATAACCTTCGGTACGTCCAACTTATGCAGACGCAACAAAATTCTTTGTAAATGCTTTGCTTTGCTTTCTTTGGGTTCCCCCCCCCCATTTCAATTAGCATCTGCATGTCAGAATACAATCTAAGCAGATTTGCAGGCTGGTTAATCTGCTTCACTCGGTATATGTACAGTACTTTTTGAAATTGTGTATTTATGCATATAAATCATTGCGCCTCTCGATGAATTTAAACATTTAAATTTCTTGCTGTGCAAACAATTTCTCAATTGAAATATTTCTACTAGCGAAGGTCGGCTAATTGATACTCTACTTTAATCCGGTAGCTCTTCAGTCAGAGAAAATTGCTCGTTTATACTTTCCATAAACTCTCTCATCGGATGGTACAGGGTATTAAGCCGGTTTGTTTCCACACTAAAAATAAACTCAATCTTTTGTTTTCTTATTGATTTGCAGACGCGAAAATAACAAGACCGGTTCGAGAGCTTTAATTACAGCAAAACGAGATGCTCTTTATGAAAGCTAAGAGAGCTAAGAGCTGCATAAAGAGCACGTAGATTCTATGAGACGAGCTAATGAGAATATAAATACATTTCCGGTCTATAGAAATTCGATGTAAATCAATTGAATTTCTTTTTGTTTGCGCTCTTTTTGTAAATGAAAAGTTTGTTTTGGGAAAATTCCATGAACAAAGTTGAGTGATCATTAGTTTAAGTAAACAAATCCAAATAATGATTAAAGGGTGTATATGTGTGTGTGTGAGCACACTTGAACTTGACTGTGTTATGCAAGTAGAGCGAACTAACCAGATAACCCAATAGTACATATACAATAAGCTATACTACATTTATCTGACAGAACTTATAAAACATTTCAATCTTAATAAAATTCAATATCGATTGAAATATGAAGAGAACGCAAAGCAATTGAAAGATTGCCGGATTTGAAGAACAACAACAACAGAATAATTGTATTTAATTAGAGTCGACATAAGACTCGATCGATCGATCAATTGATCATCGCGATACTCACTACTCGGGACTGTAGCAGCCGGTGCTGGTGGTGGCCGGCATTATCAGATCCAATGATATATCATTCATAATGGTGCATTCGTAGCTGGGCTGGAACTTCTCCTGCTCGGACTGTGGACGCTTTTGAATCTTCTCGCGATCCTGCTTGTGCTTGCGATCGGCGCCCTTCAGCTTGAATACCTGCAACATGATGATATCATATGTTATGTATAGTGATGGCAACTCTTTCAGTTCTCTTTTACTTACCTTAATCTGACAGGCAGCTGCATGCACCGCCTGTTTGCCATTGAGTGCGGCAAGTCCGGCAATGGAGCTGCTGCCATTGCCTGTGCGATTGTCGGGTGTGCCGGGCGATGTGATTGCCCCTGCTGCTGCTGTTGCTGCTGCAGCGTTGATGTTGTTGTTGTTGCTGCTGCCTCCACTGTTGCTGTTGTTGTTGTTGCTGTTATTGCCAGTTGTTGTATTGCCGTTGTTGTTGCTATTGCCGCTGCTGCTGTTGCTGTTGCTACTGCTGCTGCTGCTGCTCGAGCTGCTGTTGCCGTTACCGTTGCCGTTGCAACTATTTGTGTTCTCTATATAGGTTTCAATTTGTAGTCGAAATGGTACACCCTTTTCGCCGCCGTGCTTCTTTGGTGTAAATTCAGTTGAAATGCAATTGACCTTGATGTAAACACCGACCTCCTTCAATGGATCCCAGAATATTTCGACAGTGTTCAATGCATTCGAGCTCAATGGCTGCGACACATGGCACAACCCATAGGAGAGTGGCACATCTACCTCAATGATGCGATCGCCAGGACGCGAAGCTTGCCATTGTTGCATCTGTTCGCGTTCCATGAACTGCAATCGACGCTCATGGAAACAGATTTTGATAACGCTCTGCCCCGCCCCGCAAAAAAAGAAAGAAATAAAAGGAAATTGACAATTGTGAAAATCAAAGTACAAAGATCAAGCGAACAGTACGAAATCTACAGACACATCGTATATAGTATATATATCTTTTCAGGCAAACTTGAAGATACACTTTATTTTTCGCTGCTGTCGCGCATGCCTCAAGTTGTTTTGCGTACAAATTAAGTTTAATTGGGGCATATTAAAATCAATTAACATCCACACACACATATGTAACTTTAATATTTCAATATAAGCAACGCGCACATAACTGTTCTCAGTCGACGTTGTTCGTCGCTGCTGCAGTCGCTGTCGCAGTTGCCGTCGCTGCTCGCAACTGCGACGGCTGCGCAACAATCAACGAACAGTGTGGACACTTTATAGTCTTAATAGAAACAACCATAACAATAACTCAGTCAATTTAAACAAATTTTTCTCTTTTTTTTTTTGCAAATTAGTTTGAACTCAACGCATGAGATAAGCAGCGAGCAGAGACGAGAAGAGGCTGCAAGACTGATGCGGATAGACGGAAAGACAGTTAAAACTACAGTCAGACTAACTATGATTTATATATGAGACTATTTAACTGATGTTCTGTTTTTCTGCATGGACGACATTTCACTCACCTTCAAAATCTTATCACGATAGAAAGATAAATCGCCAATTTTCTTCAATTTGATCTCATAACTTTGACCCTGATTCAGATAGGTCAGAGTCTCCTCATTGTTCTTCGTTGCAATTGAGGTGGCTGCTGCCAGAATGTATTGGAATCTACCAGAAGAAATAAGTTACAAGATAAAGAAAGTGTTGCAGGTTTAGATCGTATAGAAAGATATATGTAGATATAACTCTATCTCCCACTTACTTGTGATCCTCCACATGGGCTGCACCGCCCGAGGAGCTGGGCTCTATTTTGGCCGCCTCGACAACGCTCAGCTGCTGCTGCAGTCCAGAGCGCGCTGCAATTTATCAATTTATATATACAGATTTTTATGCATATATCTCTTGTTGATTCTTACACGCCTGTGCCAAGGCCTCATTGGCCGCTGCAGCTCTGTTCTTGTCGCCGCCTGCTGCAGCATTTCCATTGGCATTGCCGTTGTTCAGTTCAAAGTCCGTTGCGGCTGGAGAGCCTTGTGGCGAGCCACAGCCGCATATATTGCCGGAGTTCAACTCATGTTTGCCACTATTGCCGCCAGTTGCTCCACCCGATCCTGACTCCTGTTGTCCGGCACGCTGTGGTGAATGATTGGCCTCACCCAGTGGTGATTTGTCAATTTTGCCAATGTTCACAATCGCAAGGGAACCGCTGCTGCTGCTGCTGCTGCCACTGTCCAGCGGTAGCTTTGGATTCGGCTTGAGCTGCTCTGTCTGCGGCTCCTGTTTCAGTGCCGTCAGGCTCGGGGAGAACGATAGAAAGTTTTCACTGTGGAAATAGTTGAGTTTAATTTCAGAATCTTCATCTTTCTATTCACTTTGCACTCACTTGTTCAAATATGAGTTGCTATTAAACTCAGCGTTCAGATCGAAGCCTATATCGTCGCTCCAGCTGCTGCGACCTGTGTAAAATAATGGGGGACATTGAGGTTATAATACTTTAAATTAAACAGAATTAATAAGCAATGTTTTTTTGTTATTTTTTTTTAAATTTGGGATAGTTTTTAAAACTAATTTGTATCTGACTTGACTTAAGGCAGATTATTAGAACATAATGATATTAATTTCTATAATATTGTAATTTTTTGGTTAGAGACTAGAATTGAAATGTTTTTCAATGTATTGTGAACTAATGTCGTAGAGTTTTTGGTAAATGTATATACATTGTAGGTCTAAATACATTCCGATTGATATTAGGCCTTGAATAGATTAGCAAATATAAGCATAAAACTTTTTATAAAACTTATATTTAAATTTCACTAGAACTTCGTAATTCTTTAATTAATTCAACCCCTTTATATTTTCACAATCTCTCTGGCATATTTTAGCCTTCATAGAAACTAGTCAATGAGTCATGAGACACATCTATGTTCTTGCGAAACTCAAAGTGAGATAAATGACGCAAAATAAGATCTAAATTTCTAAATTTAAGGCAATCTACTGAGACAGCTCTCGTTGGGTTTATAATTTATATGTTGTAATTAAGAGAATTTCGCGACTCGTGTGTGAATGCATTAAAAAGATTACTTGGCAACTAGAGGGTATGACATTGTCTGGCAGTTGATTGACTGTTCACACGGCTTGCTAATTTGACGACAATAAAAGAGGAAATTGACCACTGTAATTGCTCGAATGTCAATCTATAGAAATTCAAGAGCAACAAAACTCGCTGAATAGCAACAAAAATTGAGGATAGAGGCGCGGCTTGAGTACTTCCCATATCGAATGAGAAAATCCATTGAATTTGTAGCTTACGTTATATACACAGTTGCTATAATTATTCTACAGAACCCCCCTCTCTCTAACCAAGCCCCCTCCCAAAACATTCCCTATAGAGCCTAATAATTATTTGCTGTTAGAAAAAATTAATTAAATCTTTTATTGACAGTTTGGATAATTGCTGCAACTTTTTCCGACAAAATGAGACAATGCACAAATTTCTCGTTGTTTTAAATAAAACGAAATTACCGTAATTGCTGGTTCTACAAAACGTCGACAATTTTACAGCGGTCTTATCTGTGCTGTACTGTACTGTGCTGTTCTGTTCAGTTCTGCTCACATTTGTCGTGTTGATTTGCCATTTCATGATAAGCCATCACGAGCCCAGCAGCGATAGGCCCTCACTCGCTCTCTGCGGTTTTACAGAGTTGAAATTATATGGGAGTAAGCACATACTATATATCTATACTATATCTGTAACTGTATATCTATACTATATCTGTAGCTGCATTACTGTCACTGCTGTAATTAGGCCAATGGCAAACGACTCTGTTGGCCTTTGCGTGATGTCAACCCAAAACTTTCAACACAATCTTCACTATCTCGGCGTTGACTAAATACGATACAACCAGCCCCCCAGTTCCAACAAATATTCTAATATTCAGTTAATATAAAGGTCAAGATCTGTTTCAAAAGGGGGGTGTGTGTGTCTCTATGGTTTGGATTGCATTGGAAAATTTCCAGAGCTGCGATTGATTAGATAAATAAGAATGACAATAAAACCATAAATTTTCGACTACACCTTCTTTATTGTCTTTAAACACAGCTTGTTCTATTCTTACAATGCTCCACTAATTAACACCGTGTCTTGCACATATGTGTTAAGTTAATTACCCGATTCAATAAACCTCTCTTGCGGTCTCATAAACATGTGCTAATCAAAGGGATATCAAAAGGTATAAAACGCAGTTACTATGCCATCTATAAGATTGAAAACTTAGTATGATATACCTAGCTCTGCAGAAAACTGGTCCACTTGGGAGAGGTCAGTTCCGTTGCCATAATACTTTACCAAGTCTTCGAATAATAAGTAAAATCCTAAATATAAACTCTTATAAAAACAAACACAAATATTTCTAGCATTGCAGAAGAAGTTAGAATTTCTTTAGAAGTGTCCCTACTTTTCTAGTAACCTAACTTAACTTGGTAGCTCTTTACAATATGAATATACTACATGTATACTTCTCCAACTTGGAATGACTGTTGCCAATGCTTTTCGAAACAACTAATTAAAGGAAATTAAATTTTAATCGTTGTCTCACGATGTAGGCAATAAAAATTAATTTTATAAGCTCACACATGTTTATTATTGTATGTGTGAACATATCTTATAGATATTGATTAATTAGCAAATACACATCTGTTGTTTTTTTAACACATTCTAACTCGGAATACGATTGATTTAAGTGCATGCTACGTTAAAAATAAGTTCAAGATTTCAAAAATCCAAATTAATTTGATTTACAAAACCGAATTCTCAACATACTATATGAGGCATACATATAGATAAATATAAACATATATATCCTCTCGCTAATTAAGATCGGCGCCAAATCGCACGTTGCGCAGACTCAATAACCAGTTGGAAATTGTTGTTAATTAACAACAACAAAAAAGAAACATACGAACTGTTCGTAATTTTATGAATATCCTAATTTTGCGAACTTGAAGCGCAACGTTCAATACGCCCACTGGAAGTCTTTCTGATTTAAGATTTAATTGATCAGAGGCTGATTTAAAAATAGATATGGTATAGTATGTAATACTTTATTCCAACTACGTAAATTGCCATCTTTTCTTGGCTTTCACTTTATTTCTGTTCTATTTTGGTTTATAATTTTTGTATTTCGAGTGAAATTTCAAAACTTAAGAGAATTCCAATTTAAACCTAATTGTACTTTCTTTTATAAGGAGTGTTTTGTTAGGTTCTATGGCACAATAAAATGGGTTGTAACTCTGATGTTATAAGTGATGATGATACATGTTATAAAACACAAACATTTCTATATTTGTTCCTAAAAAGATATATTCGTATAGCGGGAGAGACCCTTAAGAAGCAATATAAGTCTAGGACCTAATCGATTGTGTTGTAAGTGCCAGACTGTGCCAGACAGATAAGAATGTACTAAGTATATGTTTAATTTAGCTCAAAGTACTCAGTGCTTCTATAGATTGAATGCACTTGAATACAATGTATGAAAATGTATATATGGCCTTGTCTTATGGCACTAGGTTAGGTTTTTCTTTTCACGGCAGCAGTTTGTGGACTTCTCACCTGAATGCTTTTCACGCTTGTGTTTATCTTTCTCCTGCTGATGTGCCACCTTATTGGGTAAGTCGCCAGTTTGCGTTGTCGGCGAATTTTCACTTTGACCGATATCCAATGAGTCCCAATCCATTCGTCTTTTGCGTGAACCACTGCTGGAGTAAATTGTCCGTACGTCGATTATCTGAGGTCCGGGCGAATCCTTCGATTGTGCGTCTGCAGTAATACGGAACCGATCGAAACGTATCGATTAGGCAATGCGAACGATGCTTTTTGTCATGGATTCGATGAATATTTTGATTTCTTTCAATATGTGTTTCGCAGTATTGCAGTTAAGATGCATTTTTTTTTTTTTTTGAATTCCTGGTATTCCAGGGAACTTCCTTACCTGTCCAAGATTCCTCTGAATTAGGTGGTGAGTCAACAAAGTTAATCACTTGCTCATAATCCGATCCAATATGCTGATGATGATAGCCGCTGATAAAGTGACGATTTTGGATCTAAAAAAACAATACAATTCATGAATAAAATCCTCATGTTCCATAGTTTTTTTTAAATAGTTCAACCATTTGTTCTTTGTTTCTGAGGAAGCTTGGCAAGTACTCAACTTACGTTTTACTCTACGAAAACTGATCATTTTAATAAAAGCGAACAAGTTATTCACTCGATTCGTCTAGTACGTGTGTCTCAGTCAAGCTCATTATCACCGAAGTCTACCTAAAATACTGTTGGGGTCCTAAACCTTGCTGATAATAAATGCCAGAGGCGAGAGCACACGCTCATTTCATTTGTTTTTTCTTCTTTACAGCGAGAGCGAGAGTAAAGAAAATCTGTTTCGAACCTTAATCGATTCATAACAATTCGCTCTATATAGAGTGAGATTTGTTTTTGTTTACGGCTTGCTCTGAACTCTACGCATTTCATTTGGTTTGATTTTATTTGCCTCTGAAAAGATGATAAGAGACCACGAGAGCAGACACTGAGAGAGAGTAAGAGCAAGGCAAGCCCACAGCATGAGGAGATTCATATTTATAACTCATATAGTTATTTCCACCTATGTAGGGGCTATCTAAAGTCTATCAAGTCGTCTTATTTACGTAACATTAACAACGTTTGTCAAAGTTGTTTACCTGTCTGTGCCAGTCAATGCGTTATATGATACCAAGTCTATTCTAATTCGAAGTACATGTGAATACAAGTGTATATATGTTTGTCGCACATACATTGTAATTTCGCTCTAATTGAGGGTGGAAACAACGGCATATTTATATGTGTCAGCAAGCAAATTGACAACTTGCATATGTTTGAACAGACAACCTGACGAAACCTTAGTATTGTAGATACTAAAATTTTAAATATATATTGACATTGATTCTAACTTAAATTAGAGTCGATTTATAGAAAGATAAAATATCGAATTCATTGCATTTGTAAACATGTATAGTATATAAAAAAATACTACAATATCAATACAAATTTCAGTGCCTCTTTAGACTTACCTGATTAAGATTTTCACCGTTGTTTTGCTGCGTATGTATGTTGTTGTTGGTGGTGGTGTTGTTGTTGTTTGTATTGTGGTTACTATTATTATTATTGACAGTGTTATTGTTGTTATTATTCTGATATTGATTGTGGTTTCGACTTAAATTGTTGTTGAATTCCATTTGGTCGAAATCGTTGAAAATGTTTAAATCGAATTTCGTTAACGTGCGTGATGTTTGTTGCAATTGTTGTTGTTGTTGTGATGGTAAATGTAATTGTTGTTGATGTTGTTGCAATGAATATTGTGGATCAAATATGCTATGTAAATCCAAGAGGCCGGAATTTTGCGATAGAAACGAAAGCGCCATTCGGTATGAAAACAAATTACTTTCCAATTTCTTCCTGTTCCTTTTACCGAACTCACAATGCAAAAAATAACAACTCTGACGAAATGTTTTAATTACCGTTATTTAAAAGATTAATGTCTATTGTTTTGTATAATTGTGTGGTCCACAATAATCGCTTATACGTACGCACGTAGTTGAAGAAACACGGGGCTCTTTAGGGTGTCACCGTCCAGTTTTCGCGTGCAATTTTGTCAAGTTTTTGCCGCCTAAGCCCCCTTATTAATTATTTTTATTGTTGTTCGCAAACAAATTTTTAAATATGTATATTCGAAGTAGAAAATATAGTAAAACGGGTTTCAAAAGAATCTTTCTACACGTTATTTAGGTCAACATTTTTTTTTTTATTATTTTAATGTTTATGACAACAAAGAAGAACAAAAAAATGACACTAGTTTGATATATGTGTTATATATGTTTTGTTTTTTGTTTTTTTTTTAATTTTTTTTGTTTTTTATGTTTTTTTCTTAGCACAGCACTTGGATTTTGGATACAACTAACAACCAAATAATATCTATAGTTTTTGTTTAACAACTTTTGTAACTATTTAATGCTTGAATTGATAAAAAATTCGTTGTGCGTTCTTCGGGCGAGAACTTCCGATAAATTAGAAGAGCACAAAAAACGAATTGTATAGTTTCTTGATCCCAGTGGTCTCACGCTGACGATGGCTTCGAAGTAGTGTGTTTTCAATTTTTAACAGCATTTTGTTCCGTAGATACATATAGCTCGATTGCGATTGATATTCATTTGACATGCGTTGCAGCCGAATTTCAGATTTCTCCATTTATCGTTAAGTTTCTTTACTTGGGGGATGCAGAAAAGTTCTTTAAATTTCTTTCGCTTTTCGCTTTCCTTCTTCGCTTCCTTTACGGACGTTCGTGCTCTCTCTTTTGATAAGCCTGGGAACGTGTTGATTTTCAAGCTCTTCTTGATTTCGCTAAGCTCTTTTCTTGTTGCTGGATTTTATCCTTATTGTTTGTTGTTTTTGGGGTTTTTTGGGGTTTTTAAACCGCTGTCAGATTGCGACGGACATTCTAGCGATATTATGTTAAAACCGTTGCGAGAATAATAAACTGTAAAGCTCTTTGGCTGAAGAAGAGTTGCCTCTTTAAGAGTTTTCGTTGCTTGTGTTCTTTTAGTTTGTTTTCTTCTCTTCTCTTCGAAGAGATTTGTTGTTTATAACTTGTGGCACACTGTCAGATATTTGACATTCTAATTAGGCGGCACTTTTACGATTTCCACAAAATATGCTTATTTCTTTGACCAAATTGTGTGACTTATGTAAGGCACGTGTGTGTGGTTTTTTCCTCTTGTTGTTGTTGTTCTCTCTGGATTTGGACACTGTCACAAGGCAGACATTATAACTGGCTATACGGCAGATATGTAAAGTACGTGATTGTTAAAGATTTTGCAAACAAAATGTACATTTGCTTGCTAGATTTTTAGATCTGTACAACACTGTTGGCAACACTTGTACGTTTCGATTAACACTTTGAGAACACAAGAAAGAGCGCGTATATACGTGGGCAAGATTTGTATTTATTTTTTTCTATATGTATTGATATTCTCAGGAGACACCGAGTAGACACTACTATTCCAGACGCGTTTCAATTTGACTCTGTTTAGCCGCTGAGTGTGAAAATCGCTGCGAAGCTTTGCTAATATTTTTTCTGTTCAGTTTAATCGCAGCTGAACACGGACGAGAGAGTAGAAACAGCTTTTGGTGTGAGTGTATGTGTGTTATTTATAGAAGTCACTGTTGTTTCTCTTGTATTGGTATTGGTAACGCGCGTATTACTGCTGTATTGGTGTGTACACCACTGATAAAGTTTTCAAAGTGTTTGTTTTTGTATTCTTTGTTATCTTTGTTGTACGCGTGTGTTGCTGTCTCTTTTTATTATTTTATTGTATTTACTCGATTCAGTTTTGTTGGTCAGTATTGGCGGGGCTGCAATAAACTCTTTATTAGAGCCTTATATTATACATATATTTTGAACTTCTGACGGTTTTTTGAAATATTCCGTATTCCAGCGCTAATTGTTGAAATTCGTATAAGACTTGATTAATCAAATTAACAGCCCGAAAAAAACGAATTTGAACTTTTTTGTTTATTTAGTCGAAGCGTTTTCTTTTAATGTTTGTTCGCGCGCAATGTTTGAATTGTCGATTTTCTTCTTTGATTTGGTTTTGTTTTATTTTTATTTTGTATATATTTTTAAAGTGATCGTTTGTTTTATTTTTAACTGAGGTTCATTGATTAGCTGAGAAGAGATATGTATATATATATTTTCCTGTTTGCCAATTCTTTGGGATCGGTTAGATCGATATTTGCCGGTGTTTTATTTCGCGCTATAGGAGCACTTTTAATCCGACGAAGCGAGGCTTCGAAAAGCCCAAAGAGACGAGCATTTTGTGTGGCCAGAACCTTGGTCGAGCGGCAACCAACACGGACACGAGGTTAAAATATCAATGAGTTCTGAAAATATTCGCCGTTAGCGGGAAACTACAGATACAGTTTCAATTTCTCAATTCGGAATTAAATACAAGCACAGGCCTCAACGCAAACCGAGCGCGAGCCGACGACAACGATCAAAAAACTTGTGATTACGACGGACACGGGACGATGAGATTGCGACTGCGACTGCTGCTGCGACTGTTACTGATGCTGCGACTGCGACTTCGACGGTTGCTGCTGCTGAGACTGAGACTGCGACGGCTGTGGCTGCTACTGTTACTGTTGCTACTGCTGCTGATTGTTGATCAAGTTGATTGCCGTTGTTGTTGTTGTTGATGCTGCCGTTGTGATGTTGTTGCTGCTGCCGTTGGTACTTCGACTGCGACGTGACTGCTCTGCCAACGTTGACGTTTGCTGCTTCTCTAATTGACAACAATGTGCGCGCTCTGCGTTCGAATTTGATTCGCTGCTTTCGTTGTTATTGTTGGTGTGTCTCTCAATGTATCAATTGAAAAAGGCTTTGTTTGGTTGCCGCTGTTCTTGTTGTTGTTGCTGCTGTGGCTCTTGCTGCACTTCCCAGCTGTTTTGCACGTATTCTTATCTGCTGTTATTGTGATTACTGCTGCTGCAGTCGATGTTGTCTTTTGTTTTTCTTTCTGTTTCTTCGCTTTTATCAAACGCGTATATAACTTGCATTCGCACTCGCACTGCCTATGCTCACAATATACGCGAACACTATAGTTATCTCACTCACACGCACGTGTTGCGCGCTTGACTTGTTGCTGCTGCGCTTCACTGTGAATGTCGCCGTCACAGCGACACAATAACAAATTAATTATTTCAAATACAGCGAAATTTTCCTCGATTTATGTTGATTGCGCGCGTTGTACTTGCAATTGAATTCAATTCAATAGGCCTCTATCTGTGTGTCGGAGATCTACACATGTATTTGCGTATGCATGTGTGTGAGCTGCCCTCTCAGAAGCTTTCAATGGCTGCCGTTTCTCCTTCTGTTGTTGTTGCTGCTGCTGTTGTTGTTTTTGTCACTGACGTTTGGCTGCGCGCGTCGATGACGTATTTTGGCACGCACACGTAATAAAAGGTACGGACAACTGGGAGAGCGGACTACGGCGGCAGCGTCGCTAAACGCGCTAATTAAATTTTCCGTTTTATTTTTTCCTCTTTTTGATAAACAAAAAAGAGCCGACGTGTTATGTACCGTAGTAGTTATCGATGTTGTTATGGATTGACCGCTGAAATCGCTTATTGTTGATTTGTTGTTGACTTGTTGTTGTTGGTATGGTTGTTAAGACTCGCACAAAACTTGTGTTTTAGCCGATGGAAGCAAACGTACTGATTTTGGTGAGCGCACGTCACACGCTAATATAAATTTTAGCCCATGCTCTGCGTTTACCAGCTGACTGACTCTCACTCTCTCTCCCTCTCTCACTCTTTCTTTCTCTTGCAGCCCAAAGAGCAAAGAGGGGACCCAAGGTGGCGCTCTTTACGCACGCACATGCACACACAGTCGCATATGTGATATGTCAATGCTAGTGAAATGCACTGACAAAGCGCATGCAGAGGAAATTGTTATCGTCACGCACTTGTTAGGTGTTGTTGTCGTCTCTCTCTGCCAAAATCAGGAATGCAATTAATCATGAAAACAAACAAGTTTTATGGGCTGTCCGACTTGCATTCGAAAACAACAACAACACTGCATATTATCAACAAAGAGCAACCGAGTCGGGCAGCTGTTGCGTTTAATCGCTGCGCTTAAGAGAGGACGCACTAAAAGAGCGCTGCACCTGTCAGAGCGCATAATGTGTGGGAGCACTGACGTTTCTTTTTCTCTCACTTTTTGTTGTTATTTATATGTCAAATTGCATATGAGGGCCAAGGAGAGCTTGGGAGTAGCCATCTTTATCATGCGCAAGTCTTTTAAATTGGCTCAAATATGGCGGCGATCAAAAGTTAAGTTAGCTGCGCTCGGGATAATCATCCACAGTCAGTATAACGGTAAATGAACAGTCAGACATGATCGAAACTTGTAGAATATCTGCCGAATACCAAATATATGTATATTCCTATAGTTCTCCAAGTTTAATTCATATTAATTATTACGGGGCTTTGACATTTTTTAGTGCCTGCGTGTGAGTGTGTCTCATATTTGGATTCATTCATAAGCTGGCTCGACTTGTGTTAATTGAATGTTTAATTGATAAAGACAATTTTGAAAATTCGCCGAAATTGCTGGTCAGCGCTGGTATGGCTGGTCTGGTTGGTCTTTTCAAAAATGGCACCCAATCAATAAATATGGCAGCAATATTTTATAAGTCTGTTTAATGCTTTCGTTGGTCTTTTCTTCAATTGATGGCAATGAGAGAAGGCGAATTAAATGTTTTTCAATTGTTTTTAAATTGCCATCAATAGCAAGGTTTCAAGTGAAATTAATTTATTTCGCACAATGAAAGTCAAAGACGCAATTCGTTACAATAAAAATATACAATATATTAAAAAAAGATACAGATCAGACATTTCGGATGTTACATGATGCAAAAATATTGAGGGGAAATGCTTGTTGCCTTAAGATCTTAATTAATTTGCCATGACAACCAATTTTAACGGCTTTAATTAGCGATTGTTAATTATTTTCCTGCTAATTTATAATAATTTGCACATTTATTCGGGTTTTATTCTCTTTATAGTCATTCATCGATTTTATTGTGTCAATCAAATAAATAAATAACTCAAAAGACGTAAAACTTGGAGTTGTGTAGGGCTCGATAAACTGAATGAAATCAAAAAAAGGTGCAAATCAACATGTTAAATGACTAAATTAATAAAAAGACACGTTTCGATGTCAAAATTCGCAAATTCAAAAAATTCAAATTGGTCGCATTTAAGGCCGTTAACATTTTCAAATTACGCGCGTGGCTAAGCTTGATTAACACTTGCTTAAGCGCACTTTACAACACTACCAAAATAGGGATGGCGATAATTTGACAACATATCGATAATAAAAACACTAGATTTTCCCATACCCAAAAAACAAGAAATCCAAACAAAGCGTTGCTAAAAATACGCAAAATTTATAATGGAATTATCGCCCATTAATCAAATTGAGGACAGAAAACCCACACTAACAGCTGACGGTCTGGTGCAAACCTCAAATTCCCCATTCGATCCCAACGCAGCAGCAGCGACTACGTCAGCAGCAGCAGTTGCAACAACAACTGTTTCGCAGGAGACACAAACATCGAACGGCATCGGCAACGGCAATAGTGGCGGCCCGCTGACAGTGGATCAACTCGACATCGAAATTTTGCCGATCATCTACGATATTGTGCGCTGGTAAGTTGTTGTTGTGCGGTTCCCTGACAAGTGTTTGTTTGTGTGCGCGTGTGTGTACAATGGGTGCAATAAACTCCTGACACTTTGTTTTGTTGGCAAAGCAAACTGCGCAACAGATGATAAATTTAGTTAGGAGAAAAATAAATTTTTGCGCAAGCTTATATAACAAAACCAAAAAAACAATGTTTTTCTGGCCCACAGTGTGGAGAAGGATCCCCTCGAGAATACGGTGAAGCTGCGTGAGTCCCAGGACTGCAATCATAAGGTAATTTCAACTATTCACACAATGTGTTGCATCACATTAAACATGCTTCTTCTTGCAGATATTTGAGCTACAGAAACGCTTCGACTCGGCGCGGGAACAGGTCAAACAGTTGCCTGGCATTGATTACAACAAGGAGGAGCAACAGCAGCGCCTGGAATTGCTGCGCAGTCAATTAAAGCTAAAGCAACAGCTCATACGCAAATACAAGGGCACGGAGTTCTAGTCTAGTTAACACACACGACCACAAACACACACACATACACCCATAAGTGACTGCAAGATGGTGCTGCGACTGCTGATGCGTTATCTAGCCAACAATGAGCAGCTCATCCAGCGCATGGCAGACAGTTATCCCATGCGACGAGCTGCCCAAATGGTTGTCTCGTTAATGTATCGCTCCAAGAGCATTGCCAGAGAGCAGGGACTGCATGAGATGACGCCCGAACGCTTCAAGTGAGCATCATTTCCAGCACAATCCACTCCGATAAACCTTACTTATCTCATCTCTCTTGCAGATCTTTTATCAACATGTTCAAGAATAATGTGCGACAGGAGCTGGAGGGTGTCAAGAGGGAGCTGAAGAACAAGAAGAATTAACTAAATTATTGTAGATATATTTAGGGAGTATAAAACTAAATTTCTCGAGCAGTATATAGAAAGAATGTAGTTTAATTCAGAGAAAAAAAAAAACACGTATTGCGTAGAGTTCGTCAAACTGTAAATTTATTGTTTAATTTTTAATCCGCGCTATAACTATACATACATATATATATATTTTAAAAACGGATCATAATGATGAATTCAATAGTTGTTGTTGGTTGTGGAAAAGAAGTCTCTTAAAATTTCTAATAGAAAACTAGATCAGAATCGATGTTAGTTATACGAAATTGTCTTCTCTCTGTTAAGTTCTCACTCTCTTTTTCTGTGCTTTAAAACGTTTCTTTTCTTTACATGGACGAACACAGAGTTTATTTATATATTGTTTTCTGACATTTATCTTTTACAATGTTATCTCATGCAATGTTTTTACCTGTAGCAAAATAGTTTCTTTACCTCTTTCTCCTCCTCATCCTTCTCGGCTCACAACCGATTCGCCAAATACTTTGGAGCTTAAAAACTAACGAATTTTGGATAGAAAATTGTCAAACATAGAGAAGACCAAATCAGATCAGTTTAGTTTTGACTGGCATCAGCCAACGACGCATGCTCCGTCACATTGGCCGCCGGGGCGGGAGCGACGGGAGCGGTGGTAGAACTGCTGGCATTGCCATTGACAGTTGCCGCCGTTACCGTAGTCGATGAGCCTCCGCCGGTTGCCGCCTGCGTGTTGCGATTGTTGCGTTTCCTCTTGCCACCCCGTCTACTGCCCTCGCGACGTTCTCCATTCTGTTTACCATCCTCGCCGCCATCCTTGCTGCCTCCGGCACCCGCTGAGGATGAGCCTTGGCCATTGTGACGCTGCTGATTGCTGCTGCTATTGCTGCCGCCGCCGTTGTGGGCACGCGACTGCATCTTGGCTGGCTTGGGACGATACGGTGAGGCAGCTGCGTGTGGCATGGGACGCAGTATATTGCCCACTGCTTTGGTGCGACCCTCACGAAAGACCAGACGCTGTCCGGCGCGTATATACTCGGGCTGCTTGATGAATCGGAACTTGACATGCGCCTTGTCGCCGGTTCGCAGGCAGTCGCGCGACATGTGCACTATTGAAGCCGTTTGCCGTATGCTGCCGCAGTGCACCATGGCCTGGTAACGGGCCGAGATCGTTGTCGGATGGTGGAGTACCAGTATTTCGCCCTCGAATTCCCAGCAAGCTTGCGGCTTCAGATCCGGTGACACCATGACCATGCCCTTGCGCAGAAACGTTCGCTTGATCTTCTTGAGTGCAAAACTCGCTGTCTGGCCGCAGCGTACACGCTCCACATTCATGCGCTTGCGGTGTATGCTCTTGATGGTGATGGGCACGAAATTGCCCACTGCATATGGGCCCAACATGAGGACATCGTTCAGTTTGATGGTACCCTGCAGGCAGGTGCCAGACACAACAGTTCCCACCCCGGGCACTGAATAGACATCGTCGATTTGGAACTCAGCGGGCAAGTTCTCAGAGCCCGCCATGCGAGTGCTCAGCAGATTAAGGAACATCTTGAGCAGCTCCAGATTGTCGCCATTCACATTGGACACCTGGAAAATGGGGCACAAGCGCTCGCTGACAAAATTCGTGGCACTCAGCACCACATCGTCTTGGGTGCGCACCACCACAGGCACCTTGCGGCAGCCTTGGGATTTGAGCATTTTGAAGAGCAGCTTCATATTATCCTGCAGCACATTCGGTGGGCACATGTCGATCTTGGTGACCACCACAAAGACAGGTACGGCCAGGGCCAGTGCCAGGCCCAAATGCTCCTTGGTCATGCCAATGATGCCGGCATTAGCGCCAATCTGAAGACGATTTTCGAGAGAGACAATCAGAAATGAAGCACATTAAGCAGAATTGGGATAACAGCACTTACCATCAACATGCCAAAGTCTGGAGCGTGTCCCGTCATGCCAAACACGGTGGTCTTCAGGTATCTCTCGTGGCCAGCCAGATCGATAAAGGTAATAACCTTTGAAGACTTCTCGCAGATCTTCACCCAGTCGAGGTGTCCATGATCGGGTTTATTCACTACATTACCCACACCATCAAAGCCAAGTATGTCATTGCCCACAGAGCTGGTGCGTCCGCTTTCGATCTCGTGCTTGTGCCGAAACAGACGTTGCCTAGCATGACCACGCCCATTGTCCAGTTCACCGTGTGTCAGTACACCCAGCAGCGTTGACTTGCCCGCATCCACATTGCCCACAACCGCAACGCTGAGGACGAGAGAGAGAGAGAACAATATTCAGATGAGTTGCCCTTGCCATTGATGCAGTCCAAGCCAATCCTCTTACCGTATCTCCATAAAGTCTGTCGTATCGATGTGCTTGCGTATTAGAAACTGTCCCGTGTTGCCCTTCTCGGCTGTACGCTCGCGCAGCTTTACCATGTCCGCATCTATGGACGCAGCCAGTTGACGCAGCGTCTCCACAGAGGCATCAAAGAGCTCCCTATTAAGTCCACTATCGCTGCCATCTGCATATGCAGAGATGAATTAGAAATTGTTGTGAAATTGTGTGCGGGAATTCTTTAGTGATTCATTTCCGGCACCATTCCAATTGGAATTTGGGAAATTTTCTTATCAGCAAACTTATTGAACTTACCCTCTCCGACGCCAATCTCGTAGATTGTCTCGCCGCAACTGTCCGCAATGCGATCGAGCAGCCGCCTTCGGAGCAGCTCCAGTTGCGCCTCTGTCGGCTGGACAAGCACATCCTTGCCACGTATGCTGGAGTAGTCGATGCTCAGCTGCTGCATCTGCTGTGTGGGCAGCCCATCTACATTGAAGATATTGCTGCGAGCACTCTTGATGCCCACACCCACATTTGCGGCTGCTGTTACTGCTCCTGCTGGTGATGCTGTTGCTGTTGCCATGGGTGATGGCGGCGCACTCTGTATATTGTTCATGATTGGAGGTTTCTATCTAAGTGATTGATTGATTGCCGAAATTTATATCCTTGGAATCATTGCCTGTGTGTGTGTAGTGCTGTGTGCAGATTGCAGGATGTTTCTGTAATAACAATAACGAAACCAAGTCAACAAATTATTATCAGCATTTACCGTTAGTTTACTATTATTCTACTCCCTAACCTATCCCACGCCCAGTTGTCTTAGTCGAGTTTTAACCGGCATCCGCTTTGTTTGCATTTCACTGGAGTAATAAAAGAGGCGTCACTGAGAGCGTCTCTTTTATACGAATTGCTGATGAAATTCGATGAACAAACTGACGCAATGTGGGCAGGAAATTTGAAAAGAGCCGCCAGAAAGAGAGAGCGATAGGACGCTTCTTTTATTTCATCCGAAAGCGCAACGACCGTTACTGAAGTCGTAGCTAACTTAGCCACAACGTCGACGTTGACGTCGCAGTCGCGTCGCAGCAGCAGCGGCAGCAGAAGAACAAGCAGCAGCTGCTGCCCAGTTGGCGAACAGCTGATGTGGAAGATGGCTGCCCAGGCGGGGAGCTTCAGCACTGTGTGTATGAGTGTGCGTGTGTGTGAAGACGCTTTCTCAACTGTTTATGTTTGTTTGGCTCTCTGCATTTTATTTGGTTTATGTAAGCAACATTTTGTTGACGTACACAAAATACAAACGAAACAAGCAACAACAATTCAATTGTTGTTTTTGCGCTCTTTTAAAAACAAAATTCATAGAATTGTTTATTTTTAGAGACACAGATGTGTGCGTGTGTGTGTGTTTGCAAATCTGCATACGGATTGAGTGTGTACATTTGTATGACAAAGCTAAAAACCACAACAATTTATATATGTTGCGCCTTTTCTTTTGTTGTGCATTCTTTTCGTTTTTTATTTGTTTTGTTTCGCGCCCCTTGCTGCCAATTGGATAACACAAACCAAAAATCAGCTGAGTGCAAATTACAATTACTATACTGGAAACTCAGCTACGTGGGCGAAAATGCAATTGCAATTAAAAGTGAAAGGGATGTTTTGATCGAAGAACTCCTGTTGCAGGCACAGGCACAGCCACAGGATGATGAGTTGAACCGCGCAGCTTTTTTGCACATTTAACGGTTACTTACAGTTCATTTGGCGATTTATTTTATTGCTTTTGTTACAGCTACACTTTGCACATTTAATTTACCAGAGCAACAGTTACTAATATCACATTAAATGTGTGTAATTCGTAAATGCCTCTGAATTGTTTTTCTGTCTGTCCAAGCCACGTAAAATTATGCGGTGCTGCCAGACTGTGCGGATATACGTTGGCAACCTTGCGCGGTATTTATCGATTGCATTGTTAATGTTTTGCCAATCGTTATCAATGCGGGCGCTAACTTTCGATTTCACTGAAAAGGGGAAGTGGTTAATGAGAGTATCTGTGGATAACCGCAAAATGTGCTATCTGCCAAGGAATAAAATTAAATATACATATGTAAATAATATATACAGAGCACTTGGTGACAGTTGTTTGTGGATTCTTTCTGAACTCAACAATACTGTAACTTTACTCGGTATTTTATTGCCTTGCACAATGTGATAAGAACTAACCGCACTAAATTGTGCTGGAATCTTCGGGCAACACAAATAGCACAATTATATACATATGTATATATGTACATATATTCAGTTTGTAATAAACCCAGAGCGTGTCCGTGACTCACGGCCAATATTATTTAAAACAAATACACACACTCACGCATAGCATACATATATTACACATATGATTGTTTTCACCTTTTGAATGTTACGTACATGTGTTCCGGATTGATTGTAATCATGTCTAAGTGACACCTTCATTTTCTTGATTTATATTATTATTAAAAACCTAACAATCTCATTATTAAAAATTAGAGAACACTTCTAATCCATCGCCATCAGCTGTGAGAAGAATTCAAGCCGAATTTCAATGTCAACAAGTTTTCGGTTTCTTTTGTGCCGCGTGCTTCTTCTCGCGTTTCCCTCGCCTCTCTTCCTCACTCCTAAATTCGTTGCTAGGCATAATGGTAAAACGAGCACACACACACACACGCATACACACATGCATGTAAGCACGCGTCGGTGTAGGTGTGTATATGTGCGTGCCGGAGGCGGTGGGGTATGAGTTATGCAAGCCAGAAATAAATCTATTACAATATGAATGAAATATATTTTTACAGTTCTTTTTAATGTTGTATGATAGTCTAAAAAAATAGTTTAGAAATTATAAAAATGTTTTCAACAATTTTGGTACAATTTCGTGTTGCATCATTGTGTATGATTTCATCCAAAACGTTTTACTTATTACTGTTGTATCGTATGAATATGGATCAAAGTCTGGTTTTGCGGGGGGCGAGAGAAATCGGTTTTGTTTTCTTTCTCTCTTGTAGGAGGCGGGGGAGCAGTGACAATGGGAAAATATTCCGTTTTCTTTGAAGTAAACAGTTTTCTTTCTTACATATTTTATCTATGTATGTGGGGACAGGCAGGAGGGAAAGTAATGCTAATGCTAAAAATACATATATAGTATATATTCAACACTTCTGCTCAACGTTCCTTCTCTCTCCTCGAACTGGTTGCTGCTCCCGCGCGCACACAACTGGCAATGACTTTTCTGGAGTGTTTGTCTTCGTCGTCGTCCTCTTCCGTCATTTTGAATCTTCTTCACATTCACATACAATATTTAAAAACATCAAAACTGTAGAACTATGGATTCATTGTTGTTATGTAGTAGTATATGTACGTAATGTATATAGTAGACATGTATTTTATATGTGTTGTTTTTCTTTTCAGTTAGTGGGAGGCAAAACAAGAGAATGCTGCTGTTTATGGGGTGTAGTGGAAACGTGGTGTTTTTTTGTTTTTTGTGTAGTGGAAACGTGCTTTAATCGCTTGGAAATACATATTTTTCTTGTACATATATTGTATTAACTTTCGCTTTGCTTCTATTCGCGCGCTTCCAACTATAATTATTTAGTATTTTTTAAGTTGAAAATACCCTTAATATATTAATATAATTATTATATTTTATGTGTGTTCTGTTCTCAGCGCTCACTTGGATGCCTTTATTTTGTATAGGTTGTGTATTGGCTGTGTGTGTGTGTTTGTGTGTAGCATGACCCCCAATAGAAGAGAAGCTCTATAGTTTTGTCCAATTGCTTCTTGCTTCTGTTCTTATGTTGTGTGTGTGTTTAATGTGTTTGATGTTGTTTAGGCAGATGCTGCAACTTCACCAGTTTTCTTGGCCTGCTCAGCACTGGCACCAGCAATTGCTACCTCCTCAAAGTTCTCGACCAGATCGGGCACATCGTCGTCAGCAGCATCCGCAGCAGCAGCACCGGCGGCAGCGCCACCAGCAGCACTGCTCTTGTTGGCGATCTCTGAGGCGATCTTCTTCAATTGGTTAATGTCCTGGGGACCCAATTGCGTCAAAATGCCTGGAAGCATTTCCGAGATCGTCTTATTCTCACCATGACCAGTAATGGCGAACGTGTTGGTGGGCAAAGAAGCCTGCGCCTTTGGGTTGTTGAAATGAATTACGGTGCCGTCATTTTTGATAATGTTGACTTCCTCAATACCGGGAATGGTATTGACAGACAGTTTTTTCAGCGATGACTGCAACTTCTTGTCATCGGTTGCCGGGGTCGAGTGCACAATCTTCTTCTTGCGGCGTGGGGTACCCTTGCCGCCAATGCGCACCTGTGCTTGCAACTTCTTAAGCTTCTCCGGATTCATCTGTAAGACACACACGCGCACACAATTATGAAAATATGAAATTGTTAATATTTGTAGATTGGTATGTCTAAAATTCAATTTGAAATTACTTTGATTTAATATAATTTAGCACAGAGCTAAGCCCGAAAAACACGTGCGCCCAGTTGTAGTCAAATGTCAAAAAGAAATCGCCATGATAAAAATGGCAAAGCAGTATGTATAAGTGAGTAGTACTGGTTAAAAACACTAAACACAGTGCTAACTATCGATTGGATTCACACAAATTAATGGGATTTTAAAACAAGTTGGTGTGCAACTAACAATTCAAATAAAAAAAGTTTTAATTTTCAATATTAATTTGCAGACATTACATTTTTGTTTCTCGTTACCACTTTTATTAATCTTCAACACAATGGTTTTCCGATAAACTATCGATAGCCATCAGCTGTTTTGGTGTTTGCAAAACACTCCACTGTCAAGTGTTGTACAACACCGAATCGACGCCTGACATTTAAGGTAGAGCAACTCAGCTGAACAAAGTCGCAAGTTGTCAGAGATTAGTATTATCTCAACCGATAGATAAGATAACGCTTATTATTAAGTTGATTTGATTAATTAAACTCGCCCATCCTGTGAACTCAGTACTTGTGCGCTGAATTATACCAGATAAAACGTGTGCAAATAACCTAAACCCAAAACTAACGACGTATTCAGAGGAAAAACTGCAACAAGTGGAATTTATTCATTAATTATTAAAATATATTTTACCGCGCCGTCGATTCGACTCGCGAGAAGGCGTTGAATGTGAGTTTGGATCAGTTTAAATTGACCGCACAACTTCATGCATATTTTTTATAAGACAGTTGACGATTTGTACGAGATCAACAAATCAAACATGGATATTTGGGGCGTGTTTATGTTCTTCATCTTGACCTTTCTTATAATGTCATGCTGTGGATACTGCTGTTCCAGCAAACGTCGTGGCACCGTGCTATCAAGTAAGTCAAAAAACATATTAATGTATATTCCCTCGATGACTCATAGCCAGACCACATCACGAATGCGGGTGAATGAGCGTTTGGGTGCCGGGAGGCTTGCTAAAATACATACATACATAAATACGTATACATTAACGTTATTATTGTTTAACATTTGTTTTCCTTTTAATTTTCATGACTAATCGACGTACAAATTCAATATTAGTTGCCTTTTTTTAATAAATTGTTTATTTTGTTTCTGTATATTACTATCAGTTTTCGTATTTTCATATTTCGCTTAATTACGGACAAAACGAATGTTTTTTCATGTCTTTTCGATTTCAGTATAAAGATTTTCGTCTATTTTCCCAGCTCCGGTCTTTCGTAAACAAAGTCAATGACTCTTTGCTTGGTTATGCTTCAAATTCTTGTTTCGATGCGTAAAATGTTGTATTTATATTATAAACGTAAAGGTTTACGATACATTTTCTGTGTTATCAGCTGCCCAACGACAAATAATTATCTAATTAATTGTATATGTATTTTGTATCTTATCTATGGACTTGATTTATCTTGTCACGTTGCCGGCGTAGGATCCTAAAGAGTCCACAAGAGTCGCATTTAGTTGCCCTGTAAAAACATATACCACACACTTTTTACTAATTTCTGTTATTCTGCAATCTTAGAAATTACAATCTTTATTCATATAATTATTGATAATATCATTATTATTTATTGATCGTGCAATTTCATGTATTCATATATCCCTTGTTCTTTGTTTCAACAAATAATGTTTGGTATTTATAGAAATCTTAATCACACACGTTTTTACAATCAATATAATGTAGAAAACAATTTCAAGAGTTCACAAAATGTTGAGTCAGAGGTTATCAATTTAAAAAAAATTAACCAGAAATCGTAGCACCTTTTTCGATACATTACAGTATGTCGGGGCTTTTTTAAATAGATAAATTGAATTTGTTGCTATCAACCATTTATTTCGTTAATTATTGGTCAGTAAACGCGCGACTTTTCAACCTTTCAGAACTTCCCGCTGAGTTCTGTGAATTATTTGATATGGTTTACATATATTGTGATGTCTGGATACCGATTGTGGTTATATTCAGTATATTTATATTGATTGTAATATTGCGTATTGTCAGCGTACGTCGCATGCGCGTTGTTACCACTCCGGTGATTACAAGCCGTAAGCATAATATAACATAAATCTGAAGAGCCCTTATCACGATAAGATGTTCATACCATAGATATCTGTTGTATTTTTCTTTCCTATCGCATTCGCCTCTTAAGTGGCATGTGTATATCATATTTGTCATTTGCATTGCCTTTCGGATTACTGAGTACTTCCAAGGAAATTTATAAATCGCAATTCGCACTAGATATTTCATTATTTTGACATTCGTGCGCAGATTGTTGACTGACGTCAGTTATGTTAAGGAGCTTAATATCAAATTAATGACACTCGAGCCCAAGTGCCAACAATTTGATTAGCATTGCACTCAAATTGGAACCCACTGGTAGAAATATGTTCATATGTATATAGACTCAATTGAGATATTGCGCTAATAATCGAGTTTGACGTACCTATGACGTACAGCACTCTGAAATAATAACCTCATAATATTCTATTATACAGTAATATTGGCATTAAGACTTTCTGGTTCCATAAAATACTGTCATATCCTAACAAAGTAAAGTTCTCTTAATATTGAATAGCTATTTGTAATGTATTTATTTTATCGGATGCTTTGGTTGTTCAACCTATACAAAACTCAACAGTTTCTGTCAATCTTATGCGATATGTGTAATTTAATAATGGAATCGTTAATCATTACTGACGTCAGTAGACGTCGCATTGCTTGCAAGAGGTCTAACCTGGCACATAAAGATTATCGCCTGGCGATACGAGGTAGTCGCGCTTTCAATTGGTTTAAGCAGATTCCATTAGTGAATCTAATTGGCCAAAGTCAAAGTAGAGCATGGAAAAAAAATAAAACAGCAACAATATCAAATGAAAACAAAAGCAAAAATCGGAAAGTTTCGCGATGGAGTAATCGATCCATTGACGCACAACATAGTTGTAAATTCTGTGTCCACTTTGATATTTATATTTTATTATGTACTGCGTACTGGGTTAATTGGATTCCATAATCAGTTCTCCTTATAAACCGTTTGCTCTGGCGACGTCATATGTCTTATCTTATTCAAGCCATGTTAAAAGTTCTTTAAAACAAGAAATCCAATACGAATCGCAATTATTTTGCTCCAACTGTCTGAGAGATGCACAACGCGTAGTCCGAAAAAGTGAACATTTGACTGAAACAAATGAAATAAATTCGAATTTATAGTTTTTAAACATAATAGTAATTAAAGTAAACATAGTATATATTAAAAATGGCACACAATCCTACTGATAAGGATCTGGAAATCTCTACAATTGTGCTCCTCTGTCTCTTCGTTGTCGTCCTCGCAGCTATCCTGACAATCATCATACGGCACGCATTGCGTAAACGACAACAAACTGAATACGTAGTTGACAAATGTTAGTATATAGTCGACATATGTGTACACTATAAACTCTACTGACGATCATTGTTAAAGTACATAAGTAATAAAATCAAATGATGTCAATCTGCTTTAACTTTTAAAAGTTGTGACGTAAACTAAATATCTGCATTGACTTATTTATAATATATTTGTCATTTATAATATATTTTGTATTGTTCAAATACAATGGAAGTTTATTCTTAAAAATCAGTTGCCTTACCAACGATGTCTGACTTTGCTGCGTTTTTTCATCTCTGTTCTCAATTTTTTTCAATTTGCAATTCTGTTTTCTTTTTTCGGATTTTCTCTTAATTGATTTTAACGAATCAGTTTAAATTTGAAGAAAATGCTTGTATCATTGAATCAATTATTCGTTTTAGTATCGATAGTGCCTTCTTGACAGTGATTCATTCCATTGAGAGAAATTCATTTTTCAACTCTTTGAACACTGTTATACACTTATTACTTACGCAGCTATAATTGAATCACTGATAGTGAACTTTAGTTTGTATTTGTGTATTTTCCCGAAGAGCAGTGTTTAAAACTTGTCATAATAAATGCGGTTGTTGGCTTTGAATGAAATTATTAAATGGTAATAGTAAAAAATACAAGATTTATAAAGATTACAAGTTTTTGTGTTATTTATCCATTTCGTGAATAAACTTTCAAGTTTGTGAAGTGAATTGATTGAAACTGATCTAAATAAAGTCATACCTGTGCTATAATCAAGTCGCGTGTAACGTTTTTCTCGTGATATATTCGTAAATAGTTATCGAATTAACATGTTTGAACAATCGGAGTAAATGTGTTATATTTCTATAACAACTGAAGAGCTGATATCAAAGTATAAAAGTGTTCGCTTACATGATGCTTTGTTCGCATGCAATTTGTTATTTTGGAAATTGATTGAAAACCTTTACTCCTAACGGATCATTTGAAATAACAATCTGACAATTTTACAGTACTTGGTTTAGATGACCCTTGTAATGTACTTGGATGTTGCTGTAGGACCTACAAATATTATCAATGTTGCTGTGGAGATGATGATGATGAGAACTCCTGCTGCATTCCAATAGAGTGAATTTCTACACAACTCGAAATATAAATACTTCAATGTTCATTAAATACTACGCAATAATGTTGCATTTATAAGCAAATGTGATCGTTTAACAATGATTCTCAGTATTATATTATCTCTTGTTATCTCTTGTTATGGACTGTCTTTTAAGTCCCTCCTTACCTAACTGAATCATTCCTATAGATATGCAGAGCCTGATAAACAAAATAACTCAATAAATTTATTCAAAAATGTTTGAAATACGTAGAGATGCTTCGAGCTTTTAAAATGATGTGCTTTACATGCTTATATTGCTGAATAAAGTTGTAATTGTTGAATTAATTGAAATTTCTTATATTAGCTGTTTATTCTGGAAAGACTTTGAAAGTATCACTACGTTAATAATCTAATTAGATAAATTTAAAGCTGATTTTCTAATTTTTCTTTTATATTGTTTGTTCGGTCTTTCATTCTGTAAAGTTTTCTTATAATAGACTGCAATTATTTCCGATTGTACTCGGATTTATATGCATTTTGTTTGCTAACGACTTGTGCAGCAAATCAGAATGAAAACTTTCCACTCAATGCTGGAAAATAATACGAGTGTGCAACTGATTAAAGTTCTTGGCGATTTCTTTTGTAATCCTCTTCGTCTGGCGCTGACAGGCTCTTCAAGAAACTGACGCAGACACACAGACACACAAGCAGTTAAGATGTATAGCTGTATAAATGTGTGCTATATATAGCTGCAACAGGTCCTTGCAACCTTATCCCTTCGTGCCCCAGACAACTGTCTTTGAGTTGGCATTAATGTTTTGGTCGCCATCTTATCAGTTCGTCGAAGAAGAACTTGGAATTGTTGTCTGCCTGGTCTTACTGCAAGTCATTTGCATTTGTAAATTCGTCGTGAACTGAACGTGGATAATGAATACTCTGTGGGTGCAGCAATGGATTGGCTAGCCCTGTTGCCTCTGCTTGGACTTTTACTCACGGTTGGATTGATTGCTGCCACTATTCACTTTCTACGCTGTTGTTTTGTTTTAAAAATATATTTGCAACTCTTTCGTCGCGCCGGTGAGTGAGTGTGTAGTGAATCATTTATCAATTTCATTGGTCACTCATCGTTATAATGTGTACTAAATAATTACATTTCAATTCTTGTCTTGGAAATGGAATATTTTTCAGTTTTTTCCATTTGCAGCTTGAGTATTAAATGAGAATGAGATAAATGAAACTCTTGAAACTGTGTCAACCAATCAATTGCAAGAAGCTTATCAACAGACACTTGAATCACAACACACCAAAATATGTGTAGCAAACTTTTCGGCTTCCATTGTGATAAGACATTTAAAATAAATATAAGTTTACCTTAGAATAATCATCATACTTTGTTAATCTGCAGTAACTTATGCACCCGCTGATCAACTCAGAACATCATTCAGCTTATCTACGCATTGTTCGCATTTGTTATTCAGTTATATTCTGAAAGCTTTAGTGCATAATACTCGCGATGCAGGAAGGAAACATAAAGAGAATCGGTCTTTATTTCATCGTTTTGGTCATTATCATTGCATGTTTGATGCGTGTTTGTATTCACTGGTGTCGTAGCTGCATGAGCTATGATCATGACTTTAATCGCCATCGAAACTATAGTGAAATTTCTGGAAAGAACTATATGGAAATGTGCAATGAGTCTGGTTAGTAACTGTATTTAAATTTCGTGTTATATTATATAATAGTTGTGATGTAGTTTTTATCATTAATCGACTTCAATGTTTTATTCCAAAATGTGCAATAAGTCACTGTGTTCCTACCTCGAGTAACATTATGACTGTATGTAAAGGTTTGACGGTATTGATTTTTATTTGAATAATGATATAAAAATACTTGCTCAGTTCAGCTTTTAATGCGGGTTCTCTCATAAAAGCACTTGCGTGTGTTTGTTTACTTTCCTTAAGTATGATAACATCCCTATATTGATGAGCAATTTTTGCAACCGCAGTTAACTCTACGTCGATGTGCTGATTTAAACGTTCCACTTGGAATTATTGATTTAGTTATATTTTCAAAGTTATCGTGAATAGTACTCGCGATGGGGAAAATAAAAAGTATAAAGATCCGTCCAAAACACACCTACCATCATAAACCAAAACCCTCTCATAGTCAAACTATTTTGTATGGTCATACTACGCAGAGAGTTGTATCGCCTGTAGCTTACGTTGGCCTTTTCATTGTGTTATTGGTTTTACTTATCATTTACGCCTGTTATTACTATAGTAGACGTACGGAAGAATATGAAATTGAAATTGAATATGAAAGTGAAAATGACAATGCTGGTAATTATGATCAACATTTTAATTGCTAATCAAAGCCTTGCAAACAAATTATAAAATGTAGCTACAGTTTTTTGGGTTGTGTAAATTGTACGAGTTTATTTCGAACTGTCAATGTAGAAGATTGTACGTCTCTACACTTTGTGAGTTTATTTAGAACTGATCTTAGAATCTAATGCGGTGTTATAAGAAACCGCGGTGGTGGTTATTTCACTTATCTCTATTTATATATGCTAAGGAATAAGGGATCGCTGCATGGCACAACACCTTGTGCCTTATAGCACTTGCACTGTACAGCGGTACAGTGCCGTGCAGTTTAGTGCAGTATTATCACATATTCATGCTGGTGCCTGAACATAAATTGTAAATAAAAATAATAAAGGTTTCCACTTTGATCGAATATAGCAAGCGGAATTTTCAGCCGATAAGCTCAGTTTAATTTTCAATATGTTTTCCTCATACAAACAGGGCGTGTGTTTGTTCGATCTGATACGCAGAATTCCAAACTCAGCTCCAAATGTACTTTTCTTCTGTAGTGTGGAAACGTTCTTATATCGTCGTGGTGGTTTTTGACGTGAATCTGCTTATTTAAATGACCCACTTGAAATTATTTGATTTAGTTATGTTTTGAAAATTGTCGTGAATAGTACTCGCGATGGGGAAAAGAAAAAGTACACCAAAATCCGTTATAATAGTAGGCCGTTCGCAGGGAGTTGAATTGCTTGTAGCTCTCGTTGGCATTTTAATTGTGTTATTGGTTTTACTTATCATTTACGCCTGTTATTACTATAGTAGACGTACGGAAGAATATGAAATTGAATATGAAAGTGAATCTGACAATGCTGGTAATTATAATCAACACTTTTATTGCTAAGCCTTACTAACAAAAGATAAAATATAACTTCAGGTCTTTGATATATGTACAGTATTGTAAGTTTTTTAAGGTTAACGACTACAACAATTGAATCACTTAGTTTGTTGAGAAAAAGTTAAATTCGTAAAGTGTTCACCAGAGTTTGCAAAGCATTACAATTGTACTTTATAGTTTATACAATTGTAGACTCAGTTGCCTGCAAGTTTGCTTTGCTAAAATAAGAATTGAAAAATCGCTGAATGAAAAGTTTTTATTAAAAAGATTTGCCTATATGACGTATTTAAATTCCAATATTATTATACCAATAATAAAGCTTCTGAAAAGCTACTTTTTTTCTTCATGCCTCTTCGTATCTTAAAGAGCTTCGGTGGCAGTTGTGTATGCCACGTCGGGCTAATTGTACGTCTACTTTTTCATACCTTCTTTGACATGGTGGATATTGTAACGCATGAAAACTATTCAAGGAATAATACCGTATTTCCACGCGATCTCGGTGATTTAGTCTTTATTGCATTTATACTGGCGATAGTAACATTTTCACTTGCTATATGCTGTGCCAATTGTTTTTGGCTCTCTCGCCTTAGGAGAAAACAACGACAGAAGCAACGTGATGAAACTCGTAATTGTAAATATGTGATATATTTATAAATATGATTAAATAAGTTTCCTTTGTTATTCTGCATAACAATATGTAAAGAATGAACTTTACACTTGTTACACACATATTTTAAAAATAACTTAGCGATAAGTTTCTTCACCCTACTCCATTTCATTATTTATTTCTTTAGTTCTTAAACCCTGCAGCCAGTCGTGTTCTGAATCTCATTGTGTGTTTAACTGGTTACGCACCAATTGAGTTAATAAGTCTATATTTTCCTTATATTATTCATTGTTATTGTTCGCGCTATGTTTCATTATTGTCCTGAACGGTGTTGTACCTGTCAAAACTTGGATAATGATTTCAATCATTGTCAGATTGATGATGAAATTCAAGGCATAGATGTTGTAGAAATCATCGGTGATGATTCATGTTAGTATTCCGCAGAGCTCGGAATATATATGTATAGTTCAATGCATTACAAAATAGCTTATTTAAATTTGTGATAAGAACATTTTCATTTAAATGGTGTGAAATAAGCGTTGGCGATGATTCATAATACAAAGCATAGCTTTGATAAAAATATTATATATACCACATTTGAAACATAAATCAAAAATTCAAAATAAGCGATAAAAACGCTGCTGTACATGTGGGCATTACTTATTATTCCCTAAATTTGTTCTCTTAATTTTACGTTATCAGTCTTTCATAATACTTTCAGCACTACGGTTTATATATTTTAATTTTTTGTGATTTGAATATAAAGAGGTTTTTGTAGAGACATGGGGGAATTAAACGCATGTGATGTATTATTACTTATGTGTAAACTATGTGAATGTTGTTGTATAATGGTGAAGTGCTGCTATTGTATTGACCGTTGGAATAATGCAGAAGATCGAGGTACGCAATTATTACTAATTGCACTGTTAACACTTAATTAATTAGGTACAAAGGGGGACTGCTATAGTGCTGAATGTTATATATGATGATTCAGTAAAGTTCAAGCTTACCTTCAGTATGAATGCTACAATTTTCGAAATCGACTATTGGTATTTTATGACCAAAAGAATGCATCTTGATTGGATGTTGATAGTTTTTGAATTGCTATTGTTGCTTATACTCTGTGTTTTGGCTATTGCCTATGCTTGGTCGATGGAGAGAGATACGAATAGAGTGCCAGTGAAGAGGGATAGAAAACTGCGTACAGTCTCAGTTTTTGTCTGATTTGTTTAAAATAACTAGAAACATGTGCAAGTTTGTGTGTCATTCAATTTATAATTTTCCCTAAGTAAGTATAGTCTCCTCCCACTATAAATATATAAAACTGCCTTCATATGTTGGGATTACTTGACGCCAACAAAAACACAAGTGTAGAAAACAGTGATAATAAAAATTACATTTCTTTACATTGTGTAAAGTTCAAAAAGTATATGCTACAAAGGAAACAGGAAGCTGTTATATAAATGCAGCGATAGAAACGTTTGATTTTACAGTAAAATGTAATTTATTACAGGCGATAGGAAAGTTTAAAAATCATGTCCTAATGCTTATATTACTCCAGATTCTTAGTCTCAGTCTCTTATTGTGCTTACGCCATCACGGTTTATTATTTATTTTTTTGCGATTTGTTCTCGGTTACAAACATGGGATTACATGATTCGGATGTATTTTTGTATATTATAATAAAATTTACTATAATAATTATTTTTTATTGTTGTTGTAAATGTTGTTGTAAAATATGTCAAATATGTTGTGACAAAAGTATCGAGAGGTGTTTTCCAGAAGATCAAGGTAATCTATCTATTGTACCTTTCGAGAGCAGTTTTCCAGAAGATGGAGGTAATGTATGTATTTATTGTACCTAAATAGTAGCGATAAGAAAGTCTTGTACATGTGTGTTTATGCCTGTGCCTTTTTTAAGCTTTAATTTTGATGATGATGCCATCTTGCAATCAGTCTTTTATTGTGTTCTCAGCAACACGGTTCTTTATTATATTTTTGCAATGGATGTTCAGGAAATATTGGGATATGTTATACTTATAATAATAATTTTATTTATGTGTTCACTATGCTTTGTATGTTGTAGAATATTTGAGTGCTGTGAAAAAGTTAACAAGTGTTGCGAAGAAATTAACAAGTGCGATTATGCAGAAGATCGAGGTTATTATACGGAGTTTATTAATTTTCATACGAATGGGGCCCTCATAGAATTATTAATTGAACATCAAGATAGTGAAAAAATATGCAAATCAGTGATGAAAGCACTGTGTAGTACTGTGAAGCGATAATATGGGGCGAGAACAAGCGATAAACCACTGTATTTTTAAGTGTAATCGCTCGAAAGACGGCAGAGTGATAGCGAAGCGAGTTGCGAGCTCAAGCGATAAAGCGAGAGCAAAGCGAGAGAGCAGTTTGCAACCTGCTTTATCGCTTCAACTCGCTGAAAGCGTACGATTGTTTTGTTGTATTCTGTGCTGTAGCTCGTTTCTCGTAAAGCTCTCACTCTGCCATCTTCACGCTTTGCTCATAGCTTCTCGCTTCGCTTTGCTTCGCTTCTCGCGCGCAATCTGACGTCAGCCTAAAGCTCACAAGGTATATAATACAAATGAAAAAGTAGCGATGTATGATTATGTTTGTTGTACTTGTGAATACCATGTGTACGAGCATATATTTCTCCACATGCCGTCCCATCAGTCTCGTATGGTGCTTTCGGCACTGCGGTTCTTTCTTTTATTCATTGTGATATATATATATATACATTGTTCTCTGATCAGTCATGAGAAGAAGGACTAATCGTAAAAGCTTATGGTGGATTATTCTAATAAAAGTTATAGTCTTAGTGCTCGTTCTTATTTATAAATTAATTAAGTGCTGTAAAAAAGTTGACAAAAATGAAGAAACTCGTTATCATCTTGCAAATGATTCACGTTAGTATTCCCCAAAGCTCTTAACATTATATACTACATACATATATGTAGTTATAAGAACAGGTTTGATATGTTATATTTAGCAAACCGCTGAAAAATATATATTACATTCTTCCAAAGCTTGTGATTCAAATTATTTGTTATACATGTAGATAACATGTGTTTATATGTATGTGTACATATGTGTTTATACGTATATGTGCATATTTTTTTATTTCGCAAATGTGCTCCCCCAATTTAATTCTATCAATTGTATATGTATATTGTGCTGTTTTAAACATTTCAACTTGAGTATAGTTCCCTAAAATGCCACTCAACTCTTGTGATATACATATGTATTTATACTTCTTTGTATACTAAAACTAATTTAATCGAATTATGTCAAAAAAGAACCTACCTGAACGCGGGAACTTTTGAACACTTCTAAACACAGTGTCAATAATTTTAAAACGTTTTCTTAAGTCACTTTTAAATATTCTTATATGATTATTCAATTTAAATAGGATATGTTGATGTTAATGAAAATATTCACAAATCGTACAGTTAAGTTCTGTAGTTCACTATCTATCTGAAAGTTCCAAATTCTCGCTCCCCTATCTAGTAACTACTTAAATATATGTATACTTATCTTTTTTCCAGTGAACAGTGGACTGCAATAGTTCGACTATAAATTAAATTAAATAAATAAAAAAATAAAACAGTAAACTAAATTTTATAAGTGGCGATAAGAACGTTAATCTTTGACTGTTTTTTGTTATATAAACAGTATGTAAATAGCATGTGCCTTAAATGAGTGGGAAGTGCATCCGCAGCTTTAAAATAGCGATACCAAATGGGGTTTATTAAAAAATTATCATCTGCACATGCTCATATTTCTTAAAATGTCGATCCCTTAGTCTTTAATTGTGCTTTCAGTATTACGGTTCTTTATTTTAGTCGTTGCGATTTAAATTTACATTGTTCTCTGTTCAGTTATGGAATCAAATACTTCGAATAATTTGTTGCCGGCTATAGTTTTTAAAGGTGTTATTGTATTGATTGTTTTGTATTGGAGAATACGTAGGTGCTGTAAAAATAATAATGATGATAACGACGTACCCAGCAGAAGAGGTTATTATTATTACGTTTATGTACTCTACTTAATGTTAAGAACTGTGAACTAAAAATGTGCTAAATGTTTCATGGAGTAAACTTGAATACATATCTATATAAATTAAGGAAAAAGCTCCAATATACATTTAGGTCGGTAATAATAATAATACCTTCACATTAGCTAGGTAATGATCAATATCAATATCGAATGGCTTTATGGCTTTTCGAATATTGAATAAAACCTCAACAGTTTTGGAGTTGTCTGTGTCTAGTTATACTTTGACACTGTGACGAAATGGACAACAGTACGTTTACTAGTGATTCCACTATCAGCGTTGAACACAGTGTCTCCTCTAAACTATTGTTAACATATGTGGCATTGATCTTTTCACGAATGCTAAGGCTTTTTCTGTGATGACCTCTTCATTTGACCCGAATCTCTTACCGCCGAGCCATTTCTTCATGTTTGGAAACAAAAAATAGTCACAGGGGGCTAAATCTGGAGAATATGCTGGATGGGGTAGCAGTTCGTAGCCCAATTTATGAAATTTTGCCATGCTGACTACACACGTGTGCACCCGTGCATTGTCCTGATGGAACAGCACTTTTTTTTCGCCAAATGCGGTCGTTTCTGCTTCAAATCAATATCGAATCTGTCCAAAAGCTCTGAATAATATTCGCCGGTGATCGTTTTACCCTTTTCAAGGTAATCGATGTGAATGATACCTTGTGCATCCCAAAAAACTGTGGCCATGACCTTGTTGGCCGACAGACCCACCTTGGCCTTCTTTGGTGCACGTTCACCCGGAGAAACCCACTGTCTTGATTGTTCTTTGGTCTCTGGTGTGGTGTGGTGGATCCATGTTTCGTCTACGGTAACGAAACGGCGCAAAAATTCGTTTGGATTGCGGTTGAACATCGCCAAACACTCCTTTGAAATGGTCACACGGTTGCGCTTATGGTCGTGTGTGAGCAATCGCGGCACCCATCGCGCGGAAAGCTTTTTCATGTCCAAATATTCATGTAAAATATGATGTACCCGTTCAGTTGAGATGCCTACAGCCTCAGCTACCTCACGCACTTTCATTCTCCGATCATCCAATATCATTCCATGGATTTTGTCGACGATTTCTGGCATGACGACCTCTTTTGGGCGACCTGAACGTTCGGCATCACTTGTACTGGTACGACCACAACGGAACTCAGTAAACCATTTCTTAACCATTGAAATTGATGGTGCAGAGTCCCCATAATATTTATCAAGTCTTTCCTTGGTTTCGGTGATGGATTTTTTACGCAAAAAATAATGCTTAATTAGCACACGAAATTCACTTTTTTCCATTTTCGTTAAAATTCACGAGATCGTCTGCTTTCAATGCCTATAAAACGCAAACCAAAAAACGCAGCTTTACAGTCAGCTGTTAATCGATAACTGCTGACAGGAGCAGTGTTGTATTTAGAGCAGGTGCGCGGCAAATACAAAAAGTCACGGACTTATCAAACGACCCTCGTATCGTACAGTTAAGTTCTGTAGTTCACTATCTATCTTAAAATTCCAAATTCTCGCTCCCCTATCTAGTAACTAGTTAAATATATACTTATCTTTTTTCCAGTGAACAGTGGACTGCAATAGTTCGACTATAAATTAAATTAAATAAATAAAAAATAAAACAGTAAACTAAATTTTATAAGTGGCGATAAGAACGTTAATCTTTGACTGTTTTTTGTTATATAAACAGTATGTAAATAGCATGCGCCTTAAATGAGTGGGAAGTGCATCCGCAGCTTTAAAATAGCGATACCAAATGGGGTTTATTAAAAAATTATCATCTGCACATGCTCATATTTCTTAAAATGTCGATCCCTTAGTCTTTAATTGTGCTTTCAGTATTACGGTTCTTTATTTTAGTCGTTGCGATTTAAATTTACATTGTTCTCTGTTCAGTTATGGAATCAAATACTTCGAATAATTTGTTGCCGGTTATAGTTTTTAAAGGTGTTATTGTATTGATTGTTTTGTATTGGAGAATACGTAGGTGCTGTAAAAATAATAATGATGATAACGACGTACCCAGCAGAAGAGGTTATTATTATTACGTTTATGTACTCTACTTAATGTTAAGAACTGTGAACTAAAAATGTGCTAAATGTTTCATGGAGTAAACTTGAATACATATCTATATAAATTAAGGAAAAAGCTCCAATATACATTTAGGTCGGTAATAATAATAATACCTTCACATTAGCTAGGTAATGATCAATATCAATATCGAATGGCTTTATGGCTTTTCGAATATTGAATAAAACCTCAACAGTTTTGGAGTTGTCTGTGTCTAGTTATACTTTGACACTGTGACGAAATGGACAACAGTACGTTTACTAGTGATTCCACTATCAGCGTTGAACACAGTGTCTCCTCTAAACTATTGTTAACATATGTGGCATTGATCTTTTCACGAATGCTAAGGCTTAGCATATCAATTTTCGTTCTCGCTATGGCTTGGTTTGTTATTAAGTATAAACGGCGGCTGCGACGAGTTAAAGTTTTAAAAAGTCTCAGTAAGTTTGTGCACCTTATCTGATCACAGATGGTTAATGAATGCTACTAATCATTCTTTGCCTCTAGTGATTGAAAAACTGTGACGAAATAAACCAATATGCTTACATAAGTTTACATCGTTTGTTGATCATAATTTTGCTCTACTATAGAAACAGAAACGATGGCTGTGAAGTGTTAAAATTGAAAAGATTTGAGTAAGTTTTCTGCAAGTTGTGAGAGCTTTCTTATCTTTTGCGATTCTTCAGATTGCCCTTTATAAAACTCGCAATTCATAGCGTGACTTGTGCATTTTTCTAATCGTTTGATTTTCTTGTGCATTTTTGTTAGTCTTCAAGCGTCTGTCGCGTAGTTCATATCGTTATTAGCATTCACACGATTTAACCATGGATAATACTGGTCTTTTTTGGATTCTATTCTTTACGTTCTCTATTTTCTTTTTGACCTCCATGGCAGTTTTTCTCACCCGCGGACGCAATCTGCGAACAGAGCTTTTAAAGGGCGCAGGTTTGTGAAAAGTGACCAGTTAATTGTTATCAAAAAGTGTTTGATTTGTTTATATTAAGAGTGTTGATAAGACTGTTCGATCAACTCGATAACAATACAAATAATGCAAGATAGCCGAGTCAGGCTCTTTACAAGCTACTTGTAGATTATATCGATGCCATTTCTATTTATAAAACATTTTATCTACTATTTATTTTGGTCTGTTTCTCATGTTTTGTATACAAAATCTTAGTGCATCTGGCAATCTTGATGCTTGCTATGTTTTCCTTCTCCCACAGTTATTTTATATTAGCCTTAAGCTATAAGTCTTTTATTTTGAAATTATATAACGTTGGTAACAAGTGGAAATTTCTTTTAACTGAGCTGCTGAAGTTGTTTACACGCGGTCGATCGCTTGACTGTTTTATATTGGCCTTTTTATTATGGCTACACATTCTCTCTTATCGCACCATATTGGTATATATAATTAGTGATTAGACTTGGCTCTGAGTGTACGTATTCAGTACGCAGTTTGCGTTGTCATCTCGAAGACAACAGTTGGTTGTGTATTGGATTGGATAGTAGCCATGTCGTCAGGATTAATAATTGGTCTATCCTTGGGATTTATGATATTTGTTATCGTTTCGACGGTGGTGCATCTAAAGCGCCGGGCAAAAGCAAACAAAAATCTGGGCTATACGATACATGAAGGAGTAGGAGCTGGTAAATTTGATTTGTCATAGGACACATATGTGCAAGCAATATGCTTATCTGTTGATTACGAATTTCACAATGGAATTTATTCTGATTTTCTCTTATTTTTCTGTACTTGCAGCACCCATTGCGGTCACATCGGTAACGCACACAGGAATGAGTCAACCAATGGGGACACAGATTCCAGCCCATACTTATCAGCCCACTGTCTATGCAGCGCCATATCCCGCACAGACGACTACGTAAGTAGCCTTGCAGTATTTGCCACGTGCAATCAAGTTATAATAATGTCTCCCTCTCTGTCTCTCCCATCTCTTTTCATTCTTCTTGATTATCCGATAGTAATACGACCGTTCAGATGCCCATGCCCATGCCAGCTGCCCAACCACCCATGCCGGGGTAAGTACAATTGAATTGTCACACAATCAGAGCAACTACTTACCACTTGTGTTTCAATTGCAGAATGCAGCCGTTTGTGACCCCATATCCGCCCATGCCACAGCCTGGTGCTGCTGCAGCAAACATGGCACCACCCTCGTACGACGCGGCCATGGCCAATCCAAATCCAAACCCCAGCTATGAGAAGCAAATGCCCTACAATCCCAACTATGCACAATAATAAAATTGTGTGTCTGTCTTGGATCTGATCAGACAGTGCATTTCGGGCTTCTTACTTCTCATAAAATAATACAAAAAGGAGCTGGGCTCTTCCGTTGCCAATAGTAGTCCGTTATTTTCAACCGGATGTATCCTATCTGCTTTTTGGCCATCCAAAGATTCAACGTAAAGAGCCTTTTGTATTCATTTCTATCACAACAATTCTTAGTCATTATTTAGAGATTATTGTGATGTACAATTTTAAGTAAAACTTATTTTTATGTTTACTACTATTGCGATAAGACAAAACCATAATCAAAAAGAAATATAATTCCTGCATAAGCGCTACGTACATATGTATGTTTATATGCTGTTTATTCAAATCCGATCTGATATCAGAAAATTGTTAAATATCGTTAGTTTCATGTTGCTCATTTTAATGAAATCCACAATAATTGCATATTTTTTGGGAAATATTATAAACCACTTTCCGAAAGAAATATATATATAGTTGTGACCTGTTTATTATTGAATATAAAATATCATTTATACTTATTCTACTTAATTATTGATAATTTATATTTTAACGCAAAACAATAATAAAAATCGAACAATTTATACTTCTTGAAATAAGTTTACTGAACCATTAATGAGTATATTTTTTCTACAATTTCTGCCAAAGCAAAAGAAACTCAGTTTGACTTGTAACATTTTATACGTAATATGTTTTTTGAATTTATAATTATTAATAAATAATAAATTCCTAAAATACTGATGCTCTGATTATTATCAATATGTAAAATGTTTTTTCTTTCTTTTTGAACTTATCTTAGTATTTATGATATTAAAATGATTGCAACAAATTTGCAATGCATAAAGCTTGATAAGATTTGGATTCTTGAAAAAGACCGTAACGAATCAATGTGAAATACTGTTAAAACGCCATAATACGTTAAGTGTATCGGTTTAAGATGCAGTTTAAAATGTTATTTTGATGCTTGCCACGTTGGCGCAAGGTAAAGAAAAACTGTGATGACATTGAAATATCAACTTCTTCTGCTCCTGTTGGCTGCTTTGAGCCGCGTCGGTTGGCAGGAAATATTACGTCTGGCTTGTGAACAAGAGGTTTGCCCAGAAGAAACCCGACAAGTGGGTTGTCTGCCATTATCGAAATCTAAGGTAAGTTCGCAACTATATTATTGATTAAGATGATGATGCGCAGCAACAAGGATCGCCTCTTGTAGACGTTCGCAGAGAGCTGCACGAAACAGCCGTATTATCACAGATACATGCCGGTGAACGGCAATCTGAGGGGGACGATAGTGCAGTATGTGAATGTGTTGCGCAACAGTGTGGCAAGTGGACTGTTTAACATGTCGGCAGCTGCACGCATGCCCATTGTTAGCTGGGATAATGATTTGGCTGCTGCGGCAAGGGTACTGGTCCATGATTGCAATCCTGACAATGATATCTGTCCAAGCATGCAAAAATACAAGTTCGTGGTGACCGTCGAGTTGAGGGCCACGTACAAGAGCCGCCATCCGCACATCTTGAGCGATATGCGTCACATAATGCTGCCCGTTTGGTTTAGAGATGTCTTCGGCTGTAAAATGGCGCCTAACGGACATATTTCGCCAATATCAGAAGGGTAAGTCCCAGTAAAAAAACTTATATACGATCTTAAGTGGATTCTCACTCCTTCTCTCGCTTAGCTTATGTGTGGGACATTATATTCCATTGATACAGGATCATGGCAATCGCATTGGCTGTGCTATGCGACTATCAGAGAGTATAGATCCCGCATTCAATTCAACTGTTACAATGATATGCACCCTGTCGCGGGCCGCTGTCAACGGCATGCCGCCCTATAAGGTGGGCAAGGAGCCCGGTGACGGATGCGAGAGTGGCAAGAGTTTGCTATTTGAGAACCTATGCCGCAGAACAGAAGATATCGACAATAACTTCGTGCCTGGCCTAGTGAGCACAGAGAAGCCTTGTAATTGTACATAGTGTATGTGTTTTGAAAATGTTGAAATAAATAACTGTAGATAATGCGAGACTGCCATGGCATTGGCAATTGGGGATGGGTGTCGATAGCCATGCTTGGCGACAAATCGATTGGCTGGGCAACTCTATAAGAGATTGTGCGTTGACAGCATTCTGACCAGAATTGGTGGGACTATCGAAATGATGCACACCAACTGGCTGCTGGCTGCTGTGTGGCCGCTATGCTTCTGGCCCCGAGCACTGGCCTTTGACTACTGTGATCCTGTGCTCTGCCCGGGACCCGAGAGGCACATTGCATGCAATAATTTTGGTGTAAGTCAAGAGGGATGAGTTTGGTATTGGTTTAAACCGCGTCCGCCCTCTTGCAGGAGCTGGCGGAGAGCTGCAGTCCCGATGCGTATATTGTGCGCATCACGGCAGATCGTCGCAAGATGATATTGCACGAGCTGAACAACTATCGGGATCGCATTGCACGCGGCGATTTTGTGGGCTTCAATGCGGCTGCACGCATGGCCACAGTGCAATGGGATCCGGAGCTGGCCAGTTTTGCCGAGTTGAATGTGAAGCGCTGCGCTCTGGTCAACGATCATTGTCGCAACAGTGAACAGTTTCGCAATGTGGCCCAGGTGGTGGCCGAGGGTGGCTGGCAGATAACAACCAATACGGGCAAATCAACGGACGGCGAATACCATACGGAGGATGAGGTAATTAAAGCTACACTGGATCAAATGTTTGCCGAATACAAGGAATGCAGCATGCGGGATATCATTGCATTCAGTCCGCCCATCAATAGGTAAGAGCAATTCTGGCCAGCTGCTGCTGCTACTGCTGCTGTTTGAGACTCTCAAAGTTTTCTACATATTCACGTTAGCAAGTGCATTGAGTACTTTACACAACTGGTCAGAGACAGCACCACCCATGTGGGATGCGGCATACTCCGCGAGACGCGCAACAGTAGCGGCGCCGATGGCCAACGGGTGCTGAGCACGCATCAGTATATGACATGCAACTTTATGCGGGGCAACGATGTGAATGCGCCGGTTTATCAGAGCGCCGATAAGCCGGCCAGCGAATGCCGCACCGGACGCAATCCGGACTACCTTAATCTGTGCTCCATCAATGAGATATACGACTTAAGCAACGACATATCCGATTACAGTCCCTACTTCTAACTCGTTATGCGATTCCCAAAACCAAACAAATTAACAAATGCGCTACTGAATAAAATCAATTGATTGTTCACACTCAATTAAATATGCTGCGGCATACACTTGTTAACAAAGTCGTGGAACAGGGCATTTGTATATTTCTTCCTGATCAACAATAATGAGCAATATGTATGTTTTTCTACGTGTTAAACTTTAGATTTCTGGCTACTCACCGGTAACACTTTTATTTAAAATACTCTTGCGTAGTTATTAGTTAGTTGGTCACACTTATTTTTATTATTATTTGTTTATAATTCAATTGAAATACTCTCTAACCTCTAGTTCGCCATAAACTTTGAAAAAGTTACGGATTTCTCATAGTTTTTAATATATACAAATACGTAAATTCATTAACACTTGTTAGTAAATCTTTTCTTTGCTTGCCAAAATATTCAAAAGATCTATTTCCCACTCGATAGTGCATAATTTTGCTGCACAGTGTCGCCAAATTGAATTGCTTTTTTATTTTTGCCTCTCGCTCACTACAAACTGCTGACAGTTTGCAGTGCAGCAGCAACGCGTCGCCGACAGGTGGCGCTTGCGAGTGCCACTCAATGTCAGCAGCGGCGCAAAGTTTGCCAGCAATTCAGCATCGCGCGTTCATCGCGCGTTGACAACTTCAGCAAACAATTTTTATCGTACTCTTGCCACACCTTCAACTGTTTTATGCGTTTTTTATGTGCTTCAAGTGGGCGGCAAAGATGGTGGCAGGAGGAGGAGCAGCAGGAAGTGTATAAAAAATGCAAACGTAGCATGAAATGCACAACAACCGCAAATGATGCGCAACAAAATGTTTGAGATACAAAAACAACGCAAATAATATAAAAATAAATATATAAATAAATGAAATTACCTGCATTTGGAATGGTATTAAATTGTTTTGCAATATAATAAAGTGCATTTTCGATTTTTTTCGATTATTATTAATAAGTTTTTGTACAATTTATTCAATTAAATCAAAGTTTTTTTTGTATTAAATATTTATTGAAAGCAAGTCAGCTATTTAATTATTTTGCATTTAAGTGTGCAGTGCATTGGACAATGGGCTTGAATATTTTTTGTGGTCTACTCCAAATGTGTTCAATTAATATTTAAAGTCCATTAAAATGTGCTTCAAATACTATACTCGTACAATGTCAAACTTTCAGCGTTACACTTTACTTCAGCAAGCTTTAACCATAAATACGTTTGAGTACGGTAAAAAATGTGTAGGTCGTGTTGAGCAGATGCTGAAACAGTTCCAGTGTAATGGGTCGAATGTTGCCCAGGCGAATCTGTGGATAATTAAACGTAATTGCGGGCAATTAAATTAAGCAAATTTCCAATTAATTTCATATCGTTCCTTACCGATGCCGGGCGCTGTGCACGTAATATCATAAATAATATATTCCTGCGTACTGTAATATCAAAGGTAAACCATTCGGTCTCGTAGGCTGCCGTTGCAATGGCCAAGTTCTGTTAATTGTTATTGCACTGAGTTCGGGTTATTCGGGACGTAACAAGCTCACCTGTTCCCTTAGCTCGTTGGCGTACCAATAAAGCGCCAATATCTGTGCCAGTATCATGTTTATATAGGCGCCCACTATGGCCGCTTGCGTTGTGGTGTCCACCTACAGAGAACAGAGAGAGAGAGAGGTAGAGGCAGAAGGAAAGGAGGCAGACTATTGCACTACACTTACAAAAATCAGCATAAAGAGCAAAGCACAGAGCAGTGCACCAAAGGCCAGAAACTCAAATAGGAATATGTAGGTGGTTAGTCTATTGATGATCTGTATATAACTGGAATGTAGTTCTATTAAATTCCTCAGCTTTATGTACCCTTCTCTCTAAGCTCACTCGATGATCCGCTGATGGTAGATAATGCACTCGACTATTTCCTGGGACAACTGTTGCGGAGTGAGCTCCCTGTGAGACAGACAGCGCAGTCGATGCTGCAACGCCTTGCACATCACAATACCAAACATGATGAAAGCGACGCACAGACTTGTGTACGGTATGTACATGCAGCAGCCCATCGGGGTGATGAGCATGTGAAAGACGAACCAGATCTGATAGTAGGGCGTGGCATACTCGTTCACGCCGGGTATTTTGCTGCCAAAGGGCAACACTGTAACGGTGAACAAAAGCAATTGCAATCAATAGATCAAATCGAAGTGGCGGTTAAGCGGTAGATTAATTTGTGAAGTAGGAAATAGGAAGTCGACTTAGGCAAGGGTGGTACAAATAGCTAACCACGTTTGTAAATAGAATACAATGAGCTTTAAAGCTCAGTGTAAACTTAGAAGCACATTAAAGATTGAGAAGTTGTACTTAGGAAAGGATCTTATACTAAAGCTCTAAGTAGTTTATTGTAATGAGTATTTAAAGCATTGAAAGCCCATGCTCTAAACTTAGCGCAAAACAGTTTATTGGTTAAGTTTTTAAAGTAAAATCATATGCAATGCATTACAAATACTCGTACATTGATAACGATTTACTTAGCTCTTTTGGATGAGTAGTTGAAGAAAAATCACATTGAATATATCAAAAGCACATTAAAGCTTATGTCAAAAAATGAAGTTTAAAAGCTTATCCTAGCTTTTACCCTCCCATTTACTTACCACGTTCGCTGGAGCTTAGTGGATACAAACCGAAGCCGATGCAGGTAAGCAGGCCAAAGAAGAGATTACCTCGCGCCATAAGTTGACCCTGGCGATTCACCTGGGACAGCAGTTGGGCAATATATGGATCATCGAGCGACACCAGCTCGTTGTAGTATTGCTGCAGATTGCCAATTAGTCGCAAGTAGCTGCTCTGGTCGAACAGCAGCAGATATGCCCGCAGCACCGTGTTGATCCACAGCACCAGCATGTACGAGTTGCGAATGATGCCGGTGATGCCCTCGTTGGTGCTGAACATATACAGCTGCTGGGTGAGCACATGGAAGATGCTCAGCGACAGGCAGATGTATCGCTTTACGTTGCGCTCGTAGAGCAGCGCCCAGAAACGCAATATCCTTACGTTCATGTAAATTAATTGGATGTCCTCGAGCATATCGTCTTCAACTCGTCTCAACGCGTCTCAACTCACTCGACTGTTTGCGGCTCGGGGCGGACATTTCATTTTTATAGCTGCCCCTTGTAGTATGCTGTAATTATTGTAATTTCAGCTTGACTCATGCCACACACGTTGCAAGCGCTCCCAAGCGCAATTCTGATGCAATTTCAATTGCCTAAATTGCCGCTTTTACATGATGCAGCATTTTTTGTATACAGTTCACCAGGGAATACAGTTTTCAGTCATTATATTTGCATTTTATTTGCGCCCTTAGAACTGCACTTTTTATTGATTATTCGTTTACACATCTGCTTCATATTTAGTAGAGATAGATGATTTTAATTTACATATTTTTTCGTATAAAACATATTTATGTTTTACAACTTGAATTTGTTTTTATTTTCATGGCAATCAAGGTAATTTCATCATTAATTTGTTGTTTCAACCATGCTGGGGTTTTCTTTGATCTCTTTTTTTTTTGCTGCAATTCATAATTACTATTGATTTGCCCTTATCGGTTGGCCTAATAACTTTTTATCATATTTTATTTATTGATAATCGCAACTGTAATAGGCTAACGCAATTACTGAATTTATCCCCATCTATTGGTTCAGGTTGCAATCAGCTAAATTAAAGCGGAATGTTGATTAGCAAAGTGCATATCGGTTTAGTAGAGAAATAATTAAACCAATTTCAACTTACTGTAACCTATTTTGATATATTTACCAAATTGGCAACATTTAGGTTACATGGGTATAATTAAAGTTATGTTATTTATACAATAAATTTGAATATATTTAATAAATATTTACTACTAAATATATACTATAATATGCATTATAGAGTATTCTAGTTGTCGCATATTAAAGCTTAGTCATCAGCTGTCTTCCATATTTATCAATATCATGTAGTAGATACTATAATCAAATATTTTGATTCATCAACGAATTAACGATATCTATAAACCTTTTACCACTTTGAGTTGAGTTTTAGTTTAGCTATGAAAGTTGATTTGAATAGGTCGGTTGAAAATGTTTCTAATAATATTAGCCCTCGTCTTGGTGGTGCTCTTGTTGGTCTATGAGTTTTTTATGGCTCCGTATAAAGTGTTTAAAGAGCGTGGAATTGTTCATCAGAAACCTAAACCGTTTATAGGAAATCTCAGCGTGCGAGTTATGTTGGGCATAGCTCCATTTCTGCAGATTCTTATCGACAAGTATACCAAGTTTAAGGATCACAAGGTCTACGGTTTTTACAATGTGCGGGAACCATTTTTTGTAGTGCATGATGCGGAGCTAATCAAGCGAGTGGGTATACAGGACTTTGAGCATTTCACAAACCATCGTGTTATACCATAGAGTCGATCTTCCTAAGTGCCTTCGCCCTGAAGGCGACGTGAAATTATTTTGACACCTTCACGGGCAGCAAACTGAAAGCCATGTTTGAGCTGATTAATGAATGTAGTACCGAGGGTGTTCGCTATATAGAGGAAGAGTTACGAAAAGCGAACAGCTCGGAGATCGAACTGGAGATGAAAGATTACTTTACGCGTTTCGCCAACGATGTGATTGCTTCGGCTGCCTTTGGCATCAAAGTTAACTCGTTTGTGGACGAGAAAAATAAATTCTACAAAACTGGACAGTCGGTGGTAAAGTTATCTGGACTGACCATGATCAAATTTATTCTTTTCGGCATCATGCCACGCCTTATGAAGGTAATTATAAAACATGATTAAAGTGTTTTCCTTATATCATCTGTTGATTTCGCACAGGCTTTGGGTGTTCAAATGCTGGATGAGAAGAGTATCGAGTACTTTAACAGTTTGATATTCGATTCCATGAAATATCGGGAGGAACATAAGATTGTACGCCCCGATATGATTCATTTGCTTATGGAGGCCAAGCGTCAGTTTCAGCAGCAGAAATTCGAATCAATCCCCGAGAATGCAACAGCAGAACACGCTGAGTTCAATGATGAAGATCTTCTAGCACAATGTCTTCTGTTCTTCTTTGTGGGCTTTGAGACAATGTCGGTTTGTCTGTGTTATTTGACATATGAACTCTGCAGGAATCCGGAAGTTCAACGGCAGCTATACGAAGAGATCTTGGCCGTTAAGGAAGAGTTACAGGGTAAACCCCTCAACTATAATATGCTGGCCAAAATGAAGTATATGGATATGGTCATATTGGAACTATTGCGTATCTGGCCACCTGCCTTTAGCTTGGACCGTAAGTGTGGCAAGGATATAACCATGTTGGATGAGAACCAAGAGCTGATTGTTAAATTCAAGGCGGGAGATACTGTGGTTATACCTGTCATTGCTATACACCGTGATCCTGATAACTTCCCAGATCCAGAACTCTTTAAGCCGGAACGATTTCTGGAAGAGAACAAGCAGCTCATAAAGCCATTTACATATTTACCTTTTGGCCTTGGACCACGCAGTTGCATTGGTAAGTGAATCAAACATCATTAGCAAAACGAGTTTGAACATTTGTGTTACTTCTTTGCGTAGGCAATCGAATGGCGATTATGGAGGTTAAGTCCATCATATTTCACCTGATAAGTAAATTCAAACTGGTGCCAGGCGAAAAAACAGTTAAGGATATGATGGCAAGCCTAAAGGGCTTTCACATGCAGCCCAAAGAAAAGTTTTGGATTAAATTGGTGCGAAGAGATTAAATTGGCAACTAAGAGACGATGAGTTGAATATTGTGTAAATTCTCTATAATTTTTCCAAATTGAGTATGAAATTCTTTTTGAATTCATTTACATATATTTTTTTACTTGGTCAATCCATATATACTAACAATTTAATATTCTAATTTTATTATCATGGATAAAAGTAAATAATAAACTGAAATACCAAATCCATTTAGTTATCAAACCTTTAGTAAATTGCAATACCAAACGATAATCGACTTATTTTAAAGAATGTGATGAGCGATTTACAGCAATGGTAATTTTGAAAAGAAAAAGTACGTTTAGTATTTAAACTATTGAAATTTGAATGCAAAATCGATTTAAATGGAAAACCACAAATAAATTGCACATCAAAAAAGAATGAAATGAGTTTTGAGAATGCATCGAGTGATGGAATTCTAATTTCAACCAACTGCTCATAATACATTGCATTTTAAAATGAATGCATATATAAATAATAAAACCTAATAATATATATATGCATTTCTATTGGTTTTCGACAAATAAGCCAGAAAAGAGTGTGAAAATGTTTGATAAACGAAAATAAACAAAAACTGTTTATGGCGCCTATATAATATACGAGTAGCTTGCAGAATATAAAATACATAAAAGAATGCAAGAGAGGGAGAGTAATTTAATGTGAGATAACACAATTATATGTACGAGTATTTAGAAGAGAAAAAAGTAGTACGAGAGAGGGAGAATAATGCAAAATGAGATAGCGCCGTCTCTCATGATACAGGCAATCATAGAGCGAGCATTATTTACCAGAGAGAGTAATGAATATTTACTGCGTACATTCTATATAACCGCGTATATAAAATAATTATTGCCGCAGTCTAAATTGAGCGATCGCTTCGTTCAGTTGAACAACAAATTCGTTTGTGTTTTATCAGAATTATAACTTACACAATGTATCTTATAATCTGCTCACTTGTGATAGTTCTAATCGGATTGATCTATAAATGGTCTGTGGCCAAATATAAAACATTTGAGGAGCGCGGCGTAGCTCATGACACGCCCAAACCGTTGATGGGCAATCTGAGTATACAGGAATTTCTGGGCTCTGTTCCGGGGCTAAAGAAACAAATCGACGACCATTTGCGTTATCGGGATAGTAAAGTATATGGACAGTATTTCTTACGTGATCCCGTATTTGTTATACGCGATCCGGAGCTGATAAAGAATGTTGGTGTTAAGGAATTTGATCACTTCATGAATCACTCGGGTGCCCAAAAAGTTGAGACATTGCTGACCAAGAGTCTGGTGCAGTTGCAAGATCGTAAGTGGAAAGAAATGCGACACATATTGACGCCCACATTCACGGGCAAGAAGATGCGGACCATGTACGAGCTGATCAACGTATGCAGCGATGTGGGTGTCCAATTTATCGAGCAGGAAATACAATTGGAGGGGGGCCGCAGCATTGAACTGGAAATGAAGGATTACTTTACACGATTCACAAACGATGTCATAGCTTCAGCTGCCTTTGGCATCCAGATCGATTCTTTTGCAGAAAAAGAGAATACGTTCTTTAAAATTGGACAAACCGTAACGAATCTGAAACCCATTGTCATTATCAAGGGTTTACTCTACAATGTTCTACCGAAGCTTATGAAGGTTGGTGAAGGTACAAAAATATAGTTCTGATCTAACATTTATTCACTTTCAGGCACTTAAAATAAGCGTCATTGATGAGCAGAGTATTGGCTATTTTAAGACCTTGGTCTATGATGCAATGAAATATCGCACGGAGCATAAAGTCGTGCGTCCTGATATGATACATCTGTTGATGGAGGCACAACGTCAGGGCGATGATGCTGGAGTTGGTAAACGATTTTCCGATGAAGATCTGTTGGCACAGTGTCTGCTCTTCTTCTTCGCTGGCTTTGAGACAGTCTCCACCTGTCTGTGCTTTCTCACCTACGAACTATGTATGAATCCGGAGGTGCAATCGCGACTGTACAATGAGGTTCGTGCTGTGGAGCTGGAGCTACAGGGGAAACCTCTGGACTATGATACACTTAAGCATATGAAGTATCTGGATATGGTTGTATCGGAGGCACTGCGTAAATGGCCTCCTGCACCCAGAACTGATCGAATGTGCAATGCCGATATTGATTTACGGGATGCCGACAACAAGGTGGTGGTCTCTCTCAAAAAGGGAGACGTTCTCTTCATTCCCATATTCGGATTGCAGCATGATCCAGCAAACTTTGAAGACCCGGAAGAGTTCAGGCCTGAACGTTTCTCTGAGGATAATAAAAAGGAGATCAAACCGTTTACCTATATGCCGTTCGGCGTGGGTCCCAGAAGCTGCATAGGTTGGAAATATGAAAATGTATAACAAATTTCTTAGTATAACTTTCTCTCCATTATTTTTTAGGCAACCGAATGGCACTGATGGAGGTCAAGTCTATAATTTACCATCTGCTAACCAAGTTCAGCCTGGAACCCACTGAGAAGACTTCAAAGGATATGCTGAGCAGCATTGTGGGCTTTACATTAATGCCAAAAGAGAAGTTTTGGATCAAATACGTGAAAAGAGGAACTGAATTGAAAATATGAATGAACTAATAGCATCTTAAACTCTCTGCAGCTGAAACTAACTTAACTTTGCTTTTAGCTAATTAATCAAGTGAAATTCTAATTAAAAACTTTCTTTTATGTGCAACTTAAAGTGCTGCTCTCGACTGCAACTTCAGCTTGATTCATTTATCAAGCTGAAGCAGAGCAGCAAATTACAGCATTTTCCTGCCAAGCTCGATTCGATAATTATTTTAATGCATCAAAGCGAAATTTCCCTCAGATTTGTTAAGAACACGAGTCCACAAAAGTTTGCAGTCGCAGTTAATTAAAAGTAGCTCAAAACAAAGAGAACGTCATCGATGCAGATAATTGAGATTCATTTCCAGAAATAACAAAGAACTCTAATATTAAACAAACGATTTGTACAATTTAAGAGAATAAATCCTTAGTCACATAACTGTAAGTAAAGCAATCCATGCATACCATATTTATATACCAATTTATTAATTTTCCAATTAAGCCAAACTGCATATCGTAATAAAATGTATTTTCCATACTCACTTTGGGGAAGTTTGCGCCAAAGAAATCCGAGTATGTCTCCAGCATCCTCTGTGTCCACAGTTGTCCATAGCGAAGCTATCAAAATGGCCGCAACATTTGCAGCTGACTGCCGGAGAGAGAGACTGAGGACCAGTTTAATTTGGTAAGCAAGAAATGTTGGCCAAAAACTTTTTGACATTTCGTTATTTATGTGCTTGGGATATTTAGGCAAAAAGTTTTGGCCGACTAAGCAGTTAATGCGATATTGATTTATTCCCCCGTCAGCAGCTGCTCAGCGCAGTTCGCAATAAATATTGTGCAGCAATCTTCAGATATATACACTATATATACCTACAATATATATGTATGTAGAGTATAAAGCTCTGATCCGAAAAGTTTATTTGTTTTGATTTGCAGTGAAAAATCGGGCAGATTTCAAGTTCAAGAAATTAAAATGCGGCAGACGATTAAGTTGTGTGAGGGTACTAAGGCCAAAGATCTCGCATATCAAAGTGGCACAGACGGAAAACTTCAAGTTTCTATCAAAAGGCAACAAAGTTTTGCGCGCAGTGCGCTAAACTTCCTTGGGGGAGGCGAAAAGTCTTGGCGACAAAAGGCGCGAAAAAAACAAGCAAACAAGTTGAAAATTGTGTTGTTTTTGCATTTGGCTGCAAAAAGTTGTTAATTATTTTCGCTGGATGGCCAAAACAATGGGGGCAAACAACAAAAAACAAGAACTTTCAGGCTAAATCTATGACTGCCAGCGACATTTAAGCATTATTTTTCTCTTTCTTCGCCTAACTCCTCGTAAACTTGAACAGAACTTAACTCAACTGGGCCGAACTGCTACGCTAAACGTTAATGGTCATATTTTGGTCAACTGCAGTTGCCTGTTGGCCTGTGTTGGTTGGCCATGTGGCTTAAGTGCTTGGCAAATTGTGCAAACTTGTAATTTGTAACTGTGGCCAGCAGCAGCAGCAGTGGCAGCAGTAGCAGTGACTGCCTTTGGGGTTGCCCAGTCCCGATACCCCTTTCCCAACTAGTCGAATACCCGTTTCTGCTCTTGGTTAGTGGCAAATCCTCTTGGCAGGCGGCTTGACCGCTAGTTGACCCATTTGCATAATTATTCATTGCGCAGCATTATGAGCATAAATAAAATGATGCCTCAGTGCGCACACACTCAGTATGTTGCACACACACACACACACATAGGATAACGCCTTGTATCCTATAATAAAACCATGTGAGTATCCTGCTTCCTTCCTGCCTGTATCCTCCTCCTCCTCTCTCTCTCATTGCCATCCTTCTTATTTATTGTTTAGCATTTTTTATGGCTCTGACCAGCTTAGAAGCTTCTGTGTGTGCATTATATTTTCCCAATTTAGTAAATTTCCTGGAATTGAAACGCATTTGCACTGCAAATTCAATTGGCAAAACAATTTATTTTTGCAGCCAAGTCGATTGCATGTTTCGAGTTATTAAGGAACCTGATCAATAAACTAAAAGCTGATGCAATTTGATCGGGCTAAAAGTGCTCAATGAATAGTTTTCATTGTTTTCTCAACTTATTTTTTGTATTTGCAGAACAATTCAATGGATTGACTGGTATGGGAACGTAAAAGAAAAGAAGATTAGCTGCCACAATTGGCCAGTTAATGGAGCTTAAAATGGCAGCAGAAATGCTTATGCTCATAGATTGCCTTACGTATAGTAAATACTTTTATTTATGTTTAAATTGAGTGTAATTGAGTGTCTTTAAATTGGAATCTTTACATTCACTTGCTTTAAAAAAGGTTCTTAGTTTAGTAAAAATAAGTTTGCTCATCTAATCATCAACTTAGTTGAAATCAAAGCTCTTTAAATCTTCGTCAACACACTACAATTCACTTTCGCGCGCTAATTGGTATCCTTGAGCACTTGAGTGACACTTTAAGCCGGTGTCATTAGCCTAGATACTTAGTTTCGTTCAAGCTTGGAGAAACTCTATTGAAATTTCTCAAGTTCTCATTGAGACAATATGCAACCGCAGTGGCAGCTTGTGCCAATATGATGCACAAAGTTTCTAAAAGCTCAAACAGTTCGCATAAAACTTGTTTTACTAGAGGAGAGGGACATAGAAACAGAGAGGGAAGACACTGTCTGTGGGAGAGTTTGTATGTGTGTCTGCTTTGACGACAGCCTTAACACCGAAATACTCAATTAAATAAAGTTCTACTTGAAATTGCATTACATTTATGAACGTGAGTGCGTGTTGCCCTCCCCGCCATACACTGCAGAGCCCTTTTTATGATTCTTCCCTCGCTCCTCCAACATCTCTTTTTGCCACACTATTCCAACCACTAGGAACACACGCACACCCACATGACCACAAGCTGCAAAAGTTTTGCTGCTCACACAAAAAATATTATACTGCACGTCTCATGTGGTTGTGTCTATGCGAGTGTGAGTGTGTCTCTCGGTATATGTGGGTGTGGGGGGTGTACAAACCGCAGAAACAAGTACTTATACACAATAAGTGAGCTGCACATTTTTCGATTGTCAAGTGCAAATCATATAAAATGGAATTTTCCGTTTCCACTTCCGGATTGCGTGGACTGGTGGCGCCTCGTACCTGAGCGCGTGACCTCAAAGTGTTGAACAGCGTCGACAAGTTGTTAAACTAGGTATACGCAGTCAGTTTAATAAGGGGATTGTGCCATAGAATTGGGAGTTACTGTAAGCCCACATGTACTGAAGTGCAACGGATATACTGTTCATTTACAAACACAGCTGGATAACAGATTAGAGACGAGTTTTATAAAGTTGTTCGTTGTTAAACTAGCAAACTTACACATCTATTAATTCATTTAGCATTCGTCAATACTGGCTGCAATCAGATTAGAATAGAAAAAGTTAAATTTAATATATTCTCTCATAATTTTTCGATCGTATTGAAATTCAGAAATTAAGTTTATATAATGTGTATCTATATACATATATACTGAATAAGAAAGTTATGACTTAAATAGTCTGCTTAATAAGCGCAAAATACCTGTTTGCGTGGGCCAGGATACGTAATATTAAAAATTTAAAATAAGCTTGACATGCACATGGTATACGAGAACCTTCGTGACAAACTTGGTGTCTCTAGATTTTGGAATAGCAGAGATCTTAAAATTGAAACAGACGAACAGACAGACGGACATGGTTTAATTGCCTCGGCTAATGATTCAAGCAAAAATATAAATATTTTATGGGGTGGGTAACAGATTAAGAAGTTGCTACAAGTCTCAGCTACCTTAAAAGTCTATAAACAAATTATTTAAGCAAATACTACAACAATTAAGCCAATACCGCATTTCACAACACTGGCTGCAATAAAACATTTACAGCTTAGAAATATAACAACAAAATTGCATGCTGCCTATGGTCTGTACAGCACTAAATACACATTCACAGCCACAACCGCAAATCTAATGTGAAAAATATCACGTTTACCAACACTGGCAAGCGATAAACCCCTCAATTATTGTGATTGTGTGCTAAGCCCTGAGGCGAACCTGTGATTTATGCACTCTTTGACACTCTTTGCGGTCCGGCAATTAATATAATTTACAAAATAATGCCAAATCTCCCGGGCTGTGCAGGCGAGTGTGTGTATGTGTATGTGAATTTGGGTAGACGTGTGAGTGCATTACGATGCACTGGATTAATATGCAGAGTGCTGCCGGCGAGCGCATTTCAAATGCCAGCCAATTGTCGGTTTTTGTGGTTTGGCAAATGTTTAAGCTTTTCGGCTTATTGTACTCGCTGCACACACAGCACAACACAACACACACACATACACAGAATATACACCACGCTTTGGGGTACTTAGCCAAATTGGCGATGAGTGCACTACAGCGAATCAAGCAGAGCAGCAAATTAAAGTTGTATGCAAATAATTTATATCGAGTTGTTCGACGGCTGAGCGAACTCTTAAAATAAGCCCGGCCAAGCTGTCCCTTTGTTTTGATGCGAATAAAGAGAAAGCAGCCAGCATATGCTACTCTCTTAAGCTCTCATACTATCTACACTCTCTTTGATTACAGCAAGAGAGTTCGGTTATGAGTTTACTTCGTGAAGTTAAGCAGAGTTGTTTAAGCAGGCAAGTTGGTAAGAGGGTTTTTGCCATGGATATATTGGCAAGAGATGGTTAAGAGTTTATATAGAAAGACTTTATGCTATGTATCTTGGAATAATTGGACTGAATAGGAAGTTCTAGGCTTAGCAGGGGATACAATAGGTCGCAATACACATTCCGCAACCAAATTATAACAATACCTGATGGTGTAGCTGAAGATAAATTGGAAGGAGGTTGGTCATAAGTTTATATAGAATGATTTTGTACATGTGTCTTTATTAAAGGCAGGTATAACATTTGATAGTGTAGCTGAGGATACATTGGCTAGAGGTCTTTTAGAAGTTTATAAGGAAAGACTACGAAGACAATCAAATTATTTTTTGCTTTTATTGTAAATATCTTCTTAAAAAAGAAGGATTAAGTAAGCTCGAATTTATAATTTACAACATATACTCGTAGATGTTATAATGTTAATATAATCTCATCTTTAGCGAATGTTTTTTATCTATTTGTTACAGAACCAAGCAAATCTACTTTTCAACTTCTTAAACAACTTCTCAGTGCAATTGGAGCCCGTCCAATTCCTAATTATCACCAAGTGATCATTTTTGCTTTTTAGTACTTCTCATTAAACCGGATAAGATGTACTTTTTGGTCCTTGAAATTGTATGTGTGTATGTGCTTTTATTTGCATTTTCATTTTCATGTTGATTTTCGTTTTTATTTTTATTGTAATTATTAAGAGGCATAAATAGCGAGTGTCTTAGGGCGGCTTTGGCCCGTTTTATGACAGGCACCGTAGAAAGTGCCTACTTAAGGAATCAGAGACATAAAAAATAATGTTAATTTCAATATTGCCTTATTAAACGAACATAAAAGTCAAAAGCTGCGCGCATGTGTGCCACATATTATACAATATACGGAAATGTGAAATTTGTTCATTTGAGCTTGTGTTAACGTTTTATTTTCCGCTTTCGGGTGGCTCTTTTCGCTTTTCGTTTTTCATATTTGCTGCCTCTTCCATATATGAATACGACGCCGCTTTAGCGTGAAATTTAAATAAAAGGTGTCTTTATGTTTTCTGGACAGATTGTCGAGCAGCTGCTGCCGGTTGACGGTGTCAGCTGTGAGAGTGAGTGACGCTACGCGATGCTTTAAATGGCCCTCGCAGTCAGCGAGTACCTCCGTCTGTCACACTGTCCATCTGTCCGTCTGTCAGTTCGTCAATCGTTGGGTGTTTGCGTGAGTTCGACTGTTTGGGTCGACCCGGCAGTCGTGCCGGGAGTCACGCATGACACACATATATACACACACTCCCATACGGTTTTTAGTATGTTACGCAGGATGCCGACAGATGGCAGCACACTCACGCACACACACACACACAGACACGCACACGAACTGTGTCGGGAAATGTGACAGGATGTCATTTTGCAACGCATCCGAAACATAAACACGTCGCGCTCTTCTTTTGTGTCTCTGAAAATTATGCTGCTAAAAGGCGGCAAATGTTTGTATTTTTCCCTGCTTGTGTGTGCGCCAGTCTGTGTGTGTGTTTGGGTGTAGAAAGCAAGTGAAACTACGAAAACTTTGCATAAGTGTTTGTCGGCTTCCCGCTTAGTCGCCAGAAACGTCTGTCCATCCCCCCGGTACCCCCTTCCACATTGTTTTGCTGCCATGGTTATTTAAAATACGCGTAATATTCATAATATGACAAAGACGCGTGTCGAAATGCTTTAAATATATGCAAAACTTGTTGAGCCCCATCAAAAGTTTGCGACAAGTGCCCAATAGAGCTATGATGATAGGAATTTCCAAGCTGTTCCCAACACATCTACCCGCTGAGTAGCTCTATATGTTTGTTTAGAAATAAAATCACTTCTATTTATATATAATTTAATATATTTGTTATAATTTCTTTATGCATAAATTGCTTTTTCTTTTCATATGTTGAAGATATCTTAACCAAACTTGTTTTTTAATACGCATTAATGTGTTAATTTAAATTGCAGCTCGGTAAGTATATGAATTTAATCGATTTGGGCATAGCTAGTCGTTTTTTGTACTTTATTGATTTATTTGCTTTATTAGCTTTTTTTGCCAGTCAACCACTGAAACCGTAAAACTAATTTTGATTCTACGCCATATGAATTTGTTGAGCCTTTCACCGCTAGACCGCAATTCAACAATGCGCACAATTAATTTTAATTTCTGTCTAATTTATTTTCAGCTCTGGCTAAATGAATAATATCGCAACATTTGCGAGTTGATTGAATTTACAGTAGATAGCTAAAAAAAAAAGCCAAACACTAACGGCATTAAATTATATCGAAATTTAGAATGCAATTTAAGGATAATTGATAACGCCGGAAACTAACATATAGAAAAACCATTAAGAGCATAAATAAATTAAACTTTAACCACTGTGCACAATGCGGTAGATAATTACGCACAGTAGTCTCCTGTGGTGCGATTAAAATGCGCGTGTTTTATGCATCTAAACATCATTAATACAAATGTGTGCATACATTAGTCGGCCTACTTTGCAGACATATATGAACTCATACTATATGGTCACATCATGTTATTTAATTAGTTTATTATATGGCATTTAAAGGCCCACTAAACGCAGGGGTTTCTGTGTCGTGTATGCAAATGCAGTGGAAAGTCTATGTATAATTAACACAGTGAGTTGAAATTCCTAGCTAGGAATAAGCCAAGAAATAGCTGAGTGTGCTGCATGTGTGTGTGCTCCAGTTGGTAAATACAGAGTACAAATTGCACAAATAATGATATAGTGGGTAAACTAGTGCCGATGTGGCAGGCAGCATATGATGATGTTGCATGTTGCTACTGTTTTTACTAACAAACCTCGGGCTCAAAATCAACATGGGCTTCAGCAAGTGAATGAGCGATGTGCTAGTATGTGTGTGGGTGTGGGTATGTGTATGTGCTATTAGGTAGGTCCCACAGAGTTTGTCATTTGGCTTATTGATTTTTACTTGCAGTCTGTGACGAACATCTTCAAGTTTGTTGTGCAAAACAACAACTGCATGACAATAAAAACTAGAACTTGAATTTTAAGTTGGGCTTATGGACGATAAAGTACACTTTTATGGAGATTTTAAGGTAAAATCATTTCATGATCATAAAATACATGCATTTAAATGTTTTTTTAATTGACACATTTATAAATTCTTCGCGGCAGATCATAGCCTTATTAAAATACTATATTTATTATATATTATACAATAATTTGCCACAATCTAAATGCTTAAGGTTGCCATATCAATTAGAATCAGCTGTTTAAATCTATGTTCTTAACAGCTGTTAGGTCTTATGCTAAGCAGCTGTTAAATCTTATTCTAAGAGCTGTTAAATCTCATGCTTACCAGCTGTTCGATCTAATTCTAAGCATCTGTTAAGCACCTGTTAATGTTAATCAATCTCTCAAAACACAACAATTCAAGGGAAAGATTTAAAGTGATATTCAAAATAGAATATGAAGAGAAGAGAAATGCAATACCTGCAAACTTTCTCTGTGTCTGTCACGTACCTAACAAAGCACTCTCGATACCCTTTTTTGACGAGATTCTGCTGAAAGTTTCTAGTTTCAAAACTTGTGGTTCCCAAAAGGCATTCACTTTGCATGGCAAATGAATTTAATAAGCGCATCATCACCCCCCGCTGTCCGTGTCCAGTGAAAGTTTTTGTCATACAATTTGCTGTTTATGGCCCTTTGTGAGCGGGCTAAACAAATTTGCGCCTAAGTGATTTGCTTTGTGCGACCATAATTAACCGTTATGGGGCAGTGTAGCAGACACACACAAGATGGCAGCGACACAATGCGACAGTTTGCAATGCCTACTGGCAACACAGACATATTTATGGCCACTTTATGGCCACATTGCAGACCTATTAACAATGTGCAGTCAAATTTAATTTGAAGCTACACCCAAGGCGGGCCGACACTAAAAGAAAAACACATTCGAGTAATACATATAAAAAGTCACAATTTATGTGACAGCATTTGAAATTTATTTGCTGCAACGTTCGGCGGCTGCGCCGGCGATTTGTGTCTGTGCAGCAGAAGCAGCAGCAGCAAAACAGAAAATAAAGTTCCATTGACCCATTTTGTGGGCTCGCCGACTGCTACAACGACAACTACAACGACAACGAGTTGGATAAAGCTCATACGCCCCGTGGTAGCCAATGGCCGTGGCATGCAAAGTTTTTGCTAGGCAACAATGGGAGAGAAAGAGTGTCCAAACAATGGCAGGATAGGGCAGCAAATGCGCAGACGATTAGTGTGCCATTTGGCGCTGTCTGTGTGTACAAACACACACATACACATACACATGGACACACATAGACACTTGCTGTTATTTACTGTTATTTGTTTAGCCGGGTTCCTGTTTATATTTCGGCTTATTTGTTGCCATTGTTGGCTGTCATTGTTATTACGTTGCCTGGTCCAGTTTATGCTGCACTTGCTGGCGACGTCACAAAATGAAATATTTAAGTGCGCATTAGCCGCATGCCCCATTTACCCCAATGTCCCACAGGCCTCACTGACACCCCACAGCCGCATCCCTTTGCAATTTCCACTCCCATTTGCAGCAACTGTCAGCCTCAGCCCTCAGAACCGACAGAGTAATTGCAAAAATTACCACAAGCACTGCAAGCTGCTCCTGCTGCTTTTGCATACCGATTGAATGTATGAGAATTGCAATGATTTTTGCACTCAGTAGCAGCCTGACCTCACTTCGCCTCATCTCATCTCATCTCATCTCATTTCGCCAGCCTCTCTGTGTCTGGATTCCCAGGTCGGGTACCCCAATCGCTCCCCATGTTGATTCCAATTGATTCTTGCTTTGTGGCTTCGCCTCCGCTTGTGTGTGCTTCGTTTGCTTCGTTAACGTTGCAATGTCTGATATGGTTTGCCTCTGTCTGCTTCCTGGAATTCAGCCACGCCTCCTGCTCTTCTCTGCCAGCTTCCACACACGTATGTACGAGCGTGTTGCATTCCTGTGGGCGTGACCTGGCAACCGGTCGTAAACGGCACACAAAGGCATATTATAAATGCCGCATTCATTTGGTTATATACCAACAAACAACAACAATAACGAGGCAGCAGGCAACAGGCTTCGCCGCTGTTGTGAAAACCCATTTAAAGTTTCGTAATTGTTGTCTCGGCTAAAAATTGAAAAATCAATTTGTGATTATGCACAAATTTAGCATAATACCCCGCTTTAAACGAGTTTTCTGCCTGATTTTAAAGTTTATAATACCATTTTGATTCTACAATCAGTCGAAAATTTCATATTCATTTAGCTACAACAAGTGCTTGAGGGCACACTTGACTTTTCCAACTTTCCGTTTCGTTTTGTATTCAAAAAAAAAAAGAAGGAAAATAGAAGAAAACCCTTTATTGAAGATATTTTATGGCAACAAGCTTAATAAAAACAGTTGCCAAAGTGCTGCTGCCTGCGCTGCCAAGCTCGTTTTGGAGTGCACTTCAAATATTAAACGAATCAAGTATTGTTTTTTTGTTCTTTGTTCTTTTTGTGTTTTGTGCGAGTTTTTCGAGTTGTGCAACTTTTCTCTCATATGTACTTCAGTTTTAACGAACTTTCGCCTCGGCAGCCCAACAGCCTTGTTCGAGGCGAATCGACTCGGGTCGAGTCCTTGTGGTCAGAAATATTTGAAATATGGTATAACTAGAGTAGTGCATACGAGTGCATTGAAGTTTTTGCCTTTTGTGGGACACACAAACAATGAGAGGCAAAAGTTGCGTCGAATATTTCTTAATTAACAGCCCGTTAATTGCATTACACATGTTGTAAAATGCACTACTCAAGTTCTAAATTTCAAAATTTACCAGGAAAAACAAGCTTAGCAAATTGAAATTGTTTAGATTTGTAAGCGAAAGTTAAAGTTTGTGTTCGGCAATTTGTGCATTTTGTAATTGAGCTATAAATTAATTTAATGAGCTCCTAAGGAGGACAAGTAAAATGTCTGATTACTGCGCTTGTGCTTTAAATAGAAGTTCAAGTTCGACAGCACACTGAGAATTGCTAATATAAGTGTAAAGCATCCATTTTAATGAGCTTTAAGGTGCTTGCAGGGCATATTGATCTTTATTGAGTGTCAGTAATTCATTCACTTCAAGCTTTTAAAGCTGCTTTGCTCAATCCCTGTAGCTTTATACTCTGCAGATTTCATGTGCTTTTCAAGCAAGTATATTGTTCTTTGAAACTATCAAACAATAGCTAAAAATACATTGCAAGCCAATGCAAGGCAGTCCACTTAAAGCTTTCAAAGCTGCTTAGGTTAAACCCGACGGTTTTAATCCCTTCAGCTTTAATGTGCTTTGTTTAGTTTAGTGTTCTCTGCTCGTATCAAACAATAGCTAAATATACATTTAAAACCTGTGGAAACCAGCCCACTTACAGCTTTCAAAGCTGCTTAACTTGCATCCACCATAGCCTTCACATTTCTAGTCCTTCAGCAAGAAAATGTAACATTTTCCTTTGTACTCAAGCCGAAGGCTCTGCCCATTGAGTCGAGCATTTTGTTTAATTGAAGTACAATATGAAATGCGCACAGTTGACTGCACAAATCTAACGACGTTTTTTGGAGGGGTTTCATTTTTTCGACGTACCCTTATGTTTCTTGTGGTTGATTTTTTGTTATGCCCCTCCCATCCTCACTTCCACTGCCATCTTTTTTGCTGGGTATTTCTGTGTAGCGATACGTAAAAAATGCGAACAATGGAAAAATGCCCGTTTGCAGGAGCATGTTGATAGTTTGACTTCTTGATTAAACACAAACACAAAGTGAGGCCATAATTGGAAATCTGAGCTTGTGGCCGGAAGTGTTTCGTTCTGGTATAAATAACTTAATAAATACCATATCGGGGGGAAGGAGGGAAGCGACGGAGCAATGCAATTATAGCGGTAAGCTTGTTATAGAGACGGAGTTAAGTATTTTATTTGCTTGAGCCATAATTGAAATGCCAAGCGCTGTGTGAAAGAAATCGTAGCATACATTCGAGCGCACAACGTTATAAATTGCATTGTCAGCAGTTGTTGTTGCTGCTGCTGTTGCTGCCACTGCTGCCATTGCAACTTGTGCAATGCTTCCGTTCGCCTTTTCTGTATCGCATTGCATTGCGTCAAGTAGGAAAACCAATTTGCAGCTATCAAAACGAAGCAGCAACAGCAGAAGTAGCAGCGGCGGCTTTGCTGTAGCGACAATTGATCGATTTGTTGGTATTTGCTAAGCAATCGAAGCTTGCTTGCCAGTGCAAATGGCAATAATTGCAGCTGTTGACTAAGCTTAGTGAGCGAAGTTATTATCGGTTAAGTATGAAGACTATTTAAACGTGAAGCTTAAATGTAGAGCGCATTACAATTGGGGCGTATGCGTGATTTTTAAATTGGCCCCAACTACGCACATAAAGTTTAAAGACAAATGTGCTGATTATAACGATAGCACTTGATTAACGTGGGAGGGATAGGGCAGGAGCCAAGGAGGCCTGCCTGATATGCAAATGAGTTGGCGCACGCACAATTCGTAAGGTGGGACAGGGCGGGGTGGGGCGTCGTGGCGTTAAAAGGTGTCGCTCACTTGACAGCGCTAATGAAGGCAAAGGCAACAGCAATGGCAATGGCAGCGGCACATCTCAGTCAGTCGCTGTCAGCGAAGAAACCGCCGACACAATCACGAAAGCAAATAAGCAAACAAGCAAACAGTTAGTCAGACAAAACTGTCGGCCTAAAAACGCCAGAGCAGCAGACAAACTGACAGCATTTTGGGTTTGGGTATTCGGTTTGGTTTGGTTTGGTTTGGTTAACGGAATCTACGTCGCCCCCCACTGGCGTCGTTATCGTTACTTGGCTTAATTAAAATGCTTCGCGCCGACGAATGGGCAATGTAGATAGTGTAACAGCCAGACTGAATACTATTGGATTATAGCAAATGCTTTTAAGCTGGCTTAATTAGCCATACACTATATAGTTCACATGACAATTCAGAACTTGCACACTTCCGGGCGTTTCTACTGTAAATTTACAGCAGCAGTTTGTGCTATTCATAAGACTGATCAGACACTCGTTGACTGACAGTAGCGCCACGAGTGACAGTCGGACAATTGCGGCTGCTTTTGCCTGTCGTTTTTTGGCTTTGTAATGCCACCGCTACCGTCGCCTTCCTCACCACCCCTGAAGCCTTATACAAAAACGTAAAGTATCATTAATAAAAAAAATAATGCCGCCCGAAGAATAGCGCATGGCACACATACAAACGAACAATGTCGCAGTAGAGGAGGCTGAGCAGGCAGCGATAGCGGCAGCAACGTCTCTAATTGAATTTCTTATGGTCCATTAACTGTCAGTCCAGAAATCCGCAGAGTCAGAGTGGGATCGGGAGTGAATGTGGAAGTGGAGGCGGAAAATGGCCTGGGAAGAGGAAGACGAAGGTAGTGTGCATGATACTTATATAACACCGACTGAATGAGTAAGCAACGCAAACGTAAACGTGACAGTTTTTAACAATATTTAAGATGTCAGCATGATATATCGTTTAATTTATGTATTGTATATGTCCCGGTGACTGTCTGTGAGCCTCACTCAGCGAGTGAGTGAGTGTGTGCGTGAGCGGAGAGGGTCCTTGGAGAGATAAATTTAATAAAAACGTTTTGTGCGTACTTTTCAATGCCGGACAGCTAAACGCCTAAGTAATATTTTGTGTTCTGAGCACATTTTGGCATATTATAATTAGCTTTAAGATGAGTTTTTCAAGTGAAATTTGCATTCCGATTATGGCTGAAATTTCATTTATGAAATTCATGGAATGAATAAATATTAGCATAATGTGGTTGTGGCATACATCAGGTAAAGCTGAAAGTGAAAGAGGGCAGTAAAAATCGAAGTACAATATATTAATGTCTGTTTAAATTACCTTGTTAAGTTGTGTGATATGTTAACACTCACGTTATGTTAGGTCTAATATTATGTTAAGTCTAATATTATGTTAGGTCTAACATTATGTTAAGTTTTATGTATATATCGTATACATCGTTTCAATTAACATTAACCCTGTCCAATTCCTATCGATAAAAGTGTGTTGGATTACGCGGAAAATCAAAAAGATCAAAATTCTGTAGAAAACAATTTTAAAATTAAAAGAAAACAAGACAGTTAATACTTAAAGTATTATCGCCACAGCCTCTAAAATATTTAAAAGAATTAAGCTTATTTCTATTTTAGATAAAGTTAAAGCTTAAGCAAGTCTTGAAAACAATGAAATGCCTCAAAGATATTCAGTATGTACTGTAGAATGGCTTTGTTTTTGTTGTTGCAACTTACAGTTCGTGTCATTGTTGCTTAAGTTCTCCTGTTTGCGCCTGCAGAATTTGCATTTTGCAATGTTATCATTTTGTCGCGCAGGCGATTTACAATTTTCCGCTCCAACTATTCGCAGTATTGGCGACAGTAGCTGGCTAAGTAAAATAAAATAAAATAAAGGAAACTGCCGCGGCTCGAGCAGGTAATGCAGCCAAGGCGAAGACTTTCTCATCCGGTGCAGGTACTGCTGACTTATTTATGCAAATATTTTTCTAGCTGGCAATTTTATTTCCTTCTATAGAGCGACAAATATTTCTTCTACATTTTCGCTATACATTTCTATTTTATTTAGAAAATATTTTAACGCGCGACTGCAACTGCATTTTGGCTGGCTGCGCGCAACACTTTAAGGCCGATTTTCAATTGCAATTACCTCTAATACGTTTTACCTGCGCGCGACTTGCAGCAGCAATTTCCATTGATTTTTCATGCGTACAAATTGCCGGGAACATGCTGTGCGAGGCTGTTGCTGCTGCTGCTACTACTGCTGGCCAGCAATAATGACCCATTAGCAGCAATTACGTACTGGCAATACGGTTAGCCTTTAGCGCTTTTCATTTCGAGCCGTTGCGAGTGCTGTGCTGCAGCTGCTGCTGCTGCGACAGTTGCCATGGCAAATGTGTCGGCCACGCGGCGTATGTGCAATCTGGTTGAGCCAAATGCGTTGGCGTTGCAGGCAAATTGACTTTGAACTGGCAGCGATTCCTTTTTTGTTTTTGTTGCAGCTCAAAACTCATTTTGTCGAGCTGATTGCAGGTCCAACTGCAGCAGAATCCTTTTTATTTTCTACTAGTTGCGTTGCCTGTTCACCCAATTCCAAAAATATATGCCAGACACGTACTTGCTTTATATACTTTGGTTTCTCTCGTTATTGCGCTTGTTGTTGTTTCCGCTCTTATTGCTGCTGTTGTTATTGTTGTTGTATGGCTATGGGGGACAATGTCAATGGCAAGTGCTGAGCTCTGGCACCCTGGAGCATAGTTAATAATAATTGCCTGCTTGGCATTGAACATGAACCTTCATCAATTTGGGATTACACAGCCTCCCCAGTCGCCGTCTGCCTCCCAGTCTACCGCCCACTCTTGCCCCGCCTCCATTCTTACTTCCTTGAGGTTTGTTAAAATTGTCACGTTCTTTGTTATTGCAGCGAAATAAATACTCCAAGTTCGCTTCACATAGCTCAGCTCGATTCGGTCCAGTTTAAAAACTTTAGCCAAGCGCAAAGTCGGAACTGTTTGCTCATGTGCCGCTCCAGCGAGCAAGTAATTAGCTTAGTACGAGAGCAAACCAAACGAGGCACTTTGAGGGATTCGTTATGCCTCGGACTTTGGCTTTAATAAATAATTATTTCAGTATTTTGGCCTGCAGCTTTTGATGTTGGCAGTTGAAAGAGCATAATAAGCACACGCCCGAGTTCCGTCGAATTGTTCGCTGCTCTAACTAACTGATTAAATAGCTAAGTCGAGTTTTATTTTTCTAGGTTTTCTCAGACGAATTGAAGGCGATTTGAAGGCGAAATGTCAGAGGCAATTAATGGAGCATGACTCTCATGCGTTGTTGATTAATAAAAATTAGCAGTCAACACACACACGCACTCACAGTACTCCGCAATGCGCTCTTTTAGTTTTTTTCATATTGCCAACTTCTTTCAATAAGTGTTTGGTTAATTTTTTTATGCACACAACTTTGATGAAAGACAAATTGATTGCGCTCAGCACGTGTCTGTCGGACGCGCTCTCTCCACGTCCCCTCTCGCCATTTAGTTATGCGTGTGCGTCTAGCTTAGTGGCCATGTTTTTGATATTAAAATTCCTTGTTGAAAACAATTTAAAATATTCCATGGCATACTTTGCGGCGCCTTCTGCATGCTGCTGCATTCCATTTGCATGTACGCTCTAGCAGCAGCAGTTGTTGTTGTTCTTGTTGTTGTTGGTTCTACTTTTCCATTTTCTACTTTTCACTTTTCACTCTGCCAGTCGATTCTCTGGAGCGTTGTCTACGTTTTTCTTGTTGTTGTGGGCAAACAAATAACTCTGGTCGAATACGGATACAGATATCGCACACAGCAACAGATACAGCTACAGATTCAACTGAAGACGGCGAACAATTTAAAGAACTCGTATCATTATGTGCTGCGCTGTTCTTGGGCTGCCACAAGCTGTTGCCCGCTTTACAAGTGCAATAAACTTGCCTTGACTTTGATTGACAGCTTTGGGGTTTTTCGGTCACATGCCGCAGTCATTGTGTAACGCTACTAACAAGCAACTGTGCTAGGGTTGTGTGTTTGTGTGTGTGGAGCATAACGACTGCCTGATGCGCTGAGAAATATAAAATAAATATGTTACAAACATTTGTGAAAAAGGAAAACAATTACTGAATTATTTACATATTCAAATGAATGTTAAAATATGAATGAAAAAAATATTTTCGGCTTCCAGTAGCCGCAAACAGACTAAATTACTGTTCTCCTTTTAATTCTTATTTTACATATTATGTTAATGTTAATGTGTACAGAGTATAGTTGCTTAGAGATTTAAACATAGTATGTCTATGTTTTTTACAGAGTATGCTAATGTTATTTACAGATATTTTCTACCCAAACAACCTTTTCGATCACTTAAATGCCCTATAGTTTAAATTCCGCTACTTCCCACTTTCAACAATGAAATTTTAAATACCGAAACCCGGTAAATGGCATCTATTTTACATGCCAATCTATAACGTGTTAATGTTGTCAGCTGAATTGTTAATAAAATGCGGATACTTGAATTTCATTAAAAATGCATTCGCAAACGAGGCGGCGGCTGTGTTGTGGCATGCTACATGCTACACGCAACACGCAACATGCTACATTATTAATGTTAATATATTTATGAGGCTGCCGCCGCCTGCCACAGATTGCAATTGTAATGCGGCCTGTTTCGGTAATAATATGCAAATTCTAATTACTGTATCTGCTGTCTTTGCTTTGAAAATTGCAAATATCTACTCCACTGTGTGTAGGTGTGTGTATGGTATGTTGGGTGTATATTGGAAATGTGCATTGTTTGTTATATGCAAATTTCATGCCCAAAACATAGACGATGAAATTTGAGGCTTGATTACATCCATAGATCGATTGATTGTACTCGTATATGTAATATCTATGGCCTTTTATTCCAGCGAGTCAATTGAAAATCAATCTATATATTTGTTTTATTTATAACACACACACACACACATATAGAATATAATATTTACAAAAGCTTGTATAAATAGAATATTGAAGTATGCAAAAAATTAATTTCCATAAAAAATCAACATTTATGGTAAAGTAATTTTAATTATGGGATAGAAAATTGAATTGAATTTTACCTGATGCCTCCTGTGACCAACGATGGTTACCTATCAGAGACGACAATTATCTGACCTGCTTGGGGAGAATGTTCACAAATTTAAGTTTCAAATTGCTTGCAAATGCAACTTGTAGACCACTTGACCTCCGCTGCCCCCTCTCACTCTGCTGCTGTTTCTCCATTTATGCTGCAATATGATTATTTATTATATTCTATGCTTGTCTATAGTTTGCTGGCTCCGACAACGCCAGTTGCCAGTTGACCTGTCGGGGTAGAGTTAAATCAAAATTTAAATTGTGTGAACTGTGCATATTTTGATTGGGTTTTCCATCTCTCTCTTTCCCTCTCAATCTATCCATCTCTCGGTGTCTCTCTGACAATGCGGTCTACCCAAACTGTTCGGAGCTCGAGAGCTCCGCGCTCTCTGCACTAGATGGCTCAAAGGGTTGGTCACAAAATTGGTTGCATGAAAATACGGCAACTGTTGGTTAATTACAGGCGAGCAAAATTTGATAATAATTAAATTTGCTTTGATGGCAAAAGCTCTATTAAAGTGAAGCTTTTGGCTGCAGCAATAAATCACAAACAGAAAGTGTAAGCAAATTTAAGCTTTAATTTGGATAAAAGTCTCTCTTTATCCACCCACACTTTCTGTCTTTCTCTGTATTTATATTTTTGCTGCCATATTTTAATATGAATGGAATGAAAAAAACTTCTGCAAATATTTGAACAATTAACTGAAAACACTTTAAATGTAAAGCGCACATTACGCGGATGCCAGGCGAGTTATTTACGCATTATGTTTGCATTTTAATTTATTTTTGCCACTTAATTTCTGAGTTGTGGTCCGATTAAAACGCTTATTCGACTCAACAATGTCGGCGACATGGTGCCGACTCTGCCTGTCAGCCCGTTGCCCCTCTCCCCCTCCCGCAACAACAAACAATTGCAAATGCCATCAAAAGTTACTCAAAAGTTCAGAAGTTGGTCAAGCATTTTGCAAATAGCCTGCCAGTCAGGCGAACTGAAGCTGCTTCTGCCCCGCTCCTGCTCTCTCTCCCCTCCTTTCTTCCCTGCCTGGCTATCATCAGTTAGCCAGGTTATATTATTTCACTTTTTTCTTCCTTCCCTTTTTAGCGCTATTGCTGTTCGAGGAGGCCAAGTGCTTTATTACTTATTCAAGTTCCCATTCAAGCCGATGCGCAAAAGTTTTCATTAACTGGGCTGCGGAAACAGCCGCTTGGGGGATGGCTGGAGGGGATCAGAAAGGGCAGGCCACGCAGGTATACGGTTGGCAGATAGCGGCTGGGATGGCCACTTCGGAGAAGTCCACAGTAGTAGTAGTAGTAGTAGTCCCAGTGCTAATTGTTGAACGGAAAATAGCAAATTTAATAAGTTTTTAGCTGTTACTCGAGTTGCCATTTCCAGGCAGCAGGCTGGGCTAGTAGGTTCAAGTGTTTTTTCAATTGGTCTTCTAAGTGCACACAAATGCCCGACATTAAGATATCTGCGCAATTTGAATGCATAATTCCGGCAGCGGTAGCTGGGCCCATTCTCTGTTTAGATGGTTGAGTAGCAGTAAAACTGCAATGAATCATATTAAAAGTTGAGTGAGAATGAGGGAAATGGCAACTATTGAAGCGGCTATTTAATGTGTCTGAATTTGCCCAGACAAGCTATTTTAGTTATGACTGCAACTTTAACTATATATTTTGTTGTACTCCTCATAGATTAGGCATTTGCTCTACTAAATATTATCCTGGTGAATGACTAGGCCTTTTTACTACTATTACCATTTAAGTTAACATAAAATCTATATAACATAGCAAAGAGAATCTAAAGCTTTTGGAGGCAGCCAACCTGGGGGATCGATAACTATCGCTATTAACACAAAATTACTTTAACAGGACCAATTTGAGTTAACATAATAGACAATCGAGGCACTAAAAAAGCAACACTATACCAAAAACTGTTGATAACTTCGCTGAGCTCAGCTTTAGCAGAGACAAATTTTGCTATGTTTATTTTACATTAAAACTATTCTAAAATGTTAATACTCAAATACAATATTTATTACAAGGCATCAAGATTTCAACACGACATTTCGTTTAAAAATAATTTTAATAACAACGTCTACTAATCCACTGAAACATTTTACACTATTTTCACAGCTTATTGCTACTATTTAAATACATCAACAAGGAATTATTTTCCATAGTCAATTAATTATTATTATTAATTTCAATAGTTGTAAATCTCTTTCAATGTTTGCGCAGCGGCATCTTGTGAACACAATCCGTTTGTCAAGGGATTTGTTCAACGGCAACAATTAATAAAATTGAAAAAAGGCATATTTAAAGTTTACTATTTTATGTGCAAAAATATAAAAACTGTATTTACAATTTGTATAATTTTAAGAGCATTTATAATTAATGCAAATAATTAATTATGTAGCTGCACGTTTGCAATTTCATTAATTGCTCGTTTATTAATGTCAACAATAAACAACAAACAACGAACAAGCTACAGCAGCAGTACCGGCAGTAACAACAACAATAACACAAGTATAACAGCAACAGCAACAACTGGAATAACTCAAAAGCGCATAATTAATGCCATGAAATGTGCATAAATTCAAAATGTGCTCCCAAAGCCAAAGGCAAACAGTCTAGAGCCGCGGCGGAGAGAACGGAGTTCGCGCGTGGAAGGAAGGGGAGGGGTAGCAAGAGAAGGGGTTTCCCTGGGTTGGGCACTGGGAAAAAGGTCAGGTGAGTGTGTCACCGGGAGTGATAAATACTGCCAGCCATATGTGCACAAAGGATTAAAGTTTTAAACGCCGCGTCGCTTTATTAATTTGCATGTTGCATATTTGCAGGCGCGACGCGCATAAATCAAATGAATTACACGCGCCGTGCGTAATTTAAACATTAAAATTAACAATAAATTACATCCGACTAAATTACATAATGTCTTTCTTCCCCTCCCCCTCCCAGCCGAGTCAAATCGAGTCGAGCAGCAGTAGCAGCTGTCAGCGAAAAAAATAAATACAATAAAATCGCATATTTGTTTGCCTTTCCCACAAAGGTAACAGCGAAAGAGGAAGCATAAAAGAAGAGCAAAGAAAAAGCAAGACACACATGTGCTGCTGAGTACGGTTGTGTGTCTGCGACTGTGTTTGTATGTCTGCCAATCGAGTGCATAAATAAAACATTTCATTGAGAGCATTGGAAAGGTTAAATAATTTGATTTGTTCATCGATCCGTATGCAATATAACTGTTAGTTTAAAGTTAATATTTACCATACAATAAGAAAAATAATAACAAATAAAGATTTACAAAGTTGAATAACTTTTTAATACCTCTACTATGTTTCTTCTCACATTTAATCAATCACATTTTGCAGTTATCATCTTTAACATTTAAAACATTATTTTTTGTTTGCCCGAGAAACTTTCTTTTCAATTTATTCCAAGTATTTCGTACCATGCAATACGTGAATCATTTCTTAACAGTCTTGTAAAAGAGTTAAGAAACGCCCGAAATTATATTCATATTTTCTTTGAAAATGTGCTTACCCCTTTTGACATTGATTTTAATTGAAATCATTTCGCTGTCAAGTGTTTTCGACACGAGTTTAAACAAGCAAAGCGAACAAGTTCATTAAGCTGACCGCAGAGAGAACAGTTCCTCGAACTGCACTGCCAGGAATTGGCTACAACCGATTTGCTTTCATTAGCCGAGTCGAGTCAAGCTGCCAGTCTGGGCCATCTCGGGTGTGTCATTTTCATGTTAAAGACGTTAAGTAAGTACACCCCGAAGTACACCTCAAAAGTAATAGAGATTTACAGCCGACAATAAAGCCAAGGCGCACACACACAACCACAAACATTGGAGTGCTCATGACATCAAAAGAGATTGTTCCCTGGATACACTTGCCACAAACACACACACAAACACACACAGAAATAGATGGTGAACTTTGTTAGGCATTTTCCATTGGCATTTCGTGATTTGCAGCAGATTTGCCTCTTTGCCTGCGTTCATTAATCTGTGTCATAAAAAGTTCACAGCCATAGGACCATGGCGAGGGCGAGGGCGAGGGCTAATTAAGAAGTGCTAATGAAAAATCCAACATACGTTTGCAGTTTGCCAAAGTTTTTGGTCATGTAGGAGAGTGTAACATGTTTTATATACGAGCGTTTTGCATGCGTGCGGCAAGTTTTTAATTAAATAAAGTCTTTGTGCTTTGTTCTCGGCCCGTCTGCCCTCTTTCCTTCATCTCTCGTTCCCTTATTCTACTCCTTTATTGCTTTTTGTTGCGCTTTTTTCGGCTGCAGCTGCAAAACTTCCGGCCACTAAAATTAAGTCAAGAAAACTTTAAGTTGCAACTTCTTTTTAGCAGGCAAACTGGAAAGTATCTTAAAGATACTAGATTAAAGCGCGTGACAGTTGGATTAACTTCTGTACACGACGCACACAATGAGTACAAATGCAAATGCGAACAAATGCCAAAAAAAACCAAAAAATATGTTTAAAAACGAAATAAACAAAGGGACATAGAGAGAGGGAAGAGAAAGAGGAGAGAAAACTAATAACAAAATACAAACAATTTGTGGCCATATAAATTTGTATGTGCCAAGCGAGGTAGGGGGCGAGCAACTCTGCAGGTGCCTGGGCACGCAGTTGGGCTTGAAAAGATAGGTAAACAAAATCACGTTGGGTAAATATTATTCCGTTTGCACGACTCATGAGCCATACCGACCGAGAGTCGGCAGAGTTGACTGAGTCGCGTCGTCGCTGGAAACCAAGTTTGGGGATTTGTTTTTTGGCCGACTGCTGCTGCTACTGCTGCTGTTGCTGCTGTTGTTTTGCGTTTTTAGAAAACAAATTTCAATTTTAATATTTCGGCATTTTGTTGCTGATTGTTTTTTTTCTCTCTCTCTTGATTCCTTTTGTCGCCATTGTTGCGTCGTCTGGCGTCGTCGACATCAAACACAACAGCAAATGATGGAAGACACACAGGGGAATCAAGCGGCAAGTTTTGCTTTAAGAAAATTGAAAAAAACATTTCTCAAAAAAACACAAGTAAATACAAATAGCAAATGGCAAAGTTTTTGACCTCTTACAGAGCTGGGGTGGAAGTATATGTTAAAACAATTGTTATACTCTAGCTGGAAGGTAGTTCGGGTATATACAGTTGTAAACTTCAGTTACAATTGCAATATGCTGAAAAAACCAGCACTCCCCTCTTGTTAGCAGAATATTTTATAGAATTTTCTATTAAATACTCTCAACCCATTGCAGGGTAACTTATCGTCGTATGCCACTAACAACTTGCAATTTTTTCTCGTTATTTATTCTCTTTAAAAGTTTTTGCGCAATTTCATTGGAATCGACTTATTTGCAAGAGTTTTTTGGTATATTATTTTGGCAATTATCTACATCAAATAACATGATAACAAATTGCATTTTATCATTGCCAAAATTATCGTAAATTCACAGTATTCAGCACAGTATTTCCGTGTGTAAATGTCTGTGTGTGTGTGTGTGTAAATGTGAAATCAAAACTCAAAAATATGTTCACGAGCATTTTTCATGTCAATAACTTGCTTGAGCACGTTCCCATTGACAATGCGTAGAACGTGCAATGTTTTGTCGTATTGACAATTTTTACTCAGCTTCGTGCTCCAACTGATTCAACATTCAGTAAATCTGCGTTGCTGTCATTGTATCTGTGTGTGTGTGTGGAAGGACAGTAAAATGTCCAGCCATAAGTAATATTTTGGTATGCCAGCTTGAATTCTGTCAAGCAGCTGTCACACTGCACTGGTTACCCGCCGCCCAACCTCGACTCCCGTCCTGCCTACAGGCTGCATCCCTAATCTGCCCTATGCAGATGCGAGCAACCACCTTCCACAGTTGCCTGGTTCAATTGTCACTTGGATTTAGTGCACACGTGTGTTCTATCTGCACAGTTCTTCCACCCGGCCAACAGACTGTGCACAACTTATGCATACCAAAAATTTGTGACATGTCAAAAGTTGAGACCGTTTTTCTCTAATAAATTTTGCATGAAAGTTCAGTGCAAGCCATTTGGGCCATTAAAGCGATTATTCTGCTGTGATAGAAGAGATACCGAAAAATATTAATGCAAGTTATTCTAAGCACTCGGACTGGTGGCATAAATGCAGGATTGTGCAGCTAGGGGCAGCTGCTCTGCTTCTGAATTTGTTTCAGAATCATTTGGCAAAGGATTTAGATTTAAATAAATGTGCTTGCTGGCGATAATGATTACTATAGATACGAAAAGATATGAAGCAATGTTATGCTTAAGATTCTGTGAGTTTTAGTTCTGTAGACTAATCTGCATTACTTTTTCGTACTATTACTAAACTATTATTAACTGCTCAGCAGTTTACTATCCCCGGGCATATAATACCTCACTCTCTTGGAGCTGCATCTCCCAATATACTTAAATTGACAGCAGGCAGATGCTTTGGGGCGAGGACTCAATAAGTTTGATACATTAGTGTATCATTTTGATTTACTTTGCGCGCTCTGCTATCCGATACTCGGTGCTAGCTGTTCGATACACTAAGCGCATTACACATACGCTCTGTTTGCCCAAGAGATATTTGTTACTTTGAGCAAAGCCAACACATTCAGTTGATTCGCTTAGCTCGTAAAGCAGTCTCATACAGCACTAATGCCATGTAAAATGCTTTGAAATAGCAACTGCATGGAGCAGCAGCTGAAGCAGCTAAAGCTGAAGCAGCAACAACAAAATAACATCTAAGTAAGCTGCGAGAAGTGAAGCAAAGTGAACGTGGAAGACGATGAAGCAATGTAAGTGAGCAAAATCCTTTGGCGCTTTACTCTCTCTCTCTCTCTCTGTCGCTCTCTCCGTCTCCGTCTCTCCCTCTCTCATTTTGATGGCTGCCAAGAACTGAAATGAAGTGCAAAAGTGTAAAGTCGTAACTGAAATGGTTTTGCGGCTTAAAACGCATGTCGCTACAATTAAGCCAGACAGCTTGGGTTTTGTTTTCTAACTCCAATCCCGCCATGCCTCGCCCCGTCCTCCCTACTTGGTTGCACATCGCAAGTTTATTTGGCTTTCTTTCGCGCTCGACTTGAGTAATTCAAGACTCGATGGTGTTTGACTGTTAATTTTCGCTCTCCTTTAATATTTTATGCGTTCTAACGAGACCAGAACAGATCCAACCTGACTAGCTCAGACCAGACCAGGCCAGACTAGCTCAGACCAGACCAGACCCGACCAGACCGAAGCCCGACCAGAGCGTGGCATCATAAATCAGCTGCCAGCTGGTTTTCGAGTTCGAGCCAAGGGCTGGTAACAAGCAACAAATTGTCGGTCTGCGGCTACTTGATAAATATGCCCGACTTGCTTCACTGATATGCCAGCAAAGTGCGCGCGAGAGCTCAATCTCTCTCCCTCTCTCGCCCCCCTCTCTCAATGGGATATCAGTTCGCCTTAGCCATAACCGACTTGGTTGCGACATCAAGCATCAATTTCGGTCGGCATGAATATGTCAAGCGAATCAAATAACCCTCAACGGGTTCTGTCAGTCAGTAATTGCCACGCTTGAACTGAAACTCGGTTATTTGAGGAACCATTAATGAAGCACTTTGAGTACTTCTAACTGTCAGCTAGTAGTCGATAAGGTGGTAAAATATGTAAATTGCAAAATGATTAATTTACTTAGTTAGTTAGTAGTTTCCTATATCAACAGGTCTCTTGCGCATCCTTGATATAAAACTTGAACATAGCATTTAATCTATGCATTTATGTCACATACACCTAGCATTTAATTCGGTGGCCCAACTTAGTCGTCTGCGGCTTAAATGAGCTGCAAGTGGTGCTTAAAGCAAACTGCATTTGGTTTTCAACTGGCAACCAAGTTGGGCTAACGGATGTGACAGAGACACGACGACAGCATTGCTACAGCAACAGCAGCAGCAGCAGCAACAGTAGCAAGAGACCTCGCCGGAAACATAAATTCGGTCAGGTTCGTTTGCGAAAATCCTGACAGTTGGTGGTGCAGCAGCAACAAAGTGGCCGCCGCCAACGGAAATGCGAACCGAAACTTTAAATTACTGTGAAATTTGAAGAGTTTCCTCAGTACCCATTAAGTGCTAAAAGTGCATTAAAATTATGTGGGTAAACAAACTCAGATACTGCAGCTATCAATGGGGTAGCACAGTTACTTTATAAGTCCAGTCTTGTTAGTCTATCTATACGATACAGTCTATAAACTAACAGTAAGTGAATGAAACGTATCTATCAGTCAATCTCGCAATGAATCTGTAATAACTGAACTTTTTTCTATTTATAACTATATTCATCGTTTCTTGCATATAGCATTATCAGCGCTTCATCAACTATGCAATAAAATGGAACTACCCCATGAAAGGAGGTGGGAATGGGAGAGATGTGGAGACGTGCAGTTTTAAATCATCATCTAAATGGATTCTCGGACTGAGCATACTTCAGTGGGCGTGTTAAGAGTTCGTTTGCACTCTCGATTCGAGTGCTAATTGCCGGAAATAAAAATGAAAATCACATCCTGTACTCCAGCTCGGCGGAAACGAGGGCCACAACCGACCGGTTTTTATATATTTTTCTTCGGTTCTCGCTCACTTTCTGCCTCTCTCTCTCTCTCTTTCTCTTGCGTACTCATTCTCGCTGGCTCGCATTTATTTTATTTTATTATTCATTTATTGTGCATATTTTCTGCTACGTTTGCTCTGCGCATTTCAGCTGCATAATGGAAATATAAAACATATATTATATATAGCATAAAGTTCCTCATGACTATTTGTTTTATTATTCGCTTGGTTTTTATTTTTGTTGTATTGTTTTATTTGTTTATATGTGTGTGTGTGCGCGACTTGGTCGGCTTGAAGCCAACAATAGCAAATCAGGCTGCAGCTTAATTTAATTTGACTGCGTTGAATGCCCCCAGAATGTTTTTGCATTCGGGCTGCAGCCATGGGAACACAACACAGCATTAATTCGACTGTGCGTTGAATTCAGCATTGAATTATATCCATCGTGTAGCGAAACAGATGCCCAAATGAGACGAGGAAAATTGGTAGCTATTCTTATTTCTGGTATTTCATCTACACTGCAATTGTCTGCCTTAGTAAGATTTTATTTTATAACGTTTATTTATGTATTTAAAGATGAAAAGAGCTTAAAAGTGCAGAAAATTCTGCAGGAAATTATTAAATATTTTTAAGTATTTGTTGGAAATAAATTGCCATAGTAATGAACTCCTTTCGCAGTGTACACTTGTCATTCATGTGCCACGCGCATATTGTCATTGCGCATACGCCGTGTCGCCAAAGCCTTTCATTGTAAGTTGGGTAGGGTACTGCCGATGTTGTTGTTGTTTACTTATTGCCTAATTGCATGAATATTTTTGCATGAGCGCCTATTGTTTATTATTGTTGATTTGCCGCATTTCAAAGGAATCCAAAATTCAACACCAATTTAAATATGGGAATCGTGTCGAATGTTTACACTTAATTTAGCTCTAAACTACATAAATCCATAACAATCAAGCGCGTTGGCACGTTAATTAAATGAAGACACTGCCCACTTATGCATAACATCATAATAATAATCGTAGCCAATATAGAGAGAGAAATAAATATTGATTATAATTGTGGAAATACCGTTGAGCTGCTGTGTCTGTGACGGACGGACAAGTCAAAGCTGTCAATTCTAGCAGTCTTCTTTTTGCAATTTCACATTATGAGGCAGCTGTTGACTGCCTTTGACTGGCACATGAAAACGCATTCAGCTCAAGTCGAGTGAAAATCCTAAAAGACAGCAAACCGCCAACTGCCCAGCCACTTGCCAGCTGCAGGTCCTTTCTCAAGCTTGCAGTTCCTTCATCCTGTCCATCCACCCTGCCATTTACACTACATACTGTATATACTTATATACAAAACTGTTTTTATACACTCCCTCCAGGGGTATAGCAATTATATCAAGCAGCCTGTCCTTTGCTTAGAGATTAGAGAGGGAGAAAAATCATATTATCGCTTAAAATCTTAAATATTTCATTACGTAGTTATCAGTTTTGCAATTATTTTAATAAATTCAAAAGGCAAGGGTTTTAAATTAATAAAATTGTGCTGCATTTAATCAGTGTTTTAACAGCTTCGTAGCATAAAATTTAACAGCTGCTTAGACTTAACAGTTACTTAGTATAAAGTCTTACAGCGCCTTAGCATAAGACTTAACACCTGCTTCGAATAAAGTCTAACAGCTGCTTAGTATAGCACTTAACAGCTGCTTAGAACATAGATTTGAACAGCCGAATCTAATTGATATGGCAACCTTTATTATTTAGACAGTGACAACATATTTAAATAATAAATATTTTTATTAAGCAGTGACCTGCCGCAAATAATAACATATAAAAGAGTAATTACGCGATATAGTTCAGTTTAATTAACTCATATAAAGATTACATCACAATGTCATGCAGATTTCAAGCTAGCTTATAGTATATAGTGTATTTAGTCTGCTGCATGGCAGTTCATTCCTTTTCACATTAAAACGCAACCTGAGGCAACTTGACTTACATTTATATAAAGCAATATACACACATACAAACAGGCAAACACAACAATACACACAAATATATACGATAGACTTCCCATGGAGAGCAACAAATTGCTTCTGATTCGCTCAGGCAGCTTGCTATTTCGAGTATTTTTGCACTTTTTGTCTTCGCTTTTTCTCAATGCAGCTGTGTGTCTTTTTGCGAGTGTGTATGTGTGCGAGTGTATGTCTGTGTGTGTGTTGGTTTGGGTTTGTGTGTAAGGCTGACATTCATTTAAATTAATGTCATTAAAGTGTTAAAAGCATCGCAAATGCTCGCACGTTCTGCAAATGTGTTTGCACCACATGAAAATGAATTTCCACACCCAAAAAAAGAGAATTCGCACATACACAAACACACATATGTAATTAGTTGTGCGTGAGATGATTTTTCACTCAAGTTGGATGCTATGTTAAATTTTTCTCATGGAATTTCTCACGTACTTCAGCCAATTTATTGGACTGTGACATTATTAGTCGAATAAATGAAATTTGCATGAATTGTGGTAGAGCAAATATAAGGGTGTGAATAATGATACCCTAGATAGAATTGAAAGTTTTTATTGAAGTTTAACAATTAATTTTTCATTATGTTTAATTGTCATTCATTCATGCTCCAAATTATCAAGACAACACATGCTATACCTTACTACTTCTTGCCTATAGACAAATAAATTGAAATTCTATTCAATTATTTACAGAAATTTCAATTTTCCCATCAGGTAATTGCAGCAAATTATCATTTTACAATTGAATGATGTGACTTGTGTGTAGACTAATGTAAAATTGTAGAGACTCTTTTCAATTTATGCAAATCACATTGCCAAAGAACTCATTTAACTAATTAACTGTTGCCCCAGTTGAGAGTGGAATTCGCGCAGTGCACAAAGTTATTTTCTGCACTTTTCTAAAGGGATTAACTGAATGCATAAGTGCACTATATACTTTTTTGTTGAACACAAGGACTGTGAAGGTTTAACTTTATGGCTATAACATATTTAAGTAATTACGTAAAAACGTTCTCAAAGAGGCATGTATTCTATATATACACATATATACAAATGATATGCGAGAGCTGCAAACGTGATGTGCAGCTGTCGTCCTCGAAAACGTGTCAGCCATTTTCATATGCGGCCCTGACGCCCACAAATCTATCTGGATGTACTCATATCTGACTGTTTGTAAGTGTATGTAAGTGCGCTGTGTTTGTGTGTGTGTGAGTGTGCTTGAGTCTGTGTTAAGGCCATGTCATGCATAAAATATATATATGCACACATTTTTATGTAATGTCAAAGTGTGTGGAAAAATGCGGTTGAATGTATATATTTCATTACGAACGTCTTTTGTCTGTGTCTACGGTTAAGCTTGCAGATTGTCTGAGCGGTTTGGCTGTGCTATATTATAGTACAAAGAATACGGGTCGAAAGCGACACTGAGCACTTGGATTAATCCTGAGGTAGTTTGACAGATTGCAAACGAAAGAAATGTTAAGCAACTTGCAAGCTTTATTTCACAATTTAGGCAATATTAAAGCTTTAACATTCACATTTTAGTAAAAAAAAAGAGAATAAAGGAAAACGAGACAAGCAGAGTAACGGGGGCAGAGAGAAAGCTGTCAGTCCTACTTGCGGATTCAAAATTAACTAAATCTCAGTTAAAAGTAATGCCCATGAAAAAGATTGCATATGACAACATATTACTAAGTTACAATCTCAACTTTCTGCATGACAGCTGAATATATCGCAATAAATAAGCTTCAATAAATGTAATAGGCTTAAATGTATGATAAGCTCACTTAAGTTTTTCAGTTCTATTTATACCGTTATTAAATTCTCAAGAAACTTCTTCCTTTTCTTTTGTACGTTACCTTTCGTCAAGAGGCATTTTCAGCTGGTATCCGTGAGGTATAATGTGAAGTAACATGCAAGGAGTACATGGAGTACTTATTAAATTCTTTTGCTGCCTGCCTGCATTACAGTTCGCCGTATAATATGTATCCATATGTAGTCAGTATAAATTTGTAGGAGAATACCAGCTCAATATAATACAATTTTTTGTAGAGAGCAAAGTAATATAACATTTTGGAACTTTCTCCTTTTACTTTGGCTTCGCCTTGATTGGCTCTGTTTAAGTTTCGCCATCCTCGGCATTGTCTTGTCTTCCGCTGTTTGTCCATGCAATTTCGCACAATTTGTTCGCATTGCTATTTTATCTATGTAAGTTCTGTGCGATTGACTTGAAGTAATGGGCATCTTCTGCCCCTCCTTCGCACTGTCCATCCCCTTCTACTCTTCTTTCTCCGCCCCTGCAATCAAATAAAGCAAACTTTTGTTCAATGTCAGCGCTTAATTTCTCTGGCTTTGCTTTTGTACTTGTTTACGGCTTAACTACATTTTGGTGCTTATTATGCTGCTAATTTAACAGCAGCCGCTTAATTGTATTTGCCTGGCTCTCAGCTGCCCAATCAAGGCAATTGTAGGGAGGGGAACGGTGCTTCTGTAGGAGACGCGTAGGGGGGGTGCAAGAGGTGTAGTCTGTGTCCAGGGCCAGTCAACTAATTAGGCTTTCGATTAACTTTGCCACGGGAACAATACAATATCAAAGTTCGCCGTTCAATCGGCAAGCCATACCACAAACACACACACACAGCGTAGCCCCCCCCACCACCGTAAAGCACATAATCATTGTCAATGGCAGCCTGTGGCACGCCCACATTGACGTGGACTTACGCCCACTCATTGTTGCGAATCACGCTAAAGTTGAGTTGCGTAAGAAGCTAAGGGAGAGAAAGAGGGAGAAGGATATTAAATTTGAATCGTTTTGTAAATAGTCGAAATATGAGAAACATTTCAAGTGCTTTTGGCCTGACTAGATCCATCCCCACTCCCCTTCACATAGAAAGTTTTGCGGTATCATTTCTGAAACTATAGCCTGAAGTGCACTAAGTGCAAGATTACCGAAATTTCAACAATAGAGTAAACTTTTATATGTGTGGAAATTATTTGGGCCCAAAGTTTCAATGCGATGATGATGATAATGATGACGATGATAGATGAAGGTAAAGTTCTATTTATAGATTTTTAGAACAATATGCGAAATGGAGACAAATCTACAGAAACACGAAAACAAAACTGAATTCAATTTAGTTTATTAAATTCAAAGTTTGTAGTAAATATTTTAATAAGTGCTGCTAATTATTTATACCCACAGGGGTTGCTTTGACACTGTTTGCATTTCTGTTTTAGCGGAGAAATTATTTTTAATGAGATCTAAATTAATTTGTTTTGTTTAAGCTGCCACAAAGGTTGCCCCAAACGACGGAAAGACAAGAGCAAAACACGAAGCTTCTATGAAGTTGGCGGAGTTTAAATTTCTTTGCAATCATAAACATTCCTGGCAAAGGCTTACAAAGCTTTAGTGCAGACCTATTTTGTTTTAAATTTCCGACTTGTATCGATTTAATTAGTGACTCAATTTGTGAGTCTGATGCTCTCAATAAAATAGTAAAATATTTCAAAGGTAGCAAATAAAATAAGTAAAGAAAACTTAAGTTGTGTGAATACCACAGTAGAATACCCCATGCCAAATTATAAAAAATAGACTGGGCTAAATCAATTGGACTGTTGAGGCTGATACTGATTCTTCGTGGGGTCAGCCCACACATTTGAAACAAGTCAGTGTACCCGTTTTTTATCACTTTGCATGTAGAGAAAAATCTAGAATAAAGCGGAAAAATTTGTCTGCGGAAATCGCAACAACAGCAGCAGTAGTAGCAGCAGTAGCCGCAGCCGCAGACACATGCGCTGGCAAACAATGTAAATGTATCTCGCAGATACAATTGTATCTGTAGTTGTGCGTTTGTGGTTCTCGCTTAGTTTCAGTTCGCTTTCTTTCTTTGCTCTCGCAACTATTCAAAGCATTTTCGTGTGTGTTCGAGTTGAATAGCTTGACAACAGAGAGGAGAGAGAGGAAGAGTGGGAAACCAAAGAGAGAAAGAAAGGGAAAGAGTGAGAGAAAAGGGAGGGAAGCTTCGATAGATTGAGTGAGAGAAAGGATAATAAAAATAAATTTAATGTAGTCACGAGTTCATTCAGTATTCATGCACTTTACAAATTTCTTGTTTCCGATGCAGACAAATGCGGTGCATGCCACAATTGGCTGCAAGGCAACACATGCGGGTGAGAAAGGCAGGGTAGTAAAGGGGGTTGTGAACGAGGGGGGGGGGGAAAGAACATGCTGACCACAGCAGCCGCAGCAACATGTGCAGTCATCTGATCCGAAGTACTTGCATTTGTGCTTGAGTGGACTTTAATTTGTCGACGCCACCCCCCACTCCCCCTTCCCCCCTGCCACTTCTTTGATGAATACAAACTTTGGCCACATGCCTTATGAGTTATGAGAGTGCCAGTATTTTGTGGCTGCCACTGATAGTCTTAACTCAATAGTTGCTGCAGATGTTGATGATGCTGTCAGTCTGATAAGTCCTGAGAAGTATTTTGCATACTGCAAACTACAGTTGAGCTGGGATATGTGTAGCTATTGCAGGGGATATGCAGAACGGAACAAGCTAATTGAGAAAGGCATAAGAAATGAAATTATGTATAATATTCTGTGCATTATGTATTGCATTCTGTGTGTTATTAAATCTACATTCCTCAGGCCAAAACTATTTAGATATTAGAGCCCGCATAATGTATCAGACATGCCTGAAATAGAAGGCGAAATCACTGCGGTATATTTCAAATAGTAATATTTACAAATTCCCATAGAATTCAATGGACTTTTGCTGGGCATAACTGATTTTGGGGACGACAACTGCAGCGATGTTTCTCTGTTTGGAATTTGCTTTCATTGAATGTATTTAAATGCGTTTAAAGCCTGTGCATGCAGCAGAGCGGAGCAGAGCAGAGCGGAGCATCCGGAACAATGCAATGCAAATGCAAATATCGAAGGGGGTTGCACATGCCGGGGGTAGGGGCTGGAGCGGTTCAGTTTGGTTTGGTTTGGGGAATGGCGGCTGCAGGTTGACAATCATTACGACGATGATGAACATAAACAACGAAAGCAACAACAAGAACAACAACAACATTTGTTTCTGACAGACGGAAGCGCAAACATACACAAATGTAAACATGTGCGTGCGTGTGTGTGTGTGAGCTATATTTGCATACCACATCACGTGTTGCTGTATTTTCATCAGGAAATATAAAAAAGTCAAAGAAAGACGAGCTCAAGTGAATGTGACAGCACGAAAATGTAATACTCTTGAATATACTGAAACTGCCATAATAATATATACGTTATACATATATTTGCATGTTCCACTACAATGTCAGATTACAAGTAATAAATAAAAATTTGAAATGAATATTTAAAGAATATTCTAAAGTTTCATTCATGATTTCAATGTACAAAGTATCTTTTGTTATTTTTTATAGCAACGTGCTATAAAAGGCATGTCCTGCTGTGCACTGCGACAGCGGAATTATGCCACGCCTTGGCGTAGGGTGCTTGTCAGCCGAGTGTGACACAGAACATTATGTCAAATGTTTTGTTTGTCTTTTGGTGCATGTCAACGCCTTTTGTTTAAACGTGTTTACGTTAAACACGCTGCGCACTGCAGTGAGGGGAGAGATTGGCACGTGTTGCCCCAGCTGAGAGATGAGAGCTGAGCTGCGCTGAGCTGGCAAGCTGGCAATCGAGCTCGAAATTAAACCCAAATCAAAGGCTTAACACGACTTGGACTAAAGTAAAGTAAATCCCTTAGTCAGCAGACTCCTTTTTTTGTTCCTTTTCTTCTGCTCAGACTGACTGCCTTAAATTCCAAAGTGTCCTTGGGTTAACTTACCGAATGGACTCGAGTTGAGCACAAGTTTTGCGTGCCATGGCGAAATCTACAAAGAGGAAAGAGATGAGGCCGGGCAGGCGGACGGGAGAACTGAAAGCAACAGCACACAATTAGGTCAATACACTGTTAAATTGTTCGACGAAAAAAAAGGAGCAGCAAAAAAAAGAAAGAAACAAAAAGAGCCAAGGGCATCTGTGTCTGTCCGTTCAATTCCCTCCCTCTCTCTCCACTTCTCTTTCTCTCTCTCTTTGCCAAGCTCTTTCTTTGTAAAACAAGACAAAATAATGTGCGATAAGAGAAAATTTAAGCTTTGACTACATGTGGGAGTTGCATGTCGCACTGAAAAAGTTGATATCACTTTGTCTCAAGGAAATTGTTAATTAGCATCCTTGCCAGCACAGTCCGATCTGTCTCACAGTTCCTCCTTCCATCCTCTTCTCTCGGCACTTAAACCGCTTTGTCTGCGTTGCAGTTGCTCGAATTAACTGTAATTAAAGTCATATGTAGTATGTGCTTGCAACATACGCACACTAAATATTCGGTTTGTCTGCGCGTGCAAAGCGGAAAGTTCAATTATGTAAATGCTGCTATCCTGATATTACTCATACGCAGCGTGCGCCGTTGTTTGGCAACTCGTTAGACGCACTGCCTCGCCAGCAATTATCATCAGTTGCAGAAATACAAAGTTGGAGAGAGCGGGAATGTCTGGAAAATGCCTGCTTATCACAGTTTCCTACAATTATTTGCAGACAAATTTGTGATTGACATTAAATGCAATATGATCTGGCTTATATATTACACATACGCAGTGTGTTCCTCAAGCGTTTCATTTAGTCAACATATTGAGAATATTATAATTATATTTTGTAGTTGATTTCCATGTTATAGCAGCATAGCACGACCCCAGCAGCTTTATTCAATGCCAAACTTCAGACGGGCAATAAATCTCCGTTGCGAACTTAAAAGTTTATTTATTTTTCACCTGCTGTGCACAAAAGTGTCAGCCGCAGTCAGCAAATAACAATGGGAGTTTGTTAAAGAAACACACATTTATTTTCATCAGCCTGAAGCTCGACTTGACCTTGACATCATCAGGTCTCGAGCGCGCCAAGAGCAGATAACGCTGGCTTAGCACAGGCTTCACTTGATGAGCTTCACGAGCACTTCAAGAAGTCACAGCTGTAGATAAAGTTATATCTCATCGTATACTCGTATAAAGCATTGGTAATTATTTTGCTCACACTTTGTATTCAATTTGCTCTGTGGATAGTTGTTATTGGTGCGTAAATCAAGACTCGTTAAAAAGTCGCATTGCGGTCAGTTTGAGTTAAAAACAGCGTGTTCTCTCTCTCTCCATATAAATCATACACTGAGAGAAGATAAACAACAAGCACCATACGTAGCCCACACACCAACACATACACACATTTACACACTCACCCTATGGCCCAATTATGCGGGCTAACAGCACAAAAGTGCAGACCACAACAGAGACATCATTAGTATGCAGTTTGTTGTTTGTATTTACAGCCCTCCTCCCTCTCTTTCTCTCTTTTCCTCTCTGTCTCATTTACTCACTCTGCTTCCTTTTCCCACAGAGTGTGTGTGTGTGTGGGTGAACTTTTGGCCACAAGTGACTTACCCGTGGGCTGGGAGCATTCGTTGCTGGACTGAGGCATAAAAACCTGCTAAAAATTGTGTTTAACACAAGAAATGCCACTCAGTTTTTACAGGGTATACTATAGCAGTAGCTGATATATGAGGAATGTGATAGCTTAATAGAGAAAATAGTTTTTGAATGAGTCTAAGTGAAATGATAATAGATTGATACTCAGTCAAGCAGACTGAGTCTGGTTTATAAAGTAGTATAGAGGTATATTTCAACTCTTTTGACCCTTTAAGAGGCTACGAATATTCGTAACTGCGACTTGCCTTCACTCTCCTTACTTATCCAGAAACTTTGCACCCACAGGTACCATATACGTTACACATACAATGCCAGACTACCCGACGGTAGGAACAGGACTCACTTGGCATCAAGCAAACTCCTTAATTAATATGGCAGCCTGCGTGTGATATAGACGCTCGATGCGCTTTCTATACATTCATATGCACTCAATCGCAAAGTGCACACTCTTCTTCGGGTGTACTCATGAGTGTGCACTGAAATTTCGATGCGAGAGCGAGTGCGCTTCAGTAAATTTGAAAAGCTTTGCGATAGTTTGCAGTGAGTAGGTCAACATTTTATGCTTTTAGTTTTCAATTTTCTGTATTCCTCTTTTTTATTTTTGTATATTTTTTATCTGCTGTTCAAGCAAATCCATCAGATATGCAATATCATGTATTATGATTGTATGGCAACAACTTCACTATAAACATCAACAACAACAAGTGGATGCCCCGGCATGATGTCAATGACTGTGACTGACTGCTGGCAGACACTGTAGATGAACCGAACTGCGCTGGCAAGCACTCTCAGGCAGTTCATTCAAACGTCGAGTAAGTGAATTTGTTGCAATTCATGAGTGTGTAAACTTTTTGGGAGCATTCAGCGAAATTTGTAATTATAAGTAAACATTGAGAACAATCAAGGCAGCAGCAGCAACATCTTGAGAGACTATAGTATTTAACATTGTATATTCACCAGCAACAGTGAGTTTGCTAGTTATCCTTCAATATTCATCATCATTCTGCAAACATTCAAGTTCAACATAATTAAGCACATTGCATACATTATCCATACTCACTTCCACACAGATTACATCGTAGTCTTCACAATAATTGTTTCCTGTATCCAGATAGAAGATTATGAGAAATAATATTATTATAATGCTTGAAACAACAGCAGTCCAGAATAAGAAATGATAAACATTGTGTGTTGTTGACTTCCAATTCTGATTGTTCATTATTTACAGAGATATAGTAAGTCATCATTCAGGTACATTTAATGTCATGGGACGAACACTGTCCGAAGTCAGCTTTCAGTCCAAAGTGCAGACCGGCAACGATTAGACACGCCAAAAGGATAACCAGGAACCAATACAGAATGCGATAGACTATACCACACCTGGCCCACTTGTTTTTCTTTTTTGAACCTAGCGAATAATTCGAGCCTAGGTCGGGTTCGGCTTCTTTTGAAATCGTTCTTTTGTTTATGTATTCCCTCATTGTGATGCAAAAGATCTGAGTGTGTGAGTGTCAGAGACTTCAATGTGTACTTCGGTTCAAATTACTCGACACATTTCGCCACAATAACTTAGGGCAACAATGAAATTTTATTGTAATGCCGCCTCGACCGGAACCTGGTCTCATTTCGAGCAACAACTTTATCACAGACCAAAACTTTGGCTAATTATTTAAGTTAATTGGCCTTTTTGTCCGCAAAAGTCAACACAAACACACAACAAAAGCCCGGCTAAATGATAAAGGGAGAGAACGGCCCAAAAATAGGTTAAATATTTGTACAAAAGGCCACAAATGTCTCGCAAATTTGTTAAAATTACTTACAAACAAAGTTACACAATTTCGACATCTTTCTTTCACCAGGGGGTAAGTGGAGGTTTTTGGATGAACGAGAGAGAGAAAGAGAGTGGGAGAGAGTTGAAGAGAGAGAAGGAGATGGCACACATAATGCAGACATAAATTTAGTTTTGGACCGTGACTTTTGTTGCTGCGCCCGGCAATCTGAATGTGAATGTGAATAGGAATGCGAATTCCTGCGGTGAAGCCGAACAAGGGAGACAGGCGGACAGACAGACAGTCAGCACTCATTTCTGACCATTATTTGCCATTGTAATTGGTTGCACTCTCGCATATTTTATGAAATTCTTCAGATACTGCTGCTCCTGCTGCCACTCTCACTCTCTCTCTCTGTTTGCCAGAAGGTGGCAAATGTTTGCCCATCAGCTTGTGGCCAATTAGACGTGTTTGCAGTTGCCACTACGAGTGCAGCACAATGACATGAACTGAAAGTGGCAATGCGTTTCAGAGACGTTTAGATTTAGCTTTAAATATGACAAGATTAGATTAGATAAGATGAAGACAAACCTAGAGAGATGGAGCCAAAGTCGGGCTAGCACAGAGATCAAAGCTCAGGAAAGCCAGAAAACTTTGGCCGTAACTTTAATTTAAAGAGAGCAAAGTCTACTGAGTAACAGACTATGAAACCTACTGAAGAGCTTAGAACTGAACTTGCAGACGTTGTGCCTTAAAGCATAACTTTCTCATACATTCACATTCTATGGTATATCAATCTTAATCGTAACCTTCAACCCCGAAACCAATATCATTGTCGGCTGATTACACTGCAATGGGAGTGCAGCACTCAATTGAGTTGCTGCAGTAGCCAATTAATCATAAGTAATTGTGCAAATGAACAATGCACATGCCACTTAATAATGCCGTTTGCTTAAACACTGTACAAGTACTATATCCTTATGTACATACGTATACATTTGTATATGTATGATACAATATGAACGTGTTTGCTTTTGTCTGTGTGCACAGCTCATTACTGAAAGTGTATGTTATTATAATGATATGTATGCTGGTTGCTTTCTTGAATTTCATTCCTTGCTGTGTGCCTCTGTCTTCCTGGTTGCTCCGCCCCATCCCGCCCTGTCTGCTCCTCAGGCCACCCACGCGTATCTGTTTGATGTTAATGAAAGTTTCCGTCGCGCAAATAAAGCCAAAAGCATGGAAATCAGTAAAACAAATTGCAATCTGCTTTTTATCGCACGCTGCATGGCAAGAGCTGGAGAAGGAGGCACAGAGAGAGTGCCAGAGAAAAGGAGGAAGGGAAAGAGAGACCCCATCGTCGCAGGACCTCATCGATTGCCTTCTGTGGGCGTGCACACGTATATTTTATACAGCATATATAGCCGTATATATACTATATACAGCCGTATACTGTATGCTGTCTGTGCCCAGCTGCGTTGTCCATGATATTGACTTGCTCATTATGGTCCCGTTTGCCGGCTGCTTGTTGACTGCCGCCTTCGGTTCGGACTGGTTCGGTTTGGTTCGGGTTTGGTTCGCTTTGGTTTGGTTTTCAGTTCGATACGTTTTCAATTTAACAAATGCCACAAAGCAGGACTCCTTCATTTGGTATCGTGGCTGTGCAATCAGTGCTCATTTTACCATAAATTGATAATTTTCTAACGGATATTCAATTTCCTGCAGCAGCCTTTCATGCCACCCGTGCCTCGCGCCTTCTGTCTTTGTGCCATTGACCCCTGAAGGCAAGCTAGACACTCTTTAAAGACGCCACAAAGATGGCCACAGCAAGCGCCGTGTAGCAACTTAAATGCAACATTAATAAAAAATTCAAAGTCGTTAGAGAATAGCAAAGTTTCAGGGCCGTCCGACAAACTGCGGAACTGACTGCGAAACTCGCCACTCTTCGCTCTCCATTCTCCTCGCTCTCCCAGCTCAACTGGGCAACAACTATGGAACTATGGAACTATCCAACTGTTTATTTTCAGTACACTTCTTGCTTGATGCCTTATTACGATCCTGCTGATGCTGGCCTGCAGGCTGTCGGCTGTTGTGCTCTGTCGGGGCTCACGCTTACCCCCTGCACCCAGCTCACTTTTCCTCATCAAGGCTGGGGATGTTGCTGCCTTCAGCCTGACGCAAGTTGTCAACCAACTTTGCAACAATAATCGTCTTCCCCGGCTCACTGTGGCAGTGAGAAAAGTGAAATAGCAGCTCGGGAGTAGATAAAAACCAGAAAACAATAAGGCTTTGGGGTTTCTCTACCGTTCTCTCTCTTTCACTCTGACTTTCTATCTGCACTTCTCTCACTTCTCTCTCTCTTTCTGTCTCTGTCACTGCCTTTTTGCATTTGAATGCAATGTGACTTTTAGCAGCGTTTACACAGGGCTCAAGCCGAAAAAAGCCGGCGCCAATGCAGGCTAAGGTTAAAAGTATGCCACGCCCCCCAAACCTCGAAGCCCCATCACCTCCCTCTCTCACTCTCTCTTTTTCTCTCTGTCGCTCGGCACAAAAGAAAATTGTGCATTTTCGGTTGGAGCGCAAGGTCTCTTCAGATTCGAGTCGTGATTACTTTAGCTTTTTGTATAAGCTGGCTTATTTGGCTGTTTTTTGTGATCAAAGCACCCAAAGGACTACGACGCTCCTACGCTGACCTAGTATTATGTTCGTTTGATTTCCATACCGAGCACCAAGGGTATTACTTGAGATTTATGCAAGTTGAACCTTTTGTTTGGACTTTATAAACAACACATGGCATGAGATTGCTTTCTGACTTGCTAAACTATTTGAACAAGAACTATTGAAGATTTCTTTCTGCACAAGTTAGCCAGTAAGTTTGTTATTTAAACAAGTAGAAAGTATTAGCGGCATTGAAATTGTATAAATTAATGTTGTCACTATGTACGAAGGTTGCCATATCAATTATAATCAGCTGTTCAAATCTATGTTCTAAGCAGCTGTTAAGTCTCAAGATAAGCAGATGTTAAGCTCCTGTTAATCTTCCATTTATATCGATGCAACTGCATTTTCTACATTATTCTCTCAATTGTTCAATACTAACATTCTTCATTCCCCAATGTGGCAAACTTGTAAACTGGAATATTTCGAAATCACCCTCTACCATTTGACGCTTGATAAAATATTATAATTATTTAGATTTTGTTAATAATCCGAACCTGATTTAATTTACATCACGACGCACATTTTGTGCCAAATACTTTCAGAGGGGGCGCAGGATAAATTTAAATTTCAGTAAAATTAATTAGTTGGGTATCAAATGTTCAACCAGTTCGTTTGCCGTCGGGGAGAGTTGGATTAGTTGATTAGCTGCGCTGAATTATTCAAATAGTTAGCGCACTTTGCTGTCAATAACATTTATAATTGGACTAATTGCGGCGACAGGGTCACAAAAGTTTTGCCGAGCTCGCGCGCTGTCAAAGCAAAGCAGACAAAAGGAGTCGAGGCACGTTATCTGCTGGATATCTGCTTAAGTACTTATTCGCGTATACGTGTGCGTTTGTTTAACACTAGTGTGCGTAGCATATGTAAATTTCTGGCTAATTAAAATTAGCATATTCCCTTTCGCCAGCCAGCTGCGTGATGCGAGCATGGCGCACAGCTGGTGGCAGGATGTGGGCTTGGTCTGGGCTAAAACCACATTAGCTGACGGTGCGACTTGGCGCAAATAAAATACCAGAAAAAATGGCAAGAGAAAAGGAGGCTGACCAGAGGAGTGACGAAGATAGAATACCCTTTATGAAAAACTCTGAAGATAGAACTGCATAAAGAAGGTGAGACATGTATAACTTCAAAACTTAAATCAACTTATTATGCGCAATTTTGATTTATGGTCTTGGCTTTCTGTGATGAAAGTGACATTGTCCCACTCATTTCGCGTTATGCAACACTTTTCTATCGATGGGTACAGAGTTATCGTTAACTACGATAGTGTAAAGACTAAGATGACCCTTAAATTATTGTATATAAGAATTAACATGATAACATATAACACTCTTTTATTCCTTACATACTGCATGTGAACACTAAGCAACCCCATTCCCCAGGGTATTCAAAACTACAGCGCGTTGCCAGCTGATTAAAAGGGAAAGCTAACAAGCGTTTGCTCTTTGCCTGCGGCTTTGTGTCATTTTTGCGCCACATTAGAATCGTAAAAGTTTATTGTTTTTTTTTTTTGTTTTTTGGTATTTATTTTTTTATTTTTGTTTCTGTCTGCTCTTTTGTTGTTGTTGGCTTTGTTGTTTGTAGTCTGAGCTTTGTGTCTAAGCCGTCAGGCATTAGGCTTTTTAATTAAATTGTTGCCTGCCTTTTATTATTGCGACTCAAAGGGGGTGACACTCTCATGTGTGTGCGAGTGTGTGTGTGGCTATATAAATTAAGTTAAACTTTTGAAATGTGCTTGCCATAAATGTAGCCTGCAATTAAAATGGTATTAAAGTGAGTTTTCTTAGCGCACACACACACACATATCGATGTTAAATCCGCGTTTAATTATCATAATTATGCTCGCAGACTTGCAGGGATATTAATTGCGCATACGCCCTGTTGAGCTTGTTGCATTAAAATGCTGAAAACGCATAAATAATTCTGCTGAAATTGTGCATGTGCACACACACTCAGACACAGCGATATTTGCAGCTGTTTTTGACTGAGTTCACTCGAATTGTTTGCGCTGAATAGCTTGTGGTTTTGGTTGGCGCCTGCTTTTTGGTTTTGTGTTTGTTTACTGATTGTCCCTGTGTGCGTGTGTTTGAAATAATTATGGTTGCAAGAGATCAGTTTTAAAGCAGTTTATGGCAAACATTAATAGATAAACGCTTGAGTCCCTGATGCTGCTGTTCAAGCCAAGCGGTTTCCTCTCACTCATTGTTAATTGCCGGAAGTGCGAGCTAACGGTACGCAGACTCAACTCAACTCAACTGGTCTCCACTCGCCGCTTACGACCACACAACCATGAATAGCTTTGCATTTTAAATGGCCGTGCAGCGCCGCGCAGCTTTCGCTTTTATTTGTGCCCCTTTTATTTAAGCGGTTGCCTTTGTAAATACTTTTAGAAAAAAGGCAAAAACTGAAGGTGAGTTTGGGTTCGTAATTTCCTTCCTTTTCAGTTTTATTTTATTTTATATTTTTCTGGTGCTGCTGTCTGCCTTTTTTTTTAGGTTCACACTAAATTTGAGTTCAGTCTGCAAGATGTTCTTAGGTTAAATGGTGCAGAAACGCTCTTGACTGTTGACTGACCTAAGTAAAGCTAAAAATATATTTAAATGTCACATTTTATGTGTGTGGGCAGCGTTGTTCGCTCGCCCGACAGGAAAATTTCTCCGAAAATTCACTATTTACTTATATTCCCCTTCTCACTGACGGCAAATAAATGTCAAACGCAAAATATATAAAAACGAAATAAGAGCGATGGGAATGTGGATGGGGAGTTAAAGAAGAGAAAGAAATCATGCTTGTGCCACGTTCCGCCTGGCAGCTTTGTGGGTTGCATTAGCTCGAAGAAGATTTGAGTGCAAAAGTGTCAACAAAATAAATGCATAAATAAGGATCACTGCGTCAATCCACAATGACGTCTAGGGAGGGGTTACATCCCAGGGTCGTAATTCTTACCCAGTCAAAAGTCAATGCGAAAAGTATTCAATATTATAGCCAAAGCGGCGACAGAGCAGTAGCAGCAGCAGGAGCAGCAGGAGTGAAGCGTCAGCCATGGAAGAAGCATAAAAATGTGCACTCTTCCATTATTAAGGCGTGTGCTCTCATGCCTGATAAATTGCAGTTGAGCTTTGGCTGCAGCTTCCGCCCTCATCCTGACTATGGGTGTGAAAATGTCTTATGCTTCGCCTGCGCCACGCAGATATTAGACAGACTGACAGACATATCGAGCAGCAGGCAGCATTCAGCTGGCATTTCAAAATGAGAATTCACAGTGCGTTTCTGCTGCTGCTTTATCGTGGCAGATTTAATAAAAAAACGTAGCATACTTTTCTGCGCAGCAGTTCAGCAAATCATTGTAATGACATTCTACGCTTAAATTGGCTACTGTCAGCTCCTTGACTAGGCCCACAGCTAGCTCAATGCTGGCTAAAACAATAGAGCCAACTATAAGGGCAGCAGCCACAACAGCAACAACAAAACAACAATAGTCGGGCTGCCAGGCAGCTGTGGCTTTTGTTCTTGACTACGCTCTGAGATTTTGCACACCATTTTTTTCGTTATAGCTGCATTTTTTTGCAGCTCCTCTTCAATCGGATCTTCTCTGTTTACGCGAGTATGGGTGTGCGTCTGTGTGTGTGTGTGAGTTTAAGTGGGTGGCGTGCTATATGCAGCCATAAATCTGCGCTTTCAGCATGCCAGTGCTTTCAGCTGTTCGCATTGTTGTTGTTGTCATTGACAACACTCGCAGGGCGCAGTGCGTCGTCATGTTGTTCCGCATGCAAAGTATGAAAATACATTGTTGTCCTTTTGCATCCTTACGGAAAGTGCAGAGATTGATACTGACATATACTATATACTTGGATTGTAAACTGGAATAACACAGGAGTATATAGCTTGGTAACTATGTGATGACAGCATGAAATATCCTTGAAACTGACTTGCATATATCATTAGATTTGCTAGGGTATCCCACCATCGATGACACCCTGACCTCCATGTAAATCCTTTGCCAATCACTTCGCACAAGATATTTATTCAGCTGTCGAAAGAAAGACCTCGTCGAGGAGAATTCACATCAATTCATTTATTGTAAAATACGCTGGCTATGGCCAGTTTTTCTTTCGAGTCACTTAATACGTAACGTACATTAAATTAATGTATACACGTACATACATACATACTATATATATATGTGTATATATTCTTATCGTATAGGTCGCTTGATCGTTATTGACTTAAGTTAGCTGCGGCTGCTCGTATTGTAAGTACATATTATATTTCATATACATGTATACTTTATTCTTATATGTATTTGTGTGTATTTTTATTTTTGGTATATGCAAAACTGCAGAAAATAGTTTTTGTTTGTTCCTTGTTGCGTGTAGCTTGAGTTTTATAAATTATAATAATGTAATGTATGTATGTGTCTGTGTGTGTGCGTGTTTGTTTTGCTTTCGTTATCTTTGGCATACATGCGAGTTGGTAAGAAATGATACAATGAGTGGTTAAGCGGATGGTGAAGTTGTTGTAGTGGTGTATGTATGAATAGAGGCTGGTTGATGCTGATAACATTTATAATACAACAATTACATTAGGACTATACTAAATGACTAATCATCAATGTACTCGTGATATGGACGCTTACGTTTAACACTAAAACACAGAAGCACACAAATTGAATAAAATCTCTGCTCTGCTTGCCTCTCTCTCTTTATATTCCTCCCTCTCTCTCTGTCTCTGTGCGAAACATTAAGTATAGTTATTATTTGTCTGAGATGCCTAAACTAGTCGACTGGCTTGACTTAAGAGCTAACTTTAGTTATTATGGAAATAACTGCAGACATACACGCACTTATTTGTTCTGCTCATGATATGCCCAAATAGAGTTCAGTTTAGCTTTAAAGTACAGTTATTACGAAGATTACGGACTACTCTTTTATTCTTTTAGTTTTGCGAATTGAGAATTTAACATGTTCACTTTTTTGTTTCCTTTCATTTTGTTTATCAGATTTGAGCTGCGCGAACTTATGTCTCTATGAGATCTGCTGAAAGACAAAACAAATATGTACGGGTTGCATATTTCCATGGACAAGTTGGTTCTATAGCTAGATTAACTAGATTACGCATACGCCTAGTGTACTCTATTGTTAAGCACTTCTCTTTCTTCCCTTTTTTTATTCTGTTTTCTTTTTTCCTTTTCTTTCTGACGAGGCTAGTAAGCTCCATTGAAATAGTATTAACTACAACTTAGACAAAAGCTAGCTATTTACACTCCGAAAATGCTCCACTCCTACTCATTGTTGACTCTGGCCGAGCGGTTTCTTTTGAATTATTTTTACATACATTATTTTGGGTTTTTGTTTTGCTCTGTTTTGTTTTGCGTGTTTCACACGCACGCACTCCAAACTATAGTAGGCATGGCTATGGTGGTTCACTGAAGCTGTTAGCTGCTTGGGAGCGAGCTGATTGCTTACGCCTGCGCAGCGGCAACGAACTGCACCACAGTGGTTGGCCGTGTGCTGCTTGGCTCGACTGTTGTCGCTGCCGTTGTTGCTGTTGTTGCTGCCGCTGGAGGCGCCTCATTGCCATTGCTCGGCGCTTGGCATTCGTCACTGGGTCGCCGCTTGATCATCATTTGGCTTGATCTGACCGCAATCCATTCGTTGCGGCCCGCATCAAACCAAGTCAGACCCAGATTATAGCGGCCATTCAGATTGGCGTGCTGGCAATGAGAAAACCACCAGCCACCCTCATAGTTAGCAGCACAGTGCGTGTGTGATATATCACGATCGTCATCGATGGCCGAGAACTGCATGCCCTGCTGATAGTTCAGCGCATCTGATGCATTCCCACTGTACTCGCCAATATGTAGCCTATAGCCGTCCGATCGTGATGAGATATAGAAATACTTGTACTCCGCCACCCAGTTGTTGTCGTAGATGTCCTGCATTTGCACCAGCAGTTGCGTGCAGTTGTTCAGCGTCAGGTGATGCAGTTGCTCGTTGCCAATCCAATACTCGCCACTAGGCGTGCCAAAGCCCTGGGCGTAGTCTGCCCACGAGCGATTGAAGTCGCCGCTGCCATCGAAGCGACGCTGCACTGTCGTCCAACCATCCGCGTTGCAGTGTGTCATAAGTGGATGATGCTGGCCAGCAGGTGCTATCAGATGCAGTCCATCTACACCCGCCGACAACTCGCTGCAGTCCTGCGGCAGTTTATTTACAATTGCCTCGTACTGTGCCTCAACATTTTCCAATTCGGCCACCAGCGTCTCGGCCATCTCGTTGTCTGTACGCAGATCTGCTGTCTGCACTTCGTCCAGCAGTTGCATCTGTTTCTGATGGTGTGGACGCTTGTGAGGCTTGTTCAAATGCGAAAGCTGTGGGCAAGAAATAAGAAAGAAATTAAAAAGTGCAAAACTAAAGAAAAACTGCGCCACTTGCTGTACAATACAATTAAATTAAATTAATAGTCTGGCAGCACGGTAACATATCGATGCTAAAGTGTATTCGATATGTCCTTCGATATCTATGTAAATGCATACGATATGCAAACCCATTGCATACGATATTTAAGTGCATACTTCGTGAGTGTGAATATCGATACCTTACTGTAATCGATTAATGAACGAGATCACGATATATTGGTATTCTTTGGTATATTTTAAAAATGTTTTTACGTTATTTCACTTGCTGCTTACCTTATTGTGCAACTCGTTGTTCACCAGCGTCTGAACGCGATCCACATTGGTCTGCAGCTGCTGCACGGTGGTAACCAGCTTCTTGACGCCATCGCGCTCGTCCTGCAGCGCGCTGACACTGACAGCCATTGCCTGCAGGGAGCGTGCCGTATTTTTACCCTCCTCCCGCACCAAATTCTGTTCAGAGCTTATTTGTGCATTGGCGAATTCCAGCTTGGAGATTTCATGTCGCAATTCCGGTATGTTCTTGTCCATTTTACTTTGCAGTCCCTCAACATCCTCGAGTAGTTCCAGCATCGAGGTGTGCAGCTTGTCCAGCGTTGTAATTTGACGGCTCAAATTGAAATTGGCGTTGGCGATGCGGTGCTGCTCCAGCTCGATGCTCCTAACGCGCTCATCGATGTGATGATACTTCAGCTCGTTCATTTGCCGGCGCAGAGTGCGTTGTGCCAGCTGCAGGTTATGTATCTGCTGCTGCTGGAAACGACAATGGCGGCGTCTATGGTCGGCCAGTTCGCTGCTCGAATGCACTGGATGTGACTGAAAGGAGGAGAGCAAGATAGGTGTTTCATGAGTACTTGAAAGTGTATGCAAAAGCTGTGAGTTAGAAGAAGCAGAAGCTTTAAAGCTGCTGCATTACTTAAGCGCTTTTGTGCTGTCGCGCTGTTGCTGCTATCTCAGCGCGCACTTGTAATATGCATGTACTCAGGATTATGTGCTGGGAATTGAATCCTAGATCCATTTATTATGAATGCATTTCATAACCCACCGCAGCGACAAACACACACACACACACACGCCTTGCCCTCTTTGAAAGGATTGTGCAACAATAATGTTAGCGACAGCGACGCGTTTAAGTCCCCCGCGTTGGAAAAAGGCATTAGAGATGGTAGAAGGTATGTGCAACAGAAAGTATATATAGCGATATTAATATGAACAAAAGAGTAACATTGAACATCGTGTAATAAATATCTGCAACATATCCTTGGATAACTCTTTTTCATAATCATAGAGTCGACTTGTCTTAATTATCATTAAATAAAAAGATACAAATAACGAATTTAGGTCGTGTCACGAACAGGACGCTCCCTACTCTAGCCACTCCCACACACGCATAGAACCTCATGCACCTTCGAGAGCTTCAACGTACATAGATATTTAGTTGGGGCAACTTGGCAGCTGTCTCTGTAAGCAGCACACAGGTTTATTTATGCGTTTCTTCCCATAACGCAGACACATATACATGTATGTGTATACTGGCACATTTACCACAGAGAAGTGGTATAATTTCACTGAGTGACAAGCGTTAACCAAGGTAATGGCATTTGGGTCACATTTGTGATTTGTGAATGGAAATGTAATGAATATGCTGGCAGCGCAGATACAAAATAGAGATACAGCTCGAGGTGAAGCATTCGTTGGGTAAAAGAGATACAGATAGAGATAGAGATACACAGACATCGACATCGCATGCTGCCCTTCATTACAAAGAATTCTGTTTTCATCTATGCTTTTGCCTGCGCCATGACATCAGTCATGGGGCGATGTCCTTCATAATTGACTAATAAAGTATCTCGGAAATACTGGAGCTACTGAAATGTTCTGCTAATGAATGCAAAGAGCACAAGCAAAAGCATAAGCAGTGGAGAAGCAGCACAAAATTGATGCTGCTGTTTAATTAAGTGAAATATAAAAGGAAGCTGCCTGTCCTGCCGGGAGAGACAGGCAGACTGAGAGAGAGAGAGAGACAGATAAATAAACACATATAGAAACGTTTCATATTTAATTTGAATATGCCACATGCAAACAGCATTGCCAAGTGTAATTATTAATATATTCAATACAATTTTGATTTCCCTTCGAATGTGATCGCATTAAAGTCTGTTCAGCTTTCAGGAACATGTCCTTCTTTTTAAGTTCCTTTCGAGCTCTTTTAAGTGAAGTTTAGAGCATCATTTTGGATTTTATATTGGCAGCTCGTAACTTTTGCCTCGCTAACCGTAATCGTAAACAAATATTTATTGTGCGTAGTTTTTTAATATTTCTTCTTTTATGGTTTTAAATTCAATTATTTATACGGCAACCAAAAAGAGAAGAAAACAACCAGGAAAAAGCGAAAACGTAATGCATGAATTTTTACGCGAAACTTGCGCGCTGCCAATCGAAGCGCAACTTAACGGAATTTCCTGATGCCGTCGTCGCCGCCGCCGACGCCGCCGCTGTTTGTGTTTGCTTTGGCTCGACGCACGTTTCGCACAGGAGGAAGAGAAGGAGCAGGAGAAGGAGGAGGAGCAGGAAGAACAACAGTAGCACCACTTGGCAAGGACTCGCTGCCAAAAGGAAGCGTCGTTGCTGTTTTATGCGAAAGGTCACGAACACTGCTAATACTCCACGTTCGACAGAGACTACGATATATAGAGTATATACTCCCACACACACACATACACACGTACGCACTAGTGTAGGTATTTGTGTGTGCGCGTGGGTGCTGCTAAACGTCGTGGGGAGGCTATCAAAAATGGCCGCGAACGAAAGGTGATATACGATTTGCAGCGGGCGACGTCAACAATATAATTAAATGTGATTTATGCGTTGGCCCAGTCACAAATGCCGTTATAGCAATTAACAGTTGAGCCAGGCGTTGCCAGATGTAGGCAAAAGGCAATTTTAAAGACATTTTCTGGCAAGTGACAGGGTTGCTAATTGAAATCGAAATCGCAGCATAAATATTTTATTGAGCTGCAAGAGTGTGTGTTTATCGGAGTGTGTGTGTGTGAGTAGAATTATAAATAAGAAACGCTAATCAGGCAGGCAATGAGCAGCCGCTACGCTAATTAATTTGACAAGTCAAATAGGCACACACACTTGCACACACACACACTTGTATCACGCGCACACACTCACCTGCAATGCATAAACCGCTTGGGTCGTTGCGAGGATTAAAGTGAAATTTTACATGTTTTGCTCAAGTGAAGGCTAACAAGGATTTGCTATTAGCGTCAGCCATGCAGCAGGGTGTATCACAGCCTTTGTGTGTGTGCGTGTGTCTGCGTGTGTGTGTGTGCGGGTGAGTTTGCAGTGCAAATAGAAAAAAAAAACTGCTGCTGCTCCTGCTGCTGTTGCTGCTGTAGCTCGACGCTGAATTGTCGTAAAAATTTAATAGGACTTTTGTGTGCCGCTCAAAAAGTTACACACAGTTGCGCTGTGTGTGAGTGTGTGTGTGTATGTGAGTGTTGGCACAAACTGCCACAAAATGCCATTAACTTAATGCGCATTTAGGAGCCGCCATGGGAAGGTCCTTTCCTCCCTCCCGCCGCTACTCCTTCTTCTCTCTCAGGCAAATGGCAAACGTGTGCATAATTTGAAACTAAATATGCGCAAATATTGCAACGGAGTGTTACGAATTTTAATAAAACGAGCACTTTAATTTTTTGAGGCTGCTTAAATAATAATCACACATGCCACGAGCAGAGCTGGAGTGAGAAGTGCCTGCAAATGAAATCGCTGCCTTACTTATTTTGCCAAGTTTTCTTTAAAAAGCAAGTCAAACTTGAGACTCAAGTTCGCGCAAATAAAGCGGGAGTACACACACACACAGACCAGAAATAAATATATGCACATCTACTAGGGAAACATCATGTTTACCATGAGGACCTGGTGGGAGCAGCAGCATCAAATTTCAGTGCAAGCTCTCCAAAAATAACATATAGAAATATGACGTAGTACTACACATGAATCTCAAGTGTATGCCATGTTCCAATAAAGGTAATTTGACTCATAAAATAAATATCAACTACAAGTACTAACAAAATATATGCATCAGCCTCTCTCCCCCCCCCCTCTCTCTCTCTCTCTCTCTCTGCGGCTTCTGCACACATAACCGAAAAAGTAAAGGGAAATACAAGCACTCCAACAATCAAACAAATTGCCAGCCGCAGCGGAGGCATAGTGGCAAGGAGAGGGGGGGAACGGAATGTAACATAAAACAAAAGGCACGGCAGAGAAATATCAACGTAAATAAGGTAAAAATGCTGGGCCCACTCGAGTACACAATACAAGAAACCAGCCAAAAAGGAGGAATGCAAAAAATAAAAAAAAAACGAGAAAAAAGAAAAGAAACAAAACGAAACGAAACCCGAAAAGAAAACAAAAATTTTGTACTGTGCCTGAAACCGGATCCTCTTCTCATGTGGGCTCTGTCCGGGCTGTCTGGCTGTCCCGCATTTGTTTGCCTGGCTAATTTAAGAGCAAGTTTCTCATATGTACAATATCTGTGCTCGTATATTTCTTTCCCTACTGTCAGAATATCCTGTTCCTGCTCCGGCTCCCTACTCCTTATTCCTGCTCCTGCTCCTGCTCCTGCTCCTGACAATCGCATCAATAACCAATGATAAACATTTGCCTTTAACTGTTGCTAGTGACAGCTTCCATCATGCGATTTGTTATGCCTCGAGTGTGCGTGTATAACACGAGTGTGTAGCTGAATCTGTATCTGAATGTGTATGCGTATGTGTACATGTATCTGTATCGGCTTTGTTATAAATCTGCACACATTGCAATTAGAACATCATTTCTGGGGCCTGTCACGAGCAGCTGCGTCCTTCGGCGTGCTGAAGCAACAGTTCCAGAGGCCATTCGAAAGGACTCTGCCATTGATTCGGGCTCAATTAGTTGGGGGCAGGAATCAACTAAGTGCCGACATTAAATAAACATGAAAGAGGCTTTTACAATCGCATACTACGATGTCACAGTGCTTGACAACTGTGTGTGCCCCATTCACAAGTCGAAAAGTTTATCAAGCTTAATTTAACAATTTCGAGTGAGTTCTTTATCTTAAATTGTATACATTGTATATATGCTATCTATAAGCAATTTGGAATATGATTTTTACACGAAATAAAACTCGCTGCATTCCTTTTTGAGTCTGCGGTTTCCCTCCTCGTTGTGTTTTGTCTCTTTTTTTGTCGAATTTTAATCAAATAAAGGAGAGTTGATTTAATTCAACCACAACACACACACATGGAAAGAGTCTATGTTTGTTTTTTGGACTCCATGTGGCATATGAAGTTCTACTATTTGTTTTTTTGTGGCAGCCACCTGTGCAATTTGATTGTTATTTTCGTAGTCCGCCATGCGCTTTGTTCTAATTTAACCTAATTTCTGCTTTGCTGCGCTTTTATAATAACAATTTTTAAAAATTGCTTTTTGCCATTTTACTTTCAGTAAAAGTTCTGACTGCAAGGGGAAGAGGGGGGAGCGCGGGCGGCCACAGCTCCGATAACTGTTCTTAACCTGGGGTAAGGGAAACAACGAAAAGAAAGAAAAAAATACCTAAAAAATAATGAAAAGGATCAAATTGTGCTGAAGCATCGCGCGCATCATAAACGCACACAGACGCAGACACAGACAGACAAGGAAAAACAAATACGCTTACATATACAAATACATATACAAAACTGATTATCAAGGCACTCAAGAGCATCTGCTGTCGGGGCTGCGGCGGACTGGGGCAAACTGCCAAATGTTGGCAAAACAAAAGACAGCAGCCGTCAGTGGCCTCTGACAGCGCAGCTGGCGTGGATACCAATTTCAGTTCCCCTTGCCCTAACCCCCTTCATCCCCTCCCCCTCCACCCCTTCTCCTGCTCCTACTGCTGAGGGCGATTAAAAGGTGATTTCCTGCTTTTTGTTTGCAATTTTCAGCAATTTCATTGCAAACACACACACACACACACGTACACGCACACAGACAAAAGCACGTGTACTGTATTTGCCCTTTAACATTACATTAATGTGTAAGCGACTGTGTGTGTGTGTGTGCAGTCCAGCAGATTCAAGTGCGTCCCTTGTGAAAGCCGCTTAAGCCGCCTGACTGCACGTTTTATCGCTTTCATCGGTTTTATTGGTTTTGTTTGCCTCTTTCTTTTTTTTTTTATTCTTTTTTTTTTTTGAATTGCGTTAAAGCAATTTGTGGTCAAAATTTTTAGTGGCTGCTTGTCGGCGTAATTGCTTTGTGTGCTCAACGAGGTTCACTTTTCAATCAGCCAAAGCTGAAGAAGCACAAAGCAGGCAGGCCGCAGCTGCTGCTGCCCCGATCTGTCCATCCATTCTAGCCCCAACTACCCTAAGCAAGCAAAGAGAGACTTCAAAGCAAACGGGGGAACCTGCTCTCATAAAATAACAAGCGAATAGCAACAGCAGTCGCAGTTCAGCAGGGACGCAGAGGGATAGAGAGAGAGAGCGGGGGAGTGGAAGGGAAGGGAGTGCCTGGCTCAGCTAAAAAACAGGTGGCTGTAAACCAGTTTCGGGTATCCCACTGACATATTTTCTCGTGCATATGGGCGTCGCATAATCCTTTTAATGAAGCTCAACGTTCCCATCTTTCGTTCGCCCTTTTTATATTTTATGCAATGCCCAACATTCTCTTCTCACACTGCGCTTCATCCCCCCTCTGGTATAGATATTTTGTGGTTTTACCTGTTGGTTGCTCTGATGTCTCCTTGCTTTGTTTGCCCGCACAAAAAGGTTTTTGTTGCCTTTGGCTGACTACAGAATTTGATATGCTTGCCTAGCAGATCGAGCAGCGAGAGCTAAGCAACTTGCATGTAGAACTTTAAGCGCCTTAAAGCTGTAAAGTTGTTGTGCTTTCAGCTGATATTTAATTGGCTCAAAGTGGCTTTTGAAAACAGTTCTAAGAAGGTTAAGCAACAAGCGGACAGAGCAATGAATAAGGCCAGCTAAAGTTGCTTGAGTTCATGCTGACATTTGACTAACTAAAATATTTCTCTTAATCTTTCAACAGCTTTCAAAAATTGCTTTCAAGCAGCCTCAAATTTAATATGCAGCGTATGCAGCACATTCGAGTTAATGAGTTGTGATGTTTAATTAACATAATTACTTAAGTATGCCATTATAACTCTCTGTCTCTCGCTCTCGCTCTCGAGTCGAGTTATGCATAATTTGCCGCATTGCAGGGTATCTCAATTTTGGGCCATGCCGCTGTTAACTCTGGGAAATGTTGTTGTTTTTAACGAGCACATCCTTATCGCGATTAAGCCCGAGTTTAAGTGTAATTTGCAGGTAGTTAAATTTACTACAGAGTATTTTATAGTGCAGCAACGAGCGTGAGTGCTGCGTAAGTGTTTGAAAGCATCTCACTAAGTGCACTCTATAAAGTGTCCTTAAAGTGTCGCTCCCCATTGCATACAGGGTATCTGGGATGCGTGCAGACATTTGTTGTATCTTAACTTTCACTTTGCCTGCTCGCTTTATTGACTTTAATTATAATTAAAAGTTGTTAGCATGTTGTTGTGCAGTCGCTGCGCTGAGCTGTCTGCGATTTGCCTGACCTTAATGTTAATGATTCAGTTAGGTCGTCAACAGGAGCACAGACAGCAGGAGAGGTGATGGGAATGGGGGCAGAGGCAGAGGCTGAGCTAAGTGGCTGCCCGGGGCGAGGAGGAGTTGGCATTAAATATTAAATATGTTGACGTCCTGCGGTGCGTATGAGTAATTTAGCCGGCATATGAGACGCCATTAAAAAGGGAAAGACACCACACACACACACACAGACACGTGACTGGGCTCGTAGCGTCCCTCGGCTGGCACTCGGCTCGTTAGCACATCGTGTCCTCAGATGGCGCCCCAAAACAATGCGCTGCCAGGTTGGTATAAAATGAGGCATAAAATGGCCAGATAATGGCAATGGGCAGGGATGCTAGAGTGTGGGTAGGGGGTGGCCAAAAGCCACAGCAGCACCGCAGCTCAGGTAGCCAAGTGCGGGGGTGCGGGTTGCGGGGGTGGACGCTTTATGAGCGCACTTAAATGGCGGCAGCAGAAACAGAAAAACGGCAAAGGTAAAAAAAAATAAATTTCAAACCCATAAAAAGTGAAGCACTTCAGCTGAGTGCGCGTGTGTGCGAATGAGTGTGTGTGAGGGTGTAGATGTGTGCGTTGCGTGCTTATCTGATCATTAGCATAAAGCCAAGCGACTCACCTCGTGGCTGACTTCCTGGCTGCTGCTGTTCTCCTCAATGCTGGCCGACTGCTCTGCCGCCTCCACTCGATCCACCACTTGGCATTCAGTTTGGCATTCGCATTGGCATTCAGCTGACGATTCAGCTGATGCTTGTACTCCTGCTCCTGCTGCAGCATCTCTTCGCGCAGCTCCTGCACAAGCACCTCCGTCTGCTGTTGCCGCTCCCGCTGCGCGGCCAATTCCAGCTTGAGCTGCTGGTAGTCGCTGCGTATTGTCGCCAGATCCTCGTAGGCGCCGCCGCTGTGCCGCACATCCTTGGCCACATTGCCGGCGGTGCGTTGCAGCTCGACCAGCTGTTTGCGTATCTCCGAAATGGACTGCTGCAGCCACTCGACGGTGAGGCGCTCCTTGTTGCCGCTGTGCGTGGCGCGCAGCGTTTGCATTTCTCGCCTGCAACGAGAAGAAGGAATTAGCATATTACATTTTGTTCTGCTTCTTTTTTTTTGCTCGTTTTGTTCGCTGCGCGCTTGTTTAATTAGCCAGGCAGCCGGAAGCAGGCACACGCGGCGTATGCGTAACACTTTAATTGACTTTGCAATGCGCAACGTGTGCACAGCGCGCGCGCGGGCTCTGCTGTGCTGAATCTAATTTAAATTGACATTTTCAGGCTAGCTGCCTTAATTGCCTGTGTGTGTTATGTGTGCTGTGTGTGCGTGCGATAATGGGATTTGGGTGTGAGGGGCACGTGAAAAGGCAACGTCATTTTCCATGCAGTTTTTCAATTAAGCCCGCTTAATGGCCATGTTGGCCAAGTTTTTCGGCACTGCCGCAATAAATTCGCCATCGGCAGCAACTGTCGAAACTCTGTGCCGCAATAATTTCACACCAAGCCACACGCACACGCATGCATACTCGCACACACACAGGCGCATGCCGAGCAAGCAGAGGGGGAATCACGGCATAGTCTGTGCTGCAAAGTCAACTGCAATTCAACAAATGAAAAATAATGCCGAAAAAAGAAACTTTGCCACCGCAAACAAAAGCCGAAACACAAGAAGCAACAACAAGCAACTACAACAACAACAAACAACAAGCAGCAGCAACAGGAACAGCAGCAACATCAGAGTGAACAACAGCAACGACAACAAGTGCGAAAGCCTGGCAAAATATTGTTTAAGTGTAGAAAAATAAATGTTGTTTAGGTTCTTTTCGAAAAAGGCTGGCAAAATGAAAATGTTGTAGCACTTGTGGCAGTTGGCAGGCGGCGCCACCAGCCGCAAAACTTGAGCGCATTTTTGTGGCATTTCAGACAATTAAAGTAGTCAGTCGGAAGAGCTCGTACACAACAGCAGGCAGGAGAGATGAAGAGGGAGACAGAGCAGGAGGGAGTGCAAGTCTTTCAACTTCTATTCCCATCGCAAAACTTTTTCACCCAACTGCGGTGGTTTCTTCTCTCCTCCTGTTGTTGTTGCTGTGCAGATGTTGCTGTTGTTGCTGTTGCTGCTGTTTTATTTTTCACTGTCAAAAGAGCAAAGCTACATGAAATTTTCATAAAAACTTTTTCCCACTGCCTTTTTCGGGAGTGAAGGAGCCAGAATTGTTGCGTATACGTAATATTTCAATTTGCGTGTGGTTGACTTATGCATGTGTGTGTACTGTATGTGTGTGTGTGTGCTGTTGTTGTTGTAAATTTGATGACTTGAGACAAGTTTGCAACATTGCCATGCTTCATGCCACGTAGCAATTGCAAAGTTAGTTTTTGTAATTATTTAAATAGAAGAAAATTTCATTGGAATGCAGAGAGCAAAGTTCGTTAACAGTCTGATGAAATGTGGCAAAATATTTAACAGTTAGTTGCGACACATACGTGAGAGAGGGAGAGGCAGAGAGAGGTAGAGAGACAAAGAGAGTTCCCTCAAATGGAACAGCCTGAAATGATTTCATATACGTGTATTTAATTTATTCCTGCCACAAAACGTAATTGTTTTTTTTTTGCGCTGCTTATTTAATGCATTTTTCTATTTCCATTTCTAATTATAGTGAAAATCGAACGCAATCGAAAGAGTTGTTTTTCAGGCATTCATTTGCATTTTCATGACATGCCTGGACTCAATTAAACTGTACATTAGATTTGTTCGACAAAAAAGCGCGCGCACAAAGTAAAGCATTGTGTGCGCTACACATGCGCGCAACAACAACAACAACAACAACAACAAAAGAGGCAACTACAAAATTTGCACAATTTTTCGCTTGACTGCAACAGTTTTTCCGCAGCAGAAAAGGTGGAAAAGGCGGCGGCGGCACATGTCAGTGAAAGTAAAAATTGGGAATGCTGTCAATGACGTAAAGTAAATTGAATGCGTGATAAAGAGGAGAAAGCAGAGCGAAAAAAAACAGTATACAAAATAAATGCAGAATACAAGGGAGGGGAAGGGAGGTGGGGAATGACTGACAAAGATACTCGTGGTGGGCCAATGGAACTCGTCGGAGATCGGCGCGTTGATTTTAATTATCAAATGGCAGTCGGCTGCAACGATGCGACATCAAATTCACTGCGAATCGTCAGAGGAAAATGACTACCAGTTTAATGGATTACAGTGCTCGTCTGGTCCCTATTGCCCTCTGTGTGTGTGTGTGATTGTGTGTCTGTGCTGGCTGCGACTCGTGCCGCAATCAGATAACGACTTGGCGGGGCATTGTGGGGTCACATAAACCACAGTTGACATGACGTTTGACTGGCCCTGGCGAGTTCCTGCTTGTCTCTCTCTGTGTATATGTGCGTGTGTTGAATTATTTACGGTGTCAGTGACAAAGTTTACGACGTTCACGACACGAGCAAACAAAAAAAAAAAAAAACAAAACAAAGCAAACACACACGAAAGCAGCAACAAAACTAACCAAAGCTATTTGTACAGTGAATTAAGAGTGCGCCATATCTGTTGTCCTTCGCTTGCCATGTGTGCGTGCCTGTGTGTGTGTGTGGCCCGATGAGACAATCATTATTAGTCAGCCTGCCTGCAAAGACAACAAACAAATCACGAAACGCAGCCACTGAATGAGGGGCTTGGCTGCCTACAGGCTCATCTACGTGCTTCCGGCTAGTGATTTCTTATCAACCTGGGGCTGGCTTAGACTTCTGGCTGTGTATTTGTTTAAATTAACTTGGCTTTGTACGCTTCCCCCCCCACCAACAAGACAAATAAAACGCGTGCAGGCATCACAATTCAGTGAAGCGCAAAAGTATTGCCTACTTTTGGGCTTAGGCAACTTCTCTCCCTCACTGTCTTTGGGCTCTGTCATGTGAGTGCCCACGCCCACTTGATTTAAGGCGCGCTGTCCAAAAAACTTTTTGGCCAACAAGTTGAGTGCAAAGTTGGAGGCAAGTTGAAAGTGGCAAAGTTGCAATTGCGAGTGGCTGCAATCGCTTTGTGGCTTAGCTAATTAAGCCATCGATTTGCCATGCACCAAGTGGCACCAACTGGCACACAGCCACATACCAACACACCAACTGGCACACAGCTGGCACCTGGAAATTGTCTTGTTACACACCTCAATTGATCCAATTCGCTGCGCACATCCGCATCGACGCTGGCCGCATCCGTGGTAAGCCGCAGGGATTTGCGTAAATTATGCTCAAGCAGCTCGTAATCCTCACGGCGACGCGTCATCAGTGCGTTCAATTGCTTGGTCAGCAGACGCACTTGATCGCTCAGCTTCAGCTTGTCCTCGTCGGCCTCGTCGTGATGGTTCTGCTGCTGCTGCTGCTGCGGCTGCCTGCTCACTTGAGCTCCATTCGACAGCATCTCCAGCTCTCCAGTGTCGTCGTCGTTGTCGTTGTCCTCGTCGTTGACGAAACGCAGCAGCTCCACGCTGGATGGCATTGTTGTTGCCAGCGAAAGGGGCACTGCTGGGGCCGAGCTGGTCGACTGTGTGTCACGCAACATGTTGTTCACATCGCTGATGATGCCGGTGGCGCCACGCGCGCTTGCCACAGCAGCGATCAACAACAAGACGAACGACAGCATCGTCATTTCACTGAGTCAAGTTTGGGTTTTGACAGAGTTCCACAAAGTTGTTGGGCCAAATTATATAGTGGGAGAGGGATATTCAAATGTATTTCACGAGCACAAATTACAGTTAGAGGGTCGGCGGAATTGGGAATTTATGCAAATGTTGGCCACGTCTCATGACGGACCGACCGCAGCTAAACACCTTATAAAGAGCGGCGCTAACCGTATTACAATTATACTGCGCGCGACTCCTTCCCTGCCACGCTCCACACTCAAGAGCAGCACAGCTTGCCACTTGTGCCGCTATTTGGCTGTTTGTTATTTGCCACTCGAGGGCTGCCCTTTTAAGCGGCTTTAATCGTCACACACGCACACAAACGTAAACAGACAGAGACAGAGACGAACTCGTCGCGACTTCGAAAGGAAACTCGTTCAAACTGAGTGAAGACTCCACAGACTTGATGTCACTTGGTGCGGCTGCTCAGCGTTGCGAACGAGGCAGTCAGCGCGGCGTTTGTCGTAGGACTAAAGCGTCGCGCAGCAGTCTCGTCCTTTTTATACCCGACACTGCCGACGCTGGCTTCGTTACGCTCTCACGAAAGAGCGAGAGAGTGCGAGTTGCGCTTGAAGAGCATGCAACAAGCAGCAGTGCGGCTCTTAAACAGGTTGCTTGCCACTCGCCCGTAACCGAAGAGAGAGTAGGAGAGAGTGTGAGAGAGAGAGAGAGAGTGTGTGTGAGTCTGCTCTCACTTAAGAGCGCTTTGGTATTGCCGGTTACCAAAGTAACCGAAGCAATTGCGGGTCTGTCTGCAAAGGTGCCTGAACTATCATTAATTAATATCTTAATTAATATATTTACTTAACTAATTTACGTGCCTTGTTTTCTCTTAGCTGCTTCGCCTGTAACTGTTTATCATGCATGGCCCTCATATCCTTGAGACAGTCCCAGCCCAGTCGCAGTTGCCGACACATGGCGCGCCTGCGGTCAACCGACAAACAACGGCAGATGTCAGATCCCATAAACAGACGTTACAATGTTCAAGTTTGCGTCGAGTGCGAATGCGGAATGCGCTTCGAACACTACAAAACAGGAGAAAAAAAAACAGTAAATAAAAGTGGAAACAAGAAGGAAGAAACCTTGGCAGCTGGTTGTGAATGAATAAGTAAATGAATACTGTATTCAAGCAGCTACTAATAGGCTTATTCAATAAAACAAATGTTAATCATATAGTGCGTTCATCACATAAAACTCAACTCGTTTTGCATACTCAACTTTATTTTGTATTTTCACTCTTAAGTTATACTTAAAATAATTATATTTTACTCGAAAAGTGTTGCAAGTTTCTCGAAACATTGTAGCAAAACCTATTAAGGCAACATTGTTAATATAATATATTTTTAAGTGGAACGACGTTGAGCAGGTACTTCTTCTACACTATTTATTATTTTATTATTATTAATTAAACAAATTAAATCTAGTGTTTGTTACTGCGCCGAATGCATATTATGAGAATCAACTCATTCGTTATTAAAAAAAAAAATGATTATATTTTATTAAGTGAAGAATCAATTCATCATAATATCGTATCTTAACATCACAGGGTGGGGAATATTCTTAAGAATTACCAAACACTATATTTTGATATAGTGAATTAAGAACTATTGTCTTGGCAAGCCTTGCCGTTTGGAAAACCATGCCCTCCCCTGGGATTATTCGTTATTATTATTTATTTTGTTATTAACATTGACATAGCTCAACTTCACACTTGGTATATTTACTTACAGACTTATTAGTACAATACTTGTTTTAAAATTTGATTTTCACTCTTAAGTTATACTTCAAATAATTATATTTTACTCGAAAAGTGTTGCAAGTTTCTCGAAACATTGTAGCAAAACCTATTAAGGCAACATTGTTAATATAATATATTTTTAAGTGGGACGAAGTTGAGCAGGTACTTCTTCTACACTATTTATTATTATATTATTATTTATTAAACAAATTAAATCTAGTGTTTGTTACTGCGCCGAATGCATATAATGAGAATCAAACCATTCGTTATTAAAAAAAAAAATGATTATATATTATTAAGTGAAGAATTAATTCATCATAATATCGTATCTTAACATCACAGGGTGGGGAATATTCTTAAGAATTACCAAACACTATATTTTGATATAGTGAATTAGGAACAATTGTCGTTATTATTATTTATTTTGTTATTAAAATTGACATAGATCAATTTCACACTTGGTATATTTACTTACAGACTTATTAGTACAATACTTGTTTTAAAATTTGATTTTCACTCTTAAATTATACTTAAAATATTTATATTTTACTTGAAAAGTGTTTCAAGTTTCTCGAAACATTGTAGTAAAACCTATTAAGGCAACATTGTTAATATAATATATTTTTAAGTGGAACGAAGTTGAGCAGGTACTTCTTCTACACTATTTATTATTATACTATTATTAATTAAACAAATTAAATCTAGTATTTGATACTGCACATAATGCAAATAATGAGAAAAAACTCATTCTTATTATTATTATTTTTTTTGTTATTAAAATTGACATAGATCAACTTCACACTTGGTATATTTACTTACAGACTTATTAGTACAATACTTGTTTTAAAATTTGATTACTTAGTAAATGTTTGTCATTACTGCAAACTTTGAATGTTCTGCGAGCTTTGTCGTCTTTAATCAACCTAAGTTGTGAAAGTTTTCTTTATTTTTTGTACTTCTCTTCCAACAACACGTTAAATTTTCAGGCTCCTCTTATACGACGACTTAATCAACCTTTGGCAAATTAATTCATCCATTGTTTCTTAGCGGTTATTGAACATTTTCAATCTGCGGCGCTTTGTGTTTATGTATGCAGTAAAGGGCGAAGGGGGAAGGGAGGGGAAGGTATAACGATTATTCATAGCTATTTGCTGAACGCTCTCGTGTGTTGCACAGTGCAACTTTGAGTGCCACGCAGAAACGAAAGTCATTTGTGTTAAAGCTAAAATGCTAAAAACAAGCAATGGTGACGGGGAGGGGTGGCATAGGGGGGGGGAACAGAAAAAATACCGTAGCTCAACCGAATGAAGTTTATTTAGCGGCATTGTTGCCCAGCGCTGGTGTTGAATTTTTAGCAATTGTTATGGCAATGGAACAAGAGAAGCGACATGGTGAGGGAAGCTAGGGAAGGGGTGGAAAGGGGGGTTCAGTTGAGAGACTATGCCAAAAATGGCGCTTTTTGTATCCCATGAGTTGGCGGGGTATGCGCACCTATAAACCACCAAGGAGCAAGCTGCAACCCATGCAGCGGCAGACCAACCCATTCGGGTGGCGCGCTTCGCTGCACAAGCCATGCGGCAAGAGCAAAGGCTAGACGGAGTGGTGGAGAGGGGAGGGCAAGGCGTTAGTGAGGTCTGTTCGCTATGTTGCCCCCTTGCAACAGCAGTCTGTGCCGCTGCCGCCTGTTGCCCTGTGCTGCGCTGTGTGGCCTTTTGTTGCCATTTTGTCTGCGTTGTATTGCAATTTGCAATATTTTCGTTTTTATTTTTTAATGCCACGTCAAGGGAGTGCAGAGGAACGGGCAGGGGTGTGTGAGGAAGGTGCAAGGGTGGAGCAAAGTTGAGCCGAGAACAGAGGGTCGAACTCGCTGACCAGCAACATCAATGGGCTTATAATCAACTGCCATGGCCAGGCCACATGAGTTGTTGCAGTTGTTGTTGTTGTTGTTGTTGTTGCAGTTTGCATATTTAGCTCGTTGCATGCAGTTTAGTTTTTAATTTTTCTTGCTGTTGCCTTTTGTTTGTTGTCAATTTGTGGCGCGCTGTTCTAGCTTGTTGCACATTGCACATTAATGCAGCCAACTCGTGCGGCTAACAGCGCATCCGGCAATTTCCCATACCCAGCACTGCCTTCCCTACACATGGGCGTGGTCTGGGCTGTTGCTGCTGCTGCTGATGGTGGTTGCTCTCTGCGTCTGCCCTTTCAACTGTTGCCCTTGCAACACGGCAACAGCGACTTGCAACTACTTCCATTTGCATTGCTCTGCATGTTTTTTACATTTTCCATTTCATTGTCGCCTGCTTGTCATGGTTGTTGCTGCTGCTGTTGCTGCTGCTGCTGCCGTCGTTGTCTGTTAATATTGTTATTGTTACCTCCCTCTCTGCCTGTAGCCCCTGTGTGGTTCTCGTTATGGTCAGAGCATATTAAGCTAATGGCCTGGAAGTAAACCTGCTGCTCGGTTAGTCTGCTGCTCACCAAGCTCGGCTGCTGCTACTGCTGCTGTTGGCCGTTATTGTCGCTGCATTTAAGCCATTAACTCTCACTTCGAGGCTATTTTCGCATTTCGGTTTTAGAATTTTATTCTATGCCACATTCCATATACTTTTTATCTAACCAACTGCGCAGCAGATGTTTCCTGCAGAAAGGTCTCGTCTGGCGACAGAACAATCTTTTTTTATGGCATGTTTTTTATTCTCTCCTCTAAATATTACACTTTATTTAAATTGCTAACAATTTAGGTTCAGCTTGGGCGCATAGAGTGTTTGCTTAGCAAATAATTATTTAATAAATAGCATTTAGTTTGTGTTCATAAGAGCTTGAATTTTATATTATTATTTCTTAGTAGTGTAAACAACTTAACAATTGTAAGTTTAACTAATTTGAAATTTAAAATTCATCTGCATTTGCGAAAATCCCAACTTAATATTCCTTCAGCAATCCTTTTAAATATAATAGAAGTTCTTAAATTTTCCTAATTGACCAGCAGACTTTGCAACGTTGTCTGCTTTCGCTGTTGGCATTGCTTACTTCTCATTCCAATTAAAGAGAGAGTGTGAAAGAGGGAGAGTGTGTGAGAGAGAGCAGAGAGAATGGCACAATCAATGCCCGAAGAGAGGCGCGCAAATTAGCGCAGGTGTTTTCAGCTGTTTAGTGAGCTTGTTTTGATGAGGGCAAAACGCCCAAAGGCTGTTGATTCTTTGCATTAACATGCTGGCCCGCACGCACATACAGGCACACACACGCACAGACATGCATACACACGCACAGGCACACGCACTGTTGACCAATTCGAGCCCAGCTACGCCTTGAAACTAAATGCGATGAATGCGTGGACAGGTTTCTGGTTCGGGATCTCAACTTTCGGCCAGCCTGGGCCTGGCGACACACGCGATGCGAGGCAGCAACACCAACAGCAACAATAACAACAACAACTCTGCAACAGTTAGCCAAAAACCAACAGCAACAACAAAGGAGATTGTCGAACGCGCAGTCGCAGCTTGAAGGCTGCGCACTAATCATCTGAATGACAACAACAACAACAACAGCTGAGGCAAGCCAAGCAAACCGGCTGCCGGCTAACGGCAGGTGCAAAAGAATTCACAACTCAAACGAAAATTTCTTACCTGATTTAATCTTTTTATTTCTGTGCCTCCCTCTCTCTTCTCTTGCCTCGCTTCGTCTGCGCCTGCTGCGTGCCTTCTGTTCCCTGTGTTCCTCCTGTGGCCCATTGTCGGCCTGTTGCCTTGTTCTTGTCTACGTCGTTTTGGTTGCCAAGGTTTCGTTGTTGTTGCTGTTGTTGTTGCTGCTGTAGCTGCTGTTACTGTTGCTGTTGTTGGTGCGGCTGTTGCTGCAGTTTCTGGGTTTCATCGGCGTGGCATGTTGCCTGCATGCATCGCTTGCCACACACACACACACACACACATGCACTCACAGCGAAGTACATGATGATGTTATCACTCAAGGCTGTTGCTGCTTGGCTGCTTCCACTCGCCTGTTCTGTGTGTGTGTGTGTATTTTTGCTTACGCTTTTGTTTTCTTACCAACACCAACAGCAGCAGCCTGCTGCCTGCTGGCATCGAGTTCTGCTTTTAGCCAGAATTTTATGCAACGCTCCCCTAATGAATGCCCCACGCGAAGCACTCGCAACGCCTCGCTCGCCTGACAGCTGCCTGCGCTGTGATAAAAAACGAACGAGTCGAATGGCAACAACAAAAAAACGAACGTGAACCAATTGAAAAGCCATAAAAATCCTTTGGCTATGGCACAGACTTCGGCTATAGCTATGTGTGGCCCTCGCCGGTGCGTATATAATACGTTCTCTCTCCTGTATGTGTGTGTGTTTGTCTCTTGCTCCGCACGTGTGTGTGTGTGCGTTTTTAGAGCCTGCACGACAGCTGCATCTACAACGCATATCCTAGGCATATACAAAAGGAAAAAAGCAAAGTATAATCTAGTGCAGCATGCTCGACGTGCAGTCACCCAGCAAAGAGAGAAACAGATATATAAATTGTCATATATTCGAAGTTAAATGTAGTTTTTATTTATTTAATGTCAATATTAGAAATAGTTAATATTATAATTAAAATACATTAAAGTCATTAAAGTAAAATAGATTAACAATAAGAATGGATTTGTAGATGAATAGCTTGAAACATATGCAGGTAATTTGCTTTTAATTGTATTTAATTCAAAATTAATTAGCTAATTAATAACTTTGTTTAATTTGTTTCAACTAAACATATCCTAAGTGTATTAATCGAGCTAACACAATGCAAACTATAATGTCTTCAAACTGTCAAAAACTAGTTGCCATTTTGCACATTTTAATTAGTCTCAAGTTAAGCATACCCTGTGAAGTAAGTTTCTTATTAACAGGGTATAAAAAGGATGTTTTGCGACGTTACCGCTTCAAAATCCAAGCAGCTGTCGAACGCTCGCCCGTGCTGGCTGTAAGGCCAACAGATTTTCAGCAGCAGCAGCAGCGGCAGTTGCCCCAGCAAATGGCAGCAAATGGACAAGGTGAAAGATAGCAGAAGCAGCAGGACTTTTGTTAACACAGACATAACACACACACACACTCATACACATACCCAGACAGAGTGTGAGTGTGTAGGCGCGCAGTTAACAATGCAAATGCAGGGCAGCTCGTTAATTGTGCTGCAGCTGCAGCTGCTGTTGCTGTGGCCATTGCTGCTGCATCATGGGGTGAACCGCATCGGAAATCAATCTCTAGCACTCAGCTGCAGTCCAACTGCAACTGCAACAACAACTGCAGCAGCAACTGCATCTGATCTGTGCACAGATGAAAGTAAAGTGTGCGGTGTCCTCAGGTTGCAGACCCGCCATCAATCATCGTCCAACTGGGCTGTCAGCAATTGCATTGAAATGCGTTCAATTGAAACGGAAAACCAATTTTCGTGTCCAGTAAAATTACCCAAATTCCGCAACGTGTGGAAAACTTTGCAGAATTTCAATATGCTATATATTTCTGCAATACATAAATAATGTTATAAAATTATTAAATACACTATAATATAAGAAATTGCTTGGTTCGCGGCAACGATCTTGCTTAATTAAAATATTTATAATTGATATCGTCACTTTCTAAATGTCTAAGGTTGCCATATCAACTTGAATCAGCTGTTCTAATCTATGTTCTCAGCAGCTGTTAAGTCTTAAGCTAAGCAACTGTTAAATCTAATTCAGATCTAGATCAGCTGTTAGGCACCTGTTAATGTTAACCAATCTGACTCGTTGAATGCAGCAGCGCAAATTAACGTAATTAAATTATATATTCAAAACCAAAGAACATTTTCTGAGAAATAGTTGGAATAATAAAGATAGAATATATTGAAGAAAAGAAGAATACTGCATTTAAGCACAGTTAACTGCAGTTCTCTTACTTGTTTTCTAATCGCTTTCATCCTTTTACGTAACTTGCCTGACAATTAAACCTTGGAAACTGCTGTTATAAATTGGCTTTGACGATAATCCTGCAAGGCTCACACATAATTGAGTATCGGCTCCCGCTGACTGTGGCAATTGCGCAATGCAGCTGCCATTTGAGCTATTTGCGAATTTACAGCTCTACGCTCGAATCACGTGGCATGCAACAACAGCTGCCCCCAAACTGGCCACTCCCCCCCTCAAAGCCCCGAAAAAAACTTCATTCACATTCGAAAGAGTTAATAACAAGCTGTAAACAACGCTGCCATTTGCCCGCGTTCTCTTTGTGTGCTACCCTTTTTCTTCTTGACACCCCCTTCCCCTGCCACTCCCTATTGCCCTATAAAAAGCAGAGGAAACAAAACCGATGCGACGCACAAAAATGAAATTGTCGACGAAAAATTGAAAATGCTGCACACAGAAAAATCTCTGCTGTGTTGTTGTTGTTGTTATTATTGTTGTCGGCGGTGGTGTGCTGTTGTTGCCATCGTGGGTGGCGCATCGAAGGACAAGGGGGCGAATGCAGTACAGATGTCGCCCAGATTACGAACTTAATTGCCCCAGTGCAGGATATGAAACCGTTGCACATGCGACAAAAACCCTTTCAAAAAATAAGACCAGCAAAAAAGAAATGTTGCAAGCACTGGCGAAGCTCAAATACTCTTGAAATAGTATAGTCAAATAGGAAGTGGACTGTTTTGAGAGAGAGGGAAAAAGAAATGAGTCAGCCATAGAGTTCACAGTTAGTTTAAGTTTACTCAAGTTTCATTTAGTTCGATAAAGAATAAAAGTATAAAGAACTTAAAATCGACTCATTTCATCCTGCAGTTCAAGAATATATACTTTATGTGCTCTTCTACTTCTTCTCCATTGCCCAACAAAGCGGAACTACCCACTCAACACGTATCAAAAGACACAAAACGAAAACTAAATGGGGCTAGTGCAAAATTTGCTGCCTGCAACTGCAGGCTGTGCCCAGAGCAACAGCAAACGTGCATCGTGCAACAGCAGAAGAAGAAGACCAAAAAAATACTGCCCCAATACACCCACGGAAAAACCAGAAAAATGTCAGGGGCAAACATTGAATGCAAAATACTACGAACACTTTCTGACGGCCCTTTCGCAATGACCAAATCGGATTCGCACAGCCCCGTGCGAGAAAATATGCGCAGCAAAAGCGGCTTTTTAAATTTTTTATGCATCGCCGAGCTAAAAGCATTTTCCAAAATATCAGGGCAATTGATATGGTTGTAGAAAAATAGCTAGGGTATATTTGCTGTTGTTGTTGTTGTTGCGTCTCTTCACGACTGTTTGCTTTAAATCGCAGTTGTATATGGAAATTAAAACTTGTCTATCACGCACATATCTCGGGGCGATTGTAATCAATATTCGCATTTATTTACATGCTCGTTCAGGTTATGCAAATGGTGCCTTAAGCCTTGTTTATAGGTGTGTGTCCAGTACAGGATATTATAGAGATGTTACTGCTATTACTTCTATTACTTAATTTAACTTTATTAACCATAAAACTATGATGGGTGTACTATAAATAAACTTAACTATTAGTCGTTTAGGGTAATTTGTCTGGACTGCAATCAACTCTACTTCATTTTAAAAAATTCAATTTCTGTCTCACTTAGCTAAAAACTAAACAAACTTGGCTGAAAACTCCTTTCTTATTATTTTATCTAATTGTTCCTCGACTTTTTCCACTCGCAGTATCAAGAAGATCTTGCTAGTTCATGGACTGCTTGATTGTCACTGATTAATTGCATAAATATTTATATATAAATTACAAGGCATAACTCAGTTTAAGACTGCTGATGAAGATATTTAATATAAGAGTTATGGATTACATATAGCTGAAGTTGGAACTTAAAATTATATATGTAGAGCTTTAATTCCCCACACAAATGCAATGATTTCTTACAGTGTAAAGTCTCTAAAAATACATTTACATGATGCCGTCTAATCGATTACCCTCAGCAACCGAGGGATTGCATTCGATTCGATTGCCTTGTCATGGATTTTCAGCCTGAGCCTATATGATCTCAGGCGGAGCCCCGAAGTACTTGTTCGTGTACTTGTTTTCAATCTGTATACGCTTAACCGTTCTGCGAACTGTAAATCTTTCCAATTTAAATCAACCTAAACGTTTGTCATTTTGACTAATGGCTTATCAAACAAAGAAAAACAAAAGTCGGGCGGAAAGCAAAAAGTGCCGGCATTGAAAGCGCGTTCCGCATCAGATTCGGCACCAAGCAACGGGTATTGGAGCAACCACAGAGAGACAGTGCCGGGAAGGGAAAAGGGGGAGAGAGAGTAAACTCCTTTGGGGGTTTCGGCTGCTTTGCAACTTCAAATGTTTGACAAAATTTATTGTATCGTAAATTTCGAATAACAGAAGTGGCAAAAAAGAAGCAGGAGGAGGAGGAGGAGGAGGAGGTGGAAGAGGAGGCTTAAGAGCCAGTCTTCACGTATAAAGGAAAATAAAAATAAAGGAGAGCGGAAAGAAAAACTTCACACAGCTCGCAGCTCGTAAATTTCCATGAAAATTTATGCAAAACTTTTGTGAGAAATTCGTGATGCTTATGCTCCTCAGGTGATTTTCGTCGAGACATGCAGAAATGCCCTGGCCCGACAAGGTGGTCAGGGAGTTCGGCCTCCTAATGAGCAGGACATGCACAAGTGGCCATTGCTTAAAGCTGTAAATGCTATCGAATGGTGGCAGGGGGTCACATTATAAATTAACAAGGGGCAGCATAAATATTTCAACGTGCAACGACACCAATTCGATGCAGAGGGCAACCCTAACAGCCTGGGAAACGAGCGAAAAAGGCAAGAAAAGGAAATGAAAACTGTGCGCAATGATGAAGCGTTTAGTGGTGGCCCAAGCTCAAGAACAATAAAAGCCGGAAATGCTTAACAGCAGCAGAGGGAGGGAGAGAGAGAGACAAAGAGGGATAAGAAGAGCGAGCGAAGGGAAGCAACTGAAGGGACCCACAAACAACCTAACAATGACAAAGTTTCCGTTTTCGGGCTGGCTGAATCGAGCTCAGGTCCTGTCTACGCCCACCTTGTTGTGCATTGTGTCAACTGGCGTACAATAAATGCCAGCAGCAACAACAGCCAGCACAAGAACAACAAACAATCAGAGTACGTAGAGCAACAATAAGCTGCCTAGCAGCATATGAAGAAGGCGCTTTGCCCTGCCAGAGAAATATGAATCGCGTGCTAAGGCAAAGGACGAGCTCACGAAGAACAAAAGGAAAGCAGGACAACTAAAACTTTGGCCGTACTTGTTATTGTTGCTGCTACTGCTGCTGCTGCTATTTATACCCTGTCAACAATAAACAGAACACAAGAGTTGTGTACCAGCTCGCAGCAGGTCCAGGGTGCAGGGTGTACTGCAATGAGCACAAGATTATCAGTCAATCCGGCATAATGATATAGATAGATATAGACAGATATACATCATATACTTAACCACTTAAGATACTCCTTCAAGTCATCAATTTGGATTAACAGGGTATTTTGCAGTACGTTAATTCCTTTCATGTTTTTTTTCAGCTTTTGCTGTGCGTGCTATTTTTGGTGTGCTTGTGTGTGTGTGTGTGTGTGTGTTGGTGTTTGTGTCTGTCTGCTTTGTTGTGATTTATTTATTTTGTTGTTTGCCGCTTTGTTGTCACTTTATGCTTTTATTGTGCCCCAAAACCCGCACCCAAGCCAAGCAAGAACAACAAGCATACGCCACGTGGGCCACTCTTGTTGTTTCACTTGCTTGCTGGCTAAGCAAGAAATCATAAAGTTAAACTTTTCTTATTACCCCGCCAAGCACGCGGCTGCTCAAGAGAGCTCAAGTGCCATTAGAGTTATTAGGCAGCGGGTCCCGCACGAGGTGGGGGCCGGGGGGTCAATGGCCGCAATTAATAACCCTCGACTGCGTTGATTGTCTCTGCGTGTGTGTGTGTGTGTGTGTTTGTCTCGTCCTTGATTGGCAGTCGATGCATCAGGAGTGCGACCCGTAGTTTTATGGAAAGCAGCTGCTGATGCAAAATCCAGTTATAATTGATGGCAGCAAGTGGTAGACAAAGGGAGGAAAAGGCAAGGAGGGAACGAAGGAAACAGGAACAAAGTCAAATCATAAGCCGGAAATCGTTAGGTATATCACCTGCTGCTGCTGCTGCTGCTGCTGCTCTCGGTTACAGTCAAAGGAAACAAATGCAAAGCCCAAAGATGAATCGAAATCGAGGGCGAGCAGCGAGTGTGAATGTGCGAGTGAGTGTGAGTGTGAATGTGAGTGCGAGTGTGAATATATATGCCAAGTGTCTGTGTGTGTGTGTGTGTGTGCCTGTGTTTGAGGTTTCCTGTGCATATGCTTTCCGATGTGCTGCAGAAAGAAATATGCGAGGATAAGAACTGTCAGCTGCCTGCCTGGCTGAGCACACAAAAGGAGTCCTGTTTCCGTTTGCCAATAACATATGCGATCTCCCTTTCGCTCTCCTCTCCTCTTTCTTTGTCTCTCACTCTGTCCCTTTGCAGTCGCTCAGTCATTCATTTATGCATTCATTTGAGACTGCACTGCTGTCCTTGCTGTCATTGCCTGATCCTGCCTTGTTGCTCCACAGGCTGCAGTTCTTTGATTTTATTTATTTATTTTTAATTATGACGAAATTTCAGTGCACACGAGAAATTACTTTTGTTGACAGTGAACTTTTGATTAATGCACTCAAAAGAGGAGCAAGAAAAGGAGAGTGGGGAGGGGGGGGCTGTTCTGCAGTTTGTGTCCGTTGTTGGCGATAAACAATGCGGCGGCGCTGCGTGTCCTGCTGCATGTGTCCCGTCGACCGCACATAAAACGCCAACTTCATCAGTTGGAATCAGTGTAAGCAAGCGGCAGCCACACACACACACACACGCGCATACAAGTGCAGCATGCAAATCAACATATATACACACACACACACACTGGCGCACACTCCTTGATGCATTGAGGGTGCGCGCAGACACGTCGCTGGGGCCGCCAGTTGGCAGTTGCCAGTTGTGGAGTACACGGCAGAACTCGTCGCATACGGCTCGCTTACCACATTGTCCTGTCAGCGTCATTGAGAATGAAATATGAACAGCACAAATGTGAAAAGTGTGGACATTGAACGGCCAGCAGCGGCAACAGAACAGAGGCAGCCAGGCCCAGGCCCAGACCCAGACCCAGGCTCGGCAGCAGCCTGCGCAGCTCGTTGTTCATTTGCAGAATTGGTCAGTGCGGCCAGCATTGTGTTGGTGCACCGTACACCTATCTAGTGTGCAGTGTATGCCTGTGTGTATGTCTGTGTGTGTGTGTGTCCTGCTGATGCCCGGCAAATTGCATGCGGTGGCGAGTTTCAGCAGCAGCAGCAACGACGCCAGCGTGGAAATCATTTAAAATGTTGCATCCGAAATGCGAATTCGCCCACTTATTCATTTTTGTCGCTGCAACCGCAATTTAAACGTTGACAGCACTGGCCACGCCCCCCCGTCTGCCCACACAACGGTTAAATTATGGTCAACTTCGGTTGGGGGCAACGTTTTCGTGGCACCCGCCGCAAATCTGTTGTAAGCTCTGCCATTTAATTTCTGACTGCCATTCCGAGCGGGGTTTAATGAGTTTAGACTGCCACACGCCCCCCTGCCGCCTCCTGTGCTGTTTGCCGGCATTAACTAGCCTTCTACTCCTGGACGTGTATAGCCATGGCCTGTGGCCCAGTGCAGTCTGTTCGGCTTAACAACTTGTACTTACGAGGGTCGTTTGATAAGTCCGTGACTTTTTGAATAAAATATATTTTTTTCGTCAAAGAAGCGTTTTATTTCTCAACATAATCTCCTTTTAGCTCTATACATTTAGTCCAGCGTTTTTCCAATTTTTTTATTCCTTCCAAATAATAGGTTTTCTCAAGGCCCTCAAAATAGTCGTTTGTTTCTGTGATGACCTCTTCATTTGACCCGAATCTCTTACCGCCGAGCCATTTCTTCATGTTTGGAAACAAAAATAGTCACAGGGGGCTAAATCTGGAGAATATGCTGGATGGGGTAGCAGTTCGTAGCCCAATTTATAAAATTTTTCCATTTGTACTAAACACGTGTGCACCCGTGCATTGTCCTGATGGAACAGCCTTTTTTTCGCCAAATGCGGTCGTTTCTGCTTCAAATCAATATCGAATCTGTCCAAAAGCTCTGAATAATATTCGCCGGTGATCGTTTTACCCTTTTCAAGGTAATCGATGTGAATGATACCTTGTGCATCCCAAAAAACTGTGGCCATGACCTTGTTGGCCGACAGACCCACCTTGGCCTTCTTTGGTGCACGTTCACCCGGAGAAACCCACTGTCTTGATTGTTCTTTGGTCTCTGGTGTGGTGTGGTGGATCCATGTTTCGTCTACGGTAACGAAACGGCGCAAAATTCGTTTGGATTGCGGTTGAACATCGCCAAACACTCCTTTGAAATGGTCACACGGTTGCGCTTATGGTCGTGTGTGAGCAATCGCGGCACCCATCGCGCGGAAAGCTTTTTCATGTCCAAATATTCATGTAAAATGTGATGTACCCGTTCAGTTGAGATGCCTACAGCCTCAGCTACCTCACGCACTTTCATTCTCCGATCATCCAATATCATTCCATGGATTTTGTCGACGATTTCTTTGCATGACGACCTCTTTTGGGCGACCTGAACGTTCGGCATCACTTGTACTGGTACGACCACAAAAGAAATCAACTGGTACAACAAAAAAAAAGTAAACCATTTCTTAACCATTGAAATTGATGGTGCAGAGGTCCCCATAATATTTATCAAGTCTTTCCTTGGTTTCGGTGATGGATTTTTTACGCAAAAAATAATGCTTAATTAGCACACGAAATTCACTTTTTCCATTTTCGTTAAAATTCACGAGATCGTCTGCTTTCAATGCCTATAAAACGCAAACCAAAAAACGCAGCTTTCTCAAAATTTTACAGTCAGCTGTTAATCGATAACTGCTGACAGGAGCAGTGTTGTATTTAGAGCAGCTGCGCGGCAAATACAAAAAGTCACGGACTTATCAAACGACCCTCGTATAACGAGTAAAGTCAAGTGAAAAGCGCACATAAAACTCGACTAAAAAAAGCAGCGAACGTAATTTTAATACCCTGTAAAACAGCGCCATTAAAAGGGCTGTAATTAAATTGAGAGAATTAAAGTAGAGCAAGCAAAGGCTTGCACTTTAAGCTACAGCATGTTGGAGGTAATGATATGTAGGAGTATTCGGCACAATTTCAACTTCAGTGACTTCAATTTAACTTTGCTTGATTTCATATGCAATTTTACTTCACTTTATTTCATATAAACAATATTATTAGGGAGAATATAACTAAAAGTAATAATAATAAAAGATAGATAGATAGATAAAATATATATATTATTCATTACTATAAACCATAAATAATTTTCTATATAAGCATAAAAAAAGTTTCATTACTTCAGTTACCTCAATTTTACTTTACTTGACTTCATATGCAATTTTAATTCACTTTATTTATCATAAACAATATTTTTAGGAAGAATATAACTAAAAGCAATAAAAGTAAAATAATATAGTAAAAAGATAGATACTGCGATACATAAAATTAGCCACTCTCTAACCTATTAATTTGAAGTATATATAACTCCCCTTTATATACGTTTAAAAAGATTCAATCACATCAGTTTGTACTTCAGTTACTTCAACGTTACTTTAATTAATTCCAAATGCAACTTTACTTAACTTTATTTCATAGTAAACAATATTCATAAGGAGAGTAATAATAAAGTAATAATAATATTAAAATAATATATAATATTATATATTTATAGAATATCATGTATGACATTTCAATAAGCTGCACAGTTCATAACGATTCAACAACAATCAACAGCAGTTTGCACTAATAGGTATATGGTATGATCAGGTCAGGCGCAAGGCAGCCCACAGTTACCCCTCCTCTTAAAGGGTATCTGCAACTCTGCCATGCTCCTTGTGAGCACACTAACTTTATCCATTTTTTGTTTTATGACTTGCCTCACGCAAGTTCCACTTCGTTAAGCAAAAAAACGGCCAAGCGAACATTCTATTTGGGGGTGCGACCAAAGGACTTGAGTATCAACTGTGCAAATAGAGTAAAAACTGAACCGGAACCGGGCAGCGGCGAGACGCGGGGCATGCAAAAACCACTCGCTGAAAATTTATCACAAAAAGGGCAGAAGCAGCAGCAGCACTCGTATAGAATGTATATGAATAAATACGAGCGTACTAAATGCCATTAAATGAATAAATCCATTTGCATTTTATTGTTTAATGTGCTAACCAAACTATGAAATAATATGTAATCAATCGCTTTTTTCTAGTTTTCTGTATAAATATTTGAATTCGCCATTGTTTGTTTTGTCAGTTTGAAGGCGGTTCAGTACAATAGGCTTTTTTGTTTTGTCTGTCGGGAATAAACAATCAATTAAATGGCGATAATAACATAAAGTATACGCTTAATTATGACCACAACAATGAATAACAGTAAATGTTTTCATAAACTTGTTTGTAAATTGAGAATAATTTTAATGTATTAAATTACTTTTAAATGTTTGCTCGAAATGTGGCTTTCTATTGGCAATTTAGGAAATATATTTTGTAATTTAGGAAATATATTTTTATGTCCTTTGCATAATTATATATTGTTGTATATTGTTCACAAGCTGAATCCCTCGTCATAATCAACAGTTAATTACGGAAAACAGAATTCAGGACTTCGCATTTGATGCGCTGTCAGAAATAGCTCTATAATTAAACATTGTGCAAAAACTGTTGACGGCAAAGCAGCCGTAGGGCGTGTGTGGAGGGGTCTGCAGACGGGGTGGGGTTTGTGGGTGTGGGGGGTGTCAACAGTGCCAAACCACAGACAAATAACTGGTGCCAGCTAACAGCTAACAGCTAAGGGCCAACTAACGGCTGTGTGTGTGTGTCTGTGTGAGTGTGTCTGTGAGTGTTGTGTCCACTCAAAGTTGCTTGTCATTGAACCATGAACTGTTTTCGGGCAGCGGACGAGGGGGTGCTGGTAGTAGCTATGAAAGTGGAAGTAGAACTCAAACTAAAGCTGAAGCAGGTGCAGGCGAGGTGGGAGGGGGGAAGAAGCCAGGGCAGCGGGTGGACGGGGCAGGTGTAGCACACTCATCAGCAGCTCAACAACTGGAGGGCAGTTGTCGCACTGGCATCGTTACTCATGCAGAGACACTGCAACAGCAACGGCAACAGCAACAAGCGGAGGCAACAGTGGGGGGGGGCAACAACGGGAGGAGAGCAAGAGAAACCTCACTTGTTTGTGGACTGCGCGCGTATTTGGTTATGCAAAAGGACAGAACCAGCACAGCGGACGATGGCGGACGCGACTCCGACTCTTTTAGCAGCGCGCTGTTTGATTTGCACGCGAGGCAGAGCGAGCGGCAGTTGCTCCGTCCGCAGCTGCAGGTGCTGTTAAAAATGAGCATGTGGCAAATACTTAAATATTTATATTGAATTTACATGAGACCCGTCAGAGCGGAATCAACGTCAGCCTCAGCCCCGACGTGCATTGGAATTTAATTAAAAAAATAGTGGACAAGCTGAGTAGTATATATTCTATATAGTAGCAGTAACTGTAGAGTATATACTGCAATGTGCTGCGGCTGCATGATTAATGTCCATTTAATGGCCATTAATTGAAGTCGATGGTCTCTGATTGGCAAAAGCAAATCGGGCTGCAAATTGCATAAAGTTTTGGTTTGTGTTTATCTGCGCGCTTATCTGCAAATTGTTATCTAAATTACGCGGCTTTATTGCGTATTAATGCGGGCCGGCAAGCGAGTGCAAAGGCAGACTGGGCCAGAGGCCGAACAAAGAAGGGAGAGTGTGTGGGCAATGAATGAGCTGCGTTTTATTAAAAGCGCGTTTATATAATGCACTCAACACACGCACACTCGCACACACGCAGTGGGTTGTAAAGTGGTCATGCTGCGAGAACAGGATATAAAGTGTAGGGCGCAGCAGCTGCCTTTGCGCTGACAGGATAACGGCGCACACAACGGGGCGTATGAGCTATCTATCATATTATCTTCGGCCAGTTGAACTTCTTGTGTTCTGTTGTCTTTAGCATTAAAATGCACTCGCACTCGAGCGTAAACTGCTGGCTCCTTTTATTGAAATCGACGCCATGGCGCGCTTAAAGCGAAAATTATGCCAAAAAGGCTGCCAGACAGCAGGACAGACAGATGGAGAGACAGTGTGTGTGTGTGTGTGTGTGTGTGTGTGTGGCGTCATTTAATCGTCATCCACATGAATGAGTTTAAATATTAACGCTCTGCGCTTTCAATATGTAACCATAAACCTTTGTTTTGAAACCAGATCGCATAAGCCAACTGACGCCGTTTATTGGGGCACACTTCAAACAACTGACGCACACACACGCCTCGTCCTCTGGCCACAGAGACCACACGCAGTGCCCTCCCTCTGTCTGTCCCTCTCTGACTGTGTCCATATGGTCACATAGTTGGCCACAGGCGTCAGCCCGCAAGAGTCGGCCACAATTTATGAATATGACACTCGCTCGTTTTCAGCATTTGTCGACCGCCTGCAATTAATTGCGAGTTGCCTCAAATTGATGTTCAGTTGAAAAATTGCCGCACAAATTGGCCGACGCCCGTCGCCGTTGCCAGGTGAATGGGAATCGAATATCCAAGAAGGGGCAGCGGGGCAACGACCTTTGTTACACTTTGGGCGGAGTAATTGCAGTTTGTGGAAGCGAGCATTGTTTGGCAGGCGGAACTGCTTGCCAGTTGGAGAAGCCGTACAACGAGGGGAGGAGGGGAAGAGGGAGTATAAGTTGGAGATGTAGTAGAAGGAGGGGGAGGGCAAGGGGTGGTCGTATTGCATGCAAATGTCAAAGGCACTAAAGCGCTTAACGTAATTTCAGACATGCCATGTGCCAAAGTTCGACTCCAAGTTGGGCTAAACAGTTTGCCGGTCAACAGTTTGCCAGTTGCCGCCGCTTACAAGCCATTGACAGGCCAAATGGGCCACATTGAGCCGAGGAAAGTTCCATGCCTGCAGCGGGTGCAGAGACAGAGAGGGAGGTAGGGAGGGGATACCAAGGTGGAGACTGTCAATAACAGTTGCACGCAAGACTCCAATTGCACTTTGCCACTTGCCAGTTGCCTGTAACCCGTTAACCGCTGCCCCGCAATCCCTGCCCCCTTGCTGTCCCTTCGTTGCTCTGCTGCAGGTTTGTCATCCTTGCAACCAGTTGCAGCTGAACGCACGCGTGCACTAATCCTTTTTGCAGCTGCAATCTGCGACTGCCGCACGCAGGATCAGAGTATCTGCGTATCCTGCCTGCCTGCCAGCTAAGTCCCCGAATGCAATACATCAAATTTGGCAGCCAGTCTCGCTGCCTCTGCCAGCCTGCCTGCGATCATCATCGGGCAGCGGCAGGTGCGTCTCCTGCTCCCCAATGCGAAGACAACGACGACGACGACGACGTGGAGTCGCTGTGTGCTGATTGTAGGGGCCATCAAACAGATTGCAAAACACATTTGCAACATGTTACGTGCCACGTAAGCTGCAATTAAGTTTTGTTAATTTTAATGAAGCTTTGTCGCATCTGCTCCTGCCGCTCCTGGGGGAACAAGCAAAAGGGACACAGCGAAAACAGAGAAGGAGCCAGAAAAAATACAAAATAAGAGAAACAAACTGGCCGCAGCCGCTGGCGAGCCTTTTGTAGGGATTCAACGTTTTGGTTTTCATGCGCTGCGCTCGACTGCACCTCAGACGCCGCCACATCTCCTGGCCAAAAGCAATGCAATGGCAAAAAAACAACACAGGCGAAGCAGCAACGGCAGCAGCAGCAGCAGAAGCAACTGCAACAGCTGCTGGTCCTGGCTGCCTTTCGAGGGTTGTTTCTGTGTGTTTTCTCTGGTGCTGCCCTTAGCATTTATTCAACTAGTTTTAAATTTAATTAAAAATACCTGCCAAAAGGTAGATCATTATGTGGATTTCTTTAGCCTGCCTCCTGCAAAAGAAATTGCCATGAAAAGATAAATAAAACTGATATCATAGTTGGGGCACACAAAATGCGCTTGGGCGGAAAAGTTAAATAAAAAAACACTTTATCTGCAGATATTTAATTTGTTTACGTTACATTTACATACCTATTTATTATTTACTTTTATTTTAGCGCTGCAACGCACTTTATATTTCTATGGCATGTGCCTATCGATATTACAGTTCAAACCTACGCTCTCATTCATCGATAAACCAGTGGCAGCAACTTTAACCGCTGTTTGAGGTCTCCATGTGTTCATTGCTTAGTGCTGTGCTGTTAGATGCACGTAAGATCTTCATTAATCGATAGTTCTATCATATGGAAGTTCACAAGAAATATGCCGACTCATCGCACACAACCTGTGCTGTTCAATGCACGTTGGATCCTCGCTAATCGATAGTTCTATCGTGTGGCAATTCACAATAAATATTTCCCTTGTCGAGAGTTCCCACAGAGCTTAAGAACTTTGCAAATTAATCGCTGAAGTTAGCGTATCGTTTTATCAGGTTTTCTTTCGATTTGGCCACAATCAATTTGTGCAACAAACATCCTCAAGGATGCCGTATCATGTGTCGGCAACGACAACTAAGTGCTTGCCGTCAGGTTGCTAGCAATAATAAAAATTTATGTTTGAATTTTGCATGTGTGTGCTGCAATTTTTGTTAACGTTTGCACTTTGCCCGCTATTTGCCAGCAACTTTTCGGGAGCATGTTGCAAAACTTTATCCAAATGCAGCAAATACCCAAAGCCGTAGACGTAGCCGTAGTTGTAGCTGCAGCCGTTGCCGTAGTCGCAGCCAAAGCCAAAGCCGCAACCAAGAAGTCCAGGAGGGCCATCAACAGCAACGGGGGCAAACATAAAATTTCCCTCGACTACAAAGTGGTTATTTTGTTTGAAGTAATCCGCAAGAAGTCGTTAAAACTGTCGTTGCCAGTAGATTGATGATGGTTTCACGTGTCCAACGCAGATACGCGCGGCATCTCGCTGGCATCGCTGCATCTCGCTCTGAACCGGCCGCCAGTCATGTATGTAGTCCTATTTATGATGGAGTGTGCGGGAGGCAGTCGTCGTCATCGGCGTCGCCGCCGCCGTGTTGCATGCGCCCTCGCGAGAGTGCACCCGGTTGCAAGGCAACGGTAAGTGCAAGCGGAGGCGAAGCTGCCACTCCTCGTATCTGCGACTATACGATCGCCCTTAATATCGGCACATGATTTACGTCTCAATGACTCCCCAACGCTTTGATATGCAAATACAGTGAGTAACCATGTACACAGGCTAGAGATGGCAGTGTGCGCCAGCACGAAAGGCACGAGTTGGCTTGTTGTACTAGTAAGGATGTCACTCCTGTTATCTCCTCCTGTTCAGAGCACATCTCGTGTTGCTTGTCTCGTGTTCAATGTCACGAAACCATCGTCAGGACATTTGCGGCACACACGCACACACACACACAGCTTTCTGATTTGAACTCTATAAAATGTGCTTGGCAAAGAAATACCAAGAAATGCCGTCTCTTCCCCCTCCCCCACGCACTGCAGCTCAGCCCCGTCTTTGACACCTGATAAGTGTGTATGCGTGCCTGTACAGGTACTGGTGCCTAGGACGGCCAGGTTGGGCTGCTCAGCTGCCGTCTGTAATCAAATATGCAAAGCAAATAAAATGCCAAAAGCAAAAGGAGAGCAAAAGAAACGGAAATGTGTGTAGGCATTAACGGATCCGAGCAGTTTTCCTTTAACTGGCGCCGACTGCTTCCGACAAATTTTCAATTAACTTTGCCCTCCAGCAGGCATCGCCTTGCAGCTTTTTATGTCACGTGGGCGTCCTGAGAGCAGCAACAACAATAACGGAATGCGTCTCAAATGGCGCAGGTTATTGGCAATAAAAGGTCAGCAATTTCTACATGTGTTTTGTTTGCTCTGCCGGAATTAACATAAAATAAAAGTTCTCGTAGAGCGTGAAACTGTTATGCTCGCAACGAAATCATATTTAAGAAATGCCTGCTTCCCATCCCACTCTTCCCCCTCTCTCTCACCGTTTTGGGTTCCTTTTCACGACACGTGAAATCAATGAAGACTCTGGCGCGGCTGACGTGACTGGCTCAGCTTAGGCCGTAATGCTAATGAGCCTGATAAGAGGCCACAGTTTTGGCATAATTGTGTGCGGATAGCTCCAAGTGCAGTTGCTTGACCCGCACCTGAACCATGTACAATAAGCACCTCTCTAAGTACATGTAATTCAAGTCGAACACTTAAGTTTGCCTCGTAATTGCCGACAGGCGATAAGCGGAGGTGCGAGCTCATAAGTGATACGAGGAGTACTTGTTGTTAGACGAAATCATAAGCATACTACAGTGAATACGAGATACATTTAAATATTCTTAAGTGTTTTATTCAATAAGTACGAATAATTGTTGACGGCATTACAGGAACTTGTATCGTAATATTATTAATATAAATTGTTAAGCAAATCAAGTTTCATTTTAAAGAAAAGGGTTAATAATATAAAATGAAAAAACAGTGTGCGTGTTTATAAATGAATTTTCATGATGTTGCGGTGACACAGAGCTGATTATTAACCGACATAAAAACTCTATTATGTAAGAAACCTTTAATTTTTAATTTGTAATATCAATCTTATTTATTTTTATCAACTTGAACTTTAAGCAATTTTTCAAATTAGAACGTCTTGCACTGCTTGAACGGAGAATCATCAAATTTAGATATTTTGCAACACTTGTTTACCAGTTCACTGTTGATGCCTTAGCCTAGTAACAAACCCATACAAGCAGTTAGCTGAACACTGCTTGTCATCATTCCCTGTTAGCACTGTTTACTGCTTTGCTTCGTGGTGTGCACTGCTTGACAGTACTCAAGCAGTTCTTTATTTTTTCGCTACACTGCTTCCTAAGCAGCGCACTACACAGCGTAATATTACACATACGCAGTGTGTTTGAACCAATAAAGGAGACTGTGAGCAAAAGACATCATTTATTATTGTGAACGCTTAGATTAGCCGTAGATTCATCTTAGAAGCACACAAATTATTATATTTTATTTTCTTTTCTCCTCTTAGTCCTATTTTGCACGTATGGAGAGGCAATTAGACAGGCGATCATGCAATCAAAATCAAAGTTAATCAAAATCAAAGTTAATTGGCAAACAGATTTTTACTGTTTCTGGTTAACCTGATGTCTACTGTGTATAAAAGTGTCTGCTGGGATGCTCGTCATACAAAATAGTATATGCATATATTTATCTATATTTATCATATTTAACAGTAGTTTAAAATTGTGCTATTTATTTTAGAGCAGCAAATCTGCGATGGCTACTCAATCGAAAATACCCTCTTCGGCTGCCTTGACAACGAGAGATTTGAGACCTTCGGTGACTTCGACGCCGACTTCCGTAATTTGATTGGACGGCAGGAAGAAGCCAAATGTACCCTTATCACGCAGCTCCACAGTGCAGGTGAATGGAATATTTTTAACGCCATAGGCCCAGTCCTTGGCGGCGCCAGAGACAACGTCTGCAAAGTAAACGAGGCGGAGGTCAATGACATTTGAAGTCTCCCTAAGTCACGCTCAACTTTTCAACTTTTCACTTCGATACTCACAGTTCAATAACCCGCTGGCGCCGTAGGTGAAATCGGAGCCGTATGGCTGCACAGCACCATCTGCAAAGGCGGCGGCAATGCGCATCATCTGATCGTAGTTGGGCGGGAATTCGGTGTTCGAGTGTCCATAGGGCAGCAGCACGTACTGGCCGTAGGCGTGGAAGGCCATGTAGGCTCGTATGTAGCCATCCTCGAAGGAGCTGACGAAGCTCTGCAGCGCCAGTATCTCCGCCTCCGTGTTGGCCTCTTCGCCGCCAAACCAATGATCGCAAGGATCATCGATATTCCAGCCAGCTCCACCCCAATGATACTCAAAGTTGCGATTCATATCGACGCCAAAGCAGTCTCCCGTCAGGTTTCTATATCCATTGGGCCGCCGATTCTTGCGCCACAGACGCTCCACCTCGTGTGTGTATACAAATCCGTCGGGATTCACCATGGGCACCACAATCCAATCGTACTCCTCGGTCAGGCGCTGTATCTCAGCATCTTCGGAGTTGATGAGTTGATTCAAAATGAAGGTGACTGTGGCGGAAGAAATCCATTCCATGGCATGAATATTGCCCTCGATAAGAATCGCCCTGTTGCCTTCGCGCTTCGACAGTCTGACACTCTTGATGGGACGCCCCTCGTAGGAGTGACCTATGACCTTACAATCGAGATAGTCATGGGCAGCGCACTGCTCATCCACCCACTCGTAGATCTTATCCAACGGATGGTACGTTACCCAGTCCATGTCTGCGTCCTTGTCATAGACAGACTCATCCAACAATCTAAACGAGAAAGTTTTCTATCAGTTTTCATAATCACTGTCCCCTCCCTTCCCCCTTCTCCAACTGAGAACCTACGCCTGCAAATCCTCGATTACTATCTCAAATTGAATATCCAACAAGTTGAGAGTCCGCTCGAAGACGCGATGGTGTTGAGGTGAAACAGCAACGTCATAGCTGCGATTGCCAACGCCAATTTCATGAAGCATATGAACCTGAAATGGGCCAAAAAGTTCAGTTGAGTCGCTCGAGACCCGTCGGGGCATACGAGACCTACTTGTAAGCGCTGATGAATTTTTTTGAACTCCTCCAGTTGCTCGTTATCCTTGACAAAAGCTTTGTACACTCTGAAATTGTCGTAGCGCGCGGCCATTGGTTTCCTGGCTGTGGCCAACGCCGCCAAGGACGCCAAGGACGTCAAGGCTAATGCCAGCACTAACACTCTCATTGCACTGTGTCCCTTTGTACGCGTGTTTGTTTTAGTAGTTCGATTCGCTCGCTCAATGCACCGTTAGACTGCGCTGCGCTGTTCACTGTTCACTGCACCGTGGCCTCTGGCAAGACGTGGCCTTTTATATGAAGCACTTGGCTCGCGTGTCGATTAGCTGTGGAGTGCCCACTCAAAGGCTGCCAGGCTGGCAGGCACAAAGTGCAACAACAACGGAGACAGAGACCGAGACGGCAACTGCGACGTGTTATCTAATAAGTTATTGATAGCTGGAAACTTTTGATCAATCATCTGTTATTCTTGTGAATTGCACTGTGCGAGAGTGTGTTGTGGCCATTGTGTGGCATGTGTCTGCTCTCTGCTGTCTGCGCCACTTATTGTTGGGCTCTGCTCAACTTAACCTACCACAAAGAAGACGACACAGCTGCAGCAATTGAACTTTGGCCATTGAGTAATGCCGGAAGGGGACTGCCAGAGTTGGGAATTGAGAGCAAGTCCAGCTAGCTTGGCATAAGTTCTAAGCTGCTTTTGCTTGTCTTTCGCAAGATAAACTTATCTGTATATGGAAATAAATCGTGTTCAGTTAGTTTTAAATTTGCAAAAATGGTAAATTTGAATTGATTGTTAGTCATTTATCTTTTTAAGTAAATTAAATCAAAGTTCAAGTTTGTTTATATTTACTATTGCCATACGAAACATCATTGCATGTTTAGAAACATTAAGTCCACGTAATGTATAAATGTATTAGGCTCTACTTATATTATTTCATTCATCTCTGATATCTGTACAGAATTTATTTTTATTTCTTCCATTCAGCAATGCATGATTCTCTGAACTGATAACCTGATTCCATTTGCATACAATGTAAGTTGAAAAACCTGTGAAAGGTTTCCATCCTGTTGACTTTGCTTATCTCAGCCTCTTCAACTCTAATCAAACCTGTCTTATTGTCTTGAATTGCACTCAGTCACTTGGCTGCAGCCTTATAATCTGCACACTTGAGTGGCAGCTCAATGCAAACATTTGCCAGCACTATTAATAGTGCCAATGATGAGCCATGCTTATGATTGTCATCGAGGCACTTGTCTGGCAAATGTTTAACTGCAATTAGATACTCGACTCCCCATCGGACCAGTGTCTGCGCGTGAAGAAGCACTCTCGAGTGCACCCCAAATGCCCAATTGAACATTGACATTGAGTGATGCGAGTAGTAATCATCATCTTGGGGATGTGGGAAAAGGAAATGGAATTTAATTGCCTGCATTCAATTATTGTTTAAATATTGATTACAATTCAACTGCTCCACATAATGCAATTAGTGCAAACAAACGACGGTCAAAAATACATATTGATGGCATTTTGCGATTTACGATTTCCGATTTAATTGATTATGCAAATGCATTTAATTTCGGGGCTAAACAGCTTTGTCAATATATCAGTGGACCAGCAGGCGGGCAAATAGTGCAATTAAATAAGGTATTTAAATGATTTTGACATATTAATTAAGTGGGCCCAAGTAGGTATTAGTAATTAAATTGATTTTGCGTTCTTTGTTGCAATTTAAACATAAAACGCACAGCAATAACAGAGACTGAGAGAGATAACAGTGAGATAACAGCGGGAGACAGAAGAGCATAACAGACTGTGAGCGCAAGCCGGTCTCTGTTAACAGTAAGAGAGAAAGAGAGTGCGTGTAAGCAGTAAATGTTAACTCAATGTTGATTAACAGTGCGTTGATTGCAAATTGAAATTTGTTGCAAGTTTTTTTGTTTTTGTTTTGTTTGATGCCGTCTCGTAAAACGTGGAACGCGGTCACTAATTTAGAGCTAGCCCCGGCTTTTATATCTAATTAAGCAGCGCAATGATTGCAGAAATGAGATTCGAGGCATTTGTTAATTAAAAGCAAGCAACAAATATGCCGCGCACGAGAACACGTGCTAAACAAATACGCCAAGTTGTTAAGTACCAGCAGACTGACTGTCTTTCCGTCCCTTCCCCTTCCTCGCCAATATACAGCGTGATCCCTGACGCCCTTGACGAGTGCCTCGTAAATTTACACACGCACCTCCCTATCTGTGTGGGTGTGTGTGTGTGTGTGACTGAGCTGTCTTTACTGCTCGCATATAAAGAAATATACCGTGCGACGCCCGAAACATTTCCTTTTGTTTATTCGCTGGCAGAAAATAAGCGCGTTTATTGCCGGAAGTTAAGGTCTCATAAAAATGATGTTAATTAGCTTTCTCGAGCATAAAATGCGGTTTTGTTTGCATTTTCCAATACGTTGCATTCCACAGCGGGGGTAAATTGAAATTTTTCACAATTTATAACTCATACGCCGCATGGCGCTCGTGTCCGTGTGCAAGATATGCAAACTTTTTTAGGTCCCGCCACGCATAAATTGACTTTCCTGCTTGGCTTTCGCTCAACGCTTCAGGTGCCGGCAATAGCTCAGCTAAGCGTGTGTCTTGCGACACAAATATGCCAAGGCAGGGCCATGGGAAGGGGCAGGGGAGGGGGGAGAGGTGACTGTCTGAGATGTTTGCTCAGCCGGCTATGCTCTGCCACAAAGGCAAATATTTACGACAGGCAAGCGGGTGGCCTGGGCACAGGCTGGGCAGGTGGGGCAAGCTATGGCTCGGGCGGGGGGTGTCAGGGGAGGTCAGGCTGACTGGCTGACTGTCTGCCCTGGGGGAGACAGAAGTTTGTGGCCCTCGTGTGCATAGTTTCAGGGTTTCAGGCATATGCGAAAGTTAAGATCGGAACCGGCGCCCCAGGAAACTTCATCAAAAGCGCACGCAACAACAACAAGGATCATAACAACAACGGACTCAAAAAATAGTTTGTCCTTTACCGCATTTATGAAATGTGCACCAACTGTTCGCATGTGTGTGTGTGTGCGAGTGTGTGTGTTGTCAACACACAATAACTTTCACTTTGGGGCCTCCCTAAACGGCTTAAAAACTTGCCCGAAAGTGTTGAGCTGGCAACGTAGGAGGCAACTTCAAACTGCCAACTGGCAGCTGCCAACTGCCATTTTTGGCAAATATTTGCGCAGATAATGAAAGTAATACAGCTTGTATGTGTGACAAAGATGGAGAGTGATAGAGAGAGACGGACTGTCTCTGTGTGAGTGAGTGCTGCATCAACAGTTAACACTTTGTTGGCCGCGACTCACAACTCACTTTGTCGCCCGTAATTGCGCCTAATGCTGCCTCCGTCTCGTGCCTCTTTAAATCAATACAACAAATTTTTACCAGTGAAATTCAATTTGCTAACACACACGTGCCTCACTCCTGCTATACATACACACAATCGCACACACACACAGACAGTGGCAAACACACATGCCTAAATGTCAAAAAGGCACGTTTCAGTGTTTTGGGATTTTGTTTTTGCATGTCATGTGCCTCTGAACTCTGAACTCTCTCTCTCTTTGCCGCTCTACACTCTACACTGGCTGCTCTAGTCTCATCTCCTCACCTTTTCGTTCTCTTTCCAACTGTTTGCGTGCTGTTTTTTTGCCTGTTTAGTAGCAACTACGTGACTATCATCAAACATTTACTTTTTGCAATAAATGTCAGTCGAGTTGGCCAAATAAAAGTAATAACCATAACAATAAAATGAAACTCGTCACAGGATTCCGCGCTAGTCTCATAAAAAAGTTATGCCATTTTCCGCATTTCTATTTAATAAGGCGTACAGTGACATCACCTGAAGAATTGCAGCCCGACTAATGGGATTAATCTTGCTCGGCTGCAGGATTAAAATAGTTGTCCAACTTGTGATAACAATGACCAGACGAATGTATCTTTTATAGTTGAGCAAAGAGTGCAGGAGAAGTGCCTAACGCACAAGTTAAAGCATGCCTGCAAGGAGCTTTCAAAGATCATAAAAACACAAAAGCTTCATTACTCCTTTGGTGCTCTAGTCCACTCCATTATTGGCATCATTGCATCATTGGGTATCTATGATAGTTACTAGCAGAAGCTTTTGAAACTCATGGAAAGTATAAGAACAGTTTACATTTGGGACTGCAACTTGTTGGTGATATTGATTAGCTCATCTAGTTGGTTAAAGGGTTTTATAGGGTATCATATCCATCGTTTTGTTATACCACAGTATTATCTGTTCTTATCTGTTAAAGTTACTCAATGAAGAAGCTGCTTTAAGAGCTGTTCTTATGAAAGAATAAGAAGAGTTTTAGTTGAGGCCTACAACTTGTTGGTTATATTGACTGTTGACCTACTGTGCATAGTTAATGGTTTATAGGGTATCATATTCGACCTTATAGTTATGCCATACTCTAACAACTTGTAGCTGCTCTAGTCTTCTATCGCATTGATATCTTAGGGTATCTTTCTTTTCATATTAATCGATTTGCCACAGTCATATCTCCTTCCATTGCGGCTCGTGTCACTAGACCATTAGCCGCTTACCGATATCCGATTCAATTATATCAATTTGTAGTTTTACGCAAGCACGCACACACACACACACACAAATACATAAACACAAACACAGAGAAGCATAAAGGCATAGAGATACCCCAGAGTTGCGCAGTCACCACAAATCGATTTGAATACGAGCAGCCTCAATGCCTCAATGCGTGGCATGCATAACACGGCCGCAGAGCTTCAAAAATTTCACATATCTCTCTGTACAGACCAACACCTCACCACCCCCCTCCAGCTCAGCTCACCCTCTGCCCGCTGCATGCTGCATTGTTTCAGTGCAATCGTCTGTGGCTAATCTGCTGCTATTTGCTCAGCTCCTGAGAGACAGTGGGGGGTAGCAGGCAGGAGGAGCAGGCAGGCAGCGCAGGCAGTCAGCAATAGAGAAAGCGAGGTGAGTGCCGAATGGGGACTTGTCTGGACCAGCGCTTTCAGACAGGCCCATAAATTAGGCAGCTTCGCAGCCATGGCTAAGTGCTTTGGCATAGAGGTACCCTCTCTTCACCCATCTGCTTCTCTAGCTGCTGCTGCTGCTAGTTGCTTTGTCTCCAACTCCACTGCGAGGCTGCGTCGCCGTGCGGCCATTGTGTTTGGCAAGATTTATACTTTGCCTCGCACTTTCACATGGCTCCGTTTTAAAACGCCGCGCCACGTCTCTCTCGTGTGCAGTTTCCCCCCTTTCCACCCCTTCCTCCTATTTCTATTTTCCATTTCTATTTCATTCTATTTCATTCAAGCTTTGAATTCATTTATTGAAATTAAAGTTCGCCCCATAAATTCCCTCGCATATCGCATTGCATATTCCGCATGCTAATCGTAGTAAAGAAGAACACAATCGAGCAGCCTAAACTGATTTGTTGGCATAAAATTCATTTCTTTTGTGCAAATATTTGCACAAGCAATTTGCGCACAAAACTTATTTCAATTTGATGCATTTTAATGCCTCGTTCGACTCACTCAAGTCGCTCAGTGAATGCAGTGCAATTAGTCCTTCGAGTCCTTGTTGAGTTTATTGAATAGCCCAAAACTCAATTATCACATATTCAGGGCAAGTGCTCTGCACCTGCTGAAACTAATTTACGTCGACGAGACGAGCCAAGGTGAGACCAGATGAGGGAAGGAGAGGTGAGGTGGCGAGGGGCCAGTTGACTCCTTTGGTCTGGCTGGCTGCCTGCCTGTTTCGGTTTATGTTGGCCAAATGTTAATTAAAAAGGCCAGCAATGTGCCAGCTTCTCAGCTGCCAGACTTCTCTGTCCCTCTGTCTCTGTGTCCCTTCTGTCTCTGGCCAAAGACTGAGTACTGGACATTAGGGGCCATTCTATTATTTTACCTGTGCCTGCCTGACCGTCCGTTTCCCGTTTTCAGATAAGCAAAGTTGAAAGCAAAGCTGACCCCTTGTCGGACTTATGCCGCCTGGCGCCTAAATAGGCCGCATATACTGCAAGCTGCCAGCAATCAGAAAGCCAGCGAAGAGTTTATATTTCTGCAAATTACCCACATGCCACACAGCCGGCCAACTCCTCATCCTCGTCCTCGTCGTCAGCGTTGACGTTTCCGTGTAGGCAAAATAAGCTAAAAAATGGGCTGAAAAAATAACTAGCGAAAAACTGCTAAAGCCAGAGAATATCCTGTACGAGTTGTAAATACTTTAAAATATTTTAGAAATAAATAAAAGATGTCATGTCATGAACAAAGTAAGTTAATAAAAAATGCTAAAACTGTTTCCCATTTTTTATAAATTTTTCAAAGAGAATTTTAGGCAATTTCAACATCAAAATATACAAAGACTCGTTTAGCTCACTCTAAAATTCGGCAAGTACTTAATTTAGTTATATCTATGACAAGGACGTCATTTTACACTCATACACTAGTACAGAGAGAAGGAATGAGAGAGAGAGAGAGGGAGAGAGACTTGCACAGGGTATGTGAAGAGCCCACAGTTTTCTGTAGTTTTTCTTTTACCCATTTTGCTCTTTGGTTTTTGTTGTTTTTTGTCATTTGTGCTTTCAATTGCTCTGCTGCCTGCACACCTGCACACACTCGCACACACACACACACACACTTTTAATTACACTGCACATTTGCACTTCAACTGCAGGCCAACCAGCTTGACAGCACCAGCTGATGGGCTAGATGGGCTAGGCGTATGTGTAGGCGTGGTAGGCTAACATTCATGCCACGTTGCACAAATACAAAAAACCGCCTGCAAGGCAAAGAGTGCACAACATGCCGCGCACATCCTCATCCCCGTCCACATTCGCATCCTTGCACCACAACCTTGGTTTGTATTTTGAGAAATTGTTCAACATTTTTGATTTCCATCGTGAAAAGGTTTCAGTTTTGAATCGGGCTTAAAGCTGTCGCAACTGTTGCCGGAAATATTTAAATGCAAAAACCAATTTGTTTGACTGAGCGACTTAATGCCCGCACCTGCGACTCGCTTTAAATTCATTTCTCTTTCGTATACCCTGTAGAAAGGCAGCCAGTGCAGTGGGGAGCCTCTGCTGTAGAGTCTGTATAAGTAGAATATTAAATAAAATTCAAATTATATACCCCACTGCCGTACAAATTATGGCAATGAAAGTGAGAATATAAAGCAGCAAAGACAATTTATTTAATTCTTAAGAAGTTCTTCTGTCGTGGGTATTGGCTGGTCAACGACTCTCCTCTCGCTCTCCTTCTCCTACTCATTCTCTCTTGTGCAGTCTTGTTTGTTTTGTTATCTTACTTATATTTTATTTTTCTTTTTTTCTGCTGTCCGGCTGTCCTCATGTCCGGCTCATGTTGGCTCCGTTTCGCTGTGCACATTTTTCTTAATTTTCAGCGTTTTATTTTGATGAGATCTCATTTATTTTCATTGCCCTCTCTCCCATTCTCTCTGTCTCTCTCTTTCTCTTTGTCTCTCTCTCTGTCTCTGTGCCGCTGTTGTTGTGTTTTATTCAAATGAATTGAACGAACAAATTTCAAATGCAACATTTCGCTTTGGCCTCAGCAGCTGCTGAAGCTAACTCGATTTAATCAAATTTGTTTTGCACTAATTAATTGCTCGAGCTCAGCTGGCGAAAAGGTCTACGCAGGACGCAGCTAACCGAGCAATGCCCACAACACCAACAAGCTCTGCTCGATGGCTTAACCAACACTTGACAGCGAGGTGCAAATTTCAAGGTAAACAATTTGGCAACAACTCGCACACACACACATGCTTTGGTAAACTCCTGCCTTATTAAGTCGCCTGTTTGCAGGATAAATAAAGAGATCATTAAATCAAATATTGCGCATACGCCACATAAGCCAATCAATTGCAACGAATCAACCAATTGGCGAGCATTTTCATTTTGTGGCCAAAAACACACGAATTAATTATGATCGATGCCGCAAAGAAGCGTGTGCAGTGTGTGGAATAACCACAAATGTTTGCGTGTTCTGTGTGTGATTCTATTAATAAAACAACAACGAAAATATCAGAAAAAATGCGCAACTTTGTTGATTATATTTGATTATGTGGCAGTTTGTTGATTTTTCATTTATGCAACGCAAATTTGCAATTATTTTGCCATTGAACGAGCAGCTTAACCTTGCCTGCCTCGGCGGGCACCTGCGAGTGACGAGCTATATGTGTGTGTGTGTATGTGTGTGTGCGGGCATGTTACAGTTGCAGATTGTAAAGCACAAAACATAGTTCTGATTACAATGCTGCAGCGATATCCGTGCTCGACTGCGGTACGCTCGATATGCGTTCAACAATAACTTTGTGCAGCAAGCACAACAACAGGGCAGGTTGCAAGGTTTTTAAAGTGACGACTGCCAGAATACTCTGTATGTGGCAATAGGAAATTGTTGGCATTTGCAAAAACTTGATTATTTATGCTCAGCAATGTTTTATCAGTATAATATAATTATATAATAAAATAAATAAAAATAAAAACAATATAAATAATTGTAAGCGACTGATTAAATTTCTTTACTAATATAATTCTTATTTAAGTCATTAATAATAAATGTTTTGTTTAAGTGTTAAATTAGCACTTCTCATTCTGTTATATTCGCTATTTGGAACTTACTCAGCACTAACTTTTAACATAAATGAATAAGTTATCGAAAGTGTGGCGGCAAGCCGATAGATAAGATCGAATTAATCGAAACTACGACGCCAAAGCGAAATCTTATTCTATAGGCAATCTTGTTTGTTTTGTTATCTTCTATAGCAATCATTTAAATAATAATAAATAAAAGCCTAACACAATAAAATATAATTATAACCTCAATAGATTTGTATAACTGTTTTGAATTGTACATAAAATGTAAGTTTATATTCTACCTACGTTTAACTTCTTCTTTACATTGTTTAAGTCCCATCACAAGCATTCATACACATATTTATCGATAGGGTATTTTAAAAGGGACGCATGGGAGAGAACGGGGTGTGACGGATTCAAAGACATCTTCATCTCTGAGCGAGCACTGGCAGCTAGTCAACCTTTGACTTTTGGCTTGCCTGGTGCCTGGTGCATTAGTAAATTGAAAGCAAAGTACGCTGCCATTACGTAGACGACTACAACAACAAATTGTATGCGTATACTCAAGACACTAACATAAATACCCCACACGTACCCACCCACTCACATGCGCACAACACACAAACACACCCACATAGAACGAACTGAAGCTAGACATCAATTTGAGTAAACGAGTTGCAGAAGCTTTGCAGCTCTCTCACTCGCCATTCAATCAAATCAAGCACGAGACTTGAATGAACCACTTGAACTTTGCCATCTATAGTATCTGAGAAAATCACCTGCCCTTAATGATGTGCTCATTGACCGCATTTGCTCGGCTTGTAACTAGACTTTACAATTGGAGATACCATGCTGCAGATGCATTGATTCATATCTCCGTGGGAACTTTGACATATGCTTGCGCCTTCCTTCATGGCTGCTGAAACTTTCAACTGAATTAATTACCAATCGGTTGTCGGCCTTGTCGAGTGCTAGAGAATTTAGAAATTTTCGGAAAGTTGCGCCTGTTTGCACTTTTCGACGAGTTTCGGGCCAAGAGTCTTCGGGCCATATTTAATCAAGTGTGCATAATGTGCTTTTGGCCAGCAAGTGTAGCCCAACTGTCAAACTTAACACTTTGCTATTAAAAATGAATGCTAATAAAATAAAAGAAAATAAAAAATGAAAAGTAACAAGTAGAAAAAGAAATAAGAAAACGCAAAGTGGAATAGAAGAAAAAGGCGGCTCGCTGCGGAAATTAATCAAGCGTGAAAAAGCGTTTGCTAAGAATTTTGCACCGTCATTTGTTTCCCTCTCTCTCTCTCTCTCTCTCTCTCCCTCTCTATCTTTCTCTGTCTGACAGTATCTGTTGCTACGTCTGTCCTCCCGCCTGTCTGTCTGTCTGTGTGCCGAGAGTAGAGCATTTCCAGTCTCATTTCCATTTTCATTGCCATTTGCAGTGCTGAAAATTGTTTGCTTGTTACTGACAATTAGGCGCACGAGTCAGCAGAAAAGCGTGTGGAGAGCGAAAGCGAAAAAGTGGAAACTAAATGGACGCGCAGAGCAGAGCATAAAGAAAATTGAAAATTTACAAGACTTACAAATGTACAGAGTGGGGAGGGGGGGTTACTTTAATGGTTATTGTTCCATGCACTTAGCGAGACTTCGATGAAGCCAAAATGTGAAATGCGAAAGGATTCTAATGCGCATTACGTCCCTTTCCCCCTCCTCCCTCCCTCACACACACACACACACATCAAAAAGTGTCCAAGCCTGGCAACAAGTTGTAGGCCGATGTTCAATTACTGGCCGAAACTGTTCAATTTCAGGCAATTTTATAGTTAGGAAATGAAATTGTCAAGCATAAAATCGGACTGAAAGTAAGACAAAAGGGTCACAGCGCCACTGACAGGCAGTCAGGCAGGCAGGCCAAACGGGTGGCAGAGAAGGGCAGGCCGAGCCTGTCGACCAACTATTTCAGTTATTTGGCAGCTTAACAACAAACAGTAAACAGTAAACCGAACTTATGGCCCACTGACAGCTGATATTTGCTTCATACGCACAGCCCACAGGCATCTGGTTAGACGAGCCCATTCATAAGCTTTCACATGGCCAACAGCGAGGACAGTAAACTGTAAAGCTGAAAGCAGTAAAGGGTGTACAACCAATGACACTAGCTGAAAGTTGTTGATGCGATTGCGTTTGTCAGCCAGTTAAAATACAATTGATGAATCCCATGCAATACGAGTTTAATTATAGTTGTTTTAACCAGTTAATGCTGAGGTAAACTAATTTATTTAACCTATCAAAGCTGCAGAATAACGAAAGTCAATTAAAGCTTTCCGATAAATACCTTTCACTTTGAGGTTTATTAATAGAAACTTATTAAATGACGAAAAGTAAATGGCAGATTACATGCATTTCCTCTTTTAGTTTTATAATCACAAAAGAGCACATGAAAGCTTCCTAATTACTTCATTTGGTATTCATTTCGACTTCTCCGCCTTCGAAGTATAAGGTTTATTGACTTCTTTCATTGAGTTGTCACTTTCATTTCAAAAGCTTTCACATAATCAACAGTGAGAATATTAAATTGCCAACTGTAAGCTGTTAAGCTAGTTAAAAGTTGTTGAACTGATTTAGTTTGTGTGTTATTTAATCATTTGAAGCTTTCAGATTAATCCCTTTCCATAGGAGCTTTATTAATAGTAACATATTAAATCAAGAAGTGCAAATGTGAGCTTGTATTTTTAACCACAAAAAAACACATGTTTAATTTGATATTGAATTTGCTCCAATCATTTCTATTCTTTCGACCCATAAGCCCAATCGACTTCTGTCATTGGGTTCTCGCTTCAGACAGGGGTATTTAAAAGGAAAAGAACGAGGCGTGTGGTAAATAACAGTAAACGCTTTCAATTTTGCAGGCAATCAACTTGGCAATGAAGTGCCTTAAATTTAACATAATTTGCAATGTGATTTGGCAGCAATTTGCGCTGATGCCTGATGGCTGATGATGCTGGCAAAGCTAACGCCGCATGACCACAAAACTTGCAACAACGACGACGACGACGACGAGCAAACTAATAATAAAAATGTTAAAATAAATCTTTTTGGCTTTGCTGCCTGTGTTATGCTTGCTCGCCTCTCTCTCTCTCTCTCACTCTCTGCCCGCCTTCATCTTGTGCTGAAGTGAAGTTTCAATTTCTTGCCCTTGCATGCCCTTTATCCCACACATACTCACTGTGTCTCCTTCCATCTCGCTCTCTGCCTGTCACGGCTTCCCTCACTTCCCGCCTGTGGGTTATAAAGCAGCTCAGATTTATGCTTTGGCAGTGTGCATCAGGCGCTGTTTCTATTGTGTCTTGGATATGAACAACCCTCTTATATTTTATGCGCATAATGGCCAACTACAACAAGAACAACAACAACAGCAACAAGAACAGAGAGAGAGAACTACAGTAGCACACTCGTAAAAAGGCAAAGCAAAATGTTAGTCGTGAGTGGTTTTTGGGGGCAGTCTCTTGGCTTTGCCACCCAACTGACGTCTGTGTTGTTACCCTCCCTTGCCCTGCCCTGCCCTGTGCTGTCCTGTTCCGTCCTGCCCGAGGTTGTTTTTCTTATTTTCATGTTATTTACACAAAATTGCGCTCGGGGTCATTCTGGGTAGCTGTCATTGAAGGTGTTAAAGTTCAAATTGTGACGTTTTATGGCTGCGTTGTTGTACTTCGCTGCCCCTCTACTCTACTCTACTCTACTCTGCTCTGCTCTCTCTCTCTCTTTCGCTCTCCACACCTCTCTTTCTTCTCTGCAGTCTCATGATTACTAAGCGCAGCGAGGACTTTTACTTTTTAGTCTATGCAAATAGTTTTCCATGTGAAAAATGCATATGCAGCTGACAGCAAAATACAAGCTTAAAGTTACACACAGCACACCTAAACACACACACACACACACACACACAACCGCACGCATCATGCATGGCAAGGACTTGGGATTACGTATGCTCTATGTGTACGTTATTAAACTGGTCGCTTTTATGGCAAAAACCTCAAATCAATGTTGCCATCGATTTCAGAAACCATTGCACAAAATCCACAAAAGTCGCCCACCAGCTGCTCGACAAACACACGGTGAGCTGCACACACACACACACACACGTGCATTAGAGTTGCGGTTCTTGGATTTATCGAATGCTACAAATCCAGCAAATGCGGCAAATGCAACAAATTTCACATTTTTGAGCTGACAAAAACAGGTTTCTCTCTCTTTTAATACCATCTAACCATCAAGTTGTTGCATTGAGTTTGATCAACTTTCTACACATCCAAATTGGTATTTCAAGTGACAAGTTCGATTGCAAGATATGCTATAAAAAAGGGTTAATATGTTTATAAATAAATAGATGAATGTATGTTAATGTTGTTTGTCATTAGATCTCTTCTCAGCAAGGGATATCCTGCAGTCAAGCACGCTTTCATGCCGTAGTCCCTCTCGTTATCTTTGGTCAACTTGTAAGCTGAAAAAGTGCTGCCAGGTAGAGAGTACATACCTTTGTCTGTTCTGCATATATTTATAACTTATAACGTTACATGGAGTTCAGTTAAATTCCATATCGTGTATTAAAGGCCAATTAACGTGTCCGGTCATGAAGCTAATTGAATTTATGCACATGAACGCACCCCGACTTGCCCATGCATATTCATATTTAATATTTATTTAAACACGTTTTCAAACAGAGCCAACAGACAGACGGCGGGGAGAGGGAAAGAGGGCAAGGCACTTGGCAACGTTGAATAAAAAGCGCGAAATTTCAACATGATATTCAATTATACAATTTATTGTTAAACAGTTTCCTTTGCCGTGCACTTTTTGCGCTGATTTAATCAATGCTTGACGTGTCCAACAAGTGAATCTCCCCTCGCAATGCGAACTTCTCGTTTCGCCATGCGCACGCAAAGTTTGGCAAGCTGGCAGGGAACAGCAAGCAGTGCCAAAGGGGAAGGTGGCAAAAGGAATCTGGCGTCGAAATTTGCCAGTCAAACATGGCAAGACTCTTAGCAGGTTGTAACAGCTCCACCCCCAGCCCCAAAGCAGTGTGGGGGCAATAGAGATGGTGCCAGAGAGGGAAAAGCCTTACTAGTTGCGGGCTTATAGTATCTGGCATATACACATGTTTTGGGGCTGAATACTGCACAAAAGGGGTATTCATGTTGGGCCTATTTTATATTCATTTTATTTTTAATATATATTTTCCTGCAAGTCAACTTCATAAAGTATTTTAAGAGTTTGTCCTTTTATTTGAGTGGGTATTCGTGCATATTTACAGGGTATTTTGCAGTCAGCTCTTAGCACGGAAACACTGTTTCTTGTTTAGCCTATCAATATGTATTTACTTTCAATTTTGGACTAAAAAATCATTTATTACAACCCAAAGCAAAGACCAAAAAGATACCCCTCAAACACACGCACACACACACATTGAAAGACACGTACACACACATACACACATCAGAGAGCGAGGCAAACACACGACACCCACGCAGACATTTGCCGCTTATCACTTAGGCAGCATTCGTGTACAATTTTCATTTGCAAAGCAGCTGCCAGAGAGAAAGAGACAGAGAGAGTGAAACAAACAAGAACTGGAGCTGGAGCTGGAACAGCGACTGAGACTGGGACTGAGACTGAGAGATACCCAATAACGTGTAGACAACAAACGAAACAACAGCACAAACAATGTAAACAAGTGTCGGGGGGCGCAAAAACCGAGCGACTGCAAACAGGGCCAAGAAGACGCAGAAAACGCAAAGAAATTTTCTTGTTAACAAATTGCAAAACATTTGCTTTTGAAGACAAATTACTTGGCGGTGAAACAAATTGCTTTGCAGCTGGCTCGGCTTCTGTGTTTGTCGCTGTCGCCGTTGCCGTTGCTGTCGCCGTTGCCGTTGCTGTCGAGAGTCGCAGTAGCTTTCTATTTGCTTACTTTGTTGCTTTAAGCCAACTGGACGCATTTAAATTCAGGCTATATTGAGAGAGGCACAATTGATGAACTTGAACCTCAAATGCCATCGACGCTTCCGGCAAATTTAATATTAAATATTTAATTCACGCAGCAATGCGCCAGGCACGCTGAAGTTGAGTCGAGGATGCGAGCTTAGGCGCACATTAAGCGTGCTTAAAGTGCTTAATTAGTTGACCGGTAAAACGCAGGAAACGGAACTGGAGACAGCGACTAATTAAGTCGATTAAATGCGCTTACAAAATATATAAAACGCTGCTTAAACTTCGCTCTTAAGTCGCTTCTAATAAGATTGCAATCAAGTAGGAGCTGCCTTAGTGGCAGCGAATGCATAGCAGACGTTCATTGTGAGTTTATACTGCAGCTATCCCTCTCCCTCTCTCTCTCTCTAATTCTTCCCCTTTTGTTGACCATTAGCAAACGAATTGTTTGTTCCTTTTTATGTTAACTTTTCTGTGCATCTGTCTATGCAAATTTGTGGTGCATGTGGTGCGAGTGCAGTTCACTAATTGCATTGTGAGTGTGTCGGTCAACTGGACGTATGAGTAATGCCAGCTTGATGCAACGACGTATGCGAATTGTGACCAATTTATTTGTTAATTTCCACCAAGCTCTGTCAAAATTGAGTAATTATTTTTGTACTCGGTCATCCACAACACATTCCCCTTTCCCTGCCCCTTCCCCGCCTCAGCAAACGGCAAACCACATCGACTGCAATCGGAGGTAACTAACTAAGCGTTGCCCGGACGACAGTCGTGGTCCAGAATTTTGCCTCGCTAAGTGGTTATGGTTATGCACTGTTGCACCACTGCGAACTGCCAACTGACTGGCTGCAAATGGCAAATGGCAAATGGCAACTGGCAACGGGCAAATTGCAAATGGCAATAAAGCACAAATATATTGGGTTTTTGAGTTGTATTTAAAGCGAAAACTGTGCAAATTGCCAGCATGACTGAGAGTGCTGGCTTTGAATTAAGAATGCAGCGATGTTATCGAATGGAAATTCACTTTTATGAGTTCATTAAATGAGCAGAGAGGGGAAAAGCGAAAGAGAAGTAGCTGGAAAATGAAGACATCATTGAAAGTGTTTAAACTTTCTCAGAAATATTCTCAGCTTCACTAAGATTTACTCAACTTGCAACATTCACTAAGTGATAACGAGTGTTCATTGGTTCTCTCTCTCTCTCACTCTCTGTGTAGTTTGCTCGACTACTTCATGGCTCATTCAGGTTAATAGAACTGTTCATTTGCTTTGCCCCAAATATGCCGCACAGGTGTGACTATCCCCAGTCACGCAAGACATGCCGAACTATCAGCTAGCATCATCTTTCGCATGCCTGAGCCCCCAACAAGCACATAAATTTAACAGCCAGGTGATCTATGGTGTGTGTGTGTGTGTGTGCGTTTACAAGGTGTCTGTGCACAGTCGTGTGTGTGTCATCATTAGACGTGCTAGAGCGCAGCCCAAGCAAACAGAGAGAACATCCATTTAACCAGCCGAACAGCCAACAGATTTGCTGTTTACAATGGGCGCCAAGTTATGCCGGACTTTAAAGAGGTTCGACGGCCGCCGAAAGCAAACAGCTGCCGTATTTTACACAGCACCTTCCACACTCCCACAGCTCCTCCCACGGCAAAGAGTTAAACCTTTGATATACAAGGCATTAATAAGTCAAACCATGGTTGACTGCCAGACTGATTGACAGACTGCCTGACTGCCTGACTGCCTGCCTGACTGACTGCCTGAGCTGTTGGCGAGTGCACACAGAGAAAAATTACATGGCTGAACGCATAACTTGGCCGCTGGCTCTGTGTGCCCTGCATAATAAAGTGAGCTGTGAGTGGAGAGAGCAGGGAACAGGAAACTGGGAACTGGGGAACTGCTGACTGTGGTCTACTATCCAGAAAATACTTGTAACTGGTAACCCCAATCCGGGCCTCAATATGGGCCACAAACTGCGGTAAACAATGCGGCCGCAATATGCAAATTAGAATATTGGTGAAACGAGCCTCGGAATTTGCATAATTTTACGTGTTGCCAAAGTGTTTCTCTCACAGCAGAGAGAGAGAGAGAGAGAGAGAGAGAGGAAGTGATAAAGGGTGAAGACAAACCCGAACTGGTGCACGCACGGGGTATATATTTGATTATCAGGCTAGTTAGTTGATTTGCCAGCGAATACATAGATTCGCATTAACACCGTGTACACACGCGCACACACACACCCGCAGAGCTTGCTTGCAGAATTTATATTCCATTCGCAGTGTGCATACATAAATATAATTCCTTTCCAGTGCCAGCTCCATCGATTTATGCCGAGCACGTGCTCCGTTGCGGGCTTCCTTCTTTGCATCGAGTGCTGCAGCAAGAGAAGCAGCAGCCAAGGAAGCTCTGCATCGAGTCACGATCCGTCCGCTTATTGGCATTTGTTGCACTTTATAAAATCCGCTTAACGCTTTTTACAGCCCCTGGTCGAAACTATAAACGCAATCAAAGTAGGAATACATACATCAACATTAAACGTAAGCCAGGCGAACTGTTCTTGCATTGTCCTGGCAAACAGCTGAAAGGACTCGCTTCCGCCAGGACATAAGGAGTCCCTTCGATAGCCCCTCCGACAACCCGACAACTCTGTAGGGCCATTGAAATATCAATTATTGCGAGCACATGCAACATGGCGAGTTGTGTCGAGTTGCACAAAAACCAGTCGAGCGTTTAAATGCTGCTTAATTGTGTTGCGTGTTCGAGTGAGATATGAACACAAGCACACACACGCACACACACGCACACACACAGACAGGCAGACAGACAGAGAGCACATACATATATGGCATTATATATCCTGGCATAATGCATGTCTGTTCTGCCAGGCAAATGTAACGTCAAATTTAATGCTACAACAAAATTGATGTCGGCGCAATTGTGGCTTGACCTCAGCCTCTCATGCGCTCTGGCCCTGCTCGTTCGGCAACAAATTATAGCATACTTTTTGGGGCATTCCATTTAATTACTGCATTAAGGGCACATGATCGAGTACACTCATTTCGTTATGAATTTCACATTAACAACTTATGGGCTGCCGCCCTGTTGACCTGTCGTCATGTTGATATTGTGTTTAAATTTTCCAGCTTTCCCCCTCACCACACACCTGTCATCATAATAATCAGAAACTGTGGCTTCATTTTCATTAGCTGTGCATGCTAAGCAAAGCCATGGCTTTCTGCTATTATTATGATAAGGAATTGGCCAGAGCTGAGGGTCTGTCTCTCTCTCTCTCTCTCTCTCTCTCTCTCTAATCTTCATCAAAATCTGAAGTCAGAAGTTCAGCTGATAATCAAGTTAAAGAGAAATCAAAATACATGAGAATACATTCTCCTTCTCGGAGTCGGAGTGTGATTAAAAGTCTGTCAGACTTAGCGGCAGCTTTGTGATATTTGAATTTGCAATCCATGAAATCAATTTGTCATAATTATGATGCTGATTTGTTGGCACAAAGGCGGGAGAGGAATTCATAAATATTCTATATACACTTTAGACCTTTGACTTTATACTTTGCACTTAATCAGCACATTTAATAACTGCCACGCGCAGAGTCGAGTCAAGGCAAAGGAAGGCGAGGCAAGGCAAAGCATGAATTCAATATAAAACCGTCGTATCGTCAATCACAGCCAGTCAGCCAGGGGCAGGATGTGGCCAAATGTGTCCTGGTGTGTGGCAGCAGAGACGGAGGCGCATCGAAGCCAGACAAAATAAAGGCCCAACAATGCCGTCGCCACTTGACGGGCATTATTCAAATATGCGAGCCGAGTTGACTTCGGTGGAAAAGGAGGAAAACGATGAACAGGAAAAATGGTAAGAGATGAGGCAGGGGGCAGGGGGAGTGGGGCACATAGAGGGGTCGCAGGCTGTCAGAGCCGCCGAATGTCACGCGCACGCTTCAAGTGGCTGTCAGCGTGCAGGTGAGAGGTTGCGGCAGGAAGGTACTGCAGAGTGGGTAGGGTCGCAGGCACCTGCACCTTTTTGTAGCACTGCGAGGGCACTGTGTGTGCCCCCAACGCAAATACACGTATTGTGCACTGCTCGGCAGCCCTCGAGCGTTTGCAATGTTGCAAATGCAGATTCGTCGCTAAATCACATTACTTGCACAGTTCCCGATTTGCATGCTCCCCCCGTCTCCGTCTGCCTCGTCGGGAGAAGCTTTGTGGAAATTATGAATGCGCCCCAATGGCAATGGCAGTGCGAAAATGAGCAAAGCCCGCTTAGGGTTAAGCAATTTATGGCGCTTTTTAAATGCTTTATTAAAAGACATAAGTTAAGCACAGAAGTGAGCTTATGAAAAATGCCAGAGACAGTCGACAGGGAGTAAAAAATGAATAAACAGCGAGTGAACTCAACTGCCAGTTGCCCTGCAAGGTAAATCAATATTTGATTTACTGCCTAAGGTAATAAAATTGCACAATGTATTGAAGAGAGCAACTACAGGGATCTTCGGTTTATGGAGACATGAAATAGAAGTGTGTGTTGAACAGCGAAACTAAAGCTGCAGCCCATAAGCAATCCTAGAAAATCTTATAGTTCCTTCCATCAGCAAGCAGAGTTCCTCAGTTTACTGGGAAATAAAATCAAACAATGATTCGAGAGAGATCCTTAGTTTACTATGAAATGAAATCAAACAAAGAGTTGAGTAGGGAAACTACTGAAGTTCATAGCTACAGCTGTGTAGAATCACCCTGACTCCTTGCACGCCCTTGCAGCGCACTCTCACATTGCTGGGTATAAAGTGGGTACTTATCAGACAGTTCGCACTGGGACACACCCACACCCACACACACACATACGCTAGGGCCATTTTAAATGAGTTTTCAGCTGACTGCTGGAATTTACAGCTGGCCAAAAACGGTTCTAAACACTTTCGGCAAACGTCGAGCGCTGAGCGCTGTAAACTTTTTTATGGCCCGTTATTTAATTTATGGTTGAGAATACATTTTAACAACAAAATGCCAAAGCGCGCACCTGTTACACGTTCGCACGGCGGAGGCAACAACAAAGCGAACTACAACAATGGCAATTAGACGCCGCACACTCACACACACACACGCACTCACAACAATAATATATTCATGGCTTGCTGGCCCTTTCCTTCTGCGAGAGTGTGTGAGTGTGTGTGAAGGGGAAAATTGCTTTCAAGCTTCTCGTTATTATCTGCTGAAATATGAGCTGCGAGTTTTTGGCAACTTTTGTGCATTTTTGTTGCTTCTGTCCATGTGTAATTAATTGTTAACAATTTTTCGTCTTTCTTGCATTCGTTTTGTTGTAATTTTCTCATCTCTTTTTTGTTTCGCTGCTGCCTCACTCGACTCAGCGAAGTGGCATGCAATTAAACTTTTGCTCAACTGCTGCAACTGCAACTGCATAATTGAAAAAAGGTTTAAAATTTGTGCCAAAAATTTGTAAATATGAAAGTTGGTTACAACCCTCACACACACACACACACACACTGGCACACACATGTACACAAAGACACATCCAGTGGCTGCGGAAGCAGAGCAGACACTCTTGGCCAAGCACCACTTTGACGTTGAAAATGTCAACGAGCAAGTATAACACAGCAGCAACATAAACAACAAGTCAGCAGCCATTCAACACACACTCACACACACACACGCACACACAAAGTAACGCACACACACACATATAAATATGTCAACTGCACATGCAATGTGCGAACGAAAACTTTTCTCTTGTACTGTGCACAGCAAAACGAAATTTAATAAACGCCAACGTTTTCATATTAAACCCATACGACAACAATCAGCAACAACAACAGGAACAGCAGCAGCAACAACAACAACAACTTGACTTTGAAGCAAGAAAAAATTAATACAAAATTCAATAAAGTTTGTTCTCGGGAATTTCATATGACAGACAACGCAAAAAATGTTTAGCAATAATCCTTATAGACTGAAACGTCAAGAGTTCGCTTCAGACAGAGCCAAAAAATAAATAAAATAACACGAAAACGAATCCGAAGGGAAGACAATAAAAACGAAAAGTCCTCAATATGTGCGGAAGCTTTAAACTTTCAATCGCGCACTCAATTTACATTGATTGCAGAATTGGTGAGGTTGTACAGATTGGTATTATTTTTATTTGCATGAGTGGGATTGTAGAAATAAGAATGTAGTTTAAAAAATTAATACAATAATTTTTATAACCTTTACTTTTATTATAATTTATGTGTTAATTCATTCTCATGTTATTATTACAATTATGGTTATTATTTTAATTTATATTGCGTCTATTATTACAATTAATATTATTTGCATAACATTTATATTTACTATCATGTTTAAGTGTTTCTTATTTTGTTTATCATTTACATTACTTTTTATTATATTATATTATATTAGTTATGATTAACAAGAGTTTTGGTAGACGTTTTATTAAATTATACACAATGGAGAGTGTTTGGAGTTAAGATTTATCGGGATAAAATAATAATAGATTATGATTATTATTGTTTTAATTAATGTTACTATTAATATTGTTGCTGTCATAATTATCTACATTATTATAATTTTTTTATTTTATCATCATTATTATTACTCTTAATATGATTATTTGTATTATTGTTGTTCCACCTTATTAATGTTACTATTAATCTTGTTGCTGTCATAATTATCTACATTATTATAATAACTATTTTTATTTTATCATCATTATTATTACTATTAATATGATTATTTGTATTATTGCTGTTCCGCCTTATTATCCCACAAGTGCGCTTTTCAATTCCGCGAGTGCATCGCAAAACATCTCTTCGCTGCACCTCTTTTCCCCACACCCCCACCCGGATCCACTCACCTCACTTCCGCTTTCCTGCACTCGCATTTTCCTATTTCTGTAGACCGAAGCAGGTTGAATTCAGCGCAGAGAAAATTGTTGGAATTTCATTGTGTGCTGTGCGATTTATGTTATTATTGATTTCGCATAACGCAAAATTCACAATCATTGCGTAGCATGTGTATGAGTGTGTGTGTGTGTGCTAGTGTGTGTGGGCTGCCTCAACTCAATTGATTCAAGCAATTTAATATTCATTTGGGCGTGTAAATCAGATTTGGGCATGCAAACAGCCAGAATCGACAGCAAATAATTGATTTGTCGAGCGACGTAATCAGTGCGCAAAATAATTTTGATAATTTTTATTGAAATCGCGCGCTAAGCGCTAACAGATTTATGCCAATGGCATAAATGGATGATTGCCTCTTCAGCGCGGGGGAATAGTGGTGAGAGAGGGGTGTGTGGGAAGGGGGTGCCAGCGAGCTCTATGCTGACTGCTCTGGCAAACAAATATTCAGCTCAAGTCAAGTGTTAGGCACGTGTTGTGCTCGCATGTATGTGTGTGATTGTTTGTTTGTATGTGTGTGTGTGAGTGTGTGTACGTGTTTAACTGTATGTTGGAGCTACTCTAATGCGTATTGCCGCGTGCTGCTGCGTGTTGCTGCGTGCTTCTGATGTATTACAGCAACCTGATTTATTAATCAATTTCATGCGCCAGCCTCAACATAATCAGAGCAGGCAACTAATTTGATTATGATTTATGGCAGGATAACCATGACATTTCGCCTGCTGACAAAACGTGCGATGCACGGGGGCAGTGGGTTTAAGCAGGCGGTGGGTGACTGCGACAGGTTGCACACTTAGTGTTGCTATAAATTGCAATCATCAGCTTTCTATTATGCTGCACATTTTGCATGAATGCGCGCAAAGTAGCACAGTTTGCAGCTGTTAAGCGGCTGTTAGCCACACTGTTAACGCCTCAGTTAACACGTTTGCTGTTAGCACGCACTCTCTGTGCTCTCTCTCTCTCATCATCTCTCTCTCACTCAGTTCCTTTCTTTGCTCTCTCGCATCAAATATGCATCTTAATCAGCTGCTGGCAAGTTATGCATAGCAAGTTATTACGTATACGACGCGTTATCACGACCCCCATGCAATGTTGCTTATTGAAAATGATGAGCTGAATGCTCATAATGCCCAACTGAGATATGGGTAAATATGACTAAATATGTATGGCCTGAGCCAGTCCCACAGCAACTCCTACTGACTGCCTGCCTGCCTGCCTGTTTGTCTATCTGCCTCTCTGTCTGTATGTCTGTCTGCTCGTTGGACAATTTATGAGCTCTGCTACAGACACTAAAACTCCACTAATTTAGCAGGCTGCCTGCACAGACGAAGCCCAGCTCAGCCCAGCCCAGGCTAGTCTGTGCCTGCTGTAGTATTTGCTGTTGCCACTTTGTATACACAGCGTAGTCGCGTTTATTTTTGGCTTTATTTATTTGCCTGTATTAAATGTCTCTGTTCCGCCTCTGTCTCTGTTTCGCCCTACCGCCCGTACACCCCCGCCACACTGATATTTCCTGCTCTATCATTTGCAGTGCGGCTGTGACAGGCAAACAAAAAGTCCATTTGAATTTCTTCTCATGTGTTTGTGTGCTGCTATGCGTGTGTGTGTGAGTGTGTGTGTGTGAGCCACAATATAGTCCGTGTCGGGGTCGACGACTAACGGCATTAGAGCGGCTAATACCCGTGTACGAGCAGAGCAGAGCAGAGCCAGATCAGAGCCACTGAATTTGCACTCGTTTACGAGTATCTGCATTGTAGTTGCAAAGCGCGTTAACTCACTCAACCAAATCGGCAGACAACAGCGAATGGATATAGGTAGAAGTTGCAAAAGTATCAGCATATCGACGACATGTTACCCTGGAGTAAAGATTGAGAAACATTACTGGGCTTTGATTAAGCTTAGCTGACTGAGTTCGTCTTTTGTTTATAAATTAACATCGAATTAACATTACAACAATTGTAAAATATTCAAAAATTTAATACATTTGAACAATATAATATTAATAAAATATAAATATGATATAATATATAGAACAATATCTCACTGATTTGGCTTTCTCCAACTTCCTTTTTCACTTTTTTTTACCAACTGACAAGTCCTACATGCCCGCCAGCGCTGTTACTCCGCACACAGGGTACATAAATACAATATCAATTTGGCTCAGACCACGCTGCAGGTCCCCACACTACCCAGACTCGGATGCGAGGTGCTGTCAACCCGCAGCTTCAAGGCCACAACCTGAGCTCTCCTGCAAACGCATATTCGACTTGAGGCGCAGATAACGATAGCGAATATCGTTTGAGACCCGCATCAATATGCATTTCGAGTGTCTCAATTTCACTTGGATTGCTGTGAATCATTGCTGTTGTTGTTGTTGTTGTTGTTGCTGTTGCTGCGAGCCAAATGAAAAGTTTGTTCATTTGTCGTTATGACATCAGAAGGCATTATGCTTGGGCTTCTTTTGTGGCATTATCTTTTGATTACTTCATTTCCTTCGCTGTGCTTAATGTCGCACACGTGTCGCAGCGCAGCAAAGGCAACAACAATCGACAGTTTTTGAAGTTGCTGCGGTTTGAAGTTTGCTGTTGTCTTGGCAAATTATGAAAAGCCTCAACTATAAGTCACATAAGACTTGGCCAAGCCAGCTAAGCGACGGACTCTCTCTCCTTTGAGCCACTGTCGGCCCCTTTTCGTTTAGCCGGCAATAAACTTTGGCAACTCTTTCAATTTGCTGAATGAATGTGTGTGTGTGGGAGTGTTTGCGTGTCTGTGTGTGTGTGGGTGTTTGGGTCGCAAAATGACTTCTTGTTTAGTTGGCAGTTTTCAGAACATATCAGCAGGCTGCTTGTGAAGCCGAAGCCGTAGCACCTTTCACACAAATTGCTTACAAAGTGTATTTGTTGTTGTTGTTGCTGCCGCACAAAAATAAATGGCTGAGCAGTAAATCTTTGTCGGTTTAGGTTATTGAATATTTCATGCTCCAGCTGATTTATTATTTATTTCTTTTTAATGCCCTGCCGAAGGTCAAGCAAAACGTTTTTCGATGAACCTGAACCCGTTTTACGGCCTCAACTTCGCAGAGGCGACTGCCTACATCAGATTTACTTCATAACTGTGCTCTGGCTGTTGCCCCAAAAAGCGAAAGACATACAACAGCAACAAGAACAACAACAAAGGGACAAGAGAGGGACAACTTTGCCAAATCCAGTGTCCATTCAAGTTCCGTGTACGTTGTGCCGTTTCCTGCTTGCAACGGAAATACCAGCTACGATTTCCGCTGCGCCATTGTTAATGCCCCCACAGACAACGAAAGTCGTTGACAAGCCCTCTAACAGGCCATGTCCCCTCCCTCTGCTTCTCTCCCCTCCATCCGCCACTGCTTTGTCGCTTTTTTGGTAGCATAATTAGAGCGCAGCCAGCGCCAACGCATGGCTAATGAGTTCTCGGTTGGCTTTTAATGTGGCTGCATTTGATGGCCCAAAGTTCTCGCTCTACATTTGTCCTGCTGCGACGTGGGCGTTGCTTAAAATTACAAGCCTTGTCAGCCAGCCGAACTGCCTCGCCCGCTCAGCTGCTGCTGCAGCTGCTGCTGCTCAATAATGCAAGTGTCCTTTCAGCAAGTCCCGCGCTCATTGTTTGCCCTGGTGTGGCAGGCATAAAGTGCATAAAAACGCCGATATCCGGCCAGAGGCTGGTGGCCGTCGTGCCATTTGCATGGCCGCAAAGTGCCCCACGGGCTGCTGACTGTTGACTGCCTGACTGGCTGACTGCCTCACTGACTGCCTGCCTTCCTTTCGTTGACTTCCGTGTCCAGCGTGTTCAGTCATTGGCGCGTCCGCAGGATATTGAAGTCCTACCAGCGGCAGCTGTCCTTTTTTTCCAGTTGCAACTATTTGCCAGCAGTCCAAACAAGTAATAAAGTCAAAACAAGTTGAGAAAGCTATAGTCGAGCCTGCTCGATAGTCTTAGTCTCTCGAAAGAGAACTTCAGTGCTTAGTTGGAGGAGTAGATACTCTTATATTGTAACCATCTAACTGGTGTTGTATATAAGAAGAAATTTGTCTTCACTTTAAATTTATAATATATTTCCTCTACATGCGCTATGCTGATACCTTCATCACAGGTGTGGTGGTACTAGATCTCATATTTACCAAGCTTGGCCCGTTTATACAAAAAGGTAAACCTTAATCGAGTTGGATATTGGGGCTGACACAGCTCCTTATATTAAAGGTCTTCCACCTCTTAAATTTACACAAAGTTAGTATACCCTTTTTGAGCAATTTCATTGTCTATATGGTATACAAACGGTTTTCTCGCAGGAAGTACAAGCAGAGCAGGGGACTGAAGAGGGGACTGTGGCCAGTGTAGCCTCTGGCAACAATTTTGTTTTCACATTTGCAATTATTAATCTGAAATATTTTCGACATTTTTGCCTTCAATTATTTACAAATCTTGCAGTCAAAGTTTTGCCTGCCTGGCAAAATGTTTTTATTTTAAACGCTGGCAAAAGTTTCATATCTTTTTTTTTTTGGCTTGTACTACAATAGTTTGCATGTCCTTTGTGTGTCTGTGTGTGTGGGGGTCTTTATGTAAAACGGTCGTTGCGCTTTTCAGTTTTTACTGCCATTGCTGAATCGACGCTGCCTCCAGCTCCAGCTGCACCTCCCACACGTTGCACTGCAAAAGTGTCGAGTGTTTTGTTATTGAAACATATGAGTATTTTTTACATTTGTTTACTTTGCAGCCCTATGCACACTGCACATTGAGTTGTTGTACCCTGTAAGAGACTGACTGAGGGGTAACTTTATTTACACAAGTTGTTAATTGTCAGATAAAGAGATTATTTTTATTTATTCATTAAGTAATTAATTAATTCCCTTCTTGTCTTATTTATTATTATATTAACTATTTATTTATTTATTTTTTGTTAATGAGTATTTTTATAGTCTGCATACCCGACAGAGCACTTTTTCTCTTCTTATTCAGCTATTAAAACGTTTTTGTATTTTTTACCTATTCAATATTTTCTTTTCAGTTTCAATCTCCATTTCTCCACATCAATTTGCATGTATGAAATTTCGTTGCATTCATTTCTTGTAATTTCAATTTATTTTCCACTCCTCGATCTGTTTATTTTACTTCATTTTATGAATATCATGAATATTTTGTGAAAAAATGTTCCCTTCTTTTCTACAGTCTGTCATCATTCGCTGGCAGCTGCTTTTCCCTTCTACAGGTCACTCTGTAGTTCACTCTGCAATGCACATTCCAAGGTGTTCACCTCGTTGTTCAGGACGCTCGGCACATTGTACTTTATCTTGGAGTGGCAAACCAACTTGAATTGTTAGTTAAACAACAACAAAAAAGGTAGCACAAAACAGTGCCAAGATGTGTGTACCAACTTTTGCCTGGCCCCATAACGACTCGAAAAGTGAGAATACTCTCGCACAAAAAAGAAAAAAGAGAAACCTTTATACATAAATGGGGGCCCTAATGTATGCGCTAAAAGCCCGAACAGCTGGCTGGCAGCAATTGTTAGGCACTGTATTAAAAGTTTCGAGGCGGCTTAAAGTTTTCAGCTTGCAACCGCCATCGTCTGGCAGTGGGCCCAAAAGTTTGGCGCCCATTCGGTGGCATACAAAATGTATTTACCTCTTTCGCAGCGCCTAAAAGTGTGCAGCAGATACACAAACGTAAACACGCACACACACCGCAAACACACACACAGAGGCATACACGTACAGCATTCATCCGCTAACAAAGGCAACTTAACACACAATTGCGCTTTTGCATATTTGTAAACAAAAACAGCAGCACAATAACAACAACAACAACAACAGCGAAACCCAAAAACTAAAGCAAGCAAACGCAAAGCGGCGTCCCCTCCAGCTGTCTCCCACCCCCCCTCCATCACCACCTTCTCCCACCCTGCCCGACGGCAGACTGCCAAATCAGGTCAAGAGCTGCTAACTTGAAAATTACACAATTTTTGCATTTTCCAATGTGTTGCGCGTTTGGTTTTAAGTTTTCCCTCGCCGGGGGGTAGATGGAAAGGGGAGTGCAACCAGTCGCCTGCCTGAATCGAATATTTAAAGCCCGAACAATTGGTAACCAAAAGAATCCCCGATAAATGCAACCACAAAGCGTGCTACATGAAAGTCAACATGCAACACGCTGCAGTTGTTGCAGTTGTTGCTGTCGTTGCTGTCAACGTTGTTACTGCTGCTGCTCATGTTATTCCTTTTGTTGTTTTGATTTGGGCGCTGTATAAACAGCGATTTTGCAGTTGAACAGCTGCCACATGAATTGCACGATTAAACAAAACAAAAATGAAAACAATAACAAAACAACAAAGCAGAAGAACAGGCTGACAGCAAACACGGACACACAGACAGTGTATATTTATTTACAGCAATTAAGCCAGCGAAAAACGTGACAGGGGCAGAGGGGGAAGTGAATGAGAGAGAGAGAGAGAAAGAGAGAGTGCTTGACTGCGCAAATACTCAACAGAGATTAAAGTTGATGGACAACAATTAGATTTAATTATTCAACGACTTAATGAATATTGCAGTTGAAACATATTGAAAGTATCAGAGTTTCAAGAGATTTATATAATATTTTCGATAAACTTAAATATGAACACTTCCAATCGAAATAAATTTTACCAATTTCATTGTGTTATTGTACTCATTGTTTGGCAACTTAATTATTTACGAACAAATTAGAAATATGCATAAAATATGCAGGAATTAGTTTATTGTGTTAGTTGTTTATTTTATAATTTTCTTTTCTTTTATATTTCTCAAAGTTGACTTGACAATTATCTTTTCCATCGTGTTCTACTTGTTTAGTTGTAGTAATTTAGTACTATTTTCAAATTTTCGATTTAATTGATTCTCAAAAATTACATCGACGCATCGGAGAAAATGGAAAACATCGATTAATCGATTTGCAGCTCTCCTTACCAACACACTTTCGATAACATTCATTAAATCTTAATATTAGTGTTGAGTAAGTGCCAAATATCGGGTTCAAACAAAGTAAACAAAGCACGTAAATAATAAAAAAAAAAAACAGATATAAACAAAGTGATTTACAATTGGAAACATTTATAGTTATCAAATTGATATATTGTGATATTTTTTAACTAATATATTGAATTGTTATTTAACTTGGTATTAAATCATTGAATCATAACAAAATAAATCAGCAAAATATTAAATTATAACAAGAGCTTTTATACTTTCAGAGACGCCTTAGTCCCACAGATCCAATTGTAGATATAGAGCATTTTTATAGTGTACATTATCACACTGCATTTAATTCAGCAACCGCCGACAATGTATATAATTGTCACCTTGGAACTGGGATTTAATTCTGCCGTGCGGCTGCTTTTAAGTAAGTGCCTAACAAATGGCAAACTTGAGTCGCGCCTAAGGCAATGTGTGCAGATGAAGATGAAGATTAATTTGTGTACTCGGGCAACTGCAGAGCAGCAGAATTCAAGGCTCATACGAGCGTCTCGCTGCGCCTGACTTAGCCCAGTCCGACTTGGCCTGAGGTAACAAAACACAGGCAGGCTGGCCAGGACGGGCAGACCAGCGAACAATGAGGCAAACAGTTGTGGATTTCTTTTTGTTTTTCTGTGTACGTGGCTGGATGCACGAGATGTTGACTCAAGGAGACGAGAGAGAGAGAGAGAGATAGAAATGGCATGGGGCAGGCAGCCGTTGTGGCAAATGAATGATGAATGCTTATAAATGAGCGTAAGGGCGACGTGCGACCTTTTAGTGTTGCTATTGCCACAGGAGCCCACCAGGGGGCACTGCCATATGCAACTGTGTGTGGGTGTAGATGAGTGTAGGATGTATACGTGTGTGGGGTGTGTGTGTGCGCTTGTCAGTGTTGTGCATATTTATGACCCTTTAGACGGTCTCCAATTTGTTGCTGTTGGCATTGACAGCATTTGGCTTTGAGTAGCTCAAACGGATCACTTGAATGGCTTTTATTAAAGCGCACCACTTCTCTATCTATTCACCTGCTCTTTGAGCAGCTTTGCCCGCACGCAAGCACCTCTGACCTTTCAATGAGCTGCTACTTACCACAACAAAGCTGGCCCACGGGTCATATGCACAATGAGATGGCTTATTAATTATAATGGAATTTAAATTGTCAAAGGTGTCTGTGCATGCGGTTAATGCAGCCGGATTGTCACATAAAGGGGGAACTGAAACATATCACACTATACACACCAAACACACACCACACACACACACACACCACACACACACACACACATAAACAAGCATAACATTGCCGCATACGTTTGCGTTATTCTGACCCAAATTGTGGGTTGACATCTTAGCGAAATGAAACCGCGAGCCTGTGGAAATCTTCATTTGATATTCGTGAGTGCCTTGCGTACGCTAATTAATGTCACCTGAAACCCAAACCACCTGCCACGCCCCAGCGCACCAGCACGTTTTCAACTATTTGCAAAACTTTTCTCGAATTCCAGAGTAGGCAGCAAATTTTCAATTTCAAGCAAAAACTTGGCCGTCATTAGCCAACGCATCGGCGTCTGCTGTTGGCTGTCATTAAAAACAGTTTACAAAAAAGGCAACGCAGCCCTTTTTTGCGGAGGCCCTGAGACACGTGTGCGCCTAGAAAACCGAATAATGAATACGGCAACAGCGTAGGCCGAACTTTAAGCAGTATTAAAATATTAAGCAAATATTGTAGAATGAATAACAATATGAATACTCATTGGGACGAGAATATTCACTATGTGCCAGTCGGCGATATGCCTTCCAGGCGCTATGAGCAGCGCAATCTCAATGCAATCAGCTGGCTGCGACCCTTGGAACATCAACATCGACAGCGTCGCATTAACATCTACAGGAGGAAGGAAATGGAAAGCGAAGAGATCTATGAGCAGCTTGCGGCATTGAGGCAGCAGCAAACTAAAGGAAAGTAGATGAAGGAGAGAACTAAAAGTTGAAGATGGCTAACAAATTGATGTATCAAAATTAGACGATTGTCTGTAGTTGTATGTATGTATATATCCACATATACATATATAATTATATATATGAACCTGTGTTTAGACCAGAAATTGTGTCTCTTTTTGGTTCAGTGAGTTTCGCTTTTTCTTTCAGCTTGTCCGAAAATGCAAAATTAGATGCTTGTCTGTAGTTGTATGTATGTATATATCCACATATACATATATAATTAAATATATATGAACCTGTGTTTAGACCAGAAATTGTCTCTCTTTTTTGTTCAATGAATTTCCCTTTTTCTTTCAGATTGTCCGAAAATGCACTTTTCTTTCGAGCGCAAAAGTATGCAATGGATACGGGCAATGGCTACGGGCAATGCCATTTCCAATGCAAACAAACCGAGGGTATCTCTGTGTGTGTGTGTGTGTGTGTGGGTGTGGCTGAGTGAGTATGCGTGTGTGGCATAACGAGGTCAGTGCTTTGGTACAAAAGTTGTCAACTTGAAAATTGTACGTTCTGCAAATCAGTAAAAAAGCACAAGCACGCACACGCACACACACATGCTGTGCTATGCTGTGTGTGTCTTTAGCTGCAGCTCAGCCAACTGTTGCCCTTTATTTGCGCTTATCAGCGTGTAAAATGCGCAATTCAAATGCAAATGCGCAGCGTAATTAAAAATGTGCAAATGCCTGCATAGTTTTCCCATAGTTTTCTCCCATTGCCAGCTGACTTTCTCCTGCACTCTTCTGTTCTGTTCAGCAGTTTTCCACAGTTTTCCTTTTAGCATAATGGCAAAGCGCAGCCAATTTAAATGGTTATTTACCATGAAATATTTATTTAAGTGCAGTTATTTTTCACAACTTATCAAGCATGAGCTCTGAACTGCCCGATTATTATAATTATTCGATTTGTGTACATTTATATATTGTAATAAAGTATATTTATTATTATTTACATGCATGTTCTTTCATGTTTATTTGGTATTTAATACAAATGCACGCCAATTTGTTGTGTTAACTTTTTTAAAGATTTTACCTTTATGCCTCACGTTCTCAGTCTGATAATTATATTTATGCCTGAATCTTCCTTATAGCTAAGGCAATTTGAACAGCATTCAGGATCCATTACTGTGCATATGTCCAGTTCAATTCATTTGGAAATTCTGGCAGTTTATTCGCACAAATATATATATCGCACGAGTACTTCATAATTATCTCTCACAGCCAGCGAAAGTCCAGTGGAGAGTTTGCTGTAAAGTTCAAGTTGACGCTGATTTGATTACCGTTTGAATCATTTCCACTTCACTTGGCACACTCTTCGTGCCACATTGGAAATGCCAATTGGAGCACCAGACAAAAATGTTGGCCAAGCTGCACACGATGCGTCGACGAGGCCGGGGGGCGATGGTGAGGCAGTGAGGGCCGCAAATAAAGTCGTTGATATTTTGAAATAAAGCTGCCGTTATCACAAATTGACAGCAATGTATGTGCCCGAGGGGAAGAGGGGCAGGCGAGGGACTTTTGCTATGTGTGTGTGTGTGTAGGGGACTGTGTGTGTTTGTGGCAATACTTTGGGGCAGCTGTGCTTGCTGCAGGGTTGCGCGTTTGGGCTCCGAGCTTTGGGCTTGTGTTATGGCTTCGTGCGGTCAGTCAACCAGGCAGTACATTTCACAGGCTTTGCCTGGCTTCCGTTTCCGCACCCACACAGACACACACACACACACACGTTCATAGAGTACTTCTGTGCGTGTGTATGTGTTAAGTGCTTTGTGGTTGCTGGCAGCGCGTTGATTGCGCTGTGGTCAAAAAATCTAATAAACCCTCCGCCTGCATATGAATGGGTCGCATTTTAGGCTTCTGCTTGCCACATGACGTATGCCACATGCCACATGCCACATCCCGAATGCCAATATATGCATGTATGCGTTATTAAAGCATATTAACAGGCAATCGCCCAACAGGGCAATCGGCAAACGGCAACCGGCAACACAACGTTCATTTCCGGCCTCGTTTTGCATTACTTGCCAGACAAGATCTCACACACAAACACACGCATTTAAATATTTTGAACACAAACATATTTGAACGAGTACACAAAATTTATAATACCAGAACAAATTGAAAAATTCCAAAAATTCGCAATCGAGCTGCCAAATGGATGGGGGAGGTGATAATCAGCTGAGCGATCGCTACAATCACCTGCGACCGATGAATCGTAGGCTGCAGATGATACTGCGCGACTACCAGCGGTGGGAGCAGCATCCAGCACCAACACTGGCCCATCGCAGTGCTGCTGCGGCGATGCTCCCAACGATGACACACGACCGCGGAATCGTTCTGTACGGTATAGAGCGCATTGCGCCTGCACCCCTGCCACGCACCGTGCCCGAGGGTGAGGATTCCGGCTTTGAGTCGGGTAGCGAGAGCTAAGTTTTGTTGCCACAGTCACGGACGTGCACGTGCCATGTTTGACAGTGTTGCCAGGTTATCAGTTGCCAGTGTCCAGTTGCATAACACATAATAAATTGATTGCCAAATGTGAAACAATGAGTTCTGAATGGATGAGTGCCAGTAGCAGTACCAGTACCAGTCGGAGTACTCGCAGTACTTACACAAAATCCAATGTAATCTGCGAACGAAATTGACAACGATTCGGCCTCATTTATCATATGTTGGTTTATTCATGTCAATTTGATTTGTATCGAAC